>OY754494.1:13315515-13915515 GCA_963575735.1 Amblyjoppa fuscipennis | reverse complement strand
CTTATTTTCGTTTATATTTTTTTTTTGTTGCAGACAGTTGCAAATTTCTGCACGATCGATCGGACTACAAGCTCGGGTGGCAGCTCGAGAGGGAGGCGGCGTCCGGCGAGTACGACAACAGCGGCGACGAGGACGACAAGAAGTACGAGATCGACAGCGACGAGGACAATCTGCCGTTCAAGTGCTTCATATGTCGAGAGACATTCACCGATCCTATCATCACTAAGTACGCCGAGATAACGAATTATCATTTTCATTTCTTTCTTATCTCGCTTGAACTTTCGGCAGTGGCAACCACGTGTGTAGAAAAAAAGGTCAAGATATGGGGTCGAAATTTTTAATGAGCGTATATCGCCTACTAACGACTGAAGAAATCTTCCCAATGGGTCTCGACAATTTAATGTTTGGTTGTAATTTTGTCTGAATTTTATTTAATCGAGTAACTTTGCTACCTGAAACTAAAATATTAATCGGCATTTTCTAATCGGCAACTAAAGAAATAAACCCAATGGGTTTTGGCAATTAACTTCTAATAGCAATTTTGTCTAATTTTTTTTGTTAATCGAGTAACTCTATTTTTTATTTTTTTGCAGATGCAAGCATTATTTCTGCGAAAAATGCGCCCTCGAGCAGTACAAGAAGAGCACGAGGTGCTTCATCTGCAACGCTCAGACGAACGGAGTCTTCAATCCCGCTAAGGAACTCATCGCGCGAACAAAACTCGAGACGGAGAACGCAGCAGCCGAGGGAGCCGGAAACGACGACGATGACGACGACGACGACTAAGTTGAATAATCGTAAGAATCTTCAATTTTTTCCCCTCCGAAACAATAAAAACAAATGTCTTAACGTTTTTCTCAATTGTCGTTAATACAGCCTTGCCACGCTCATTTCCGCTCGAGAGAAAATCCTCTTCTTGAAACTAAAAAAAAAAAAAAAAATCTCAAACTCCCTTAAACGATTTTTTATTTCGAGTTTCAAACTAAAATTGCCCCGACAATGTTTCAAAGCTTCGACGCAGGAGATGCGAATTTCTTTTTTTTTTTTCCTGCGTTACATTCCGTGCCGATACTCGAAGATACGTCGATTAGATAATGGATCTTTCGTTCAAATATTGATTGACAATATCTCAAACGATCGTGCGATAAATCGTAGGAATACCTGGCAAGTTTCTTTTTCTATTGTATTTTATTTTATTTATTTTTTACTGTCTTCGCTGCATTTCTTTTGTTCCAGCGCTAGAGCGTCGCGAAGCCCGAGCAGTAATTTCTGTTCCGTCGTTCCCCACTCTTCGAATCTAATTTGCCAAATGCATTTGTCCTTTGTTAACGCCCGCCGAATAGTGCGCCCCCGCGGAACGAGCGAGAGCCATCAGTGCGAGCCCCGGGACTTTGAACTAATTCGCTTGCTCGTCTCGTTTTATACTCGCGCGCCGAGGACGGACGAAACGATCGGACGAGAGGCGGCGAGCCGCGCTCGGGGAACGCACACGATCACGGTGCGTTGGGCCAGAAACCCGCGTGCTCCACGACTCGACGGTCATTACCGGACGGTTAGTACGCTCCAACGACGCCGAGAGAACGCGTACGAGTACCAGCAATTTATCGCATTCCTTTTTTTTTATCATTGATTTATTTTCTCTTATTTGATTCGTCGAAACTTTACTTCGCACTTTTGTATTTCCCGCGTTCGTATTTTCTCCGCGGATATTCATCCGTTTCTTTCGTTTCGAACTATCGAGAATCGATGTTAAACTGAACTCTTATCTAGTACGGATAAATAAAATCGTAAAATTTAAAACACTGTGAAATAAAAAAAAAACTGTGAAGTTTAAAAATTCTAAAATAAAAAAAATCGTGGAAGTAACAAATTTCGCGCGTTATTCGAGATTGGCAGCGAGCGTGACGAATTGCGATCTCGTATTCCGAGAAACTCTCGGCGGTATATATCACAGAGAGAATAACTGCGGACATTAACCTCGGGTAATGATAAACGAACGTGTAATCAGCCGAACGGGGACGAATTTAATTCCATTAGTGATTAATTCGGGTCGATCCGACGCTCGTCAAAGTTCACCGTTGGCATAGCCGCCGTCGGTTCGCCTCCGCGAGCTCGCCGTTGAGTGATCGAAATTATCCGCTTTTCTATTTTTATTTATTTTAAAATAATTTTTATCGCAGCGACGATACAGCGTCGATGAAAAAAAAAAAAAAAAAAAAAAAAAAGTTCCACGTGCAGATACTCTCTCCGACAGTGATATCGAACAATGGTTTTGAGCTCGTGAATATTTATAGAAGAAAAACAAAGAAGCTGACTAGCAATTTTTTTTTTTTTTTCAAAATGAATTTATGAATGAATAGTGCGATCGTACCTGCCGGAAAACAACAGCGATACGCCAAACGGAATTCGCATAACGGTCAGTAAACTAGATATATGAGTTACAAAGTAGACATAAATTGTAACCGAGAACGGAGAAATCCTATATTAAACCTAAAATTTAATCCTAAAATTTGAACTTAAAATTTGAACCTAAAACATGGTGGCCGCGGTCAGGGAAAACCGGGAAAAGTCAGGGAAAAAAAACCTTGGTCAGGGAATCAGGGAAAAGTCAGGGAATTTCAAGATTGGTCAGGGAAAAAGTAAATTGTCGCCGAACCTTCTATAAATAAATATAAAAACATAAAATGGAGCCTTTAAAAAAGAATTGAGAATATTTAGAAAAACAAAAAAAAATTGAATTAAACATTAATACAATAAGTAGGTATTTTCATTTGCATCATTAATTTTTTTTTATACAAGTCGTTGGAAAATTGGTCAGGGAACATTTTTAATTGGTCAGTGAAAAGTCAGAGAATTTGTTTCCGGGGGAAAAACGGCCACCATGTAAAATTTGAACCTAAAATTTAAACCTAAAATTTAAACCCAAAATTGAAACCTAAAATTTAAACCCAAAATTTAAACCCAAAATTTAAACCCAACATTTAAACCCAAAATTTAAACCCAAAATTTTAACCCAAAATTTAAACCTAAAATAGGAGAAAAAAGTTCGTCATTCTTCTTGTTGTACATCAAAGAATGTTCGCAAAAAAATCTGAACTAAAAATCGGGGCCCTTGACGACAACGATGGGGATGAAAACGCGCGACCGACACTTCAACGTTCGGTCACCAGAGGGAGACCGGGGTCGATAATTTATCGACGGACGAAAGCACATTCGTGAATAAACAGTCGTTGGGAATATTGGGGAATTTTTTTGTTGGCATGCAAAATTTTGCCCCCGAATCGAGAGGAGCAGAGTCGGGCGGCACGCAAATGTACTAACGTGCGGAAAACAATCGTGAGTTCTGCGCCGTCGAGCTGCGCCGGTATAGATACGTTCCAAGGGCGGGGGGGGGGGGGCGGGATGACCGCGCGAGACGCAGGGTCGACGTGCGACTGCGGGATAGTAAGCCCCAGCGTTTTCAGAATCGATACAAACGATGTTTCCCACGTACCACAAGCCGTGGAAAATGTCATCTCGATACGCGACGAGAGCTATCTCCATCCCGGACACATATCAGTTTTGAAGACGAAACGTCGTCGTCGCGTGTTTGTTTTATTCTCTGAGCGTCGGGGAATTCGCGTCGAGCACGACGATGCGACGAGAGAGTGGAGTTTAACGACAAAGGAACCTCAAAACGTCTCGACGAATTCGCAAGTAAATCGTGCACGAGAAAAGAAATAAATAAAAAATAAAAATATCGCGATACATTTTCGTGCCGTCGAAATGTACAGGGATAGACGAGAGAGGATGCGCGGGGAGGCGATGAGGAAGCAGGAAAAGAAAAAAAGTGCATCCACCTAAAACCGTTTAAAAAATAATAATAATAATAATTCGTTTCGCACGAAACTAAATAATCAACAAATCTTCCGACTAACGCTAACCGAGCGAAGTAAACTACGTAATCGTTAGTTATATATATATATACATATATATATATATATATATAAACGAAAGAAGATATATATAATTATAATACACGCGTTAAGTTTTGCCAGAGAAAAATCGAGAGGAAATCTGTTCGATTAATTTCGGCGAGATAAAAATATATAAAAAAAAAAAAAGAAAAAAAAAAAAAAACAAGCATCGCACGTTTGTAGCCTGCGGTGTTTGTTCGCCGATGAGAATGCAGCGGTCGTGGTGGGACGTGTAGAGGTAGAATCGCCGATAACGTTTTTCGTTGCGGTGATGTGTGCGTTTTTTATTTTCGCGACGAAACTTCGTTACCGACCGAGCAACGGTGATTTTATCGAGCGGCCGTAATGTGACTGTCGACGGTGAGCCTTTTTTTTCGGAATTAGTGAGGGTTTTTTTCTTTCTTTTTTCTTCTTCTTTTTTTTTTTGTTTCTAACAAATTATATCGATTTTCGTCGAACGGGAGTCGATTTTTATAGTGTTTGAACGGTAATATCGTTTCATCGAAAATACGCAAACCAGGTCAGTGCGGATAGGAACAAAAATTTTACGGTAATTCTTAGATTAATTAAGGATTATTTTTATTAGCTGTAAGTTTTTTTTTTTTTTTTTTTTTTTAAGTAAAACAAAAAAAAACGTTCCTCTCCTATGATCGCATTTCCGTCATTTCGTGGACGATCACGATTTACTCTAGCTGTCCGATCGAGATTGACTCAATGAAAATATCCGGCTCTTTCGCCAGGAAAAAAAAAACAAAAATTGCTTCGATCGCTTCGAAATTGAATTTAGTTGCACGAATCCACGCGGCAAAGCCTAGTAGTTAAAACTCGTATACTGTAGATAATTGCAAATCGACATGTGTCTCTCCTCACTCCCCCCCCCCCCCCCCCCCCCCCCCCCCCCCCCTCTTACCGTTAAAGCCTGCTTCTGCCGCAAAATTATGTGACACCGACTGCCACGATAAGCCCCGTGCGATGATATCATCGGAGGACACTGTTTTACCGACCGGGTTGACATTGACACCGATCGAGGCCGTCACGCGCCACAACCCACGCAACATTACTGTTTCGAGGACATCACGATACCACCCCTACAAATGCAGTCTCGTCACATTATAATTTCTTTTTTTTTTTTTTCTCACTCCAGTCTGCTTTTATACGAGCAACCATTCATTATCCTCGAGTTTCATCGATATCATTTAAACACGGTAATAGTAAACTGCCCTGTAATAAAAAATTATGGACAATACATTAAATGATACACTTAAAAATAAATTTGATAATCAATTTAATAATAAATGCAATAATTTCTTGCAATAAAATAATTAATAATTTATATATAAATTTCGCTGCAATAAAAAAAATGATCTATCCGACTGCAACGTCGAAAGCGAAAACTCTTGTGACCTTGAAATCGCGCTACCGGGTCAACGCTCGGGCTTCGGACTGTTGAGCATTTTTTTTATGTATATAAACAAATAAAAAAACTTTGCTGCTACTTACGTCCACAGGAATGATCCTCATGCCGGTGACTAATATCGGATTCGCAAGGTAGCCCCAGATACGTAAATGCTCATTTACGTGGGACACGAACGACGAGAAGTTCGGAGCAATTGAACGTGTGTGCGTCCCCCTTCTGTAATATTTAAGAAGATGAGCGTGCCATTTATTTTCCTCGAGTTTTCATCGATATCACTTAAACACGGTAACAATAAATTTCTCTGTAACACAAAATTATTAAATAATTAATTAATAACAAAATTGCCGGTAATAAAAAAATTATTGATAATAAATTGACAAACATTACAAAACATTACACAAGCAAATTAACAGACATTACAAAACATTGCATAAAATTCACTGAAATAAAAAAATTGTCCATCCGACCTTGAAACTTCGAAACTTAAAACTGTAGAGACCTTGAAATCGCACTACCCGGGAAAACGCTCGGTCTTCGTACTGGCGATAATCTTCTATGTACATAAATAAACAAACAAAATTGCTGCTACTTATGTCCACCGGAATGAACCTCATGCCGTTAGGCAATATAGGATTCGCCAGATACCCCATTCAGATATGTAAATGTTCATTTCCGTGGGACGAGCACGACGCGCAGTTCGGAAAATTGAACGTGTGTGCGTCCCTCTTCATGATATTTAAGGTAGTCCTTGCGAATAGTGTTCACTTCACTTAAGTTTCAGAGAAATTAGAGGAAATCGCAGACACTTCACGATGGTATGAAAATCTGAAAAAAAATCAAGTGTATTAAAGATGCCGAAAAGATTGATTCTGCATAATATTAATTCTAAAATGTTATCAACAAATTGATGAAAAATAAAATTGTTCAACAAATATCCCGGAAACCTAACTTTTTTTTTTAATGAAAATTGTTCGTTCATATTTCTGAATACGTATGAATTTTTTTTCTGAATACGTATGAACACTATTCGCAAAGACTACCTTAAGGTAGCTATGTGGCTTCGCGCTCATTTCGCATAAGTTCGAGAAAAATAAGAGAAAATTGCGTGTACCTCTCGATGGTATAAAATTCTGAAAAAAAAAATTCATGCACACTAAAGGTAGTGAAAAGATTAATTGGGCACAATAATAATTCCAAAATGTTATTAACAAATGAATAAAAAAATTAATTGTTTAACAAATTATCCGACAACGTAACTTTTTTTTTTTAATGAAAATGATTCGTTCATTTTTCTGAATACGTATGAATTTTTTCAGATTTTTCAGTCAACTTTGATTTTTTTTTTTTTAATATGCAAAAAATGTGTGAAAAAACAAAAAAAAATCAAAGTTGACTGAAAAATCTGAAAAAATTCATACGTATTCAGAAAAATGAACGAATAATTTTCATTAAAGAAAAAAAGTTGGTTTGACCGATGATTCGTTGAACAATTAATTTCTTGATTAATTTGTTAATAACATTTTGAAATGATTATCATGCGAAATTAATCTTTTCGGTACCTTTAATGTGCATGAATTTTTTTTCAGATTTTCATACCGTCGAGAAGTACTCGCAGGTTTTCACTAATTATTCTCGAACTTATGCGAAATGTGCGCGAAGCGACATAGCTACCTTAAGCGAGCGAATGTATCATTGATTTTCGTCGGGTTTCATCGATATCGCTTGAACACGGTAATAATAAATGTCCTCGTAATAAAAAAAATCATCTATCCAGGCTTCAAACGGCACCATCGGAGAAACCCTTGAGCTCGGTACTGTCAAGAATTATTTAAACAATTTCCATAAATAAAAAATATTATAAACAACAATAAAAATAAATAGTGAATGTAATAATAAATTGTCCACCCTGAAATAGACCTATCGGGAAAAATGCTCGAGCTCGGGACTATCGACATTTAAAGAGGTAATTTGAATGAATAAAAAAAAATGTTATAAATTCACCGATAAATTTTCCCGTAATAACAAAAAAAAAAAAAAATTATCTCTCCGACCTTAAAACTTTGAAAGGAAAAATGTTGTGACCTTGAAATCGCACTACCGGCAAAACTGTCGAGAATTATATGAACGACTATTCGATAATTATTTTAAACAACTTTAATAAATAAAAGTTGTAATGAATTTAATAAATAATTGAAAATAATGTCCACCGGAATGAACCTCATGCCGCCGGACAATATCGGATTCGTCGGATACCCCCCCATTCAGATATATGTACGTAAATGTTCATTTCCGTGGGACACGAACGTTGCGCAGTTCGGAAAATTGAGCGTGTGTGCGTCCCTCGTCTATAATATTTAAGCAGGCAGACTATATGCCTACATCTGCTACGGCTACGCGAGGCAGACGACACGAGTCACTTTATCGTTGAGCCGCTCGTTCAATAATTGGTGGCAGCCCGTTACACACCGGCCTCTGTCTCATTCCACGAATTTCCGTCGCCAAACACTTTCCCTTCGTGCCGTTCGACGCCGGACGTTCGCGGCCTCCTCGGTCATCGAAATTATCTTAACGTCCCTCTTGCACGTTATATTTTTTCGATTTTCCTCCCGACGAGCCGGAAGAGTCACGTGTCCGAAGTAATCATTTACACACCGGCGAACCTCACAGTCGATAAACAAGCTCGTTGGCGTCTGCGCGCGTGTGCGTCCCGAGTGAATGTGGGTGAGCGAGAAAAAATAAAAATAAAATAAAATAAATAACTTATGGGAAATTCACTTACGAGTCTCTGAGTAAAAAAGTAATGATAATCACGGAAACTCTTAAAGCGTAAGTTTCAGTTCATTTTAAAGTAAAGACGTTGATAAAAAAAAAGAAGAAGTCAAGTCTATGAAACGAACGGAAAATTATTAGAGTGAAAGTATCGAAACCGGAAGTGTCTTGAAGAAATTATAAATTGTTTTTATTTGTGTGTTTTTTTTTTAAATCAACCTGATGCGGTAAGTACCATCGTGGGTTTGCCGTGTCACAAGAATCGCGATAATAATTCACAAAGCATTTGGAAATTGCGCTAAAGGCGTTCGTCTTCTGTAGATAATTTAAAAAAAAAAGCCGCGCAATAAATAATCGAGACGTGGAACAGATAAGGCCGTCGCGATACCGGAAGACGTCTTGTTAAACGTACAACTGCCAAATGTCGTTTCTTCCACTCGACAATAACAACTCTCAGAATTAACCACAATTATATTGAATGAAAAACATTTATAACGTTAATGTATTTCTTTAATTGTTCGAAACTGCAGTAAATCGCAAAGTAAATAAAGAAAAATTGAAACTCTCATATCGTTTACTCATCAAAGTTAAAAATGAAAATTGTTGTATCTTTCTCATAATGTTCGTTTAATCGCAAAGTTTTTTTTTTCCATGAGAAAGCATTTTCTGTATTTTTGGCTTCATCTTGGAGGAAGCTTTAGTGAGCGAAACAACATTGCGAGAGAGCAATATGCATTTCAATTTTGAACTTTTTTTTCAACGCCGCGTTTGACTTTTGGGCAAAACTGATGGCCGATTCAGGTTCAGCACGAAAAAATACAGCAACGTCGCGCTTTGCTTTGGCAGAGCTGTGCTTGGTACAAAAAATACATGGAATTATGCGTCAAGTAATTTTTGTTTGTACTTTTGATTTTTACTCAAGAAAAAGCAAGTGATAACGATTTATCTAACTTTTTCGACGCCGTCGTATCCATCATCTTGTGTATTTCTTGCCGTAGAACACGATAGGGACCTAAGTTTTTCCGCGATGCCATCTGGAAGCAAAGAAACAACTCTTTGAAAATACCCAAAATAACACATTTTTGCAAATGGCTATAAAAATTCCCTGTAAACTTTTATTCATGAGTCGTCGCTCTGGGACTATGTTGAATGTATTTTTCCATGCTGATCACGAATCTACAACTTATTTTATTCACAGACGAATATTTAAATACGTAAAATTGCGTCTAAAACAAAGTCCTAATTTTTTCATGAAATTCCAAAAATTTAAAACAGCTATAAAATTTAACTGCTTCGATCGATTGTCCCAAAATTTAATAGGGAATCATCGGGCGATAATATTCCATCCGTGTACGCGTTCACAGCCGGATACCCAGAGAACTGTGAGAGCCAGAGCGAAAAAAAGAAATTTTTGAAGAACTTAAAAAAACGCGTACGACAAAAAAAAAACTGTAAATAAAAAATCAAAAAATTGAAGAAATATGAATTATTCACTAGATATACCGTGTGCAAAATTTCAGTCTGATCGATCGAGGCATTCGCGATTTACAACGGTTTCAATTTTTCGCGTCCAAATCACATGCATAGACACACACGCGCGCGCGCGCGCACACACACACACACACACACTCTTTTAGAAGTAATTTTTTCGATGTAACGGAACATTCCGGACACGTTTGCATTAAAATCTAAGTAAAAAGTTCCACCAAAACAATGCTTCTTCCAGGAGGCAATAAAAATTTTGAAACTTTTTACAAAAGCGTTGTTCGTATCCGGGCGAGCACGGGCGACCTGAGCATCGAGCCTCGGCTACTCTCACGAACGGCCAGATCGATGAGATTAGCGTGTAGGGACACGTGACACACTTGATGCGCTTATATACGTCGCGGTCTGGTTTTCGACCAAGCCTGCCTTGCACAACCGCCCATTAATTCCGTCAATTAATCGGCGAGAGTACACCGTGAGGCTGCCCCGCGGTATCTCACGTGTTTTGTTCCCGACACGAGCCAACCTAACCTCATTAGTTTTCGCGCACCCACCGATATAGATGTATACGCGCTCTCGTATAAACGTTGCCTCAGCGTGCGCGCAAATGCGCGTCCGTGTCGATGATTCGCGTGTATTTTCCAACGGCGGGGCACTCCGGTCGGGTTTTCATTATAATTAGTTATCGCGCAGACATTAATTGACTCGACGGGATTCACGTGACCGATAAACACGCGCGCAACACCGTCCGACAGCTGTTCCGAGCGTTGCGGCGGCGTTTCGTGACGTCACGGCGCGTCATAGTCGTAAAGACGGCGCTGCGTGGAATACGGTCGAACGTAGCATTGCACTACAGGCCGAGGTGGCGCAAAAAAAATTGGACATGAAAAAGTTATCTCAATGGGTTCAACGTGTTCGTCTAGACGATATCCGAAAGTTACCTTCCATCCAAATTGTTAACTTCTGGACGTAGGACAGCTTATAGACTAAAACAAAAAATCGTATGACATTTAGTGTACCATTGTACGTTAATAAAAAGTAAACTAACTTTAGTAAAAAAAAAAAACTAAGGTATTGGAAGTATTTATGCATAAACTCGTGTATTAAATTTCGTGTACAATTGCGATGAAAAATGAACGTACAGTATATTAAAAACTTTACAAATACCTTACTTTTAATAATTTACTTTAATTTTACTGTAAAGAGTCCATTCAATTATCGTCACAATTGTACATTAATTTTAATGTACCAGTTATTGCATAACAACTTCCAGTCTGATGCCTTAAATTTACAAATTTTTTTAACAGTATATGTAATCCGTTTAGATTACTTTTTAATACCAGATGTCTTTTCGCTACCCTGGGCATTCGACGTCCCGTTAGATATTTTTTTTCTATCAATCGGTAATCCGAATTTCAATTGATTAGATTTTTAAAAAATGAGTAAAAAAAAGAAGCGTAGAAAAGTACATGCGAAATATCAGCCCGCTTCGCTGTAGTCCTGACCTTAAAGTTATCCGTCCTTAAACTTGACCGTCCTTTCCCTGTTTCTCTCGATGATACTTCCTTACCCCATTGTGCAATTCCGAATGGGAAAGTTTATTTTTGATATCGTACCGATGAGTATCAATCGTTACGTCTTATATAACAGAACTGGATCGATTAGCGCCCGAATAATGCAGCGGCGACTTTTGTTATTGCAATGAAGTGCGCAGCGACGACCTTCGTTCGATGGAACGAATTTTAACAGCTGTTACCGTACGACTAACGTCAAAACACTTTGGTGTCGTTTTTTTTGCGCAATGCTATGTCGGCGTATGTTATTGTTGCAGGTTATTTTGGCGTGTGTTATTGTTTCGCACGGAGCAAAATGGTTCGATTCTTTTTGGCTAACGCACGGATGTGCCTTCGATTTGGCTTTTTTTCGTTATTATAACGAAATCATGTTCTCGCAACAAAAATGTTATATAAAAAATAAGAAAATTAATAAATATATTACGATGTTATGATGTTTACACATGCCATGTTTTTCTTTATACTAGTATTGTTATCTGAACTGTAAAAATTGTAAATGTAAAAGGTCTCGACGCACAAATAAATAAATAAATAACGCGACCGCGCATGCGCACGATACTTTTCTGGTATGACTTCTTACCAAAAAAAAAAGAGCGTGCGCATGCGCAGTCATGTTACAGCAACGAAAAACTCCAAATCAAAAATACCTTTGATAACGATACCGAAAGAGTGGATTATCTAGATTACGATTTTCGACTGAAACATTATCGATCCTCTGTTTTAATTTTCGTTGGTTACGGTGTGAACGATTGAGACAACGTCGTACAATCGATTTTCCAGATGGTTGGAGGCAGTGATGCCCCCGTCGGAGGAGGAAAGCCAGTGGCTTGTCGGCACCGGGGGCGGTACTTTATCGACTCCCGGAGGTTTGCAGATTTCCGGTACCGGCGAACGCTCCGGTGTCAATAGAGGCGCCCTCTACACCGAGGAAATGGCCACGATACCAAACGCAACTCCGGCCGCTGCCGCTGCCGGCGTCGGAGCTGCATCGGCCGATTCGGCCGAGCACGATCTCATCGACTCGACCGCCGATGCGACGCTCCTCGCCCAATTTCACGAAGACGCTATAATACAGGTGCAAATACGATTAATTATATATTCTTGGTAGGACGTACCCGCAAAAAAATGTCATTGTGTTTAGCGAACCTCTCAATGAAGCCCTTGAAAGGGAAGAAAGGCCATTAACTCTGCGCCGCGAAATTAAATCAGAAACCGGATGTTACGTTACGGATAAGGACCAGCAGAACGTAAACACAAAACGTCACTTCCTGTTCTACAATCTCACTTTTCGAGCAGAAGTGACGTCATATTGAATATGCGTCATTTCCGGTTTGAAAATATCATTTTCGACCGGAAGTAACGACACTGCCGGTCGAATAATGAGATTCTCGAAACCGGAAGTGACGCATTTCCGAGAGGACGTTACTTCCGATCGAAAATGACATTCTCGAAACCGGAAGTGACGCATTTCCGAGAGGACGTTACTTCCGATCGAAAATGAGATTCTCGAAACCGGAAGTGACGCATTTCCGGTATGACGTCACTTCGGTTTGAAAAATGACGTCTTCAAACTAGAAAGGACGATTATCGATGATACTTCCGGTCGAAAGTGAAATCTTCAAACGGGGAAGTGACGATTTCCGGTATGACGTTACTTCCGGTTGAAAAATGAGTGTTCTGGACCGGAAGTGACGGATGAACCCTTCGTAAGATGTTGCGTTCTCACTTGTGCTGTGTAGAATTTTCGCGTTTAATCGTCACGATCTTGTCTTCTTTGGTCTTCACTTGATAAACTGCCAGAATATAGAGAAGACGATTTGTCACCGATCGAGCGCGGACATATTGCTCGGGTGTTTCACATCAATTTGATTAACAGTGAATTTTCAAATGGTCCTCGGTTTTTCGGGGCAGGCCGAACTCTGGAACGATCGCCCATTGGTTGCTAAGGAAGATCCGTCATCCATGCGAAACATAACCAAAACGACGCGTCCCGGCGGACGGCGTCGTTCATTCGCTTTGTGTTTACTTCGCGTTTGTTTTTATCTCGTCGCAATATAACACATTTTTTTCTTTCTTCTTTTGCACTGAAACTTATCTGCCGTATGTTTTTTTTTTTTTTTTTTTATCAAACCTCGCCGAGTTTTAAACAGTGACCTGATCCGCACGATGGACGAAGTTCTCGACGATTCGATCGTCAAACTGAAATACACGCCCCGAGAATTGCCTGGTTATCTCAAGGATTTTCCTGTAAATACATCTCTTTTCTTTATTTTGTTTTTTATTCTGACAGCTCGCACTGAGTCACTCGTAGGTTATGGTGTTGCGTTTGTTTTTTTTTCTTCTTTTTTCTCGTTGATAATTCGATTTCTTCGATAAATTAATTGAAAGCGATCGGTCAACGAAAAACATTTCGTCTCCGTTCAGTGAACAAACAAAAAAATTGACGTACACAATCGAGATATACATATATAATTATTAAATTATTACCATTAAATTATTATAGATACACAATAGAGGCATTAAACGATGTCTTCATTCGTATTTCGATTCGTCGATAGAAAAAGTTAATCGTTAATAACCAGTCAATGAAACATTTCACCTCATTCGGTGAAATGTTTCACTCATCCGAATAATCAGAAAAAAAATTCATAAATATATAATCGAAATATAGATATATAATTGTGTACTATTAAACTATTAAACTATTGTATGAATTGTTAAGTTATTATAGATACATGAAAATATTTCACAATTAATATTTTGATTATTCGACTAAACAATTAACTGCAATCGGTCAATGAAACATTACACGTTGTTCAGTGAAAAGAGGGAAAAAAAAATGATGAATATATCGAGCCGCTCGAGTCGTAGATATATAATAATGTATTATTAAGTTATTATCCATATGTGAACAAGTCTGCGGGTGGAAATTGAAAAATTATCTAAAGAAAATAATTTTTTTTTGAGGAACCGCGTTGACTTCAGAAATTGAAATTTCACTTAAACTTTTTTGTTTTTATTTTGCAGGCAGGCGTCGGTTACTTCCAACTGTTGGCGGCGCTATGCGCTGGACTCAGCCTGGCGGCGGATACAGTAGAGTTTTTTGTAGTGCCGTACATATTGCCGAGCGCCGAGGTGGAACTCTGCATAGAGGACAACGAGAAGGGCTGGCTGGGCAACATAACTCTCGTGGGCTTGGCGCTTGGAGGATTGGGATGGGGAGGCTTGGGCGATAGACTAGGAAGGCGAAGAGCTTTGCTCTCCGCAATGTCGGTTCACGCTCTATTCAGCGGCGTCGCTACTTTTATGCCAACCTATGGCACTTTTATGACCGCGCGATTTTGCTCAGCCATTGGGTAAATATCTTGTCAATACGCCATATGAGAGAAAGTTTTGACTATTTCAATTTATTACTTTCTTTATTTTTCGTGTTTATTTATTGTTTGTTTATTTATTTATTTATTTATTTACAAAGACCAGCATGGCTGGTACTTGTTTGCATATGAAATGAAAATAAGAGTAACAGTTTATAAAAATGTTAAAATTAGGATTTTCATGCAGCTTCCTCAATTGGTGTACTTTTGTGTACAGAGTTTCTATCAAAAAGTATTTCTCGTGTCTATTTGACTTCCTTGTGGAGGAAGCTTTGTCAGAAATTTGAACATAATAGCGTTTAGATTTTGAAATTTTCAATAATATCAGCGACTGAATCTTTGGTAAATTGTAAAAGAAAAAAATTAACAAAAATACTGAACATCACTAAATGGCGTAACATTGGCTATGAAAATTCCTCATCAAATTGTTTCATTAGTCGTCGTTTCTGGGCTATATCCAATATATTTTATGCCATTGATCGCCAATACAACATTTATTTTATTCCTGGCTGAATATTTGATTAAAAAAAAATGCATCCGAAGTTGAGCACTTATTGATTATAAAATCAAAAAATTCACACCACCCAGACATTTTTTCAGAATATTCTGAACATGTTTACGTGAAAAAGTCGAAAAAAAAAGTCATGTACCAAAAGTTCAATTGCTGCTAATTGCTGCTTTAAATTCCACAGACACATTAAAAGGAGTTTTAAATGAATTTTTTAATCAATTTTAAAAATTTTGTATAACTAATTTTTGTCCTTCTCGAATGCTCCTTCTTCAAAAGTCTTATAAATTTTGTTGAATAATTAAATTTGCATTTACAGCGTAGGCGGAACGGTGCCACTGGCGTTCCCCTACCTGGCCGAATGTTGTCCCCGTGCGAGTCGCGGTCGCTGGACGGGTGTGCTGGTTGGCGCCGGCGCCCTGGGCGGCGTCTACGCTGCTCTGTTGGCCTGGGCGGTCGTTCCATCCACCGGTGAGATGGTCGTTCTCGAGAACAAGGAACACTTCAGCGCATGGCACCGATTTTTGCTTCTCTGCTGTCTGCCGGCTCTGTGCGCTACCATTGGTCTTATTTTTCTACCGGAGAGCCCGAGGTATCTCGTCGAAGCCGGACACGACGTCGAGGCAATGATGGTCTATCAGGTTTGTCCACGATTACTCGACTCTCGCATCTCCGAGTACTCGTCGTAAAATTTAGAACGGCACAAAACGTTAAAAATTATCGTATTAACATTTTTTTACTGCTATTTTTTACAGAGGATATACAAGAGAAATAACGCAAGAAAGGGAGTAGCGGGGGCGCAGTACCAGTTATCGGAGCTCGAGTTGCCAAGTAAAAGACCGCGAGGTCTCGCTCCGCCGTCTCCTGCAAGCCACACCAGTGTCCTCGCCGACATTATGTACTCTATCGAAATGGTACGGCACTTCGACGAATAATCCACCGATGAGTATATTATGCTGCAAGGGAGGGAAGTGCCCGATTTTCGCCGAGTGGGACGTTTGCTGAACGAGCGAATCGGGGGCAGAAATCACACGGGATGAAAATCCGCTTCCTTCCATGCAGCATACGATACTTTTTGCTGACTTTTAAAAATTAATGTTCAGTGTATTAAAAATATTGGGTATACTTGATTTTTTAAATAGTTTACTTTAATTTTTACTATTCAACTACTTTAATTTTATAATAATTTACTTCAATGTCAATGAAAAAGTAGATTAAGTTTTCATCACAATTGTCCATTAATTTTTCATTTTTTTTACAGTGTCGCGAAGTTGGAAAGAAAAATCGTACATTTTCAGTTTTGAATATAATGAGACGTTTTGGTTTTTTCTTTTTTGTTTTCTCTACAGTTCTGGAACTCGTTCCTCGAGTTGTTCTCCATGCCTTATCTTCGGGTCACCGTGGTTCTCCTGATAATCTGGTGTGCCGTAGCGTTCGGGTGAGTTCTCGCTTTCGCCACCCTACAACCAAGCGTATTTTTGTCCGGTCATATTTTTCATTTAATAATACCAGCAGCGTCGGCCGGATCGGAAGTTGAAAATATCACATAATAATACCGACGTTTATATCATTATAATACTTTTTTCTTTCGATTTTAGACTCTACGGTCTCATGGTCTGGTGTCCGGAATATCTGAAGCTCATACGGGCGAAGGAATACGAGGCGCAAACAATTCATCTCGACGACGAGGAATATAACGGTCGGACTTTCTCCGGATCGCTAGAAAATCGCCAATACAGAGATTCGAGATTCCTAAATTGCAAGTGAGTTTTTCGAAAGAAAACGATACGAACGTGTGGAGAAAAATAAATAAATATGCAATCTTTTAAACTAATACATAAACTTTATTTTCAATAAATTTCAGATTCACGAAGATGGTTTTCAGTCACGTGAATTTCGACAATTGTACCTTCCAATCCGTAGATTTCACTAGCGTAAGGTCAAGCAAGACTCACTTTACCGACAGCCTGATCTTCGACTCGAAGTAAACATTGAACCAAAGTATTTTTTTCTTCTGCAAATTTTTCTGTTTAATTTTTATTTACACGCGTGTGTTTTTGTTTGACACAGATTCGTCGACACGGATCTTTCGCCGCAGGTCTTCACGAGATGCAAACTCGAGAACAACACGGAGCTGAGTTTGAGCGGCTCGTGTCCGACCCTCGATCTCGATTACAATATTTACATCGAGGAGGCCCTGCACGGTCATTTAGTCGCTCAACTAGCGTTCGTTCCTGCAGCCGCATTGGCCGGCTTAGCACTCACGGTTCTCCAGCGGCCAAAGATGATCGGTATGAGTTTCCTCATACGACAAAAAAATTTCCAGCTTATATTAAGAGACGCGTAAGCGTTTCGACGCCAAGTCCTTAAAAAAAGATGTTTTTTAAGCGAGTTTATAAGCAAGTGTTAGTTACGCTAATACGCCGGAAGTAAATTCTTTGCACTCCATTATCTCGGAAACGAAGGATTGGATTTAAATTCCGACGACACTTTTACAATATAATTCGACCCGAAGATCTCCAATGCGCCTAGGTACGGTCATATCCGTTTTGTAGATCTTCAGATATGGACATCGTCTTACTCATGACTAACGAAAATATAATCTGTTCTCTGCGTTCCCTCGTCTACTGTGCATGCGTTCGCTTCGCCGTGCCAGCTAAGCTCGTCTTTCGACTGCTGCAGTTAATCAATCGGAAAATATGTTGTAGTTTCGGTTGATTATTCTTTGAATTTTCATCCAACGTATCAATTTATATCGAGCCTCATTTATCTAAACATTATTTTAAAGAATCGTAATAATAATAATTCGATAATAATGGAAACGTATGTGACATGTGCTACGGCTGTCGATCGACTCCACCGACACTGTCAGTTGGACGGACAGTGCGAAACTCATATTCCTGGATATTCCTTCGTCAGTCTGTCCATTTGATAAAATAAATAACCTATGGCTGACACGTAAAATAACGAGGTTTGGAGCTTCGCAGTGTCCGTCCAATTGACAGTGCCGATAAGTCAATCGACAGCCCGTAGCACATATCAGAAATTTTTCGACCCCGACCACTGCCCAACTATCTTAATAATGGAAACTTTCATTTTCGCAGGTTTCTCGCTTTTCCTGTCCTCCGTGACCGCACTCTGTCTGATGCTCGTAAATGTCGACAGCGGAGCTGTTCTCGGCTTCGAGGGAGGCTTCATAGCGGTTTTCGCTGTCGCCTGGACCTCGCTTACTCTTGTCACTATCGAGAGCTTCCCGACTCACTTGAGGTAACGTAATTATTTTTATAAAATGATTTTCATAAAATTAAATTCATTAAATGAATTTTATTACTTTAATTTTATAAGATGCTTTTATTAAAATATACGTTAATATCGTATTTTTCTTCGATCCCAAGGTGTACCGGTTTCGGTCTCATGGCTGCTGGGATCCGAATTTCCGGTCTCATCGGAACAGCCACTTATCAGACCCTCGTAGGAGCTCCGCTCATTGCTCCCGCCTTACTAACCGCCTCGGCTCTTTTTATCGCCAGTCTAGCGACTCTGAAGCTACCGCACACGCACACAGTCTTCTTGTAAACGGAACGGAACAAACAAACAAAGAAACAAACAAAATATTCGTGATCACAACGGGTGGGACAGTGAGAGGGAGCATCCGAAACCGCTTCCATTCCAACGGAGCGGGGAAAATAAAAGCGTGAAAAAAATAGCAGTCCTGCGACCCTCGAATCATCGAAGATTGAACTTCGGTGAGTAGACAAGGGGGTCACTAGGAAATAAGTTTCGATATGGTTGTGCGCAAGTTCGACCGAAAGGATAGAAAATTTTCTCACTTTCGGATTGAAACAAAAAAAAAATCCTTCGAGTCGTCGTTTCGGACGTTTCCGAACGACGACCGAGGGAGGTTTAGAAAAATTGTTATAAAGAGTCGGAGGGCAAGACAGACGGTACGACTGCTTGCGAAAGGAATCGCTTAAATTCGCAATCTTCGCAAAAAAAAGACGTTTTCTCACGTCGCATTCGAAGATTCCCGAACTGGACGACGAAGATCGAGCGTTTTTTTTTTCTTGCTCTAATCATCAATGAGTGAAGAAAAAAGAAAAAAAAACGCTCGGTCGATTTGTGGAAAAATGCGCACACGCTGTGCGGGAAAGTGACTGAAACCCGCGAGAAAAAATGTTTGATAAGGCTTTAGTGTGTATCGAGGATAAATACTGGAGATGTATAGACGAACCTCTCGTTTATCACTTCCGAACTGTGGTGGAAACAAAAAAAATTGGCGAATTTTTTTTTCTCTCGACCGTCGACTCGGCAGTCGATACTCATTTTGTTTAATTGGCGACACAATACTTTTAATTGACTATTTGCGTGAAATTTTTATAGCACGACTTTCCGATCCGTGGGACGGAAAATTTCGAATCTTCCGTTCGATGTGTTTTAAACGAAAATTGTGATACGCTCAAATTTTTTCATTCCAATGATTTTCAATATTTTATCATTAACAATAATCATATTTATCCACTCGTGTTTGTAAGCAATGTTCTCAGAATAGTTCGCCTGACGATATCGAGCCGAGGGGGAAGTTTAAACAATTTTGTCGACAGTACATTTTTGTGAACGAAACGACGGGAGTGAATTTTTGCAAATTTTCCACGGTCCGGAAAAACTCGAAAAAAACAAATAACAGCAATTTGCCGAAAGACGCGTTTTAGAATTTGCCGAGCTTTTCCTTTAACTTAATTTACGTGTACAATTGTGAACAAATTTGAGCTTGAGCTTATCTTCGGATTGTTGTAGGGAGAAAATTCTTCGAATAATCGCGATCGGCCAGCATATCAAATTAGGCGGCAATAATGTGTCAGTCGGGTTGAATAGTTTGACGAGACAAAAGTTAGCCGCGTCGATTGCGCTGTAAATCTATTGTGGTAAATAATTATGAGAAGGAAAGAAAAAACGCATGTTGCACGAGCAAAGAGGAAATCTTGACGCAGTCGCATGCGCACCGTTGCGCGGTTTAGTCAACCATCTTTTTCATATCACTTTCATAATCAATAAATAAACAAATAAATAGAATCATACACATATTTAAAGACTTAGCTGAAAGTGAAACAAAAAAATAATCTAAATAAATGCAGACTAATTACTTTGAAATCCAACTCCCTTAAACTGCACGGTTAATTGATCTACGAACGCCGATCGATGAACATTCTCCGAATCGCCGAAAAAAAAAACGATTCGGTAGCTTAAAGTCGCGTTGTATATCCAGTAACTATTTAAAAAAAAACCGGATCATGACCCTGCTAGCTGTTAATTCACTCGACATATCATATTTGCATAAAAAAGACAAAAAAAAATGGATGGAAAAAAATTGAAAATTGGGCGCTTGTAGCCTTGGACTGTCGATTGTAAGCTAGATCATAGAAATAAGTGTAAAACATAAGGAAAAAAAAATTGCGATCACAGAGGCAGAGAGGGAGCGGACGAGAGGATGATTTTTATTACGAATTTATTTAACCACGTACGAGCGATCGAAATTTCTGGGTAAATTGTTAGTTACCACCGATGAGACGTGTGAATTTTTAATGAAAATTTGCGAGTGATAAAAATTTTCGATCTTGAAACGATCGATGTTTATGATATATTTAACGGAAGAAAAAAATGCATATAGCGAGCGTATATACTGTACACGTATTGTAACCAGAACTTCATACGTTATTTTTTCAAATACTCTGCGAAGCTGCTTTTCTTAGCTGCAGCCAATTTATCTTTATTTCTTTTGCAATAACCGTGGGTCTATGTAAGGACGAAAGAAATATTCAGTGAATGCGAATTAGAACTTTTTATGTTATATATACATATATATATATATATATATATATATATATATATATATATATACGTATCGCGTACTTCGTTGATACTCCCACAGTCTAAGTTCCTACACGATAGACTGGACTTCGTAATGAACAAAAAATTAATAATAATAAAAAAAAATAAAAAATAAAGATTTACTAAGTAAAAAAGAAATACGATAAACAAACGAACCAACGGTAGTTAAAAAAAATAACAATAAAAAATCGCTATTAGTCTCTTAATTTATTGAACAAACAAAACAAAAGCCATCACTTTCTTTTCGAGGCAGATCGAGAGCCCGGTTAGACACATAGAATAAAACAAATTTTTTAAAAAGAATAATTACATAATGATTTATTGAACGACGCACCTATTTTTGCGACTCGACACAAGATTTTTCAGAAGCAAACAAAAAAAAAAAAACAAAGAAAGAAAATTAACAGCTTGACAAACAATTTTTCATCTACGAGTTGGGATGGCACGAATTGTAATTAGAAGATAAAAACTCAAGCGAAGTTTGAAATGCAAATTAAGAGAAGAAAATTCATCGCGAGTGAGAGATAGATTTAAGAAAAATTAATAATAATAATAATAAAATAAGAAATTCGTCGTGCGACGGTCGTCGCGGTTCGAAATTCTAGCGAATTGTAATTGTAATTGTAATTAGATTGTCATCACACATACACACAAATCTACATATATGTATATGCATATATATATACACAAATATATATACATATATACATATATATCTATTTATTATATATAAAAATTATACATAGCCGTGAAATATTGCGAAGGCGAGGTTGAAAATTTTTTTTTCCCCTCGCCGATGTAAACGTTTCTATTTGATCTCATGTCAATTCTCGGTTGTTAAATATATTACGGGTAAGTGAATGAAGAACGAGGTGGTACGCCTCGAAAAAAATGCGTGTTTCCGAGAGTTGTAAAGACAATGGTTTTTCGTGTCCCGCGAGAGTGTTACGTGGGCTTTACCACGAGGGTCGCATAAAGTGAAAGATTTAACGAAGTTGTGAAAATTTGTGCATTTTTAAAAAAATATCTAATTCATCCCTTCCAAATATCCTTCATATATTGGCCTGCGGATCGCAGATGCACCGATAAATTACGGTGAGTTAATTCATATTAATTTTCGATAACTCGTAAGTTTTTGTTTTTGCATTTAAAATAATAAATCGAATTTCCAAGATAATTTCTATGTCTCAGATGTTCACGAAGTAACAATAATGGTTCAGACATTGTTTTGAAAAATCGTAAATTTAATGCACCCGAACAGAAGTTTGCAAAACCTAGTATATTAAATTTCATTTACAATTGTGATGAAAAATTAATGTTCATTGGGTTAAAAACATTGGGAATGCTTTTTCTTTTAAATACTTTCTTTCATTTTACTATGAAAGTCCCACATAGCACGGAAATATTTGGGAGATGTTTAAAAAATATTTTTTTTTAAATATTTCGAAATATTATTTCCATGTATTTCAGAAATGTTCACAATACTTGAAAGATTGAAAATATTTCTAAAATTATTTCAAAATATTTTATGCTAATTGTGGTACTTTAGTGGGTAGTAGTAATTGCGCTTTATTACCCTCGCTAATACATGGTTCGGTGGTATTACATGAGTCTTAAAGGCATGTAATTTTTATCCCTTTCCTCAGGCTAAGGATGAATTGACCGGGGTCCTTCAGCCTGTACATTTGTGTTTATCTCTGATTTTTCTCATAGATCTATAAATTAAAACTCTTGTAGAAAAGAAAATAGTCGATTAATTATTACAATAATAGCTTAAGCTAGCAGATCCGCAGCTCTGTTTCATGTTGTTTGCTGGGAGCTTTCTAAATTGGGATGATGGATTCGAGATGTTTGCTGCGCACAGTTCATAATGAGCCTTTTTAATATATGTATAGTGGGTGCCCACATTCTCGAATGAAAGTACTTTAATTTCAATGAAAACACACAGTTCTACACTAAATCTAATGTACCAGTTTTTTTGCAGACAAACTTGGTGTCCGTTACATTAAATTTACCACTTTTTGTTTTGGATTTTTTTTTTTTTACATTGAATTTCACTCTACAGATCTGTAAAGCGCGTGGACTACAAAGTCAAAGAACTCCACTATGGGATATCTTCGATATTGTTGAAGGAGGCTGGGCTAAACAGTTTTTGAAGTAATACCAAAACGGTATGTCAAAAATATGGGAGTCCGCTGGGAAGTGTCCGTTCTATTTTTGGAGTGAACCAACGGACGAAAGTAAACACCGACAATGTCTCATTTTCAGTTTCTTCGATATCTGTTTAATGTTTGAGCCACGGCAGACGAGTACCTTATTGCAAGGACCACACGGCACCCAGCAACTCCCTGAGTGAGTTCCACGAACGTCATCCCTTATATATGGAAACGAGTAAGGAACTGACCGCTTGCGAGAAAGGACTTCGACGGCTCATCCTTCCGGCCATCTGGCGTACGACAAAGAACTACTACGGGCTTCGCCAAACAATCCTCTCGATGTCCTTTATTGCAATGTGAAATTTAGCGATTACTTACGATTAATTCATGAGGGGAATCACGAGAATGTATACTTTTTACGAAAAACATGAGAAGACTGTTGAGCAAATCGGATCATCGAAGAAACAACGATATCGCGGAAATGCTCATTCAAATTTCCCGCGCGCTCCGAATTATGAGAGAATAAAAGATTTCCGGTCAGATTTCCTTCGGTCATTCGCACTTCGGGAACACTTTCGATGTATTCTTTATTGAAATATGAAATTTAACGATTACTTCCATATAATTCAGCCGGGAAACTCGAGAATGTATACTTTTTGCAAAAAATCATGAGAAGACGAATAAGCAAATCGTATCATCGATAGAGATGTGAAAATACCGGTATCTTAATATTTCGTAAAATTACCATAAAAACACCGTATTTTTACCGTATTATGATGTAATTTTTTTTTTCTCAACATATCGTGTTGCAAAAGTACGATCACAAAAGGTTTCTCGTAATTTACCGTAAAAAATGGTAAAAATCATCTATCTAGATGTGAAATTACCGGTCATAAAATTTTTTTGGTAAATTGACCGTCAAAACATATTAAATCTGCCTATTTAAATGTGACATTACCGATTGAAAAAAATGATAAACTTCACTTTTATATAGTTGTGAAATTACGAATAACACATTAAAAAAAAAAAAAAAAAAACATTATCGTAACATTTTTTTGAAAATTCATCATGTGTTGGTGATGTTTTAAATCATTATGAGACCATATGATTTTATTACCAATGTGGTAATGTCGAGCGCGGTCACGTACCGTATTTTTACGGTAAAAATACGGTAAAATGACCGGGCACATTACCGCTCACATCTCTAATCATCGAACGAACCATCGGGGGCTTTCCATCGAGCCGTGAGAATGATTACGTTAAAATGACAGATCGATTTGATTGGTCCATTCTGTAATTCTGGTCATCCTGTCAGATGGTGCTTACCTTCTGTAACTTTCTGTCAGAATCGACCAATCAAATCGAGCCGTCGTTATGACGTAATAATTTCCACGGCTGCATGGAAAGCGCCAAAAGATAATTCAAACTATCAACAGGCGCGCGTCGAACGTCTCTTGTCGTCGTGATGCCGGTTTATAAGCGTTTCTAATTCTTTCGTCCTTTTGGTGTAGAAATATTATTGTTTTCGTGTCTAAAATCGTGACCCATTGGTCGTTGGCGTAAAATTTTTTATTTTATTTTTTTCACGGTCGACAAATTAGGTTAGAAAGCTATTGGTCGGGAGAATCGTTCTTAACCTTATCCGTTTCGATTGTCAGTCGAAGAACTTTCATTGTTGATTTTGCGATGTTCTGATCAAAGAGCGAAGAGACGGCGGCGTTCGACGGTGCTTTTGTCGAGAAAAGTCGTATGTTTTTTGCACGCAGCTAGAAGTTAAATTTCACTTCGGAATAATGGAGGTAGACCCCGAATCGCCGAACGTCAGCAACAGGTTTGCACAGCTACAACACACACACACACACACACACACACACACACACACACACACACACACACACACACACACACACACACTTGCGTCGAGTAGTTTTACAATAAACGTTAACCTTGACCCATACAACGACTTCTGTTTACACGAAATTTCTACACTAATCCACTCCTATCTGTAGTAAAAAATCCAACATTTTTTTTTATAACTTTGTGAAAACAAATAGCACTTTTGTACAGTTTTGAGTAAAAAAATAACTAGTTTACGAATTAAAAAACTTGCTTCTATACCTTCGAGAACAAAATAAGAATTTCGTATAGTTTTAAGTCATAAATGACTAGTTTGCGAGTTAAAAATTAGCTCGTACACCTTTGAGAAAAGAAGAAAAAATTTCATACAGAAAATTTCATGCTAAGTAATGAATTATGAGTTTACGAGTTAAAAATGAGATTTTACACCTTAAGAAAAAAAATCATTTTTCGTACAGTTTAAGTAGTTATGCAGTATTATTTTACGAGTTAAAAATAGCTCCTGTATCCATTGAGAAAAAAATCATTTTTTGTATAGAATTACGTAATAAAATGCTAGTAAAACAATTAGTTCGAAAACTAGTTTAACTAGTAACTAGTTAAAAAAAACACCTTCGAGAAGAAAAAATTTGTAAAGTTTTAACTAATAAATCATTAGTTTGCAAGTTAAAAACAAGCTCTTATACCTTCCAGAAAAAAATTATTTTTGTTCCAGTATTTTAAGTAATAAATTACCAGTTCATGCACTCAAAAACTAGCTCTTACACCTTTGGAAAAAAATTATTATTTGTACAGTATTAATTAATAAATTACTAGTCTGCAAGTTAGAAAGTAGCTAACAAATTTTGTTTAAACAAAATAAGTATAAGAATTTACAAATATACAAACTGATTGAGATACTTGTATAGATGTAAAAATGTTTCAAATTTTAATTCAATATATTTGGTCCAATAATGAAATACCTTAATTATTAATATTATTTTTGTTGTTTTTTTAGCACCATTTCCGTAGCCGAGACACTGTGGCGACTGATAAACAATGCTCTAATCGGCATATTCTCGGATCTGAAAAATCCGGGCACCGAGAGAACTCTTCGTTCGTGCCTCGACTCGTTCAACAGATCTTCGTCGAATCTCGTGAGCGTTCTCATTCCGCCGTTCGGAACCGGACAAGAATATAAAACGCTGCGGCGACAGCATGCCGGTAAATATGACGTTATTAACGACGTTAATGACGTTAAGAATATGAAATTTCTTTTCATTACATTAGTTTTAATACCGATTCAATTATGAGTATTCAAGGGATTTTAGATTTCATTTCTTAACATCAGATTTAATAGTTATTCTATTAAGAGCATCGAAGGAATTTCAAATTTTCTTATATTTTTATTTTTATTTTTATAGCGTATGGGACATGGCTTTTCGGCGTTCTATTCCACGTCGTCGGGAGCCCGCTCAGCGACGAATGTTTGGCCAACAGCATCGAGGTACAGAGCAGCATGCTCAGGATCCTGGCCAGGCTCAATATCGTCATGTTCGATTCGATATCAGACGAATACATGAAGATTCTGGATGGTAAAATACGTCATTTTTTTTTACTTCCTCGTACAGGAAGCTTGTATGGGTCACATTTTTTTAGAAGATTTTTACGTATGCGTGTTTAGAATGTTCTAAAACGTAAAAAGATCACATTTCGAAAAATATTTTTGTGGGTATGCGCGGGCGTGTCAGGTCTCTAAAATTCAAATCACTGTAACTCCAGTATTGAATTGAAATAACGATCGTTCCGTAATAGAAAAGATAAAGTAATATACGCACTATTTATGTATGTAATTTGTTCCAGAGATTCTCGATTGGGCCGAGAGTTTCGAGGAGAAGCCGAGCATCGTAGTAAGCAGATTCGTGGCCGAACAGGAAGTAATAGAAAATATGGATCTTTCCCCGTTTCCCGTTACGATCGATACGTCGAGGATAACAGCGACCGAGTTATCGGTGATGAAGGTAAATCGCGTAGCGAAATTATGCGATCGGAGCAGCAAAGAATTTCGAAAGACTTTAACAACTTAACAAATTACTTTACAGATTATTCTGAAAGCCGGCGTGAGTTGCTGGGACCAAAACGAACTCTCGAAGAGGGTTCTTCGAATCCTGGAAAAGTCCGAACCGGAGGTTAAGCTTCTGGCGCTGGAAATGGCTTCGGCTATGATAAAATTTGATATGCTAGACGACAAGGTAGAATCGACGAATCAAACACACAAAAGTAGGATTTTTCATAATTTTTCTCATTTTTTTAATTCAGGATTTGAAGATTTTCGTTGCTTATGCGATCGAAATAATCAAGACGTTTCCAAACTGGAAGGACATGGGAAAGTTGAGCGCCCAACGGATCGAACAAGTGCCCGACGAGATCGTCGATCTTCTGAATAATCTCGACGAATCGGCGGCGGTCACCGATCTCTGCTTGGCAGTTCTCGATTTGATAACCGAGAAACATATCGGTAGTTAAAAAAAAAAATATCCAAAGAAAAAATAAGATTGAATAAAATTGCGTAAGATTTACTTAACTTTGTGTTCCAGCTTCGAAGAAGCTGGAAATCACGGCTTGCGGGAAAATTCGGGGCTACCTGACCAAACATCCGAGAGCCTACAGTCCCGCCGAGGCTAAGAAATTTCTTCGATACTTTGCCAATTGTCCGGTAATAAAATGCCTGCTTGTTCAACTTTCATTTTTGAATAAATTTTCTGTTACAGTAAATATTACGATACTTTGCCAATCTTAATGCATTAAAATTATCAATTGGACTTTGCATAACATTTTATTATTTTTATTTTTTTAAGGAATTTTCAAAAGTCCTCGTTCATCTCGTAATCTTCGACGTCAAGAGCGGCGCCCATCGCGCCGCGAGTCTCCGGATATGCGAAATGAGCCCGCTCTGGATGTCTCTGAGGACGAGTCTGGGGGAACATTTGGAATCGGAGAGATACGAGGAGGCTTCGCGAATCCTTTCGATTTCTCGCTCGTTGAGTTCGTGGCTATCGGAGAACTCGATATTTCGTGCGACGCTGTACGACGATTGCGACACCCTTGCGATCACGAGTCTTTGCGAGAGGCTGGAAAAAATTCATTGCCGCGCGGTACGATCGATCTTCCAGTGTCTCGTCGATCTCATGGCTCACAACGAGGCCGACAGACCGCAGATTCAACGAATTCTCTCGCTACCCTGGTCACAAGAACCGCTCGGGCCGGCCGAGGGTACTCGAAGACTCGTGGCCATAGCCAAATCGCTTGACGTCGATATGAAAGCCAAAGCTATCAGGGCTATCTCGGAATTCGGCAGGGGACGCGAAAGAGTCAACTTTCTAAGCGCTTGCGTCTCGAGCTCGGAAATCGAGCTCTCAGTCGCAGCAGTCTTGTAAGTTAATTTTCGTTGTTCATCGTTTACGTAAATTTTCAATCCCGAAAATTAACTGAAGCTGCGCGACCCTGAAGATATCTGCACGAGACTAAACTTCATCAATTTATAACGGGTGTATTTTGCATCCCACACACTTAGAAGTTCACTTAGAGGATGAAATTCTACAAGCGAACAATTTTTTTTCTTCCTAAAGCAGTGCAATGATTTTCGTTATTTGTCGTTTGCGTAAGTTTTAATCACAAAAATTACCTGAACTCTGCATGAGACTAAATTTCATCTCAAAACTTCGCTCGGCGAACTTCACTCAGAGAATAAAATTCTACAAATGAACAATTTTTTTTTCTTCCCATAGCAGTGCATTTATAGAGAGACTTGCCGGAGATGAGATTCGATATCGTGCAGATATCTTCAGCGTCATAAAATTCAATTTTTTTTCTAATTAGAAATTCGGTGCTCCTGTTGAGAGATCCTGACATCGGCATTGCGGACATAAGTACGCACATTCTGCGGCCGGCAGTCGTGTCTCAGCGGCAGAGACTGCACGAAACGGTGTCCCGGGTCTTCAGCGAGATCGTTTGCTTCGTATCGGGCCGAGCGAAGTTCGTCAGGTATCGATTGAAATTATTTACTGCACGACTTCGTCAACCTACCTCGTGAATTGCGAAATGAATTCCTGTCTATTTTCGCGCATGTCCTCGCAGGAGAAACTGGGACTCTCCGACCTGGCATATCGAGTGCGAAACGTGCGACGCGAACGCCGAGGAATCGTCGAATCTTCGTGCAACGCCCGGTGAACGAAGAACCGCGATCGACAACATCTTCGTGCCGTTCTTCAATCTCCTGTCGTCGACCAGCGTCGAGGTGCGAAAGAATATGTCGGAGAATCTGCATCGCTTCTCAAATCACGTCGAGGCATTCAATTCAAACAAGATCGCGGCCACTTGGCTGTCCCTGATGCGCGATCCGAGTCGGCAGATTCGCGAAAATCTCGCACGCGCCGTCGGCACGATATTGAAAAACAAAATCGCCATCGCGAAGGATAAACAAGCTCCGGCAGCCTCGGACGAGGATCCCGAGGAACTCGTCGAGTTCGTCAATTCCGTCGTCGACTTCATGGCCGAGACTCTCGAGAACGCCATCGAGAGGGCCGACGACGCGCTGCACTGTACTTTAATCACGACTGCGAAGGAATTTGGACGGTAACGTTTACTTGAGATCAATCGAGCTTCCTCCTAAAGGAAGCTGAGCCTTAAATTTGTTTTTTTCGAGATTTTTGTAAACATTTTCGGAAGTTATGATTTTTTTTACTTGTATCGGGGTCAAATTTTGTACACGTGTTATTTGTGGATACTTGGCATGAAATTTGGTAAAAATGAATATACAGTCGAGATGTTAAAATCAAATTTTTCGTTTCATCGATAAAAGCGTAATCAATAAAAAAAAATTATCATTTTCTTTTACTGACTATAAGCTTCTTTTACAAGGAAGCCAAAAAATTGCAGAAAATCTGTTTTAATAAAAGCCCTGTGACGTTTCATACTGAATCTATGTGAAAATCCTATCTTCTCGCTTTTTTCTCACAAAGTTTTCGCCATGTTTGTCACTGTATTTTATTTCGCTTTGCTTTTTTCAGCGTGCCATTGCACCTTACCGAGCGAGCGATATCGAATATATTTCTGATAACGATCCTGCATCCGAATTTAACGAACAGTACGATAGCGTCGGCGAGTGTGGCTTACAGAGAATTCGCAGCTTGTCAAAAGGTAGCCCCGAAGGAAATGTACGTTAGGTACAAGAAGGATTTTCTCGAGGTGAGTAAAGACATCTTTTTCGCAACTATATATTTAAAAAAAAAATGTTAATTTCAATTTATTTATTTTATTTTCAGCTAATGATGCAAATTGCGGTGAGCAATTATGTCAACGTGCCTTCGTACAACATGGCAACGACCTTGCACCGCGTGGCGAAGTGCATCGGCTTCCTCGGTTCCCGACAATTATTGCGTAAGGATGGTCACATCGCGATATGTTTTCTGACTCCTCTGGTCGTCAGAGTTCCAACCGCTATGCCTCTCTTTCACGATATCTCGGATCTCATGATGATGGACAAAAAGGACATGTTCATCGAATACTTTCAAGTCAGTAACGTACAAGCCACGTTGATTTTTCATATGACTCAGAAATATTTAACACGAATTTAAATATAGCAAATATTTTTAAAAACATTTACACAACGAAAAACCAAAAAAAAAAAAAAAAATCGTATGAAATTTAATGTACTGGCACTGGAAGTTTGTATGCATCAACTGTTATATTAAATTTTATGTACGATCGTCATGAAAAATTAATTTACAGTATATTAAAAACTTTGGAACTTTGGAAACTTTAGAATTTTTTCTTTGAATAGTTTAGTTTAATTTTTCTATTCAAGTACACTAATTCCAATAATTTACTTTAATTTTCACTGTAAAAGTATATCAATTTTTCAACACAATGATGCATTAAATTTAATGTACGAGTTCCTGCATAAAAACTTCCAATACCGTGCATTAAACTTACAATTTTTTTTAACAGTGTACATCTCAACATGCGACACTCTTCAACGCCATAAGTTTAATCTCTTCGCCTTAAAAGAGATTTTATTTCTGCACTGTTACAGCACATCTGCGCTCATGTGTTTCTTAACGAGACACCGGAATTCGGAACGAAGTGCCTCAAGCTCGTGTCCCAAATATCGAAGACCTCGTTGCCGGATTTGATAGCCGGTCACAGTTCCTTCATAGTAAGCAGCGATGACCTTGAAGATATCTGCGTGAGACAAAATTTCATCGAGTTACAAAGCCTGTGTTTTGCATCGCGCAAACTTCGCTCATGGAAGTTCACTCAGAGAATAGAATTCAACCTTTTTCATCAATTTTGTTTCTTCTTAAAGATTTGCCAAAGATGAAACTTTATGTGACGGAGATATTTTTGAGTAAAGCCTCGATGTCGAGGACAAAAGACGAAAATCTTTCTGTCATTGATCGCCCCGATTTTAATGATTATATTATATTATATTATATTTTTAGGGAATATTTCGCGAGCTCCTGCTCCATTTCCATGAGAAAATGGAAACTGTCGTGCACTGCCTGGAGGTATTGTCGGACTTCGGCCACGAGCCTCGAGTGAGCTTCGACACGAACGAGAACGTCGCCAACTACCTGAAGCCTCAATTGCACGGCATCCTCGTGCATTTTGATTCGAACTTGACTCCGCGGACGGACGAGCACACGCAGAAGTCAGCGCTCGCGAGTCTCGCGGCTTTGATGCGATTTATGGGTGCCAGACACCTGACGCCTCTGCGATACAAAATCCTCGCGACGCTCAGGGTTTCGCTGGGCTTCGAGCGACCGGGATTCAGACAATTGTCATGCTACGCTTGGAGCTCCTTTCTTCACAAGTAAGCCGAACGGAATATTTTCCCTTTACTGTTATTTAACACGTTTATTGTCAACAATCGGTGGTAGCTATCGAACAAAACCGGATGCACACGTAAAAAAATATGAAAAAGGTGAAAATTTGAATTTTTTCCATAGCTCTATTGATTATTTCCAAATTCAATGACAAAAAGTGTTTGATGTTAGTCTACTTCTCTAGAGAGTTTCCCGATAATTCGAAATGTGCGAAATATATCACTTCCGGGCAAAAAAATATATTTTCAAACCAGAAGTGGCGTACCTCTGCTACGATTCCACTTCCGGTTGAAGAATGAGGTTTTCAAACAGGATGTGAGCCATTTTCCGTGCGACGTCATTTCCGATCGAAAAATGAGATTGTCAAACCGAAAGCGACGTATCTTCGATATGATGTCACTTCCGGTCAATAAACGAGATTTTGAAACCAGAAGTGACGTATCTCCGATATGATGTTACTTTCGGTCGAAAAGGTGAGATTTTCCAAACCGGAAGTGGCTTATTTCGCCAACGAAAAATTGCAATTTCTCGACGTTTCAGAGACTATTTTAAGTCCTCTAATACTAAAATCCGACATTTTTTGTTAACGAAAACATAGCTTTCTCTTTGAAAAATCAAACAAATATTAAACGCTTAAAAAATTCTATTTACAGCGTTTCCCTGGAGGACCTCGGTCCATTGTTTCCGACGATCTGCTTGTCGATGATAAAACTTTTGGAAAGTTGTCCCCGCGAGGCGGAGTCGATGCTTGAGTATCTGCTAGTCGAGAACGTCGACACGATGTCGACCCACATATCAGAATTATTTTTCATCCACGAGATAAACGTTTCGCCTAAGATCGCGATGATCGTCCAGACGCAGATCGAAAACTCTAAACCGAACGGAGTGGAGGCGAATCTTAAGCTCTGGCTCAAGCGCATAAAGCACGAGACTGACGAAGTGAGGATGAAGGCTTTGTGTCATTTAAAGAAATTCCTCGGCAGTCACAGGAGCGCGTTGAACGAGATGATCCTCGCCGACACGGACGTTCACCCTCTGGTGGTGGAATTGTTGGACGCACTTTTGGCCGGCTGTCAGGACAAGGACGAAAACATACGACTGGGAAGTGGCGAGTGCCTCGGCGAACTCGGCGCGGTCGAGCCGAGTCTGTTGCCGCGACGAATCGTCGCGAGAGGTTGGCAACATTATTTATTTATATAATATTTATTTTAATTTTTTATGCTTCCAATTTTTTTTGCAATCTCCTTACAGGCGATAGTAATTTCATCGCGGACGTCGACGAAGATTTCGCGTTCGCGACCCTCTTGCATCTCGTACGGGCTTTCCAGATGCAGAAGAGCACACGAATCATGGATTGTTTTTCCGTTGCTATACAAGTTAGTAATTTATTCGGCAATGGATTATTTGTTCGACCGGTCTTCCCAATAGTCAGCCAAAAATTGTATATCTTTTTTTGTTTTTTTTCCTTCCATTTACCTCCGAAGAAAATCTTGAAGGTCTACGAGATATCGCCGGACGGTCGCAACCGCGAGATGTGGAGAAGCCTGGAGTCGACGACGCAACAAATTATATCACCGTTTTTGACCTCGCACTACAAAGTCGTGACGCCTAACGACAACGAATATCCCCATCCAATTTACGGGTAAATTAATCTCGTTCCATCCGTTAAGAGCATATGCAATAACGCAATTTTTATCGGCTTTGAGCATTTGTTACAAGTGAATCGTAAAAGTCTAACGTAGAATACACTTTGTATGGATTTCTTTTGCCTAACCGACTTTGTGACGATTTTGGAAAATTTGGGGAATTTCAGAGGTTTGGCGAGCACTCTCGTTTTACGTATGTGAATTTCAGAATATTTTATATTGTACAAAATAGATGCTGTTAAAATGTTGAGTAGTGATTTGGTTTTCGCGTCAATCTGTAATATTCGATATTTTAATTTCTTGGACGTTATAAAAACGTTATAAAAACGTCAGTCTTGTGCTCGCACAATGATTAATCTAATTACCAATCAAAGATACATCAACTGTTATGACCTTTCAGATCTGAAGCTGGTTCGACTTTTCAAAAATGGGCTTACAATTGGGTGTGCTCCATGTCGTATCGTGTGAAAGACGCAAATCTTCGGGGTGTCTTGAACGCCTGTCATCCCGCGTTCAATCACGACAGCAAAACAATGATATTTTGCATTCCCTACATTGTCTGTGAGTTTTTTCGATCTTTAGTAACGATAAAAATATCAAAGTAAAGAATGTTATATTTGTTAACTTAATCTAGCGTATATTGTTGCTAATGGGACGGAAAGCGAAAGAAAGCGATTGATAAACGAGATATTAGCGGTGATAAAAGTTGACGAAGCATCGAGCCTGGATCAAGAACTCATCTCTCGTCGACCGCTGCGACACGAGTACAATGAACCGCGGAACACCGTCGAAACAAGGGTCTCGGATGAGGCGCGCCGAGTTCGCTGTTCACAGGTATTATACTCATTTTATGGACTAATTACGCAAAATCCAACATTAACATATAACATTAACATATAACATTAACATATAACATTAACATACAACATTAACATATAACATTAACATATAACATTAACATATAACATTAACATATAACATTAACATATAATAATAATGGGCAGGTAAATAACAAAAAGTCGCAACCCTGATCACTTTAGATTTTTGTTTTTGTTCATTCGAAAGGTAATATTCTCGACTCTGGAACACTTGCAAAGGTGGCTAGGTGAGAAACGACTCGACCGTGACGAAAAGTACCAGCAAGTTGAAAGTTTCTTCGGCAAGCTGGACAGTTTGGTACTGGCACAGGGCTGTTATCAGTCGCACGAGTATCATCGAGCGCTAATGTATCTCGAGCGTCACATGGCCTCGACGAACAAGGGACTCTCCGAACTGACCGAGGGCGGACTCCTAGCGAAGATTTACACGCAGCTCGAGGAACCCGACGGTGTTTCGGGAATATTGGCCACTCAAGATCAATCCCCGACGCTCCAACAGTTGGTCCTCGCTCACGAAGTCAGCGGGCAGCTGCAAGACGCCGCTACCTGCTACGAGAAACTCGCCCAGAGAGTTCTCACGCCGAAGTATCTTCAGGGAATGATACAGTGTTATCTCGGATTGGATCAACCGTTCACCGCTATGAACATTACAAAGGGTGTATTAAACAGCAGGTTTGTAAATAATGATTTTTTGCGTCGTAAAATTTTAGGCGGTTCGGTCGAGCCTCTCACCCCTCATCGCTTTTCTTTCTCTCTCCGCCCACATTTCCACATCTCATTCTAGCCAAAGCTTCGTCACGCTTCCCTTTTGATAATAAGGCTTGTATTGCTCGCAGACCGGAACTGGAGCCGCTCATGGTGGAGCACGAGCCTTTCTGGCGTCTGGCGCATTTCACTCACCAGGACGACGCAGCGCCACCCCAGGCGAACGTCAAGCGAGCTCTCCTGGACGATCTGAAGGCAGGCCGAATGCCGGATCTTTTGCCGATGAAAAAGCGTCTGGTCTCGCTGCTCGGTGCCACTTCGCATCCCGGTGCTTACCAACAAAGTTACTCGTACATAATGAAGCTTCACATACTGAACGAGTTCGAGCTAGCGGCCTCGCACATGCTCGAAAAAATCGAGGACCTACCGACGATATTCGACGAATGGGACGCACGCGGACAACTAATTCGCGCCTCGCGTGGCGTCGAATTCGTTCTCGGAATGCGCAGAGCCACTCTCGATCTCGCCGTCCAGCTGCAGAAGGAAACCAGCAACGTCGAAAATGTTGAGTTGAAGGAAGAAATCGGAATGATTTGGCTCAAGAGCGCCAAGATCGCTAGAAAGTAACTAACATTTTTTTTTTAGACCGCAGATAGAATGAAAAAAATAGTACATTACGATACTAGCGCGAAACTAGTTATTTGTATCGCAAGGACGTAGAAAGGGAGTTCTTGACGAGGGCCAAAGCGCGGCATTCACACGAGTCAGGATTCCCTTTTCTACGCCCATGCAATTCACGTAATTTTTCTTAATAAATTCACGAAAATCAGTCTGCGTTTTGCGGGAAAAAATACCATATTGCGTTTGTACGCATGCGCAGTATATTTCCCGCATTCGATCCGAAAAAGTGACTTTCTGCGCACACTTCGCAGGAACGAAAAGGGGGATTTTACGTGCATGCGTTAGGTACAGTAAGTTACGATTATATAGTGCGATAAAACTTTTTCTGTCGAGTGTGAGTTTGCAGTGCGAGCAGAAGATGATTCGTGCAATCACATAAGTTAAGAAAACGTTTTCGCGCTAGTACCGTACAAAATTTTATTTCACACGGTGTCATAATTGAGGTTTTTCGTGCGCAAAACTGCAATTCTCGCAGCTAGTGAAATAAAAACAAGTTCGCAACGACTGTTTTTCTATGTTAGCTGAATTGTGCTTTTCTTCCGATTTGAACGATCCAGTTAATGATATTTCGGGTATTTCGCTATTTTTCAGGGCCGGACTGTATCAGCAAGCGTACATGTATCTCTTGTCGGCGAGCGATTCCTGTCCGCCCCAACAATTGTACATCGAGCAGGCTCAGCTGTACTGGCAAAAAAATTGCCAGGAAGAAGCTTTCACGACCCTGAAACGATGTTTCTCGAATTGCTTTCGTCCCACCGTCGATTACAAAGATCTGTCGACCGACGTGCGCCCAGAGGAAAGAAGACAGTGCGCCAAAGTACACAATATTTTTTTTTTACTGAGTATTATATTGATAATTTGTAAAATACTAAAATTGCAAAATTAACAGGCGAAGCTGCTTTTCGCGAAATACAACGACGAGACTTTGAACGTCAACACGGACGTCAATATAGCGAATTACAAAGAAGCGATACTCGTATGGGGCGCGTGGGAAAAGAGTTTGCTCGCTTGTGCGCAATATTATGAATCGATCGTCAACCGGATGAGCGAAGACGAGAGGGATACGAAGGGAAGGTTGGTACAAATAGTAAAAAAAAAAAAATAAATAAAGTAAATATTTTTAAAAATGCTATAAGAATAGTACTTTGCGATACGAGTGCGGCGAGTGCGATTCACGTCGCAGTCTTCGTGTAATGTTTGCTGTACCGTATTATTAGTATGGCATAATAATTTTTGTAATGAATGCACGAGAAGTGTTACTTCTATACCTGTCGAGGGTGGCTTAAGAACTACAGAGAATTGTTACAGAGAATTGCAGGGGAACATGATAAATTATTACGCAAGATCTCTGCAATACGGATGCAAATACATTCACCAGTCAATGCCGCGCATGCTGACAATCTGGCTGAACTACGCATCTCGCGTTCAGAGCAACAAAGCGATGGCTAAGATATGTGCCGACACGATGATGAAAATGACTAGAATTATAGGTGGGAAAAGATTTTTTTTATCCTTTAACCCTTTGAAGAATGCACGGTGGATGCTCATAATTTAAAACTTGCCTAGCAGGTCGTTAAATTATTATGGAATTTACAAATCGTTTATTATGGTTGTTTATTATGGAATTTAGAAATCGGATATTTGGATTTTCGGAAAATTACCGAAAATTCATCATTTTTGGTTTGAAAATTGCTGTTTTCGATCAGAAGTCACGTCCGATTTAAAAATCTCATTCATCCACAAGAATTCTTTCGTGGATACTCAATGACACTCACAGACACTCGAATGAATTTATGAGAGTCTTGTAGTGAACTTAGGATTTATTATAGTGTAGTGGTTTTGTAATTTGTTATTAAGTAGATAAGCAGATTATTAAGTAGATATAATCTCTCTTTGAAGTTATATCTTGTCGCAGGGCTAATCCTACCTTTACTTTCTTTCCTTCTTTTTTATTATAATTTCTTTTTTAAGGTGTTTATATCGAAAGATTACCAATTTTTATGTGGCTAACGGCATTCAGTCAACTCGTGTCAAGGATTTGTCATCCGGCAAGAGAAGTGCAGAACACACTATGCGAGATTCTCGTTAAATTGATACTCGATTATCCTCAGCACTGTTTGTGGATGATGGCCTCAGTTTTCAATGTGAGTTCTTTTTATTTTGTATTTTTATTTTTTCTCATCCGACACGCGGGTTACCGGTCATTTTTTTTATCGCCTCAGCAATGTCTACCGTTCGCAGTAATTGTTCGATAATTATTTTCTTTTTTTTCAGTCATCTTATCCAGCACGCCAAAGACGTTGTCAGGAAATCCTGAACAATCCGCGCTTGGACACCGCACAGATGAGAACATTGATAAGAGATTTCAATAGGCTATGGGAAAAACTTATCGAGCTATCGAACCAGCCAGTACCGGAAAAAACGTTGACGACAAAAGTGAAGGCGCTGTCAGTGGGTTTGCCACGTCTTTTAGCGTCGCAGGATTTCGGTCCTATAATGATGCCCACCAGCAAATTCCGGCAGCTTCACTTGCCGTCCAAAGGGGACTCGGTTCGAAACCATAATCCGTTTCGTGCGTAAGAAACCATAAGAATTTACACTTACCGAACGTATTAACAGTTAAATCGCAGAACTGATCGAACAACGAAACCGCGGGATGAGAAAAATTATTATCGTCGTACATTTTTTCCCACTTTCTCGTCTTTTCACCGTAATAAAAGTAACTACGAATTGTCATCTCTTTCACACAGAAGATTTCACGAACTTGCCAAATCGATCGTCCATTTATAAATTATTAAACTTCAGAGAAGCTCATGGAGATTTCAATTTTTTCTCTTCAATTTTTCGCAACTCATACATTTTTCGGCTTTTTTTTTCGTTCGTGCATACCAAAGTACGAGACATAAAAATCGATTAAGTTAAAAAAAATCTTGTTATTTTCATGAACGCAATGAAGCGAATGGGTGCACATAACCGGGATCGACGAGGAGGTAATGGTTATGACTTCGTTGCAAAGACCAAGACGAATAACCCTTCGTGGCTCGGACGGTGGCGCGTACTTGTTTATGTGCAAGCCAAAGGACGATCTCAGACGCGACTTCAGGCACATGGAGTTCAGCGGCATAGTCAACAAGTATCTGCAGAAGGATCCCGAGTCTCGCCAGCGCCGGCTCTACATCAGAACTTACGTACAAGACTTTATACCGATATTTTTTTTTTGGTTCCGTATAGAGGAAGCGCTGTAAAATGTTTGATATTACATTTGGCGAACATTTATCGAACAGTTCAAGCATTATGAGATTTTGAAAAAAAAAATTTAATGAAACATGAAACTGGACATGAAAATTAAAAAATTCCATGTCCAGAAACGTGAATTTTAACTTAGTGATTTTTTTGTCCTTTAACGATATAAAAATACGCATAGCTTCCTTTATGAGGAAGCCAAAATCGGTGAACGAATTTCCTTATAGAGGAAGGTATGCGCAGAACGATAGCAAAATATGAGGAAGCTATGTGCAGACAGGTGCGAATTACTTTGCACCTTTTTTGAATATTAATATTTTTACTAAGATATTTATATTATTTTATGTTAATATTAAATATAATACTCGTTTATCGACAGAGCGTTGTACCATTGAACGAAGAATGCGGCTTGATCGAGTGGGTGCCGAATCTAGTTGGTTTTCGTCCGGTCGTCTTGAGACTGTACAAAGAGCGTCGCATCGACGTGAAGGCTCGTGAACTTAAACTGATGATCTGCAACCTGAAGGACACACTCGAGAAGAAGAGAGACGTCTTTGTCAATAAATTGTTACCGAAACATCCACCGGTTCTCGGAGATTGGTTTCGCCTCACATTTCCCGATCCTTACGGGTGGTAAGTGAATTTCACTTCATCACCATTTTATTACGCGCCATTATTTTAGTATTAGTTATCATTGCATTACGAGTTACCATTTCAGTATTAGTTTTCATTGCATTACCAGTTATCGTTTTATGATGAGTTATCATTTTATTATCGGTTACCATTTTATTATCAGTTAAATTGTACCTAATTTTAACATTTTTTTGTAATTTATTTATCGTCATCGACGAAGGTATGAGGCGCGCACCGCTTACATCAGAACGACAGCGGTAATGTCGATGGTCGGTTATATTCTTGGGCTGGGCGATCGGCACGGCGAAAACATTCTCTTCGACGCCAAGTGCGGTGACTGCGTGCACGTAGACTTCAACTGTCTGTTCAATCGGGTGGGTACACGAGTATACAAAAATACCAACCATGTACGATTTAAGGGCATGTGAAATAGCACGGTCGGTAACAAATCGCCTCTCAAATTTTTTTCTTCCAGAGTTAATATTTCGGACAAAAGTAAATAAGGTTCTCATGCGCCTGTCTGTTGACTCCGAAAACCAAATTCGCTTTATGTTCATAATTATTAACGATCTCGAAAAAAATAGAGGAGGCCATTCGTTACCGACTGAGCTCGGGATTTGGGTTTTAAAACGGTGTATCGTATTTTTGAATGTTTCATTGAGTAATAAAACATTTAATATTTAACATTTAATTACCATGTTTAAATTTTTTAATGCACAATGGTAAAATTATTATTTTTTCATTATTTGGAAAAGGGTGAACTTTTCGACTGGCCGGAACGCGTTCCCTTTCGACTGACGCAAAACATGCTCGATGCAATGGGACCCTTGAAGTACGAAGGACCCTTTCGTCGATCGTGCCAGACTACCATGCGCGTACTGAGGGAACAGGCGAGCACTCTCATAAGCGTTCTGACTCCATTCGTATACGATCCGCTCGTCACTTGGACGATAAATCAGCCCGGCGAAGCTGCCGAAAAGACGAACGAGAAGGTGAATAAACATTAATTACGTCCACATTAAGGATGCATCATGCATACATTACCCAGCAAAAATTTAATTCGATCATAATTTCAGTACTTCGCGATATCTGCCGAAAGTCTGAAAAAAAAACAACCGTGTTAATGATGTCAAGACCTTTCATTAACAATGAAAAAAATTATTTGAAAAATTAATTGTTTGAAAAAAAAATCAGGAAACCTTATTTTCTTACTTTAAATTAATTCCTTGTTTTTTTTAGAATTCATATTAATTTTTTCAGTATTCTTTCACATTTCAAAATTTCTTCTTTTTCGGAAATTTGAAAAATCGTTGCAGATGCACGATATTCAGATATGTTTCCGTGTGACGATTTCATAGTATACACAAAAAGTTTCGAGGCGATTGCGCCAACAGTTTCGTAGTTAAGTATGGCCTTAAAAAAAAATTACGGAAAATTCGAAAATGAATGAGAATTCTTAGCAACTTTTTGACATTATTGTTATGCAATTTCTTCTGTAAAAACCGTTCGACCTGGATACATCCTGAAATTTCGAAATATTCGTAATAGTAATAAAAATACAATATTTTTTTCATCTCCCCCAGGCTGTTGAGGACATAAAAAATATAGAGCAAAGACTCAAAGGATTGATGAGGCCGCAGGGAAAGAAAGTCGGCAACTTCGAGCTGAATCTGAGCGTGGAGGGACAGACGAATCATCTCATACTCGACGCGACGAACGTCGACAATCTTTGCCAAATGTATTTTGGTTGGGGTCCTTATCTCTAGTTCAGAGATTCAATTTTTTTTTTAGGTAACCGTTTGTATTTCATCATTTTTTTCATTACTTCATTTAGATACTCGTTAAATCGTTTTGATCTGAGATTACGTTCCGTCGAAAATTTTGTTATCACCTGTTTTCGTTTTTCATTCCAATATTCGTCGTTATCGTTTACCACTTTACGCTTACTACCTCCAAGTGTTTGATGTTTCGTAACGTCAAATGCTTAAAAAAATACTTTATTGAACATATCGTATAAGTATTTTATATTTAATTAAAATAATATAAATCCATGACATCGAATCAGTAACGGAATTACGGGCCGTTGAGCTCGGTTATTTAAGTTAATTAATTCGGAGTTTTCATACTACAAATAATAATAAAAAAAAGTTTCTAATAAAATTAGTGCGAAAAAGAGACTCCTCTTCGACCGTCGATTGTTCAGTTCATCAGTCGGAATTAACGCTCCGCAACAGCGTAAAATACGACAGGGAACTGTTTAGTATCTGAAATGCATAAAAAAAAATTCAAATTATTAATTGAAAAAAATACAACGAAAAAAAAATTAACTAATCCGTTTACCCCGCCAAAACTTTGCATGCTCATTGCGTAAAGTTTTCCTGCAGTGAGATAACATGGCTTCTGACTACGTACAATTATCAAGTACACTTCCACTCTCACGTCACTGGAAGCTTTGTACCAGTTCATCGAGTAGGCGGCCTGGCCAATCATCGTACTCTGACAAATTACGAAAATCCTTTCTTTCACACAATTACTTAATTCTGTTAATTCGAAAAAAAAACTAGAAATTATATTGTAATCTGTGTTGCGGTAACCTCGAGTAACATTTTGCCACCGGGCCAACAGAATAGCAGAATTTGGAACAGGGCCATTAGGAGATATGACGAATATTCCACGAGCCTGTTGTTTTCCGATATCGTCTTTAAAAAAATATATTTTAGACTTTTCGGCAGAAAAAAAATGTGATATAGATAAAAAAAATGTAGGGAGGTAAGAAACTATAAAAAGAAATTACTTTTATAAAATAAGTGTACCCAAAATAAATGTAACAGAATAGGAGATTGTGAAATAGGGCCATTACGAGATTAGACGAATATTCCACTGGGCGTTTTCCTGTACCGACTTTTTAAAAAATCTTAAAAAATTTTTAGCAAAAAAAAGTAATGAGATAAAAAAAAACGGAAAAATAAAATTTTGATTCGATAAAAGTAAGGTAAATTCAGGGGGTTAAGACAAAGTTCGAAGTGTGTACTTGCCGAAGTGACTTGAAACCCGACGAGGCATATTATCAAACTGCTGGCAAATACTTGAAGGAACATTATCGGATTGAAAGCTTTTTCCATACCGTCGGAAAACCTGCAATTTTCAAGTTGGTGGATTTTCTTTTAAATTCAGTCGAACGTCGATAGTAATTTCTATCGGATAGATACATTTTCCGATAGTTTGTTCCCTACCTCAGGAAAGGCAATTTTTCCGTTACCTCGTAACGAGATTATGATGGTCGACGAACGAGGCAAGCCGTTTTCGTACAAGTCTCGATATCGCTTTCGAATATTCGCCCCTCTTCCGAATTTCCATTTCTTCCGCGTGTTCGATCTTATCGAGAAGAAAAAAGAGAATGTTGATCGGTGATTATTTCAAAGATGAAATAAAATCGTGTATCGATAATTTATCAACCAGGTCGAAGTAACGATCGAGATTCAGCAGATTTTCACGAATAATCTTGAAGTGTCCGGACGTGTGAAACAGGGCGCTCGCTATGAGACCGTCGATCGCAATAACTATCAGGCCGCAGGCGCTAGTAGCGATAATCTGAGATGCGCAAGCTAACTAAAACGTACGATAAATTTAATTTCACATTATTAATTACATTTAATTATTTAAATATTCACTGACAAGTGTAATCTCGTAGTTATCGTGTCGATCAACGAAGATTCGACGTCGAAAATTAAGTCATGGAATAACTTAACTAGAATACAACTATAGTTAAGTTATCGAATAACTTAGAAATTACCTCGTAAAACGGCGAGTGGTGGCAACATTTCGGATAAGCGGCCGGAAACGGAAAACTTCTTGCGATATCTCCGTCGTCACTTCTTCGCAATTTTTCGACGCCGAGTTTGACCGGCTGAACAGTGAAGAACACCATCAGAGCGTTAACTATCAGGAAACAGTAGCCCCTTGTCATGTTTCTTCCTGATCTAACATTTTTTAAAAATATCAGTTAATTTCTACTTAATTTTATTAATGTATAATTTAATTATAACTTAAATTTAAATAACTTAAGTAATAGAATAACTTCACTAGAGTATAACTATAGTTCAGTTATAGAATAACTTAACTGCGATAACTTAAAAACAATGAAGTTTAAGAATTTATTTATTTTTATTCGTTTTTATTAACTTATCGTATCGTCGACGGATTAATTAATCGATATAAAATTTAATTTTTTTACTCGGCGTATCGATGCATGTGATTGTCGTCGTCGAAGCGCTGCGCCGTCTTCCAGAAATCCGTCATCATGTATTCAACGAGCAACGGGATTTCGGGATTGCAGATCCAAACGAACATCTTCAGAATGGCGAGCATTATTGTCGACAGAACCGAACTGCATTAAAATCGCGATTTTTTTTTTTGTTTTTCTTTTTTTACGAAAATAGAACTGCCCTATATAAGGAAGCAAACAAAAAAAAGAAGAAAAAGATAAATATATTTATACGTCGTTTCCAGTATTACGGAGAAGTCTCCTCTGTCGAGGTAGAGTTGCGAGATTTGCGGCACGACGATCAGCAGCATTGAGAACAGGCAGGCTGAATAGCGCAAATAATTTATCGGGTAAAGACCGACGAGTTTGAGAATTCGTTTGTTGACGATCATGTAATCGTCGATGCTCGTCACTGACATTCTCTCTTCGCTTCTGTTACAGATAAACCTACACTTTTGAACAATGAGAATTGAACGAAAAAATTGTTAGAGCAGTGCTAAATTTTTACAATCGATTATGCAAAATTGTATGCATTTATTGACAACGAAGGAGGTTCATTTGTACTGATTTGTAACCACGAGGAATATTTGATTTGTAACCACGAGGAATATTTGATTTGTAACCACGAGGAAAATCACGATCGTCTTGCTAGAACACTAACTGGTTAATGCAAATTTCCATGATAGTACGTTTTTGTTGGTTTTTTTTTCAACGTAAAATTCGTATTTTATAACCGATTTTAAAGCACTGAAACTCATTTTGATTTTTTAAATTTGCTCAACGAATTCACCGAGTAGATTTTTCTGTAGATTTAACCGTTTTAGAAATACGGCCCATCGTTTCGCCGGCGATTTTTTTTCCACAAACAAACTGCTGTCATTTTTTAACGACCAAAATTATATAAAAAATGTATTCGTAAAGCGATGTTTTAGGAAGAAAATGAGCGCGGTACATTAAAGTTGGTTGAAAAATAAAGATTCTTCTTTGAAAAAAACTGAAGGGAAATCTATCGTCATGGAAATTTGCATTTACCAGTTAATGTATTTGCAAAAACAATGTTATCGATAGTTTCCTCGACTGAGTTCCCTTATTGTTAATAAGCGCACAACATTTTGGATAAACAATTTTGAAAATTTAGCACGTTTAACTGGTCTACGACTACACAACTAAAACAAATGCAAATAAATTCGCAAATTTATATCGCTCCAAAACTTCGAGCTACTTCTATAATAGCAGTCGTGAGAAAAAAAATATCGAAGTTCCTGTGCTTCGGCGGAAAACGGGATTAACAACGAATCGATATCTCGCAGGCCGCGAGCGTCGGAGAACTGCGAAACTTCGGACCGAAACAATTTTACTGCCTTATTAAGAGAATGCGAGATAGTTCGGAAGAAAATTGCTATAAATTGTAAGATTGGTCGCGGAAATTTTCTCCCTGTTAAGATTGACGGATAAGTATAGTGGTGCGTTTGTCTTTCAGCGTGATAAACCGTATTTCTCTCTACCGTCCATTCATTATTAATTCACGAAGCCGGAATGCCCCGCAGGTAAAACGAGACACCGGTTGTTTTCTCGCTGCGGCGTTCCGGATTTATTAAAAATTCACCAATTTTCCATACACGCATAGGTCGCTTCTTTAACGAACGCCTCAACCGACCGTTCAAAGTAAGACTCGACGAAGTCAATTATTTATTTTCTTCCCCGTCTCGCTATCGCTCGACTGTGTCTCAGTGAATTTCTTTCGCAGTGCCCTCTCAGACAAATATGTTCGACGAAAAAAAAAATCACTTGTGAAATGTACGATTTATTCGTAAGTTTACTTCACTCGACGGCCTATTGTACAAAAATTGATGGATACGGATCGCTGTTCACGCGCGTCACGCGAGCGAAATCGAAGAAAGAAAAAAAAGGAACGATAGATGAGTGAAAACTGTAATTTCTTCGGTAGTCCCGATAATTCGTGTGAAAATATTTTGACGACTCCCCGATCATCGATTGTTTGTTTCTTCATTCGGCTAATTGGCGAACACTTTGCGTTTATTCGAACGTCGATATTAATAATTAAGGACACTTGCGTTCGACCTGACTCTTGCCGCTCTCCTCGTACTCCTGACTGGATATCCACATTTGTTGAAAAGTTCCTATCGACGCAAGTATCGAACCGCCGATCCACGCTCCGAATCTTCTCTCCGCACAACCGTTCGCACTTATCAGCTTCAGCCGCATGCTCGACGGTATTCTCACCGACAGATCCCGATTTACTCGCTCGGGAAAACCCTAGAAATATTATTATTATTATTATTGGTGTTTACAGAATTTCAATCTTCGCTTATTGATCGGCTTCGCGTAAAATACATGTATCGATTTTGCTGTTAAATTGATTTATTTCACTCGGTGGGAAAATTCGGGACGACTAATTTGGACTCGTGCGAAAAACTTTATCGCACACTTTTTTAATACTCTAGTTATTTTTGTCTCACGTTTTCGCTACGTTGCAGGGACTAAAAGTGGGAGTTTTGTACATTTGTTACAAAATAGTACATTACGATACTAGTGCGATAAAACTTTTTCTGACGAGTGTGAATTTCGGCAGCACGAGCCGAAAGCGAATGTTGCAATCACACGAATTAAGAAAACGTTTTTTTATTTACACCACTTTTGAAATTTTATTTCAGAAGGTGTGGAAACGAGACTTTTGTGGTTCGCGTACGTAAAACTGCAACTTTTCCACCGAGGGAAATAAAGTGTGTGAGTATAATCGTGATAAAATCGTCGTCGAGATTGGATTATTACGGAGAGAAAAAAATAGCGCTAACGACCGGATATATTATGAAGTGCAGATTTTTTTCTTGAGTGAAAAATATTCACCTGTATAAACGAATTACCGCCGGTGACAACAACGCTGCCGTACAGAGCGGGTCTCACGTCGACGTCGCACATTCCGACGCTCGTCGTGACGATGTGACCAACGCCGAGCATCGTATTGCCGACCAAACCTCCGCGAACTTGAACCATCGACGGATCAAAAAGTGCCTCAGGTATGCGAAATCTTTCGGTAGAAAAGTCCTGAAATGGTTAACGAAATAAAAAAATAAAAATTGTCATTATCGAAAGATTGCATTTTTTTTTCTCTTAATAAAGAAACAAAAAAAGTTATTTCGGCGACTGACTTGATGATATCCAGTGGGAAATTCGTACTGAACAGCCGGAACGGAAGAGACGATCTTTTCATCGTAAGGGGTCTCCGATATTTGTAACGTGGTCGCTTGAAAGTCTTGAATGAGTTTCTTGACCATGTAATTGTGCCAGGATTTCGTTACTTCGGGAAGTCCCTTTTTCTTCACCCACCGCGGTTTCTCGTGATCCTTCACCACTTCCTTGCTGCCGACCATGTACGAAGGCGACAGATCGATGTCGTTGTCCTGTTTCAAAGAGAAAAATATTTCATATTTTGCTTCCTCATAGAAACATACAGAAAAATACAGAAAATGATTTCTCATAGAAGAAACTTTGCGAAAAAGGAACATTACAAGAAAGCGATATGAAAATTTCAATTTTCAACTTTTACATGGAATGGATATGAAAATTCCAATTTTCAACTTTTACATGGAATGGATATGAAAATTTCAATTTTCATTGTTCTTTTTTTACATTGCAAGAATTTTTTTGTTTTTTTCTTTCAATTTTAGTCGTAAATTTTATTATAGCATCGTCACGATCCCCTTGTGTGGTATCGAAATTACCTGCAAGAATTGTCTGCACTGCATGCTTATGTAGTCACCGCCCAACGGCGATTTAACGATGGCCTGTGTGAGAACGAAGCCGTCCTGAACTGGAACGGCCGACGTGTGCGTGGCTCCGCTGTCGACGACTATTCCGGTCGCTCTACCGTTCGCGAAAGCCGCCAATACCGCATTCTTCACGAGAAAATACGCGGGTACGTTGTATTTCTCAAACATCAGCTCGGTCAGTTTTTCACGTTTCGTTCTAACGTTCCAGGGTGACTCGGAAAACAGTACGGGATGATATTCGGCGTCGGATTGGATCACCTTCGAGTACGTGTAGTCTAAAACCTATAATTTTTTCGTTTTTTTTTTTTTTTTACAAAAAGCAAGGTAATAAATCAACTCTCAACAATAAATCAAAGTATCATGCACATTTTTTAGAAATTTTAGTGTCGGATTACATAAAAAAAATCGTCTAAAACGTTGAGAAATGTGATTTTTAGCTGGCGAACTGCAAATTTTCATGAAAATTGATTTCCGTTTTTTCAAGGACTTTTTTTTTCTTCTCAACGTTGTTCCATTCATAATTGACAACAATTAACTCGAACCTTTTCAAAGTGATCCCAGTCCTCGATCATACCGTCTTTCATGTAACTCGCCACTTCCATTCCTTGGCGAGGTACGTGAAGTATAGTCGTATCAATGAAATATTTGTTCTTCGATTGCGTTATGTTGCTGTCGGGTTTTTTGTCGTCCACGTCCATGGGCTCCGTTTTCGTAGCCGTACCATTGCCGTCATCCGCCACGCCGACCACCGCCGGAATTTCCGCTTTCGGCGTGTCTTCCTGGGCATAACCGACGCGGAGGGAATGGTGTCCTAGATCGAATACCAGAGCTCCGATCTCATCGCCACCGTACAGCATTCCACCCGACATGTCGGTACTTCAATCTGATGGCAAATAAACGTTTACTTAATTTTTTTGAAAATAATAATAATTTCGTGCTGAAGGACCCAGGTTGATGGCCCTTTGTATTGTATTGGGTATAAAAATTAGTATATAAAAAAAAACTGAATATGAAATTTGGCAATAAATCTCTTTTACTACTACTAATAATAATATCACACACTGTTACAAAAATTGTGTGGGATAAATAGACGGATTAGCTATAGACAATTTTTTCATGGAGAGCCTCATGAGAATCTGAAACATGTTTGTTTTAGTAAAAGTAATTTGCAAAAAAAAAAATACAATTCCGCCCAAGCAGAGTATTCCACTTAAATATGAAGAATTGGGAGTAATGACTTAATGGAGTTTGCCAGGAACATTGTCACTTAGATTTTAAGATTGATCCTGTTAACTCACAAAAACATACAAATCGTTTGTTACGGTAAAATTAATAAAAACAAAACACATTTTCCGTACAAGCAGAGCGCATAGTCAACTTATAAATGTAATCAATTTGGAGTAGCGACTAAGTTCTGTTTGCTAGGAACGTCCCTACTTAGATTATAAAATCAATCTTATTAACTCACAAAAACATACAACTCGTTTGTTTCAGTAAAATTAATAAAAACAAAATATATTTTTCGCACATGCAGAGCGCACAGTTATAAGTACAATAAATTCCGAGTTGGGATTTTATTGTGTTTGGTAGGAGCGTCGTTGCTTAAAATAAAAAATCAATCTCATTATCTCACAATAATCTATAACTCGTTCGTTTTGGTAAAATTAACAAAAAACAAAATACACTTGCCGCACGAGCAGAGCGCATAGTTCGTTAATACGTACAATAAATTCGGAGTTGGGCCATTGTTGTGTTCGCTAGGTGCGTTGTTACTTATATCATAAATCAATCTGATTAACTCATAAAAACGTACTACCTGTTCGTTTCGTTAAAACGAATAAAAACAAAATACATTTTCCCCACGAGGAGAGAGCATAGTTCGGTTATAAATCCAGTAAATTCGGAGTTAGGACTTCGTTGTGTTAGCTAGGAGCGTCGTTACTTAGGCTATGAAGTCGATCCCGGTAACTCACGAAAAACATACTCACACCGCTCGTAAATCTACCTTGGATCTACGAACGAGTCGCCAAGGCGCGATGAAGTGGATTTTAATTCTCACAAAAGCCGCAGTAAAAAAAAAACCGACAGTGTCGAACGAGCATTGCAAACCGAGCGACGGGTTCGCAGATCGTGGACAGAGAAGCGGCATTGTTTGTTTGCGAGCTTCGTCGAGCATATTTACGGTCGTGCGAGCCGCTGAGACTTTGTAAAAATTTACTTACGGCAATCGAATCGTCGAAAGTGAGTCAATGAATATCTCCAAGCGCTATCGTCGACGACTACATCAACGAATATTTGTGGATAAAGAGAAAATCACAACCATGATATAACCTAGAAAAAAAAACCGTAAGATCCACTGTGTTCAGTGCACTTGCACCGCGACCGCCCGAGAAGCCGCGCTCTTTCAATAACAAAATTTTGCAGCGCTCTCATTGGTCGAGATTTTGCCGCGCTTTCGTCGCCGATCGCGCGCGAGTAGGAATTTTTTTTTTGCTTCCTTTAGGACTAATCGAACTGTTTGTTTTTTTTTTTTTTTTGCAGGTCAATCTGTGGATCGACGAAAACAAATGACGGTCCCATTGAAAATTTCGTCGTACGAAGGGCGGTCACTTTTTTAATATTATTTTTCTCAAGGTCTTTCGAGGTTGCAAACGCGAAATGTATATCTTTCAAATTCACGACGCGATGTGGCTATTGGTTCTCAAACTCTGCAGCTTTAAACTGTTGTGGATCTTTCTATTCGTTGTTTTCTGCATCACGGCCTTCCTCATGGTTATGGTAATGATTTTTTTTTTGTTTTGTTCATAATTTCTCTTTTTATAAAAAAAAAAAAAAATGTCTTTCATGTTAACCGTTAATGTCTATCGGTAAAATTCAAATATAAAAAAAAACTTTTTTACTCGTTTCAGCACAATTGTGACAAAGACGAACTCAAGAAGTGCGTAAGTATGAGATTAATTGATTTTCAATGCAGGCCAGAATAATTGTTAATCAATAATTTTTTTTTTTATTAAACATTCTCATTGCAGATTCTGTACGACGATTGGTCCTTGCAAAAACTATCTTCCGTCAAAGTAAGATTAAAATTTAAAAAGTTTCTCACGCTGTTGAGAATGCTTTGTTGTTGTGATGAACTACAAAATATTATACTGTTCGTCAGAAACACGAGAGCGTGGGCGAGAAGCTGCAAATCCTCGCCGACAATCTTTCGAAAAAGGAGCACGCGGTCTGAATTTAAAAAAAAAAACTAAGTCTATTTAATTGAATGGTGACGCATCTTTTTAATGTCGATTTAAAATTGCTAATTACTCTATTTTCATACAGCTGAAAGAGTCGCAGTTGCAGGTGACCAACGCCGCAAACGTTCTCAACAGCATCGATAATATAAATCCCGACTTTATCCGCGACCGGTACAAATCTTTACTCGACGATTTAAAGAGAGACTTGAGGAGAACCGAGAAGGAGGTAAAAAGAGATAAAATAAGGCTATCGATGTTTCGTAGGAATTTTGTACACAGGCAATGATATTTAAAAATTGCAAAAGAAAAAAAAAATCTGTTCCCTCGGCAGGTAACAATTTTGCAGAGCGAGGTCGGATGTTTGGCGAAACGGCGGGAAAATTTGAAAAACGATTTGTTGAGTGTACATATCGATTGTTAAAAAAAAAAAAAAACGTAAAGTTCATAAAGTTCGGTCGAACATAATTAATCATTGAAATGAAACTAAAATAATTTCAGCAACAAACGGATTATCAGAGGATGCTGGATGCATTCGGCAAAGAACTGGAGGGCACCAATCAAATGTCCCGTACGCACGGACATCAATTGTAGATTATTTTTTATAATCGACCTTTTTTATATATATATATATATATTTTTTTTTAAACTTATTTATTATAAATTCTATTTCTTTCTCTTCGCAACGAAAATGCGATTGTATTACATCTTTAATGAATGAAAGATATGCTTATTTTTCAAAAAGATTTTAATTACACTCTTCTGAAATAACATGTCATTATATCGTTCTCCTGCAATTGCGAGTTAATTACCGACGGGCATTGTAAATGACAAAATAAAAAGGAATAGATAATACATAATATAACAAAATGCAATATAAAAATACCTAACAGTACATAATATAATAATATTGTTTTTTTTTTTGAAATGATAATTGATGTAATCGGTAATTTATCGGCTGGCGTAAATCGACCAAAAAAGAAGAAGCTCGTCTTTCCAGTGATTCGAAACATGTACCACGTGACATATGAGCGCAGAACGGACACTCGGATTTTTCGAATCAATGCTGTATAAAAATGCTTTACATTTGGGACAAAAGTGAACTATCATCCGACGCGGTATTGTATTCTACATCGGTCAATACTTTGCTTTTTCGCGAAACGTCTACCGTCTCGAAGTGTCATTCATTACAGTTTTCGTTACCGACCGAGTACGTTTCACCTCGCCTTATGCCCAAAGAACTTGACGCAGGTTCCGCAGCTGCGGTTTCTGTGCTATCCGCGTAATCTCGTTGATGCACAACAGTAGGTCGGATTGCTCGGACGAGTATGGGTATGACTCATGAAAGCGATCGTCGATGTCTCGCACACAAGCTCGATAAAACATATAACCGTGCGCGAAGAAATATTTTATCCTGCCATAACCTCGCGACGAGAGAGATTGTGTGCGTCTCACACACAGTGTAATTCCAAGATGGCGGCTGCGAAATGATCGTCGCTGCTGACTCGTCGATCCGTGACTCTTACCCTTGTGTCGAGTGACGATTAAAACGTCAATTTCAACGTCATTCGAGCGGTGCCGCGAATAGTCGTCGATAGTCGGAGGTAAATAAATAAGTAGACGAAAACGCTCCACGACAGAAAAAAAAAAGCAAACGGCCTCTCGAAGGATCAAACGGGAAGGATGAGTTTCTTCAGCAAAGTTTTCGGCGGCAAGAAGGAGGCCGCCGCGCCGAGCACCGCCGAGGCTATACAAAGATTGCGCGAGACCGAGGACATGCTAATGAAGAAACAAGACTTCCTCGAGGGCAAGATCGAACTCGAGATCGGCGTAGCCAGAAAAAATGGCACGAAAAATAAACGAGGTAAACGCCCGTCCTTACGCGCATCTCCATTTTGTGGCGCGATTAACAATATGCAAGTCGTTATCTCTCTTTTTTTTTTCTCTCCGCCTTCGTTGATTGTAAGGTTTTTTTTTTCGCACCGACTGTCATTGTGACGTTTCGCAATTTGGACCGTCGCGCGAGCCGCCCGGCCGATCGACGATTTATCATGGCTCGACTATTCGTTTTGAGGCTCGTGAAAACTTGTCGTTTTTGGGTTTTTCGGTGTTGCGACTTTGGATGATTGTTTTTTTTTTTTTTTTTTTTTATGTACGCTCGGAAATCGTGGAGTTAATTTTCACGTTGGGACAGCCCTGCGATTCTTGGCAATAAACTAATACATAGTCAAGCGAGCGAATGCGTCGCCAACATTTTTGGCGATGCTTCCTCTCGATGCAAAAGCGCGTGTCAGCTTATTTTTTTATTTGTCTCTGTTTACCGATTTGGGATGATCTTTTTTTTTATGTTCGCTCGGAAACCATAGAATTAATTGGCAAATTACACACGGTTCTGCGGTTCTTGGCGACGCCGGATGCAATAGCTTACTTTTATGTGGCTCGGTATTCGCTCAAGATTCGTGCTCGGCAATCATCCAATTAATTTGCAAATTAAAGCACAGCATCTGCGGTTCTTGCGGCGATACCGGACCTATCGCTAAATTGTTTGCGTTCAAGGTCGAGACAAGCATTGATATCCTAGCTTTTGTATTACTCGATGTATGTTGATCGGTCTTTAATTAATGTATTGTAATAAGACAATAATAAATTCATCGATTCTCGACGAATACGTAACCAATTGACCAAATGTTATCGCCAATATTTTTGGTGATGCTTCTGCTCGACGCAACAGCGTCAGCTTATTTTTTGCATGTCACAGTTTACCGATTTATTCACTTATCCATTTATTTATGTATTTATTTATTTATTTATTTACAGGTCCTGCCCTTTTACATATTTCTAAGTAGTATTGCAATCATAATAGGAACATATTTTAATAGCTGCATACAAAATCTTCATATAATGCTGACACTTCCATGTACATAGAAAATAGAAAATAAACAAATAGAAACATGATAATGGTTTCACAAGATTGTGTAGCTTCGAGCATAGCGTAGGATTCTCTCCGATTTGGGATGAACTTTTCTTTTTTTTACATTCGCTTGGAAACCGTCCAATTAATTTGCAAATTAAAGCACAGCAGTTCTTGGTGATACCGGACCCATCGTGAAATTGTTTGCTTCCAAGGTCAAGACAAGCTTTGATATCCGACCTTTTGTATTACTTGATGTACCTTTAATTAAGGTATATTCGTTGCGTTGGCTTATGTTGACAAGTCTATAATAATTTGTTCATTTGTAACTAGTATTATCATTTAATTTTGTATTTGTTTTGAAGCCACAAGGAAACATACGTGACAACAAACTAAGTCATATACTTATTGAAATGCTCCACTTTGATAAAACTGTAAAAGGAATAATCCGTTAGTAAATAAAAATATCAAATATCGAATAAGAAAATTCATCGATATTCGTCATCTTATAAATTTATAAAAATTTATAAGAAGTTATAAGGAATTTAAAGAATTTATAGGAGTTACAAAAATTTATAACGTAAGAAAGTTAACAAGATGCAGATTTATAAGTGTTGCACTTCCTTTCTATAAAGTTTAATAATGATAATAATAATTCGATACCTGCGAAGGCGGAGTTACCGTCGATATATTTTTTCGCTCCTTCGCTCGAATAATTGTTGGGTGAAATCTGGTGATTGAAACTGTATACAGAGGATATTTGAGAGTAATAGAATTTCTTTGCGTTTTCCAGCTGCGATCCAGGCGCTCAAGAGAAAGAAGAGATACGAAAAGCAGCTACAGCAGATCGATGGAACGCTCTCGACAATCGAGATGCAGAGAGAGGCTTTGGAAAGCGCCAACACGAACACGGCGGTACTCACCACCATGAAAAGCGCAGCCGATGCGCTCAAATCGGCGCATCAACACATGTACGTGCCTATACGAGATTTATTGAGAAAATATCATTCAATCGTCGAATCGATAAAAGTATTTTTTTTAAGAAAGGTGCAAAGAAATTTGTACATTGCAGAAAAAGTTTGTCGACAAATCTTGGCTTCCTCATTGAGGAAGTTCCGTTTATAATATACAATTTGGACGGTCGAAATTTATCGAAAAATTCACCATTAATTGCTTGAAAAAAGTTCGTCGACCGATTTTTACTTCCTCCTAGTAGAAACTGCGTTTTGTAACATAAAATTTGAATAGTCAACATTTATCGAAAAATTTAGAGAAAACGTAGAGAAAACTTTGTTTATAATAACAATAATTAATATAATACAACATTTGAACGGCCAAAATTTACCGTAAGAAAATCGTTGTGTTTTTGTTAAATTTCTGTAATTCGTTTCCAATTTATTTTTCTTTCCTAAGAAAAACATTGTCAAAAAATTTCCAATTTCTGTTCCTCCACATTCTTTCTTTTTACCCGATTGCAAAAACTAACAAAAAAAAACCGAATTCTCGAAACAGGGATGTCGACCAAGTGCACGACATGATGGACGACATAGCCGAGCAGCAAGACGTCGCGAAGGAAATATCTGACGCGATATCGAACCCCGTTGCGTTCGGACAGGACGTCGACGAGGACGAGCTCGAGAGGGAACTCGAGGAGTTGGAGCAGGAACAACTCGACAAGGAATTGCTGGGCATCGAGAGTACCGGCGAAGAATTGCCGGCGGTGCCGGCTACCTCTCTGCCCGCCGTTCCAGCCAAAGCGCGTTCCAGTGAGTGAAACACTTAAGATAAAAAAAAATTAGCAGTGAAAAAAAAAAATTGGCCTTGAACATTTCAAAACGGATTTTTTTTTAATTTCAGAAGCAAAGCCAGTCGAGGAAGATCCGGACCTGAAGGAACTCGAGGCGTGGGCCTCGTAAAAAGTTTCAAGCTTAGCGACACAAAAGCAAAAAGAAAAAGGAAAAGGAAATTCGAAAGGAATCGAGTGTAAGAGCGGAGTACACGCATATATATATATATTTGTCTGTCGATCGGAGACGGGGCGCGGAGCCCTTAGCAGCGTCTTTTTGAAGCCTCCTCGGATGCGCCGGCTGTGGACTGTTTTTTGGCTTTATTTTTTTATTATTTTTTTTTTCAACAATTTCAACGAAATAGAGAATAGAAAGCGCCACTCTGAGACAGTAAAAACTAAAGGAAAATTACAAAAATAAAGCTTAGTTTTATAAATTAAAGAAAATTAATTATTTTGCTTCAACGCAACAATTGTCAATCGTCTCGCGATAGTGCCTAAAAAAAAATTCCGAGGCTCCGTTTTTACGAAACAAAAGATAACGGCGGAACCGTCCGCTGACGATTCGCTTCTCTCAAGCTGCTTTATCAATTTCTAATGTATATATATAGATACATATATATATATATATATATATATATATATATATATATATATATATATATATAATATTTAAAAGAAATAGGCATCGTCTGTAGATTACTGAAAGCCGGACGATACAGTTGAACTCATGTAATTACGATGCCTTCTTAACTTTGTATTAACTGTTAAATAATACGCTATGAAGAAATAAAAAAGAAAATAACTCATCGACGATCGGCGTTCTGATGACTCATCGCGCGAGATATGGCTTTGCGAGACAAGAAAAAAAGAGTCAGCGATTAAAAAACAAAATGAATATAAGCGCGTGGCCGCGGTTTAATCGCGCGGATGAACGAACGACAAAATCGAGTGTTTTTGCCTCCTCTGTTACGCATAGTAGTCGAACATTATAACATATTTTATTAAAACACTTGTAACTTTTATGGTATAAATAATGGGATGATATCCGTAATCGCGTTGATGTTCAGCTCACCTTTCCGTTTTCGTAGATTCTCGCATGTTTTTATCGTTACTTTCTGCGAGCCGATTTTGCGCGGCCGCCGTTAAAGGGAAGTGAAATATCGCGGTCGGTTATAAAAACTGTAATGAACTTTTCTCAAGGGTGCTAATTTTTTTTGCAACAAAAGCAAATTCGAGCCGGATGCGCACTGTAATTTCGCATCCGGCCCGAATTCATTTTTGTTGCAAAAAAATTAACACCATTGAAAAACGTTATTTTGAAAATTGCAACTACCTCTCTCACACTTATGGCCTTGTCACGTAACTTTCACTTCACCTTAAGGGGATGCTGGATCCGTTTTTTAACTCCTTACCCCTTTTTTCCGACGGAACTGGACGATTTCTTAGTTTCAATTCAGGATTGTTAATATGCTACGTATACGCTTCAAATCGTGCAGGACTATAATATTGACATAAACGCTCAGGCGTGCAGTCGAATTTTCATTAACAATGTACAAGCAATTAAGAAAATCGAATATTACAGTTTGCGAAAAAGCATGAACGTAGTGTCACGATCGACCCGCCGGTGGCTCACATCGTGCCCGACCTACATTGCGCTTTTTTTTTTTATCGGTTCTAAATACTTGTCACAAGTGAGCCGTGAACGTCTAACGTAAAATACACTTTACATCGATTTCTTTCATGTTAGAGACTTTGGGACGATTTCACACTTGGGACGAGCACTCTCGTTTTACTTATGTAAATTCAAGGATATTTTATATCGTACAGGATAGATGCTGCTAAAATTTTGAGCTGCCATATTGGTTTTTGGGGCAATCTGTAATATTCGATTATCTTCATTTTCCGGACGTTTTCAACCGAAATTCAAGTGCACGCCGAAGCTTTTGTGGCCAGTTCTATTGTGCTGTAAGATTTTAAGCATATCGTAGCACATTAATGATCTAAAGTCGATTCTACGAAATCGCCTCGTTCTGTCGATAAAACAGGAAGATCCAGAAGCAAGAATCAAGATTACTTTTTTTAAATTTCGATATCATCAATATTTTTTGAGATATAGCGATTTTCATACCGTGCAATATGAATACTTGCCGAGCGAGGATCCCGAAGATAAAGGGTTAACGCGTAAAAATCGAAATTTTTTGTTTATTCAACTTTGGCAGATTTTATTTATATATTTTTATGAAAGTGAGTCAGGTTTTTTTACAATGAAATACGACGATGCTAAGAGATTAATTTTATTACAAAAATACAAATCGCAGCGGCAGTGGAATAGTTTTTTTAACATCAAATGTCTTCGTTGGCGACTTGGTTATGTAAATTAACCGAGTGAGATTTAACATTAAATTACTATACAACAAGAGCGGAAGCTTTTATGACGCAGCAGCATAGACTTATTAATTGTAAATACTCGCTGCCGCCCTCCATCAATCTGTAACTGCATTCCTGCGAACAAAAATTAAATATAAAAATATATATATCAACTTATTCGCGAACAAAAAATTGCTACTAAATCGTGATAGAATTACGTACACCGAGCTTCTCGCCGATGAAAGCTTTCTGCGTGTCCGTGAAAGAATCCGAACGTATGACGATGTCGTTCAGCTGCTCGATCATTTGGGAGGTTGCGTATGCTTCGAGCATGAATTCATCCACGAATTCCTCGACTTTACTGAAGTCTAGAATTTTCGACTGGCAGACTTCGAGCAATCGGTCCATCCATATATCCGGAATGACCTAAAAAAATAATTTATTTTTCGTTTCACTTTAGTTTCGAGGCTTTCTTCACATAGGAGTTTTATTTTCATGAAATTTTAATGAAAAGGTTTTCCGAAATTTTAATGAAAAGGTTTTCCGAAATTTTAATGAAAAGGTCTTCAGAATGTTCCAAAATATCGGAAAATCATATTTAGAAAAAATGTCTGGATGTCTGTGAGTGTGTCAGAACCGAAAAATTGAAACTTTGAATTGAAATTTAGGCAGGTGGAGGGTTCAATCCTCAATGTTTGGTTAAATTTGGTACGACACTCGTGGGAAAAACTTTTTCTTAATCTCGTGTGATTGCAACTCACCTTTGGCTCGTGCTGCAAACTCACACTCGTCAGAAAAGGTTTTATCGCACTAGTATCGTAATAGTTATTTTTGTGGCAAGTGCGTAGCAAGGGAGTTCTTAACGACTGTGAAAATGCCGGCATTCACACGAGTCAGGACTCCTCTTCCTACGCAAATGCCATTCACATAATTTTCCCCAACAAAACCACGAAAATAAACACGTTCTTCGTTTTTGGGAAGTGCGCGCAGAAAGTCGCTTTCTCGCACTAGTGCGAAAAAAAATATCTTGCATTTGTACGTATGAGGGGAATTCTTCTCGCTCGCGATGCGAAAAAGTGCCTTTTTCCGTTGATTTCACAGGACAACGGAAAGCGGGCTTTCACGTGCATACGTTAGAAAAAAGAAATTTGCACGACGAAGCTTTATGAAAATTTCGATTTTCTCGCTTTTAAAAAAATAAGAACTGGACACAATTATTGATGCAGATACGTACTCCAGTGACTTCGAGAACGTCGTCCACCGTTATTTCGATTCCTTTGCCCTTCAGTCTGGTAACCGATTGGAGACTCGTTATCGCTCGGCGCAAGTCACCCCCGGAAGCGTCGACCAGCTTCACGAGAACGTACTTTTCAGCTTTGAGATCTTCCTCTTTGCATATCAGCTCGAGTCGCTCGATTATCTTTTCCTGTCCGAGAGGCTTGAATCGAAATTTCGTGCAGCGAGAGGTCAACGGCTCGATTATCCGAGAAACGTAATTGCATATCAGACAGAAACGGGTGCTGTGAGATTCCCTTTCCATGGTTCGTCGGAGCGCCGACTGAGCTGCGGTCGTCATGCTGTCGGCCTCGTCGAGGATGATGATCTTGAACGGTGGACATGGCTTTCCGCTATTTTTTTTTTTATAAATAAAAAAAATCGTGTTACCAAGTTCGTTCGAAATTCAAGTAAATTATTCAGTTAGTATTTTTATTTAGTATTTTTATTTAGTATTTTTTTAATAGCCTCAGTATTTATGTGACATCAAAGAGTTTGCGAAACGAGCTCAAGAAAGTCCATGCAGCAGGGCGCGATATATTTATCGAGCGATTCTTTGGATTTCAGATCGAGGGTGAAATTTTCAAATTTACGTGACGCGAGTGTAAAAGAAATTTTGTATAGAATTATACGTTCTAAAATTGACGAAAATGTAAGTAAAAATGTATGTTTTTGAAAATCCCAATTCCACGATAGATGAAATCCTCGCAACCGCCGCGTGTACGCTCCATTCGAAACGAAAGCCAAATCTTCGTCGATTTCGTTATTCGGTTCCGAGCACTTACTGCTGTCTCCGTAGATATTTAGTGGGATTGACAAATCGCTCCTGCGTCGATCCCCGAAAATTACGGGAAATAAAAGCCTCCTCCACAGATCTCTCTCTCGAGCTGTTCCATAGCAAGTCTCAAACCTTTTACTTAATCATCATTGGCTAATTCTGCAGGGTTTGCAAGGCAATGCTGTATAATTTGTTTTTACATAAACAAACTTAAGGTATCTTTTGGAATGTTGCAATCCGTTTTGCATTTCTGTAACGTTCTTAAAAAAAAAAAAAAAAAAAGGTAAAGAGCATCTACAATTAAATAATGCGATTTTTTTTAAATTTCTGATCTTGCAGAGTTTTTCTTTTTGGAAACGGTAAAGCAATTTTTTCTATTCTTATTTAGATTTAGATTTAGATACGATCTTTTTTTTCTTATTCGGATTAAAAATATAATGCAATTTTTGTTTTCTCTCATGATTCATCGACATCCGAATTTTATTATGAAGTGCAAACATGTTTTCAAAACAAATCTTTGATAATGTCGCTGAAGCCAAACTTTGGAGCAACTCACTTGTGTCTCGTTGCACCAGCCGTAAGTTGAGCGAACGTCTTGACTTTTTCCCGGATAACCTGGATGCCTCGTTCGTCCGAGGCATTGAGTTCGAGTATTCTTTCCTTGTACATGTCACCAAAAAGTTGCCTCGCAGCCGCGAGGATTGTACTGGTTTTTCCAGTTCCAGGCGGTCCGTAGAACAGCAAATTTGGAAAATCGCCGCCGGTCATGCATTGACGCAGCACTTGGACCACTTCACCTTGCTCTACCACTTCCTCCACCGTTCTCGGTCGACTGAAGCGCGAGAATAATAATATCAGTAAGCAGGCACAAATAAATTTTTTACTTATTTAACAAATTTTCATTGACTCAAGCAATTTTTATTTGTTCAACAAAGATTTCATTTATTCGACAAATTTTTATTTAACTAACATATTTTTTGATACTTAACAAATTTTTATTCATTCAAGAATTTTTTTTTTTTCCCAATTACATGCATATAAACGATATGTTTGTATGTACGTACGTCGGGCTTTTCGACTACTTGCTCAACCGTTCTCGGTCGATTGAAGCGGAAGAGTTAATTTTAGCCAGCAGAGTCGGAAATAATTACTTTCGTAACAAATTTTTTTTTTTAGATTTAGTCAACAATCGACATACACAGAGGTGAAATATAGATTGTTGACAATGCTTTGCGTAAAGAATAACGACAGTTGGGCGAGTGGGCAGTATTGGTGTGACTGAGTTTATAGATCAGAGGTTAAAAAGTACTTACTATTTTTCGACCCACGGCGGAGCGGGTCCGGTTTTTTGTTCCTTCGATTTCGACGTCGAGGCTTTCTTCGTCTCGCCGGCTCCCAACTTTCCGGTCTTCAGAAATGAGTGCATGCTCGATTATTTAATTATCGACTCGATCGCGGAACTGTGAGATACCGCCGGCATGCCAACCGCCTGCAGTTGCCCGATGCCTTCTTCGTTTTCCATTAATCCCGCCATTTTTATCGCCACTGACGCGCACCGACGCGCAATACAGTTCTCTGTAACTCGGCTTAACATGTAGGTGGCCGAAAAGCGAAACCTCTATGGGTTATGATGATCGCCCAACGCAAAGCTTCTAGCGCACTAAGTCCCACAAATCGGTTCCGTACAAGAGACACGATATATGCGCTTCAATAGCATTTTCGTTCGACGAGTCAAAAAGTAAAATAGTATAATAATATAATGCTTATGACGGATAAACGTTCTACACTCACGACCTGGTAACCCATCTTAACTGAATGGTATAACAATCTTTGAATCTCCCGCCAAGTAGCCGACTTGATATTCCAAAGGGATTTGAAACGATACTGCCCAAGTAGCAAAAAGACATCTGGTACGAAAAAGTCATCCGAATGGATTACTTATGTCCGTGCGAATGGTAACTATAAGCCATCCTATGTCGAAAAGTTAACTTTTGGACGTAGGATAGCTTAAAGTTACCATTCGGGCGGACATAAGTAACCCATTCGGATGACTTTTTCGTATCAGATGTCTTTTTGCTACTTGGGTGACCCCAAAAATATGATGGGGTAATTTGTCCGATTAATATAACAGTTATTTTACTTCCAGCCCAATATTTTCCACTTGAATCCCAATAATACGATTTTTCATGCACGAAATCGAGACTTTCAATGTCCCACTGTACTTTGGCGCAAAAAAGGCCAGCGGAAAGCGGGAAAAAATACGTCGAATATAGACTTGAAATTTAAAAAAAAAAAAAAAAAAAAATCGAATGTACAATGATTTTTCGATTTTTTTAGCCACTTTTGAAAAACGTAGATCTTTGTGATTTTCAAAGGTCGATATCTCGGCTCCCAATGGAGCTACAAAAAAATACACAAAATAGGCTCTTGTCCGAAGTTCTAGAAGCGTTCTATCGGGCAGTTTTAGCACGTTGAAAAACGCGAAAAATAGACTCGAAAGTATCCTAACCATTTTTTTTTTTTTACGAAAATGGTAAAAAAAAATGTTTAGAATTTTTTCGTTAATTAAATCGGTTGGGAAATATGCCACTTGGAAACAATGGCCAACGTTTTAATTTGATATCTTGATTTTTTTTTTTCCAAAGCCATTCTATATGCTAGCAAACCGAAATTCCGGAATGTTAGCACATAGAATAGTTTTCAACAAAAAAAAAAAAAAAAAAATTTCGAGATATCGAATTGAAACCACCAATGTTGCCATTGTTTTCAAGTGGCATATTTCCCAACCGATTTCAATAACGAAAAAATTCTAAAAAAATTTTTTTCCAAAAACTATTTTTGTAAAAAAAAAAAATTCTAAGGCCATGGGGTAAAATTGTAAAACCATGGCTTGGAATGGCTTTGATTAGAAAAATGCAATTATCTCTCTTGCAGTCATAAGTCACGTTCTACATGTTTTGGCTCACCTTATGGGAAGAGGTGAGGAGAACGTGGACATTTACAAGTGTATTTGAAGAACGCCCTTTTCTGCACAAAACATTTGTTATTTTGTTAAACAATGAACATTTAATAATCTGCGTTATTCGACATTTCGCACGTTCAACAATAAGATGTGCATGGTACGTTGTCAATAATAATAATAATAATAATATAATAAGTCGTCGCTGCAACCAATGTACTATTTACAGTGTATATAATATATAATAAAAAAATAAAAATAAAATAGAAATATACAATACTTTACAAACTTATCGTCAGGGTTAATCACGAGCTATAATCGTTATAAAAAAAAAAAAAAAAAAAAAAAAAAAACAAAAAAAAATCCTCTTTCGCCACGAAAATCTATAACTATCTGCTTGTCGTTATTTTATCTTGTACGACGAGTAAATAAAATACCAACCTGAAATGAACAATTTTGTCATATGCTAAATATACATGTAAATCATTTTATCACTTCGATTGGAATAAAATGAACGAAACTTACAGAGACAATTAATCAGCAATTGGATTAATGACTTAGAAAAAATAAAATAAAATAAAATCATGAATTCGAAGGATTGACGTCGAAATTCGTACTTTATAAATATTCATGTAAAAATATTCTATCAAAATCTAATAAGAAACAATATGGCATTGTAATTAGTCAACTTATTCGATGATCCGTGATCGCGTCCATATGTGTAAATTAGATATATATATATATATATATATATATATATATATATATATATATATATATATATATATATATATATATATATATATATATATATATATATTCGTGAAAAAAAAATCGCAATGGGCAAGATGATTTCTCGAAGCAATATGAAATGTCGAAATGACTTAATAAATTTTCGTAAAGCAAAGGGTCATCGAACCCGTTTATCGCCTTGCGGGCCCAATGATTCGTTCACTTTTTACTGAAACAATAATTATCTCTTGTCGGGATTTAATCGAAAGTCACTGTCTCAAATCTTGAAAACATCATCAATCAATCTTGAAAGTCACTGTCTCAAATCTTCAAAACGATTTCAAAGATAGCAAACATCTTCAAAATTATTTCAAAGATTGAAAACGTTCCCAAAACGATTTCAAACATAGAAAACATTTCAAAAACGATTTCAAACATGGAAAACATTTCAAAAACAATTTCAAACATAGAAAACATTTCAAAAACGATGTCAAACATAGAAAACATTTCAAACATAGAAAACATTTCCAAAACGATTTCAAAGACATTGCGTGCCGAGTAGAATTTTTCGCATCCTCTCACCGGGCCTTAACGACCAAAGTCTCAAACTTTAGTCGTCGCCAGGAGTTTGATGTAATGAGCCTTGTGAGTGATCTCGAACTCCTGCGCTGGAAGGAAGCACTGTGCCTGAATGGGCGGATGTCTCACGCGTCTGACGAGGCTCCTCGCGAGAAGATAAACGGCGACGAGTAGAGCGCAGCCCGCAGCGGCCGCGGCGACGAAGATGATTTCGTTGTACTGCCTGAAAGCCTGAACGTCGACGCACCTCGATCTGCCGACGTCGCGGCCTTCCTCGCCGACCTCGACGAGATCGTCATCGAGGCTCGCGCAAACTTTGTAACGACCGGGCATGAGGCCGCTCATGGTGACGAATGTGAGGGTGCAGTTGAGCTTTTCACGATGAACGGTGGATTCGCCCTCGAAGACGGCGACCGAGAGTTCGCACCCGGGACTCGTCGGATCGCTTCCGACGCTCGCCAGACTCACGTCGACGTGAAGAAATCCTCTACCTGAGACGTTGGCGTGCACTCCGGTTATCCTGTCCTTGGAAGCGGGCGACAACTCGGTCCGCAAGGTAGATTCGATGGGACCGCCCGGCGGCTCGCTCGACGACGGGACCGGATGTTTCGGAGCCGGTCTCCGCTCTTCCTTGCCGATGAGATTATCGTTGGCGGTCTTCTCCAGGGCGATGACGTCGCTGCATCCGAGACCCAGCGAGAATTCGTCGTAGGCCATCGGTACCATGAGAACGACGCAGTAACGGTACTTGTGGCCGGGCTGAAGACTCACGCTCGCCGGTATTGGAACCGGAAGTGAGCAAGGATCGGTCATGAGCGTCGAGTCGCAACGAAGCGGGCTCGATTCCGTCTCGACTTCGCTCTCGCCGATCGCCTCGTAGACGATGAGGCTGTCGCAGGTGTAGCGCTCGGTGCAGGGCTCGACGTGCCAGAGGAGATCGACGCTGGTCGTTTCCTCGTCGAAGTTGAACTGCTTCAGGGTCAACTGAGCGCCTGCCAACGGTACTCTGGTCATTATTGGTGGGGTTGGTTCGCCGCATAGGAGACTGCCCGGTGAGACCTGGGTGAGTATGCCGTTCTCGAGGGCGGGCGGTGTCGCGCAGACGGCGGAAGACTTGTCCTCGGGCTCGAGGCTCGAGTTGCTCAGCCAGTTGGCGAACTCGAGGAGGGTGCAGTCGCAGTTTAGGGGATTGTCGGCGAGCGAGAGACGCTTGAGTCGGAGCTTGGAGGTGGGCACCTCCGAGGAGACCATCGTTATGTCGTTGTCATCGAGATGGAGGTCCTGGAGGCTCTTCAGGGGAACGACGAGATCGGCGGTGAGGGAACGGAGAAAATTGTGCGTTAGATCGAGGCTCGTCAGCTTCTCGAGGTGGGCGAGCGACGCGCTGGACACTGCGACTATACGGTTGCTGGCGAGATCCAGACGCGTCAGAGTCGACAAGTGCTTGAAGGAGTGGTCCTCGAGTACGTCGATCTGGAATTAATATATTTTTTTATTCGTGGATCGATGGATTCGTCCCGGGTAGATAGATTCGTAGAAAGATCAATTCGTGGATTAATGGATTCGCGGATGGATGGAATCACTGACGGATTGATTCATAGACGGATGGATTCATAGACGGATGGATTCATAGACGGATGGATTCATAGACGGATGGATTCATAGACGGATGGATTCATAGACGGATGGATTCATAGACGGATGGATTAATAGACGGATGGATTCATAGACGGATGGATTCATAGACGGATGGATTCATAGACGGATGGATTCATAGATGGATGGATTCATAGACGGATGGATTCATAGATGGATGTATTCATAGATGGATGGATTTATAGATGGATGAATCTATAGATGAATGGATTCATAGATGGATGGAATCATAGATGGATGAATTTATAGATGGATGGATTCATAGATGGATGGAATCATAGATGGATGGATTCATAGACGGATGGAATCATGGATGGATGGATTCGTAGATGGATGAATTTGTAGATGAATGGATTTATAGATGGATGGAATCATAGACGGATGGAATCATAGACGGATGGATTCATAAACGGATGGATTCATAGACGGATGGAATCATAGATGGATGGATTCGTAGATGGATGAATTTGTAGATGAATGGATTTATAGATGGATGGAATCATAGATGGATGGAATCATAGATGGATGGATTTATAGATGGATGGAATCATAGATGGATGGATTCGTAGATCGATGGATTTATAGATGGATGGATTTATAGATGGATGGATTTATAGATGGATGGATTCCTAGATGGACGGATTCATAGATAGATGGATTCATAGATAGATGAATTCATAGATGGATGGATTCCTAGATGGATAAATTCATGGATGAATGAATTCACACATAGACCTATGGCATGGACCATTCGCGTTGAAAAAGAGCAAGATTGCCCAAAGTCATACATTTGAATGAAGACATCATCGAAAAAAAAAAAAAAAAAAATCTGCCGTGAGACATCTTGGATTATAGTTGTATTCTTCCGAATCCAAAATTCTTAATATGGGTATCCCACTTTTCACCAAACCAAACAAAAAAAAAAAAAAGTTTAAGTCGGCGAGGTTCCGCAAGGCGATGATAAAAAAAAAAAAAAAAACGCAAAAAAAAAGAAGACACGTCGTTTCTCACGAAGACTATACGGCGTCGGACAGGGACGATGCAACCGAGTCCCCGGAGTGAATTAAACGGCAAAGGACGTGGTCGCACTACTCCGGTTGGATAGCGCGTGGGTCGGACGATTTCCGGCTGTCCTCGCCCCCTCGTGCGTCCGTGCTCTCAAGATCGAGAAGGGGACATGCATGCGACATACCCGAACGGGACGAGCTCGCCCACGTTCGATTGCGAAATAACCGTGTTGGGTTTCCTAACCGGTAGCTCGAACGAACGAACCCAACCTAACTGAATATAAGAATCGCTTGGTAAGAGGCGCTTTCACGAATAAACTAAACTGAGCTAAGGGAAAGCACGGATCCGGTAGGGGATCGGTAGCGAGGATATCATTTCACAAGAACTCCTCCCGTTTTTTTTTTTTTTTTTTTTTTTTTTTTTTACTTTTCGATGCTCAAAGATTCCACAAATAGCGGACGCGGGCGGAAGATATCCACCTTACCTGATTAACTGTTAATAAGAATCGCTGCTAAGAGGCGCTTTCACGAATAAATTGACCATAGCTGATCGGCCCACGCAAATCCCACAGTGAAGTCCGCACAAAAACCCACAGGTCGGATTCCGACGCGAGAACCACCGTAGATTTTGGTAGAATCACGGTGAATCGGCGGTGTGGCCCGATAATTTACATAGATCGGTGGGTTTCACGGTGGGTCTGCCAAGATCAACGGTGGGCCTCGCGATAGAAGCCCACCGGTGGGTTTGACGATGTGTGCACGGTGTGGCTGAACCGCTAAGGGCGGTATTGGAAAGCACGCATCTTGTAGGGATCGGTGATAAGGATATAATCTCACAGGAACTGACACTGTTTTTTTGTTTCCGATTCTCAAAGATTCGACAAAGTGTCTGCACTTTGTCGAATCTTTGAGTGAGATGAAGACATCCACTTTACCTGACTATTAATCAAGATCAAGTAGCTGAATAAGAATCGCCGATAGGGAAGGTGCGGGAAAGCACGGATCTGGTAGGGAAGGTGGCGATGATATCGTCTCACAGGAACTCCTGTTCTTACTTTCCAATGCTGGAAGATTCGGCAAAGTGCAGACGGAATATGAAGACATCCACTTCACCTGATTATTAATCAAGATCAAGTAGCTGAATAAGAATCGCCGACAAGGAAGGTGCGGGAAAGCACGGATCTGGTAGGGAAGGTGGCGATGATATCGTCTCACAGGAACTCCTGTTCTTACTTTCCAATGCTGGAAGATTCGACAAAGTGCAGACGGAAGATGAAGACATCCACTTCACCAGATTATTAATCAAGATCAAGTAGCTGAATAAGAACCGCCGACAAGGAAGATGCGGGAAAGCACGGATCTGGTAGGGAAGGTGGCGATGATATCGTCTCACAGGAACTCCTGTTCTTACTTTCCAATGCTGGAAGATTCGGCAAAGTGCAGTCGGAAGATGAAGACATCCACTTCACCTGATTGTTAATCAAGATCAAGTAGCTGAATAAGAATCGCCGATAGGAAAGGTGCGGGAAAGCACGGATCTGGTAGGAAAGGTGGCGATGATATCGTCTCACAGGAACTCCTGTTCTTATTTTCCAATGCTGGAAGATTCGGCAAAGTGCAGACGGAAGGTGAAGACATCCACTTCACCAGATTATTAATCAAGATCAAGTAGCGGAATAAGAATCGCCGATAGGAAAGGTGCGGGAAAGCACGGATCTGGTAGGAAAGGTGGCGATGATATCGTCTCACAGGAACTCCTGTTCTTATTTTCCAATGCTGGAAGATTCGGCAAAGTGCAGACGGAAGGTGAAGACATCCACTTCACCAGATTATTAATCAAGATCAAGTAGCGGAATAAGAATCGCCGACAAGGAAGGTGCGGGAAAGCACGGATCTGGTAGGGAAGGTGGCGATGATATCGTCTCACAGGAACTCCTGTTCTTACTTTCCAATGCTGGAAGATTCGGCAAAGTGCAGACGGAAGATGAAGACATCCACTTTACTTGATTGTTAATCAAGATCAAGTAGCTGAATAAGAATCGCCGACAAGGAAGGTGCGGGAAAGCACGGATCTGGTAGGGAAGGTGGCGATGATATCGTCTCACAGGAACTCCTGTTCTTACTTTCCAATGCTGGAAGATTCGGCAAAGTGCAGACGGAAGATGAAGACATCCACTTTACTTGATTGTTAATCAAGATCAAGTAGCTGAATAAGAATCGCCGACAAGGAAGGTGCGGGAAAGCACGAATCTGGTAGGGAAGGTGGCGATGATATCGTCTCACAGGAACTCCTGTTCTTACTTTCCAGTGCTGGATGATTCGACGAAGTGCAGACGGAAGATGAAGACATCGACTTCACCTGACTATTAATCAAGATCAAGTAACTGAATAAGAATCGCGGTAATGAAGGTGCAGGAAAGTGTGGATCTGGTAGGGAAGGTGACGAGGATATCGTCTGACAGGAACTCCTGTTCTTACTTTCCGACGCTCAAAGATTCGACAAAGTGCAAATGCCAAAGGAAGATATCCAGCTTACTTGCTGATTACGACACTCAGGTAACTGACTAACAATCGCTGCTAAGAGGCGCATTAACGAATAAACTGAGGTAGAGGTAAGCACGGATATCGTAGGGATCGCTGGCAAGGATATCATAATTCTTAGGAACTTCTTCTGTATTGACTTTTCGATGCTCAAAGATTCCGTAAAGTGGAACAGCCTTACCTGATTATGACTCAAGCTGAGATAGGTCAAATTCCGAAGACCAACGAGCGCTCCCTGCTGTACGTTGACGAGCTCGTTTTCCGACACGGTGAGAAAGCGAAGGCGCTGCATCGGAGGTAGTAAATTTGGTCCCAATGGTCCGATGAGCAGATTGCTCGACAGATCGAGCTCCTCGAGATTCTTCAGACCTCTCAGCGCCGATAGTGCCGAAACGCTCAGTCGATTTCCTCGCATACGCAACGAGCGCAAAGCCCGCAGCGGCTCGAAAGCTTTCGGCGACAATTGCGACAGCAAATTGTCGCAGAGATCCAGATACGTTAGATTCGTCAATCCCTGAGGATTATTATTATTCATATTGATTAACTCATAAACAAAAGATCATTTCTTGGCAACCTTCTTTTTTTTTTACGATATATAAACTTACCCTGAAGGAATCAGCTTCGAGAGTCTTGAGCTTGTTGTGCGAGAGATCGAGCCTATCGAGACCACGTAGATGAGCGAGCGCCGCGATCGGCACGGACTCGAGAAGATTGTTCGGCAATCCCAAAGCTTGAAGGGGGCGCCCGAGTGCCGTAAATGCATTCTCGTTGACGCGTCTCAGTTCGCCGGTGGAAACGACGAGACCGTGAAGAGCCACGTCTTCAAGAAAGCGGGCGGGAAGCGTCGATATTCCCGTTACCGTCACGTCCAACAACGATATCGTTCCCTCGCGATTTCTCTTCAGATGACGACTTATTGCCTGCAAATCGGACGAAGGAAAGTTATTAAAGGATTAGGTTTCGGATCTCTAAGTCTGATCTCTAAGTCGGATCTCTAAGTCGTATCGCTAAGTCGGATCTCTAAGTCGTATCTGTAAGTCCGATCTCTAAGTCGTATCTCTAAGTCGTATCTCTAAGTCCGATCTCTAAGTCCGATCTCTAAGCCCGATCTCTAAGTCCGATCTCTAAGCCCGATCGCTAAGCCCGATCTCTAAGTCCGATCTCTAAGCCCGATCTCTAAGCCCGATCGCTAAGCCCGATCTCTAACTCCGATCTCTAACTCCGATCTCTAACTCCGATCTCTAACTCCGATCTCTAACTCCGATCTCTAACTCCGATCTCTAACTCCGATCTCTAACTCCGATCTCTAACTCCGATCTCTAACTCCGATCTCTAACTCCGATCTCTAACTCCGATCTCTAACTCCGATCTCTAACTCCGATCTCTAACTCCGATCTCTAACTCCGATCTCTAACTCCGATCTCTAACTCCGATCTCTAACTCCGATCTCTAACTCCGATCTCTAACTCCGATCTCTAACTCCGATCTCTAACTCCGATCTCTAACTCCGATCTCTAACTCCGATCTCTAACCCCGATCTCTAACCCCGATCTCTAACTCCGATCTCTAACTCCGATCTCTAACTCCGATCTCTAACTCCGATCTCTAACTCCGATCTCTAACTCCGATCTCTAACTCCGATCTCTAACTCCGATCTCTAACTCCGATCTCTAACTCCGATCTCTAACTCCGATCTCTAACTCCGATCTCTAACTCCGATCTCTAACTCCGATCTCTAACTCCGATCTCTAACTCCGATCTCTAACTCCGATCTCTAACTCCGATCTCTAACTCCGATCTCTAACTCCGATCGATTCTGAATATACCTGCAAAGCCGTTCTATCGCCGGTACATCTAAGTGTATGAGGAAAATCGCATGAACACTCCACTGCGGCTCTTGTGATGTTCGGGCACTCCCAGACGCTCTCGCTTGATTCCTTTCGGTCCTTGCTATCCGAAACCATGGAAGCATCTTTTGCAGTCGTCGACGTCGTCGTCGAGGGCGTTGGTATCGACGAAGAAGGGACTTCCGTTGTTCGTTCGGATTCAAGGATATTGGCCTCTACATCGGAACTTATAGACGGTGACTCGTCGCTCACTGTCGTGGCGACGGAGATCGTCGAGTCGGTGGTAGTGGAAGACACCGTTTGCGAAGATCCCGCCGGTCTCGACGTCATTATCGTAAAATCATCCTCGTCGATTTTAGCATATCCCGACACGACTGCCACTGTCAGGACTAACAGTATTCGGCGAATTTTCGACATTCTAGAAAAACAAAAATAAATGAAATTACTATTTTTTATTTTTTTTTGGAAAACGTCAAAAGTGACGATACTTGTTAGACAGGAACTTGGCCGATATTAGTGATGAATAATTGAGCCAGCAGTGGCGGACGAAAAAAAAAAAAAAAAAAAAAAAAGAGGAAGATTAAGATCAAATGATCTTCGTCCCATGGAACGATACGACGTGCATCAGTGAAGAGGGACGGATTGTTGATCAATCGTCGCCCGAAATCTTCGGGAATGATGCGAGAGAGGTCGCAACTTTTTCATCGTACCTCAATTTCAACCTGTTGGTATAGCGATCAAGTTTTATATAAATTCAATTGCGATCAAACGATTTTCATAATATTTTTTCCCCCACCTTTAAACATCTTTATACACAAATGTCATTTATGAATTTTTATTCATAAATCGATTATTCCATCAATTTACTTCTATATAGTTGATTGCCTAATAATAATAATAATAATAATAATAATAATAATAATAATAATAATAATAATAATAATAATATGTAACTATTAAAAAGGATCGCCGATATGTAACAAGTAGGCAGTATAGTCGAAGATTCGAATCCGCTTTAAGGGACCGGAAGAAAAAGCTCCAAGGGAAATTCCCGAAGTGGCAAAAAAGTTTGTTAAACATGATACATTGATGATTATCCGAATCGTCGATGTATCATGTGAATCAATGACATCGATACGGGATGTCGATAAGCATTTACGTGCTTCTGACACGAAAGAGCTCTGGCAGCTCGTTGCATCGATAATACAAGGTTGATTGGATCATCTAATTGTTGGATTGTTTCAATTTGGAGTAAAAAAAAATAATGACAATTTGATAATATAAACTATACATTTTTTTTCTTTTTTTTTTAGTTCAATACGCGCATACTGTATTAATGATTTGGAAGATTAGCATTATCGTATGTTGATGAGCTTTTTCGTGCTTCTGGCACGCAAGAGCAGAGAGGTAGCTCGTTACATCCAGCGTTCACAGTGTTGGTACAATTGTGCTAGATCGAGTACTCTTTTATATCGTATAGAAAACACTTTTTTTTTTTTTTTTTTTTTAACGACGGAAAAACATTTCTAATGGGTGAACAATCGCCCTTCAAAGTTAGGCATGTCAAGGGGTGAGATTATGCAGTTTCAACCAGAAAGCGTCAAACGATTTAAATGAAACAAAAACCAAAATACTTCTCATCGAAGCCAATGAAAGTTTCGCGTGGAGTTCGAGAAAAAAAAAAAAATCATTTACAGGTGCGAACCACCCCTGCACTGCTCGATTTCTGCATTGTTATAATCGGAGTTTCGGGAATATTCATGGCTTCAAGCGTAGCCAAGAGTAGTTTAATTACGTTGATTGGATTCACTTTCATGGTGAATTGAATTTTTTTTTTTTTTTTTTTTTTTTTTTTTTAATCGGGAATGAAGACCGACGGACTGGCAGTCCGTTCAAGCGAGCAACCGAAGATCGCCGTATGTTCTTGTGTTTGAGAGACTTATTAGTGAACCGATTGCGATATCAGTAGATAGCACGACCCCCAGATAGCCGCCAATGTAGAAAGCATCTCTTATTGCGTCAAAAGTATTTATTATCATATTAGCGTATAAACGGCTGTTGCATCATCGACATAATCCAAAATTTGCGCCACATCGAAATACAATCCAATCGAAAAGCCGATAAATTATTGATAAGCACAAAATTAGCACAAAGAGCGAGCGCAGGCAGCCCTTTATCATTTAAATGACGGGCGACGAGAGCGGATGTACGAAATATAAGTACTAATAAATAAGGGGTAGCTTAGCTCCCTAAACTCTTTTCCCTGCGAGTGTGCAAAAACACGTCGTCTTTATTTTAGCTTGCTCTTCCAAATTGTATGTGTTCCGGTGAATTTGGTTGGTTTGTTTTTTTTTTTTTTTTGTAGGGTGGAAAATTGAGGAAAGAGGAGGTCGTTCACTCCTGTAAATGTGTGTTTTTTTTTCTTTAAATCCACGTGAAATTTTCATTGGCTTCGATGAGAAGTATTTTGGTTTTTGTTTCATTCTAAATCGTTTGACGATTTCTGGGTGAAACTGCATAATCTCACCCCTTGACATGGCTAACTTTGAGAGGAGTTTCATCCCTTAGAAATGTGTTTGCGCCGATAAAAAAAATACAGGAACGTTTTGATTCGATTCGTACATCTGAATGACGAGAAGCGCGAATGGATTCACAGATATCAATACTAATGGATAAGGGGTAGTTTAGCCCCACCTAAACTCTTTTCCATGCGAATGTGCAAAAACACATCCACTCTATTTTAACTTGCCCTTCCAAATGGTACATGTTCCAAATGGCCCATCTAAATGGTACCGTTCAATTTGGTTGGTTGGTTTTCTTTGTAGAGTGTAAAACTGAAGAAACAGGGGTTGGTTCACCCCTGCAAATGAATTTTTGTTCTTGAACTCCATGTGGAACTTTCATTGGCTTCGATGAGAAGTATTTTGGTTTTTGTTTCATTTTAAATCGTTTGACGATTTCTGGGTGAAACTGTATAATCTCACCCCTTGACATGCCTAACTTTGAAGGGCGATTGTTCACCCATTAGAAATGTTTTTTCGTCGTAAAAAAAAAAAAAAAAAAAAAAAAAAAAAAAAAAAAAAACAAGTGTCTTTTACTTTTCGATGCTCTACAAGATACGTGAGTTTCATAAAAATCGGAGGGGAACACCAAAGTGACGTTCCCTTGTTAGTTGACGAAATATCTATAATATTGCCGATCAGGGAGTCGATCACCAAAATGCATTGCGGCTGAAATTTAAAAACCCCACTAGATTCGTCCCCGTCGCATACTGGCGTACCAGATGAATACCAGATACAAAAAAAAAAAAAAAGTACCAGATCCAGTACAATTGTACGAAGACTGGCAACGCTGTTGCGCAGTCGCAGTGCGCATTATCGCGAACGAGTTTTTTTTTTTGTCTCCTTTCGATCGTTCCGATCGGGCGAGCGACTCGTTCGCTCCCACCGGACGAGTTACATACCTATAAAAGCAGTAGTTTTTCTTCCACGAGTTTCGATCGTCTCTTCCCCCCCTCGACCACGCGCGATGTTGCCCTCTCACAGTCTTCCTGTTCCTCTCGGCTCTTCTTCCCCACTGCGGTTAATCCCCGAACTCGCGCATGCGCATTGCGAGCACTCGCCGGTACGATGGATTTGGACCGAATTTGGAGCAAGTGTGTTTTTTTTTTTTTTTTTTTCCTTAACCGGCTCTTCGAGGCTTCGCCGAAGGATCGAGGATTTACTCACGCGCGCATCATTATCGACGCGCACACTTTTCTCTTAACACCCATTAAGCCAGTTTCGATCATCGTTGAAATAATAATAATAATAATGCGGATTTAAAGTGAAATTTTTTAAATTCCTCAATCAAATGGAACTTCGTTCGAAGTCAGTGTTTCGTCGCGCATGCGCAGAACCATGCGCAGCCGCGCATCGCGCAGCCCGATCGAACCAATGGCGAGCATCTCCCACGCCTCAGGCTCACTCGTGTGCGCACGAGTAGGCGCATGTCGGTGTTCGCCTGCGCAACGGATACAAATCGGCGGGGGGGGGAACCCCCTCGGGCACTACTCCCTTTACGCACTTCGCGCTCGGCTAGTGTGCTGGCCGCACTCTCACTCCGCCCACGTGCTTAACACTCCGGCTCCGATCCGTACCGAACACGGCGTATCATAGACATTTGACGTGTCCCAGCAACCAAGAGTTCGGCTCTTTAAAGCTTCGAACATTCAAACTTGACAAAGTTTATTGACTCTGAAGCAAAAAATTTCGATAAATTAACACTGCATTTTCACTTAAAAAAAAAAAAAATTTTCTTTATTTTTTATTTTGTAATTTGTATCATAGACACTTGAGAGATCGCAACTACGAAGTGTTGCGGCTTTTCACAGTCTCGATAATTCAAGCTCGATGAAGCTTAAAGAAAATTTTGAAAAAAATTAACACTGCATTTTCACTCTTTTTTTTTTTATCTTTTGATTTGTATCATAGACATTTGACATATCGCAAACCGCGAAGACTTCGGGTCTTCAAAGTTTTGGAAATTCAAGCGATGTCAAGTTTATCGACTCCAAAAAAAAAAAAAAAAAATTTCGAAAAATTAACACTGTTTTTTTCCACTTTTTTTGATATTTTTTTTTTTTTAATTTGGGTCACAGACATTTGACTTATCGCAAATCACGGAGACTTTGGGTCTTCAAAGTCTCGAATATTCAAGCTTGACAAAGTTTATTGACTCTAAAAAAAGTTTCGAAAAATTAACACTGCATTTTCACTCTGTCGATTATCGATTATGGACAATCGACATATCGCAAACACCAAAATTTCGGGTCTTCGAAACCGCGAAAATTGAATTTCAATAAAGTTTATTGACTTGAAAAAAAAAAAAAATGTAGTAAAAACAACACTGCATTCTCACTTTGTTGACTATTGATTGACTATAAACGAGCTATAAATTGACTATATATATTGACTATAAACGATTGATTGACTATAAACCATCATAGACATTCGAAATATCGCAACTACGAAAATTTCGGTTCTTCAAAGTCTCAAAAATTCAACCTCGATAAAGTTTACGTCGACTTAAAAAAAAAAAAAAAAAAAAAGTGGTAAAATTAACACAGCATTTTGACTTTCTTTACTTTCCATAGATAAGAGGCCTATCATAGAAATGTGACATATCGCAACCACGAAAATTTCGGTTCTACAAAGTCTCAAAAATTCAACCTCGATAAAGTTTACGTCGACTTAAAAAAAAAAAAAAACTAGTAAAATCAACACAGCATTTTTGACTTTCTTGACTTTCTTTACTTTCCATAGATAAGATGCCTATCATAGAAATGTGACATATCGCAGTCACGAAGACTTCGAGTCTTCGGAATCTCAAAAATTCAACCTCGATAAAGTTTACTGACTCCAAAAAAAAAAAAAAAAAAAAAAATGCAGAAAAATGAACACAGCATTCACTCGGTCGATTAACAGTCGAGAGCGATATAAAAAAAAAAAAAACCCACGTGTTGCACCACAGATTGCACGAATTTTAATGTCCCACGCGTTTTTACATCGGGGAACTAGCTCAAATTGAGTATGCGACCTCTTCGACGCCGTCCGAACAGGTTCGATTCGGTCCGTAGTCGCTTCGGCTCGTGTCTTCCGGCGTTTTTCTCGCCGTTCGATCGACGATTTTTCGATCGTTCGGAGCAAACAGTTATCGCCACTGAACGGACAACGTTCTCCGACTTTGGTGGAAATACGCCGATTTAGAACGTGCACAGAACACGCAGAGAAGAGTTCGAGGAGCGGGGAACAGCGCGCACCGGCCGGGCATCGCTCGCGAACTCGCTGCGCTTCGTTGGGACCCTCGGCGGGTCGTCTCAGCGCGGGCCCCGTTCCTTGTCCACTCGCAGTGGGGACTGTCTCTTGGTTTCCACATAGCATAGCCATTTATGGAACAGCCGTGTGGGCCCACGGGAACGACGTTCACTCCGCGGCCCTTACGCCCACTTGCGGCTCTACGCGAGCTTCGGGCTCGTCGATGTGAGAGCACACACGCTCTTACGGTGAGCGCCCGCGCGAACCCGGCCTAACTCCGTCTTTATCACTTTTTTTTTCTTCTCCCCACCGCCCCCCCTACCCTCTTTCATCCTCTTTCCTCTCTATTGCCGGCTCGTCCACCTCTGCTCATTGAATTTCCGTTGATTCTTGTTTTTTTTTTCTTGTTTTTTTTTTTCTTCATTTTTTTTCTTCTTTTTTTTTTTTTTTCTCTCTTCCTCATCACCCCGATGGCTTTACCGATACTGCGGATAGTTTCACGCAATCTTTTTGGAATCTAGCGCCGTCGAGTATCTCCCGGATAACTCTTTGAACGCCTATCAACGCAATCGAGATTTGTGAACTCGTGCGCTAAGGCGGATGGGCTTTTTTTTTTTTTTTTTACGGGAGATTCTGAGAAATTTAGCTCGCTCGTTAGGGAGGCGATATAAAAATTTCCAAATTTATCGATCTATTGATCTGTTTGTTGATCTGTTTGCTGATCTGTTTGTTGATCTGTTTGTTGATCTGTTTGTTGATCTGTTTGTTGATCTGTTTGTTGATCTGTTTGTTGATCTGTTTGTTGATCTGTTTGTTGATCTGTTTGTTGATCTGTTTGTTGATCTGTTTGTTGATCTGTTTATTGATCTGCTTATTGATCTGTTTATTGATATGTTTATTGATTGGTTTGTTGATCTGTTTGTTGATCTGTTTATTGATCTGTTTATTAATCTGTTTATTGATCTGTTTATTGATCTGTTTATTGATCTGTTTATTGATCTGTTTATTGATCTGTTTATTGATCTGTTTATTTTTTATTTTTTTATTTATTGATGTATTTATTTACTTAGTCATTTATTATCTATGGTAAATGTTGTTAATACGGCCCTGTGCGAAATATGGTTTATTACTATTAGCGAAAATCCAATATGGAGCCCGACAAACCAATAGCGGCAGCAATTTCTCAAACGAGTGTGATTTTTTTTTTCTTACTTTTTTTTTTTCTTACGACGTGGGTATTCAATATTTACGTTTACTACAGCTACAAGTCCAGCGGCACCGGCTTGACCACTGTTGCATTTCGTCATCTGCCTCGTGGTGGTAGCGGGGTGGCACATAGGTGGGAGCGGTATATTGAATGAAACGCACGACCAAAAAAAAAAAAAAATTAAAAAGAAATAAAAGTCGAACGAAAGTTTGAATACGCTACGAAGGTCTCGACGTCAGAGATACATAGCGGTTCTTCGGGATCGGCCACTGTACTTCCTATGATTGAGATATATCGTTTCATCTTATTCACACCTATGGGGATATACGCCTGATACGCTCATAAGTAAACGGATTAATTTCGTGTACACGATTTCGATCCGACTCGCCGAATAAGCCCAATGACAAACGTTTATCTTTTCTTCACCCAATCTTGTTATCGTTCAATCTCTTCTGCGTCCAGTCTTTTCTTCATCCAATATTTTCTTAATTCAATCTATTCTCAATTCAATAGTTTCTTCATCCAATCCTTTCTTCACACCATTTTTTCGTCACTCAATCTTGTCTTCGTCCAATCTTTCCGTCATCAAATCTTTCCGTCATCCAATCTTTCCTTCATCCAATATTTTCTTCAACCAGTATTTTTTTCATCCAGTATTTTCTTCAACCAGTATTTTTTTCATCCAGTATTTTCTTCATCCAGTATTTTCTTCAACCAGTATTTTCTTCAACCAGTATTTTCTTCATCCAATATTTTCTTCATCCAGTATTTTCTTCATCCAGTATTTTCTTCATCCAGTATTTTCTTCATCCAGTATTTTCTTCATCCAGTATTTTCTTCGTCCAATCTTTTCTTCGTCCAATCTTTTCTTCGTCCAATCTTCTCTTCATCCAATCTTTTCTTCATCCTATCTTTTCTTCATCCAATCTTTTCTTCATCCAATCTTTTCTTCATCCAATCTTTTCTTTATCCAATCTTTTCTTTATCCAATCTTGTCTTCATCCAATCTTTTCTTCATCCAGTATTTTCTTCATCCAGTATTTTCTTCATCCAGTATTTTCTTCATCCAGTATTTTCTTTATCCAGTATTTTCTCCATCCAGTATTTTCTTCATCCAGTATTTTCTTCATCCAGTATTTTCTTCATCCAGTATTTTCTTCGTCCAATATTTTCTTTATCCAATCTTATCTTTATCCAATCTTATCTTTATCCAATCTTATCTTTATCCAATCTTTTCTTTATTCAATCTTTTCTTCATCCAATCTTTTCTTCATCCAATCTTTTCTTCATCCAATCTTATCTTTATCCAATCTTATCTTCACCCAATCTTTTCTTCATCCAATCTTTTCTTCATCCAATCTTTTCATCATCCAATCTTTTCTTCATCTAAAAAAGTGGTATCTGGGTGGACTGCTCTATGAGCCAAAATTTAGATTCCCGTTACACAAAGTGTAAAAAAATGTCTGTACATTTTTTCAATCATAAAGAAATTAATGAAGAAACGACGTTGATTTCTTCAAGCTTGCTAAAGTGTCGGTAAGTTAATCGATGAAAAGGTAAAGTAGTTTTCGAAAAAAAAAAAAGCAAACTCCTCTCGCCCATTAAATTCGAAAGAATTTTTAGTCGGAGAAGTGTTCACGAAAGGTGGCTGTAAATTCATTGAACAAGCCGTTACGAAATCACGTTAAACCGGGCCGACGCCCACGCGAACGGTCAGTACCGTCTCAAAAACCTTGCAGCGTGGAAGCGAGTTCGGCACATTTATTTCCCGGTCTCGCGATGTGATGGAATTTATTGAGGCGAAGTGTGACACCATTTATTAATCGTTGTTAGCATCGAACATGCGAGTCGATGCAACGACTAATTCGTGGCCTTTTTTTATTCCCGTGATATTTCCGTATTCCGCCGGTTCCAAATGTATCTTCACACCGAAAGCCACCGTCGCGAAGTCCGATTGATTCGTCAATGCGACGTCGTCAATCTCGTTAACTGTCCTGTTTTACGGGTTTCTATTTTTTTTTTTTTTTTTTTTTTTTTCCATACGTCGGTTACGATCGTCACGCCAAAGGTGGACCAAAGGTCCGTCCCTTCAGGGTGAATGCCACCAGTGAACGGACGATTAAGCCGTTCACTGGTGAACGGCCGATTAAGCCGTTCACTGGTGAACGGCCGATTAAGCCGGTCGTTTCTTTGCCACCAGTGAACGGACGATTAAGCCGGTCATTTTTTTTAAAAGAGTGACAAAATAAAAATATTGTACGCACACCTTTCGGCCAGAAATATTGAGTTATTGAATTATTTTTTCCTCTAATATCTATGAACGATAGCTCGGATGAGAGATACGTGTCCATTCGCTGGTGACTCCGCGCGTTCATTTACTGAAGAATCCGTACATTTCACTGGTGTATCGGTCTTTCTGTGATTTTATCTTTGATTTCAGCGGTGCCCTTGCGGACCACCCAACCATAAATAATCGTTGGAATTTGAACGATTTTTCTATAACCAACCACAAACCAACCATCATTCCAACCGGCCGAAGGTTGATTTTCGGGTTGGTTTTTTGAAACCAACAATTTTTCCAACAGCGCAAACAGTTGGTTCATCGTTGGTTATTATAAAACGATCGTCATTCCGACTTTCGGGTGACTACAGTGATGGTCGATTTGTGGTTGATTTTTTTTTTTTTTCCCCGAAACCAACCATAAACCAACTATTTCGGGCAACGACACCCAGCCAGCGGTTGGTTTACGGTTGGTTTTGAAAAAAAAAATCAACCATAAGTCAATCACTACTATTCTCGGCTGAAAGTCGACAGTAGAGTTGGTTTACAATATCCAACCGTGTATCAACCATTACTCTGTCGAAAGAATAGTTGGCTGATGGTTGGATTTGACGAAGCAACCGAAAATCAACCTTCGGCAGGTTGGAACAATGGTTTGTTTGGCGCACCAATCGATGGTATGTTGTTGGGTTGGTTTTTCGTTGGGAGGAACGCGAGGGTGTTAGGTTTTAAAACAGTCTGCAATATGTATATATTTTTTTTGTCATAATCAAGATGATCCACTTTATCAATTGAACCGAGCCCGAAAGGTGTGCATACAATTTTTTTTTTTATTTTGTCACTCTACCACTACTATTCTCGGCTGAAAGTCGAAAGTAGAGTTGGTTTACAATATCCAACCGTGTATCAACCTTTACTCTGTCGAAAGAATAGTTGGCTGATGGTTGTATTTGACGAAGCAACCGAAAATCAACCTTCGGGAGGCTGGAACAATGGTTTGTTTGGCGCACCAATCGATGGTTTGTTGTTGGGTTGGTTTTTCGTTGGGAGGAACGCGAGGGTGTTAGGTTTTAAAACAGTCTGCAATATGTATATATTTTTTTTTGTCATAATCAAGATGATCCACTTTATCAATTGAACCGAGCCCGAAAGGTGTGCATACAATATTTTTTATTTTTTATTTTGTCACTCTACCACTACTATTCCCGGCTGAAAGTCGAAAGTAGAGTTGGTTTACAATATCCCACCGTGTATCAACCTTTACTCTGTCGAAAGAATAGTTGGCTGATGGTTGGATTTGACGAAGCAACCGAAAATCAACCTTCGGGAGGTTGGAACAATGGTTTGTTTGGCGCACCAATCAATGGTTTGTTGTTGGGTTGGTTTTTCGTTGGGAGGAACGCGAGGATGTTAGGTTTTAAAACAGTCTGCAATATATATATTTTTTTGTCATAATCGAGATGATCCACTTTATCAATTGAACCGAGCCCGAAAGGTGTGCATACAATTTTTTTTTTTATTTTGTCACTCTACCACTACTATTCTCGGCTGAAAGTCGAAAGTAGAGTTGGTTTATAATATCCAACCGTGTATCAACCTTTACTCTGTCGAAAGAATAGTTGGCTGATGGTTGGATTTGACGAAGCAACCGAAAATCAACCTTCGGGAGGTTGGAACAATGGTTTGTTTGGCGCACCAATCGATGGTTTGGTGTTGGGTTGGTTTTTCGTTGGGAGGAACGCGAGGATGTTAGGTTTTAAAACAGTCTGCAATATATATATTTTTTTTGTCATAATCAAGATGATCCACTTTATCAATTGAACCGAGCCCGAAAGGTGTGCATACAATATTTTTTTATTTTTTTATTTTGTCACTCTTTTAAAAACGACCAGTCCCTTAATCGTCCCGTCACTGCTGTATTCACCCTATGTCGGTCGAACGTTATTGATTTACGTTTCTATCACCTGCCGCCTGTATTCTATACGCCAATGTTGGTCTTTCACGTTCGTTACAAGCAGCCTCTCTTACCTCGTACTGGATTTGAAAATAATTTTCTGGCTTCCAGTGGTTATTTATGTAAACTTGAGTTTTCAACTTTAGCAAAATTCTTTGCGAGTCTTGTGAAGGGGAAGTTCAACACTTTAGGGCGCCGCGTGTTAAGCGCGGAGTCTCTCATCGCTGTCGTTAAACTTGGGTGCGTATAGATGAGAAACTTTGAAACTCGTCTTGTTTCAGACTAGATTTTCAAGTAACTTAACATTTAAATTTGTTGAAATAACTGAAAATTGTTTTCAACATGTATATCTGAGCAAACTGGTATCTTCACCGTTGATACAATTCTCTGTAACGCTCGCGAAGGGAAGTATGATACGTAAGTGCTACGCGTGTGCAAGGTAGAGGCTCTACACCCTCGGCATCGCTGTCGCTCAACTTTGACGTGTAGAAGAGCAATTTAAACGTCCGTCGAGATACACGAGCGATGTAATTCTTGGCATGAAACGAGTATCCTTGCCAAGAAATGAAGAGCGGTGCCTACAAAAAAAAAAAAAAAAAAAAAAGTAAGCGCTTGGCGTTCTACGTTATGCGAGTATAGCAGCAGTGGTCAATGAAGTCTTCGCGTCGATGGATCATTCGAGTGACGATGGATTTGTTTCAACATCGTTACTATAGATTGAACAAAACCATGATGACACTCATTGGTCAATGGCCTTATCAGAGCACCCTCGCAAGACGGGGATTTCTAGCTGTTTTAATTTTCCTCAGCACCAGTCAAGTCGTACCCTTGACACTGGCTGCAGTCAAATATCGTCGCGACTGGAGAATCCTACTTGACTGCGCTGTAACGAGCCTTTTCTACGCAGTTATCGCTATAAAGTTTTTTGGCTTTGTGTGGTACTCGCCAAAGGTCGGTTCTTTATTCGCAAATTCACTTACGAACACTCAGCCAGTCACTTAAGAACACTCAGCCAGTCACTTAAGAACACTCAGCCAGTCACTTAAGAACACTCAGCCAGTCACCTAAGAACACTCAGCCAGTCACTTAAGAACACTCAGCCAGTCACTTAAGAACACTCAGCCAGTCACTTAAGAACACTCAGCCAGTCACTTAAGAACACTCAGCCAGTCACTTAAGAACACTCAGCCAGTCACTTAAGAACACTCAGCCAGTCACTTAAGAACACTCAGCCAGTCACCTAAGAACACTCAGCCAGTCACTTAAGAACACTCAGCCAGCCACTTAAGAACACTCAGCCAGTCACTTAAGAACACTCAGCCAGTCACCTAAGAACACTCAGCCAGTCACTTAAGAACACTCAGCCAGTCACTTAAGAACACTCAGCCAGTCACTTAAGAACACTCAGCCAGTCACTTAAGAACACTCAGCCAGTCACTTAAGAACACTCACGGCACCCTAAAACACTCAAGGGCAATCACACCACTCGCTGTGCGAGTGGCTTGTGGATTTGTACTTTGTTACTATAGTACTTTGCGATACCTGGTGTGATAAGCGAACTTTATACGCACGCTGTGAAGTGCGACTTACCCGACAGCGTGCCTATGATGTTCGCTACACCGTAGTAGTACATATAGCATAATATTTTCCGTAACGAATGCAGGAGAAGTGCTATCCCGTGCCTGCTGATTGTGGCGCTACGAGCAGCGTGCATTAAGTTCCAGAAATTGTGCGCGAAAGTAAATCGCACGCAAAGTAGCCGATCTGCGCATGCGCCGAGACTTTACACCACTCACGACTGCAAAGTGCCACTTACGCCACTCTCGGAAGGCAGGGATAGCGGCGCTTTTCATCCATTAGTTACACAAAGTGGATGACATTAAAACCAAAGCGGGTCAATTAATCGACACCTATCGCTAATGAAGATCTGCTCCGATACGCACAGACATTGCAGTTGCTAAATCGCATTCGTGCCGATTGGCAAGTTTGGGCTTTGGATCGAGAAGTTAACATTCTTCACGAGTATGCAAAGCAGGGACAAAATATGACCGCCGTGTACACGGGTTAATCAAGTATAGGTAAGGGGTAGTTCGGAAATTTATAAGTGCTTTACAGATCTGTCGGTATTGCGTGCAGCCCTGATGTTTCTGAACATCTTCATCTTTATGACCCAACCGATCGTGCCGAAGATCATCGACGTTTTGCTGAAGAACGGTACCGAGATCGGTGAACTTCCGGTACCCGCCTACTATTATCGTCTCGATGTGCAGAAATATTATTTTCATATTGTCGCGTATTCTTACGTATGCGTATTTATGATGACGACGGTCTCAATAACCAGTGACGTTATGTTGATAACTTATGTGCAACACGGTTGTGCAATATTTGGGGCGTTGGGGTGAGTCAATGATTGATTTGTTGCAATTCAAAGGGTTATTAAACATTGAAACTGAAACTTTCAGGCACAAATTAGAACGTATCGGAAATAATGATAAATCGATGGAAACAAGAGAGAATCCATATGCGGACAAAAGGGAAATGGTCAATTTAGCATCGTGCATCAACAGACATAATGATGCAATCGAGTGAGATACATTTGAGAGCGCGTCAGCTAAAACTAATTAACATGTGATGGATAAATCCACTGTTGTCAGATACGCGACAATCATTGAGGCGACTTACTCGTGGACGCTACTTTTCGTCCTCGGTTTTGGCATGATTTTGATCAACGCTATTGGACTTCAGGTAAAAATTGTCAACGACAATTGATCATGAATATAATCTTGCTGTGTGACGCACAAATTGCCCGTCGATTTAGATTCTCATGAATGCGGACGACCCTGCAGCAATGCCAAGATTGGTATTTTTTGCATTGTGCGTAATGTTACACTTCTACATAGAGTGCCACATTTGCCAAACACTGATGGATCACAGTGGCAGTATTCGCTTTTACATGTGAGTAAAGAGCGAAGGAGTTTTGGCGAGAGCTTCGTTAAAAAAACACGTCTTCGTCGTGACAGACACAATAGCCAATGGTACAAAGTATCCACCAAAGCCCAGAAGGCCCTGCAATTGATGACGATGCGTTGCGGCGTACCTTGCGAATTGACAGCCGGCAAGTTTTTTATCATATCCCTGCGAACTTACGGACTGGTAGGTATAATCCTTATTTTTTTCACACTGCGTGGAAGATATTGTGGATTCAAATAGATTGTCATCGATACGATTGTTAGTTCATTTTTATATTCCAGACATTTAAGGCAGCCATTTCGTACTTTGCGGTGGCGCGTTCGATGCAGGGAACGTGAATATTGTTACAAAGATATAAGACATTGCGTGTTATTATTAGAACGAAATAGCACGGTTTCACTAATGAACGGAAATCCCCATTGGTTATTTAACTGTTGGTATTATCGGTCGAAGTCTCGATACAATGTGGTGCAAATCGCAAACTCATTCGACAGTTTATCACCAAAAAAACACTCCTCAAACGAACGTACTCTTCTCACGTCGAACATGGTGAAAACATATTTGTTACAACAGCAATAGATCGGTTGAGGCAGCAATAGTTGTTGGCAAATATAGTGACAACAGAATTACCTGTTCCCATAGCAAAATTTATTTGTCGTATCTGATTTTCGATCGATTTTCATGAAGTTAGAGATATTCACCGTCGAAGAAAATCACGTGTCGACACTCGACAATATTAAAGTTGCGGTGGCAATAAACGGCGACACTCTCATTGATGTCGTTTTCTCTCCAAGCTGCGGCTTCGGAACGACCGATCTTCTTTTTTTCCACTTTCAAGTTACAAGTGAATAACGAGAAAATCGAAGCCGCATCTTGAAGAGAAGATATTTCACAATCGACCACAACAAACTGAAACACGTTATAGATAAATAACGGATTGTCTATAACTTGGCAGTTTGATACATCAGCAAGACCAATCGGTCGCCCGCAAAGCTAAACAATCAATGTACATAAAATTTTCTATGAATATCTTATTCTTCAAAAAAATATGTGAAGCCTCGATCGAATACGGTGCAAATCGCTATCTCATTCGAAAATCATAACATTACAAACATACTCTCGTCACGTCGAGGAGTTCCGCTGGAGTTTTGGTGATTCATCATTGACTCAAATTTCCGTCACTGCAAGTGTACTGTTTCCTTGAACTGGGAACACGTAACAGTCTGGGTGTGTTCGCGCGATGACGAGAAACTGGTAAAAGCCACTGAGCTGCTGACCGGGCAAAAAGTTGAATCGACCGAACCGGCTATTAGCGCTAGTTGATCGACCTCTCGGTGACTTTATCTATCGTTTGCAGCCGGTTCAAAAGACGCGCAAGGCTTCTTGCGAGGTGGTAGCCGCGAGAGCGAGCGGCAACGAATCGACGTGGACGAGTCGCGTCGCGAATGGACAATAGCGTTTCCACGAAGCGAACCGATCCGGACTCGTCCCGAGACACCGGCTCGGAATCTTCGATCACCTTTGATAGCGTAAAATATCAAATATGAAATGTATAGAAATTAAGAATTATTTTATTCTATGGTTTTTGTGTGTGTGTGTTTTTTTACAATTGTGTTGTGATCCCACACAATGAAGTCGTATATCAAAGACACGTATAAAATTGTGACGCGTAAATCTTCGTCAAACCTTTGATCAACCGAACAATGGCTAATCACAGCCTGTTCCACCCGATGCCGAAAAACCAGTCTCTGCCATCAAGTCGACATAATCCTTTACGTCATTTATGTAGAATCTGAGAAATCTGTGATCCCTTTTGATATTCGTGATCAATCTCTTTATGTCGTTTTCTCTAAAAAAAAAATGCATTTCTTCAAAAAAAAAAACTTACGGTTTTCAATGTCAATTTATTATTTTTGTTGGCAGATGTCGTGACTTGGGCGGACTTTAGAAACCGGAAATTTTGATTTTCGGTGACGTCCCGGAAGTACGTCACATCCGGTTTTAAAATCTCATTTTTGGACCGGGAGTGATGTATCTCCGGTACGTGGTCACATCCGCTCAAAAAAAAATGAGATTTTCAAGCCGAAAGTGACATATTTCCGGTATGACGTCACTTCTGGTCGAAAAATAAGATTTTCAAATCGGACATGAAGTATTTCCATAGGAAACTGTCATGAACTTTCATGGACACTCAACGACACTCAGACACCTCGAAATTGAGTGTCCCTGAGTGTCCTTAAATGTCTGGAGTGTTCCTGAGAGTACCCTTAATTATGTTCAGTGTCCGTGAGTATCTATCTGAAGTGTTCATGAGAGTGTCTATGACAGTGTCTGGTGGTTTCGTACTGTATTGTTAAGCACATTATTATTGTTATTATCAATATCACTACTATTATTATCATTGGAATACATTTAAAAAATACTTTTCAACCGTACCTGACTTTGTCTCTTCCTAAAATACAAGAGATCGAAATGTCGTTGGAATTGATCTCTGCGAAAGGCTTTATTTCCATGGTCAATTTTAATATTATCCCAGCATTGATATCCCTTGTTCGAACCATAAAAATAATTCTGCAACAGAAGAAGGGACATACGAAATTGCGTGATCGCTCTGTAACTTTTTACATTTCGGATAATTTTTTTTTTTTGTTTACCGATTCTCATGGATTTCCATGACGTTGAGGTTTCTGAGACGGTCGAGCTCGAACATAAAATCCATTCCCAATTTCACTTCCGCCGTCACGAAGTCCAACATTTGTGGAATGTCCTCGTATGTTCGATAGGAACGCGTGAGACTTGCGGAATCGACTTTTTTCATAATCAAACTGTGAGCCAGCGATACACCTGGGTCGGTGCCATCTGTTTTCGAGAAGGAAAGAAAACATGCCAAAAATACTGATTTGTACAACACAAAAGATAATGCTTTAGAGAAAAAGGTATCGAAAAAGCATAATATTCGATACTTCGATAGTTCTAGTATAGTAATCGATATTTTTCCTCCAATAGTGCAGCATTAAATTCTCACCTTCGACCAGTTGAGACAAGAATCCGATTACTTTTATGGGATTCGTAGTCGCGTCCGACGTCTCATTAAAATGAATCGCAAGTACGATAGAATTCGAAAAAAAAGTTAAGGCCAACATTTTTTCATCGAAACGTATTATCGTCCAGATGGTCTCCCATCTGAAAAAAGTAGTATCATCTCGGTGCAGACAATTCCGATAACCGGATGCCCGCTTCTCGTAAAAAAATGATGAAAAAGTAATACTGAGGGTGTGGTCTTGAGTGCAGTTCTGCTCTGTTCGACTAAATCCAGAAATATTCGAGATACACCCATATGTATACGCAGCAGAAATATGCGATCTTATAGTCCAGTCTGCTCCCAGTTCAGAGTCTAGTTTTTTCTTATGATACACGGGCATGCAATAAACAAATTCCTTGCGCAACTCCTCTTATCAAAACTCCTTATCAAGTTTTGACACAAGAATGCTTTGACAAGCTTTCTTTTCTTATCAAAACCGAAGAAAGCTATCCTGCGGAAAGAATCGGATGTACCGTTGGCAATTAAAAAAGCCCACTAGCAGTGGACAGTCAAAAATAAAAGAGCGTATAGCTGAGATCTGCATTCCAGACCGCACCCACAATTTGGCAAATGCGAAGTAAACATAATATACCGACCTTTCCGCCAGATTGTTTACGATTTCCTGCAAAGTGTCAAATGGACTTCTGCAAAGAGAAGCTTCCGTTTCCATGGCGACGCCACACGCCGATTCTTCAGCGCAAACCGATCTCCCGACGTTTTCTTCCTCATTAGCCTCGATCGCGGACGGTAATTCGTCGGACAACGAACTCTCCATTACAACCGAGCCCTCCTCTACAAATCGGCGCGTCATACGCCGCGTAAAATCATCGACGATTACGGTGCTGCTCGCAAAATTTGTGCTGTCCCAAGAACGATCGATGCCCGTGAATTTCGCAGATTTTTCTACCTTACCCTCGGTCGGCAAGACACTCTCGCCCCGTCGCAGTTTCTCGGACGGACTGTCGGCCGTCTCGCTCGAAAACTCGTCGGCGGTCGTCAGTCCGGTGCTCGAACGACGATGGTTCTTCGCTCTCTCGTTGATTTCCGACGACGAAGCGGAAATCCTTGCATCGTAAATCGGTTCGTTCGTCCCGCAAGTCTGCGTTCGGTGCATCTTCTTTCTCTCCATTCGTTCACCGCTATTTCCGTTCCTCCTTTCGTGCACGATCCCCATGTTTACCGTCTCGGTTATGTCAGGGATCGTCAACTCGGTCTCCAACGACGCGTTCGGCACATCTTCCCAAACCCGCGAAATCGCCTCCCCATCTCGGCCCATTTCGCCCTCCGCCGTTTTCCCGTCTATCGCGGACTCCGTCGGTAACTCGCTCATCGAACGCGCGCTTCGCACACTGTCCGCAAGATCCTCAAGGAAAGAGGGCGGTTCCACCGCCTGCAAGTCCTCCAGCATTATCGTCCTGTGAAAGTCGTCACTGCTCGGCATGCTTATCGCCGCAGTGAGCTCGTATCCGGTCGCTTCCGGTTGGAATTTACCGACCGAGTAAGCCCGGTTCCTCAACTCCTCCAACGACTTCGACGAGAAGTATTGACTCTCCGCTGCTGATGCGTCTCTACCGGAGGCGTTTGCGCTCTTTGCATTCGGCGACCTTTCCCAGTCGTCGAATTTTTCTGTATCGGACGATTCGTCAGACGCGGATCGCGCGTCCGCTCTTGCCGGCTGAGCCGGCGGCTCGCAGTCCTGACTGGCCGTCGAGTTCGCCTCGTAATCCTCCATGCACCGGGCTTGCTGCCTCAGGAACGTCGCCTGATCGAATCCCGACTCGTCCTCCAGGGCGAAACTCTCGGCGAGCTTTCGTATCCCCGCTTCCAGATCGGCAGTTCCGGTTCTCTCGTTGACGCTCGCCGGCTCGATCTTCTCTTCGGCGTACACGTCGCTGGGGATCGGCTCTTGAAACAACTCCTTGACGACCTGCGACTAGAAATGCGAGTCGTAAATGTGATCAGTAATTTTTATAAAATACGGTACGTGACAGCTTTAAGTATTACCACATTGGTTGCAAAATCACATGGTCTCATACTTAGTGATTAAAAATATCAGCAAGACATGGTCAATTTTCCAAAAAATTTTACGGTAATGTTGCAAAAAAAAAAATGTGCTATTGGTGATTTCACAACTATAAAGGTGAAATTTACAATCTTTCAACCGGTAATGTCATATTTAAACTTATCAAGCAATTTTATGAGCGGTAATTTCACATTTAGACACATGATTTTTAGCTATTTTTTTACGGTAAAGTATGAGAAAGTTTTGTGACCCAGTTTTGAGAACGCAAGATTTTGAGAACAAAATTACGACATAATACGGTCTTTTTCCTATGATTTTACGGAATATTAAAATACCGGTATTTCTATTACCGAATTTCCACCGTGAGTAAGATCGGACCGAGATTTACTCTGAACTAGTGGAAAAATTCTAGCAGACTGAAAATTCACTCCTGGGATTGGCTGTTGACTAGAAAGTTTCGAATTAACTTGAATTTGCCACTAGTTCAAACTCGTTTTAGTCCGTTCTCAGCCCCGGTGGAAACTCAGTCAGTATCTCTACCTGTGACGAACGTTGGTGAATCTTGTCGACGATCGGCAAATCGTCCGTTCCTCCGGCCGGGCGACTCTGCCGATTTACGTCGAGATCCGACGGCCATGGCACGACGCCGGTCATCTCCAACGACTCGTTTCCCAGTATCAACGTTCCGCTGTCGTTTCCGCAAATGCGATAATCGCGCTCCTCGACGCAGCCCTCGTATTCGTTGTCGTCGATTTGGGACGAAAACGCCACTACGCCGGTTACGTCGTCGGATCCGAAATTTTCTACTCGATTTTCTTCCTCCGACTCGGCTCGAACAGGAAGATTCTCCTCGTTCCTCTGCGACAATGAGCATCTGAAGGATTTTCTTTTTCCGAGCCATTCGCTCTTGAACGCGACTCGACTCTCGTCCTCGAAGAGCCGAGCTCCCCGTGGACGGAAATCTTCCGCTACGACTGGACAATTTTCTTTGTCAGCCAAGAGCGCTTCCGCTCGCGAATTAAATCCTACTGCGCTGGTAAGCTCCATTCCATCGTCGCGGAAACAGACGGTTTTTCCTTCGTGCTCGAATTTACACGGATCGCTCCAGTGCACTGAAAAAAAAATATCAATGAGTCAAGTAAAATTCGCTTGCGAGCTGCCAAAGAGAAAAAAATGGTTATTTCAATTCTATTAGCAATTCTTACAACTCCATATCGGATTGTCACCTTGACGGTCTAGCTATCGTTGTTTCAATGGCGTATGGAATTTTCAGAATTGAAACAATTTTGCGTCTTCATAGCGAAAGCCGTCTTTGAAATTTTTGAATTTTTCGAAAAATGTTTATTCAACGTCCGACAAAAGTTTCGGCATAGAATATCGCACCGGGCGTAAAGTAAGTTCGAGCGGGGATAAATACATTAGACATGATTGTCAAAATTGATAGATGAAGTCATAATTAACTTAATGATTCAAGGGAACCTTTTTCTATGACCTTGTATTTACGTTAAACGAAGTAGTCGCACAGATCCGACGATGAGAAGCGCGACATTTTCGTCCAGAACTGCTTCATAAAACTAGCAAATTGAAATTTTCATATCGCTTCCTCATAAAAATTCAAAGTGAAGTTTTCACATGGCTTCCTCACAAAGCTTGCAAATTATAAAATCATAAATAATATTAAATCGTAAAGCTTGTAAATGAAAATTTTCATATGGTTTTCTCATAAACCTTGCAAATTGAAGTTTTAATATGGCTTTCTCATAACCTTCCTTTTTTCACGAAGTTTCCTCCATGAGGAAGCCAACAACACGGAAGATGCTCGGAAATTTCAATTTATAACTTTTTTTTCAGTGTTGCATTTACCGGCTTTATTTTTGTTCGCGTAGATTCGTTCCATCGCGCTCAAGGCAGGTCGCACCGCCCCGATGAGTTCCATGGAATCGTCGCGAAAAACTGTGCTTCTCGCCTCACCATTGTCAGGAAGACGAGTCTCGCTCAAGGTGGAAACGAACCTTGGAAGTTCGGGACGCGATACAGCAACCGTCATTTCCATCGATTGATCGTGAAAGATCGTCGTCTTCGGATTTTCCCCAATTTCAATGTTTTCCGCTCGCACGATGCCTGGAATAACTCCGGTGATCTCCATCGATTCGTCGCCGAGCAAGGTAGTGTTCCGCATTCGATCCGCCTCATCGTCGAAATCCGCCGAGTCCGGAAGAGCAAAATTCCTTTCCGCCGATTTATTCTGAAAAATTGGAATTTCTTCTGGCGTCAGCGTCGATCCGTCGTCGGACGATTCTTCCAACGCTCGCGTTTTCTTTCCTCCTAACTTTATGAAAGACACAGCGGCGGTCAAGTCGGTCGACTTGTTACCGATCGACTTCATTCTTTTCGGCAACGGCGATCTGATTTCCGGCTCGGGTTCCTCCGAGCGAGGCTTCTGGACGGACGGAACGAACTTCTTTGCGACGATCGCCATTCTCGCGTCGAGCGCGTAGGACGATTCACGACAACCCAACATTGGCGCCCGCAATATTTTTTGGACAACCTCGGGCACCTCGTGAGCTTTACGATTTTGTGAAACATTTCTTTCTTCCGTTTCGGGCTGTTCGAAAGAATCTTCGTGCCATAGTTTTGAAATGCTCGGATTAAAATCGACTAAAGATCGATCTGGTCGAAGAAATTTTTCTACGCTGCGAACAGCCGGCGGCATTTCCGGAAGGTTTACAGATTCGTTGCGAAACATCATCGAGCGTTCGCGCGGCGATTGTCGCTTCGTTCGTTCGTCCATCAACGGAAGGTTTCGAACTACCTCGGTAAAATCAACGGATTCGTTGTGGAATATCTTCGATTTCTCGGTCGGTGATTTTTCACGCTGATTCGTATTCTGAACATTCTGAATGGCGTTGGTAAATTCCATGAACTTGTCGTGAAAGAGTGTTGTTACTTCCGTCTGTGATTTTCGAGGATTTTCTATTCTTGGGACGTTTCCGACGATATTCGTGAAGTCGACGGATTCGTCGTTAAAGAGCGTCGTTCGATCCGACTGTGATTTTTGAAGATTTTTTATTACGGGGACTTTCCCGACGATATTCGTGAAGTCCACGGATTCGTCGTTAAATATCGTCGTTCGTTCCATCTGTGATTTTTGAGGGTTTTCCTTTCCTCGGACTTTCCCGACGACTTCTGTGAAGTCGATGGACTCGTCGTGAAATATTTTCGTTCTCTCAGTTGGTGATTTTTCTCGCTGTTCTCGAATGTTCTGAACGGCGCCGGTAAATTCCATGGAATTGTCGTGAAATATCTTCGTTCTCTCCGTTGGTGATTTTTCTCGCTGCTTCGTGATCCGAATATTCTGAACGGCGCCGGTAAACTCCATGGAATTATCGTGAAATATTTTCGTTCTCTCAGTTGGTGATTTTTCTCGCTGTTCTCGAAAGTTCTGAACGGCGTCGGTAAATTCCATGGACTTGTCGTGAAATATCTTCGTTCTCTCCGTTAATGACTTTCGAGGATTTTCTACACCCGCGACATTCCCGACGGCTTGCGTGAAGTCGATGGAATCATCGTGAAATATCTTCGTTCTCTCCGTTGGTGATTTTTCTCGTTGTTGCGCAACCCAAACATTCTCAACGGCACCGGTAAATTCCATGGATTTATCGTGAAATATCTTCGTTTTCTCCGTTGGTAATTTTTCTCGTTGTTGCGCAACCCAAACATTCTCAACGGCACCGGTAAATTCCATGGATTTATCGTGAAATATCTTCGTTCTCTCCGTTGGTGATTTTTCTCGTTGTTTCGCAATCCAAACATTCTCAACAGCACCAGTAAATTCCATGGATTTATCGTGAAATATCTTCGTTCTCTCCGTTGGTGATTTTTCTCGTTGTGTTGCAATACAAACATTCTCAACAGCACCAGTAAATTCCATGGATTTATCGTGAAATATCTTCGTTCTCTCCGTTGGTGATTTTCGAGGATTTTCTATTCCAGCGACCTTCCCGACGATATCCGTAAAGTCGATGGATTTGTCCTCAAATATCTTCGTTCTCTCCGTCAGTGACTTTCGAGAATTTTCACCCACAACTTTTCCGACGATATCCGCGAAATCGCCGGATTTGTCGTTAAATATCTTCGCTCTCTCAATCGGCGAATTTCGCAATCGTCCGCAGCCCGGAGTCGTCCGCGCTGCTTCCGTGAAATCCATGGATTTATCACGGTTACAAACCAATCTTTCCCTTGGCAAATCTTCCCTCGGATAGATCTCACCGAAACTCGGTTGTCCGACGCTTTTGCAAAGGGCCTCTCCAAATTCCACAGTTTTCGCCCCGAAGGTCGAAATTTCCGCGTCGACCGACTCTTCTCTCGATTCCATGGCCAACGATTTCTTTGCGAAATTCGATACCGCTTCGGTAATCTCCATCGAAGTATCGTGGAATATCGTAAATTTTTTATGCTCGACGAAATTCTTCGCCGTCCGAGCGATCTCTCCGTCGAGCTTCGAGTCGACGATCGGCCCGGCTGACGGAATTTCCGGGGCTTCGGAAATCGGGTATTCGTCGACGAACGCCACAATCGACGCCCTCGTTGAGCCCGACACAGTTTCGGAGATCGCCTCTATAAGTTCAACAGTTTTCGCCCCGAAGGTCGAAATTTCCGCGGCGATCGACTCTTCTCTCGACTCCATGGTAAACGATTTCTTTGCGAAATTCGATACCGCTTCGGTAATCTCCATCGAAGTGTCGTGAAATATCGTAAATTTTTCATGCCCGAGGAGAATCTTCGCTGTCCGAGCGATTTCGGCCTCGAGCTTCGAGCCGACCATCGACTCGGCTGACGGAATTTCCGGGGCGTCGGAAATCGGAGATTCGTCGACGAACGCTATAATTGACGCTCTCGGCGCGCTCTCGACGAACGGTCGCGGCTCCGAAGCCTCACCGATCGTCGCCTCCTCCGTCGGAATGACGTCGTTCCGATTCTCTCCGGCTTTCGTTTTGGACTCCAAATTCAGCAGATCGTCGCGCGTCGCTTGACGAGTGCGCAAATCGATCGTCGCCGGAGAGCTGTTTGCCCTCGCGCGAAACGATTTCTCGTCGACGGCGTTTCGTTCGGCGAAGCAGTCGCTCACGGACAGAGAGCGGCGGGCCTTGATGGACCCGAAATGGTTCGCTGGATACGGAATTCTCGTCGGCGCCGTCCCGAAAACCGAATCCTCGATCGCCGGGTCGCATCCTGCGAGTGGATCCAAATTGCAAGCACTCGGATTTTCGCCACTCGACGAAGAATAGCGAGATTTCAGGCCGGTGAGTGTCGACTCGCGGACGACCGACTCGTCCGGCTTCCCGGAAGCGACGCTCGCTCTCAGAGACTTCGATGACTCGTTCGGAAATTCTACGGTTGCGGTGTTTTCGTCGTTGGAATTTTGACTGTTTCTGTGGCTCAGCTCGCTCTCCTCGTACGTGCTGTCCCAGACTGTTCCCTGCTCCATCGAGTCGCAGAATTCTCTGAGAAATTAATATTCGTGATAAATCGACTTTTGTAACTGGGAGTTATCGAAGACGTTTCATGTGACCGTACTTAACGTGTTTTTTCTCCGCGAAGCTGACCCTACGCTTGATCTTGTGCATAGATGTCGCAGGACTATTCTCCACACTCGATGCGTTGAGCTCAACATTTTGAAGGGGTTGGCGCGCTTTTGGCGCTTTTAGAATCTGGAAAAATATTTTTACATTAATTACCATTGTTTTTCTTAGTCGTAACACAGAGTTGAGCTACAACGAGCACAGAAAATACTTACCGAGGATCGCCTCGACTTCCTCTCCTCTGATTTTGTGGTACTCCTATAAGAAAAATAGCAATTAAAGAAAAACAGCATAGTTAACAAAAAAAATGAAGATTGTCATGGAGATGTATATTGTTTGTAAAAAAAATTAATAATACACATTTGAATATTTTTTGAATGTTCAAATTTAAAAGTTTTTACAATTTTAAAAGGTCAACGAGTAGCTTCGTGCCGAGCTATCAGTAATTATTAGTACTATTGCTGCGATAACGCTGTACACTTTCGTTACAGGATTTTCAAATAAATCTTTTAATATTTTTTTTATACTATGTACATTTTTTTAAAATAAATTTTAAATTGATTTAAACAAATTTTATAGGCCGTGAACTTTGTGTTTTGCAAAAAGATTTTTTCCGATGATAATCAATAAATGAATAAATTAGTCAATAACATTCGGATAAGTGAGTAAATTTTGGGATACGCCGTGCATGTTCATTAAAGGATTTTCAAATAAATCTAAAAATATTTTTTTCATCTTATGTAAATTAAATTCGGCAGACCATTAACTTCGAGTTTTGCAAAAAGATTTTTCGCCCTGGTGACAAATAAGTAAATAAATAGCGAAATAAATTTTGGCGGGAAATCTCGATCGAAATGAAAACTGAACAACTCCAAAAAAAAAAAAAAAAACGATTCTTCGCTACGCGTGCGATCGACAAGATTTTTCGTTGATATTTTTTTCTCCCACTAAAAAAATCTATGATTATTAATAATCATTTGACACTATCTCTGGCTTTTGTCTTTGACGTTACGGATGCAAATTATTTTGTGTTGACATCGTTGAGGTTAGGAGTCTAACGATTAAGCCTACGGAATTCCCATCGAAGATCCGACCGGCGAAAAAATTATTCAACCAAACGCTCGACGACTCTTGTGATCGCCCACACTTTGCCGACGCTTATTGTTAATGCATTTTTAGTTTGTTTGTCAATAACTCGAGCTTACATTTCATTCTCTGCCGCCACCAGCAACAATGAAGATAAACTGCATTACAGACTGACGGTAAGATCAGCCGCAGCTTCGATCAATCGCCGTTGGTGCGCCGAACCGTCCTGCAAAGTGGTTGTATATATATATATATAAAAAAAACATGGCCGACCCCGATCGCAGATGATCGTCGTTGGTTTGATGAATCCTCGGGCCATTCGACGAAGATGTCATTGAGATTAGGTCAGAGGGTCGAAATAACGGGCAAGGAGTGTCAGGGCTCGATCGCCTACATCGGACATCCGACATTCGCGACTGGTAAGTGGATCGGCGTTATACTCGACGAGCCCAAGGGAAAGAACAATGGGACTATCAAGGGAACGTCGTACTTCAAGGTGAGTTGGGTTGACAGCTGCCTGTTTATACCGGGCGTATCGACGAACTTCCCGAGTCCTTCCGATCGAGTGAAAATCACAACAAAAAAAAAAAAAAATTTCAATTTTTTTACATTTTTACATTTTTTTTTCGTCAGTGCCAAGATAATCATGGAATGTTCGTTCGGCAAACGCAACTCATATTGCTCGACGAGGCTGGCAACAGGCCGGACCCGACGAGCCCGTCTTCCGCGGGAAGCAGCGCTACGACGCCCGACGACAGCGGAGCCGCGAGAGCGCGGAGTCGTCTCAACAGGTGACAAATTGAATCTTCGTGCGCGACGCACGACCTTTTTTTTTTGTCATATCTCGCCCCCCCCCCCCCCTTCACGCAAAATCATTTTTTGTCGATTCGACGATCCTTGTAAAAAACAAAAAATCCCCATGTTGTTGTTTTTTTTTTTGGTTTTTTTTTTTCGTTCTCACTAACCAATATATCTAACTACTATTAACATTGGTACGCAGCATGAGCGTGCGAAGAAGGAACGAACCGACAACGTAAGTTGAAACGCATAAAGGTTTTTTAATCTTTATTTTTATACGAAGAATTTTCTTTTCACTACTATTTTTTTTTTTTTTTTTTTTTTTTTTTTTGACGATTCGTCGTTCACCTGCGATTCGCTCTCCGACGGTACGAACAATTTTATTAACTCATAAATGTGTATGATGCTTGTAAAAAGCGTTAGAAGAAAAACATCCCCTGCGCAAGTAACACGTCAACAGTTGGACAAGCTGTCTGGGTAAGGTCATAGAAAGTTTTTTTTTAATATATATCTTTTTTGTGTTTTTTTTTTTGTTTGTTTGTTTGCTGTTGTCATTTGAATTTTTTTAATGTTCAATGAATGTCGTGCCTGATGTTGCAATCGTCTTTGCTTCCTCGTAGGGGAAACTCCGAGTTTGCTCAAGGGGGTATCCGACCAATTTTTACAAATTTAATTACACAAAAAATTTGTGTTAAACGCCGCGGAAGAGACTCGGTCGGTAACGAAAACTGTAATACATTTTTTTTTAATCTTTGATAACAAAAATTTTTAAAAAGTCGATTGGTTGTTATGAATTACATTGAAATAGGTGGCTCGGAACATTTTTCGGGGACCCTCCGATTTGACGACAAACAAAAAAAACGCGTGGATACCTCCTTTATCATGCTTTTTCACGTTTTTCATCACCCTGTAGAGTTTAAAAAAAAACCACCAAAATTTCATCAACCACCCTATTTTTTTTTTGTATATGTCTTTCCATTCAGTAGTATAGTCAACTTTATTTCAGAGACAAACGAATATGTGGTTGTTAAACGCAAAACAAAAAAAAAAAAAACAGAAAAGCTGCTTTTCGCAAGAATTGCTAAAAAAAGAAATCGCTATAATTTAATATTTATTGATTTTTTTTTCTTCATATTAACGGCGCTACATGCGATGTATTTTTTTGCCGCCGACTTCGTCGCTTGTATTATTCGTAGTTCAATTTTTGTTTCTTATTGGAAACTCGCTTGCTTCCTCTGCGAGGAGGCCACGTTATAGTTTTTTGTTTTTATTTATTTATTTTTTACTAACGAAACCGCGCAACTTTATAGACAGCCATTCATTTTATTATATCTATTTTTTTTTTTTTTCATCTATCTTGGCTCGAAGTTTCGTTTACTGAATATTTGTCTGTTTAATTCCGCAGTTCGAGGCTTTCCCTGGCAGGCAGCAGGTCCCAGTTGAGCGCCCCGAGCATCGAGAACCTGACCGGATCGCAGCACGAACGGAAGGATGGAGGCGAGTCGCAGATACCGGCGCCGACCTCGACGAAACGCGCCTCATTTGTCGAGGTACGAGAGCACCGTCGACGACCGAGAATGTCTCAAAGTTTTTCCGCCTTATTATGTTTACGTACATTCGCGCTGTTCACGTTAGCCAAAGTAATTAAACGAAATATTTCGTTCCCGTTGGAACTCGTATCTCCCTGCTGAACAAAAAAAAAAACAGAAAAAAGTATTGTACGTAAATGTACTACGAACCACGCTGTACGTGTTGCAACTCCCCCGCAATGGGTATTTTTTTTTTTAGACCCAAAGCTTCTCGAGCGATATTTCCGAAGCTTCATTTTTTGAAAACTTTCTTTCGGTGTGAAAACTTTCTTTTCGGTATGACAAAAAAAAAAGACGATTGTTGCGTCCTCGAGTAAAATTGGCGGCCAATTTCGCGATTGCCCGATAAATGCAGATAGAGGCCGTTCTCCGGCAGTATCGAGAAAAAAATTGAATATTACAAGAGACGCGCAACGACTAGTAAAGATTAAGGTGATGTGAAATACAAGCGTCGGTAACGAAAGCTGTATTGAATGCCGTTTCGAGACCGCAGTCTGCCAAGGAAAAGAGAAATGTTCTTCCCTGCGGAATCGGCAGACGCAGCGAAAACAATTTTGTTTTGTTCTTTTTTTTTTTTCACGGACTGTGGTCTGAAAACGGCATTCAGTTTTTGTTATCAACTGGGCGAGGCGCAGGTGGGCGGGGATACGACGTCACCTTAAGGATGCTTCACACGCACATTTCCAGTAAAAAGTGAGATCGAGTGAGAATTTGAACACTTCCTAATGGTATAAAAATCGGGAAAAAATCAACTGTATTAAAAGTGCCAAGAACATTAATTTAGTGTAACAATAATGTCAAAAAAGTCATTAACAAATTGCTAAAGAAAATTGTTCAACAAATAATCAGTAAACCTGTTTTTTTCTTTTTTCAAATGAATTCATTGATTTTTCTAGAAGCATTTTTGAATCTTCCGTTTAAACATTTTTTTAAAGACCATAACTACGGAACCGTTGGCGCAATCGCCTCGTCACTTTTTGTGTGCACTCCACATCGAATTTTCAAATTTCCTATACATTTTTTTAACATTTTGCAATTAAAGAACATTCGGATAAAATTCATTCGAATTCTAAAAAATCAACGAATTCACTTGAAATGAAAAAAATAAAGGATTTCTGAATAAAAAATAATAATTTGTTAATAACTGTTTGGCATTGTTATTATGCAAAATCAAAGGTCTTGAAATCATTAAAACGGCTGATCTTGTTCAGATTTTTGGCACATCGCGAAGTACTGAAGTTTTGATCGAATTAATCTTTCGGTTGGGAACGTAAGTGTGATGCATACTTAATGAACGTTTCGGAAAAAAAAAAAACAACAAACACCGAAACGAATGGGAATTTATGAGAAAACAAAAAAACATAAGAAATAAGTGTAATGTTTGGGATATGGGATTCACATGGGAATGCACGTACGTGTTTCAGAAGTTCCCTAGCACGAGCTCGCCTCCCGGCAAAAAGCCAAAGGCCCAAGATGATCGCAATAATGTAATTAATACTCATTAATTTGTAATATTTCAGTTTTGTCTTTAAACTCATTCCATTTTTCATATATATATACATATATATATCACTACTATTTTTATAAATCTAACAAAAAAAAGAACTATCGTAATACAGCTACAATATCATTATAGTTGTTTGTCGATCATAGCAGCCATAACACGATACTACTTCATCCTCGAAACACTTTAAAAAAAAACAACATTGCACATGTGACAATTAATCCTTTTCTGTGATTTCTGGTAATGGGTTAAAAAAAAAGTTGTTTCTTCTTAACTGGAAGGGGAGTTTGACACGAGCCATCGACCATCCATCATACCCCCGTATCGCCGTTCGCTTCTTCGATCGAGTTTTGCGATTCGATTTTTCGCTTGGCACGTAGCACGGGGAATAACAAAATGGATAAACTAACCGTAGACGAGAGAAAAATAAATAAAATACTAACAAAATTTTTTCTACACTGTCCGAGAAGCGTGCGAATTTTAATCTTAGCTGTTGGACCGTTGCGTCTTTGCTTGCGATAACAAAACGAGTCGAAATTCTCACCAAAATTTGACCCGTTAACGTTGAAAAAAAAAATGAAAAAAAAACTGTTATTTTAGTCTTGAAATTGTCATTAGGACACGTTTGTTAATTATTAAAGTTGTATCGACGGTGTGGAGTCGTAAGGGCGTAGAGACACGGTTTGTGCACGCTTGATGTGCCCTTCTTACTACGGGCCGTCGATATAGATTTATTCGTAGATTTAACGCCCTGTGTATGGGTAGAGAGTACAGTGTAAGCCGACTAACCGAGACCGTGAATTCTTATCGCGAGCCTTTCCTTTGAATATTATTTTTTTTTATTAATCAAAAGAGAAACAGAAACGCGTTTTGCCCCCACAGGCGAGTGGCTCGACCCCCATTTTTTCGTTAACCGCTCGGCGTTGTCTTAATAAAATAATGACTACACTGTAAAAAATGCAGTTTGAAAAGTAATTAACGGTATTGGAAGCTTTTTATATAAACTGTTTCTGAAATTTCAAACACATAAGCGTTGCAATATTACAATAAAATTCTTATTTTTAATGAACATTTTTGTAAATTTCCGGCAAGAGATTTGCAATTTTAATATCTGGTATTTTTATTTTCCAAAAAAAGTATATTAATGAAAAGTAATGTCATTACTGTAAGTAATGTAAGCAAATTTCAAGTTCCAAGACATTACATTTACAATTAATTGTCACAATGTATTTCGAGAGTCAACTTTTCTTTTTATTCAATTAATAAAATTCATAAAGTTGAGTCGGAAAAACAAATGAGACGATTCTACAATTTTTGGAAGTTCTTTCGGAGGGGATGAGCCTCTCGCCCGCTAGATCTAATAGAGAGTTGGGTGTAGCTTTTTTCGTGTCTGCTCTATCTATACGACTCACTTAATCTCAACGTTAATGGAAGCCTAACGAAAGCTCGAAAAAAAAGAAAAAAAAATAATATGCGAACCGTGCTCATCAGGAGAGATGCGAAGTGTTTTTTTTTTCGCTCCATTAAAGCAGTTTTTGCGATCGTTTTTGTCGATCGACAAAATTTAGATGAAAGTGGAAAATCCTGCTCGATAATGGAGAACAAAAAAACACCGCGCAACGGGCAGCGGAACATCGATCCTTACGAGTATTTTTGTTCTCGATTAAAGACGGGTTTCGTGGAAACCCTCAAGCCGCACTTCGTGCCCGGACAAGCGATGGCCGGATCTCTGTCGGCGACGATAACGAACACCGCGAATCTCGTCGAGGAAAAACTTACCCACATGCAACTTGTTCAGGAGAACGATAATTTGAAGTCTCAGGTGAGAATCTTTCGCCTATCGGCACATATTTATCAAATTTAAAAATAAAGATTTAAAAAATCACGATCTTATCTAAAATAAAACATTTTATGAAATTTTGTTTAAATTTTTCAAATAAAATTTATTTCAGGTCATCGATCTCACCGAAAAAGTGGAGACTCTGAGGGTGAAGCGAATGCAGGACAAGGAGAAGATGAAGGAGTTCGAGAAGACCAAGATTCAGCTCGAACAGTTGCTGGAGTTCAAATCGAAAGTCATGGAGAGTCAAGTGAGTGGTTCGAGGAAAAAAAAATGTAACATCATGTACAGCGGCGCTTCAAGTCCTGGAACTGTCCTTGAATTTTTCCTGTCCTTGAAAAGTTCTGGAATGTCCTTAAATTTCACCTCATTTCCTTGAATTTTTTGTTTATCCGCAAATTTGAGCTTATATCCGTCCGGACATATATAGAAAATGTATATTTCTAGCGACGACCCTAAAAAACGAGTATCTCAGCTTCGCCGAGATTCATTCATTCGTGTATAGTGAGTATTTTTTTTCTGAACTGATTCCAAAGTAAACGAAAATGATTATCGAACTAAAATGTTATTTCGTACGTCGCGCGCGATCTGCATATTTTAATTTTTTATAAAGGCCCGAAGTCAACCTGGGAATGTTCTCCAATGTCCTTGAATTTCGTACGAACTTTTTACTAGACACCATGTTTAATTACCAATATTTATCGACCCTCCCATTTATTTTGATTTTATTTCCTTCATCAGGCCAGTTTGCAGAGGGAAGTTCAACGCGCGAGACAGGAGGCACGTGAGGCCCAAATGGCACGTGGAATATACCAAGACGAAATGGCCGATCTCGCTGAGACCGTAGAAATGGCCACCCTCGACAAGGAAATGGCAGAGGAAAAGGCCGAGACTCTGCAGATAGAGTTGGATCAACTAAAAGAAAAAGTCGAGGAGATGACGCTGGATCTCGAGATATTGCGTACCGAAATGTCTGAGAGGGTGAATAAAATGTTTCATCTATTTAATTATAATCTACCTATATTTTATTATAACATCATTACAATTTAACTATATTTTTTAACTGACTAATAATTTTTATGACGATTTCAGACCGGCGGTACTGTCGGCGGCGGTGGGGGTGCGAACGGTCCTTCGACGTACGAGATCAAACAGCTCGAGCAACAGAACAGCAGATTGCGCGAGACCCTCGTGAAAATGCGCGATCTGTCGGCTCACGAGAAGCACGAGTTTCAGAAACTGCAGAAAGACTTGGATCAGAAGAAATCGGAAATTTTGGAACTCGGTCGTACGAAGGAAAAACTTTCGGCACGTGTCGAAGAGATGGAGCATCAGATCGCCGATCTGCAGGAGCAGGTACTCTAATATCATTGGTTGTAAAATTGCACGACGGTTCTTTAAATCCTAATTTATGACAATCCCTTCAGGTCGACGCGGCCCTCGGAGCCGAGGAGATGGTGGAGGTTCTCGGCGAACGTAAAATGGCTCTCGAGGAAAAAGTCGCCGAGTTAGAGGAAGCGGTTGCTGACTTGGAAGCTTTGCAGGTACGGTGAATAAAAATATTTTAAAACAATTAAATAAGCAATTGCACAATTAAAATAAGGAGTTAAACAATTAGAATAGAATATTTCTTGTGCATATGCGGGAATACAATGATCCGTAATGCAGGGGTATCCGTAATACAACTGATGAAAGTAAAGATAAAAATATAGTTCAGCAAAATAAAACAAAAACAAAAAGTTTGCTAGGAAAAACGCCTTAAAGAAAATGAGAATTTCGTGATTAGCTAATTAACTGCGAAGCCCTAAGTGTAAAGCAGTTTGACAGATAATAGAAGAGGGTTTTAATTAAACAATTTAAATAAGTAATTAAATCATGATACAATTTAATTTATTAATCAGGACATGTCGGATCAACTGGCCGAATCGTCGAAAGAAACGGAGCTGGAGTTGCGGGAGGATTTAGATCTGGCGCTGGGAAGAGCTCGCGACGCTCAGCGTCACCGTGACGCCGCCCTGGAGACCCTTGCCGATCGTGAATCGACGATCACGAAGTTTCGGGAGCTCACGAGCCAACTGCAGGAGCAATGCGTTCAACTTCAGAATCGCGTTCAATCAACGGAAACTACGAAGTCCGGTGTACGCGGCGCCGAGCAGCAGCTCGCGGAGATTCTCGACTTCCAGAAAACCTTTGCGGAGACTCGAGCTCAAACGAAGGCGGTCGATCTCGAGCTGCGACGTCTCGACGCCGAGGAGGCTCGCCTCCACGTTCGATACTTGCTGTCCTTCATGCCACCGACCTTCCTCGTTCGCGGTGGCGATCACGACGCTATCATGACACTCCTCCTCATACCCAGAATGATTCACAAGACGGAGATATTGATTTCGCAGGTCAGGGACAAGTATCCGGCCATCGAGAAGATAGACAGGTATGTTGGAGCTCTGACGACTATTTTTTTTTTTTTTTTACGTGTTTGTCGAACTAACTTTTTTGTCCATCCCGTTAACTTGTGATTGTTTAAGGTTCCATTATTATAAAGGGCATTACTATAAACTCCATTACTTTCAATTTCATTATTATCAAATTCAAACAAACAATATACAGCACAACCCCGATTAAGCCGGTGAATTATTGACGAATGTGTATTAGTGTATAAAGCTTTCGTTTTTTTCACATGCTGCGCGTTAATTACTTTTGCTCTTTGTCCTAATTAATTACTGACGAATTAGTTCGCACATCGTCTTCGCGTCTGGCAAAATGTAATCTTGTTTTATGTAATGAACATTTTCTAATGTTAAACAAAAGACACTCCGGACAATCCGACTCCGGTTAATCGAGGTGCTACTGTATTACTAAATTTTGTTAACTCGTTATTACTAAATTGGTGTTTTTCTTGTTCGTTAGATCCACGTTACTGAAAGGACACTCGTTGACTCAGTACGAACCCCGATTAACCGGGTTAATTATTTATTAATGTGTACTTGTATACAGAGCTTTCGTTTTGTTTTTACACATTGCGCGTTAATATATTTTGCAATAATTAATCACATACATATGTATCGAATTTTTTAATTTCGCGTTCGCACATCGTCTACCAAAATGTAATGTTGAATTATGTAATGAAGATTTTGTTAAAGTTAAAAATAGGAAACTAGTTATTACAATTTTATTGTATTTTCTGTTTTACATTTTTTTTCTATCATTATTAACTAAACTCATGCTTTTCTTGTTCGTCGGATCCACATTTTTAAGGGGTGTGTGCCAGTATACAAAGCTTTCGGTTTTTTTTTCACGCAATGCGCATTAATGACTTTTGCTTTCTGTAATAATCACCAACATTCGCACGTTTTGGATTTTTTAATTTCGCGTTCGCACGTCGTCATCGCGACTAGCAAAATCAACAAGAGTTGCTTATGTAATGAAGATTTGTTAATATAAAAAAAAGAAACAATTGCGAGGCGCACGATTGATTCGCTCCCGGTTAATCGGGATTCCGCTCTATCACTAAATTGTTTTCCCTCGTCATTAACTAAGCCGATGTTTTTCTTCTTCAGATCCACGTTACTGAAGGGACACTCGGTGGCACAGTACGCCTTCAGATCTCGTCTGTGTTCTCACATGTACGCGCTGCAAACGGCCCTCGGCTGTTTCGAGTCGGCCCTGAACGTCTGCACCCCGGAAATATTGCTTAAAGTCGGCGCCACGTATCCAGAAATGGCTGCCCAGGAGAAATCATTGGATTCTCTCATACAGCTCGCGAAGCGAGACCAACTCGACGAGAACGTGCCGATGGACGCGATAGAAAAGTGTTCGGCATATTTCTCGACGATGTTCACAATCCTGTTCGGCGAGAGCACGATCGCGAATCAATGCCGCATGGTTGTGAACGGCACGAGGTCGTTGGGAAGCGCTTGTGACGCGATTACGACCGAGGCCACCGCTGTAAAGACGCTTCTGGACGGCGAAGGCGGTGACATTGGTAAAGTGGCTAATTTAATAAGAACATTTTTGACTAAAAAAAGCTGTTTTTTTTACTGATATAAATAAATATTCCCTCAGGTCTGCTATGTCAGCACGCGGAGACTACCTGCGAGGTCATCCAGCAACACCTCAACTCGGCACGAAGACGCGTACCGAGGGATCAAATAAATCATTCTAACGGGCCGGGAGCGAGCCTCGGACTCGAGAAGGATTGGTCCGAACAATTCACCAATTGTTATCAGCACGCAGTTAAAATTACGAAAACTCTGCAGGATCTATTGAAGAGCGCTCTTCAAGCCATCTCAGCGAACGGCGGTAATTTCAATTAGGTCGATTCGATACAATATATTATTATTTGCGGCATCTGGGAATATCTGTAAGTATCTGTAATGCCTGTGTGAGGATCTGTGAGAATCCGTGGGGTTCTGTAAATATTTATGAATATCTGCAAGTATCTGCGATTATCGGTGTGAGTGTCCAATCGGCATGAACTTTACTATTTCATGGTGGCCGCAGTCAAGGAAAACCGGGCAAAGTCAGGGGGAAAATAATTGGTCAGGGAATTAAGGAATTTCAAAATTGGTCAAGGAAATAGTAAATTATCGCCAAAAAATCTATAAATAAATAAAAAGTGCATAAAAGGAAGCCTTAAAACGTAAAATTGGGAACATTAAAAAAACAGAATTAAACATTAATACAACAATCAGACATTTTCATTTGCATCATTGATTTTTTTTTAATAGACGTTAGAAGTTTGATCAGGGAAAATGTTTAACTAGTTAGTGAAAAGTCAGGGCATTTTTTTCCGGGTTAAAAACGGCTACAATATATTATGTAAATTAATAACATGTTAAATTTTCATTATTATTTTTTTTTTTTGCAAGTTTTCTATCGATTGTATACGATTGAGACGATGATTTCAATTTTTCAGACTTCGATAGCGGGCTGAGCGCCAGTAAGCTCAAGGAAATGGCAGCGGTCTCGAGCGAGCGAATCTACGACACGGAGGACCTCGGTCCCGTGGCGACGATAAAATCCAGTCTCACGGTTATACAGCAGATGGCCGCGAATCTGGCGCAAAAAATGGCAGAGTGCGAAAACGAGCTTGCCATAGCCGGACACGCTGGACAACAGCAAACGGCCCAATCGGGCTCGGCCGACAACGAGCCAGCCACGCCGATTCTCATGCGCGCACAGGCGGCCATCAAAGAATCCGAGGAGACGAAGATTCTGGCGAGAAAATTGGAAACGCGCGACAGCGATATTCGTGAGTCGCGCATTGCGTTGCGGGAGAAACAGGAAGAACTTTCGGAAATGATGCTGCGCAGGGATCTCGCCGAGAAGAGGTTGTCCCATCAGCAACGCGAGCACGAGCTGGAAATCGAGAAAGTCAAGAGAAAGCTCGAAGAAGCGCAAAATCAACTGAAGCGCAAGGTACATTAGCTTTTCGCTTTTATCGTGGGGTGCGTTCTCGAATGCAGTTCTGCTCCGCTCGGCCAAATCCAGAAACATTCGAGATCCATCCAGACGTGTACGCGGCTGAAATGCGCGTTCTTCCAGTCCGTTCTATTCCAGTCTGCTCGCAATTCAGGATGTAGTTTTGACGCAAATCCGCTCTGATAAGCGTTCTTTTTTTATCAAAATGGACGAAATCTATCGCGCGGAAAGAATCGGCCTTACCGTTGGCAACTTCGTACCGTTGTCGAGTCTTCTATTCGAAATGTAAACTTCGAATGAGAATAGCACACTATATATTGACGATAAAAATATGATTTTACGCGAATATAATATCGTAAACATTACGATATTATATTCTCAAACAGAATATAATACCCATTCTTCAAAGAGTATCTTATACCACTCGGTTTGAAAATGGCAGTTTTATTCATGCTTCGGCTGATGTAAAAATGGGGATAACATTTTTTTTAGGTACACGAAGCATGCGTAAAACTGCCATTTTCGCACCGAGTGAAGTAAACGACTTAAACAATGTGCCACTCAATTGACGAGCGTAAAGCCCTTCAATGTAAAAAAATCTCACTGGCAGTGGACAGTCACAAATAAAAGAACGCATAGCCAAGCATTCAAGAACGCACCCGTAGATTTAACGGAGCGTCGACGTTCTCCCGCCGTTTTCTACGATCGGTTGATTTAATCGTTTTCTCGTATAGGAGAAGGAGTTCGAAGAGACGATGGATCATCTGCAAACGGATATCGACAGTTTGGAGTCTGAGAGAGGTCAGCTGAAGGAAAAATTGAAATCCTTCGGAAAGAAGACGTCGACAACGCCGACCGGTCCGGGTGGCATTTTGCCAAGTGCCGACGGAAGTTTGAAGATCAGCTCGAGCGGCAGTTCCGCCGATTTACCGAACTCCAACTACGACAACAGACTGTTCGTTCAAGAAATAAGCGCTCTCAAGGAAGCTCTCAACTCGGAGCATCGTCAGAAGAGGAAACTTCTGTCGGGCGACCTTCGAGATAAACTCAACGCTCTCGAACCTCTGCCTGACTTGTCCTTCAGAAAACGAACGGACTTGAAACTCGAGGAGCTGCAGAGGGAACGCGACCAGCTTCTCAAGGTATTTACTTTCAATTATTTTACCTTCGCGTTCAATTTTTCTGCTTCGTTAGAATTTTTTTTCTGTACTGTTTAACCGACCTTTTTTATATTTCCTCGAAGGAGATTCACAATGTTACAATTCATCAGAGCTCTTCAAATCGTGTTTTTTTTTTGTTTTGTTACATTTTTTAAAAATTGTTTGACGGATTTTTTTTTTTTTTTTGTATATTTTCACGAAGGAAATCACAAAATTATGGTTCGTCCGAGCGTTCCCGATCGTATGCGATTATTTTTTGCTTTATTACTTTTTATTCAAATTGATTTACCGATCTTTTTTTTATATTTCCTCAAAGGAGATTCACAACGTTATGATTTGTGCGTGCATTTTCGATCGAGTCGATATTTCTTGCCTTGTTAGCATTTCAAAAAAATTCTTTAACCAATCTTTTTTTTATGTTTCCTTGTAGGAGATCCACAACATAATGATTCATCCGAGCATTCCCGATTTGCGAAAGAGTAAATTGATAGCGAAGGAAGCTCCGGTACTGGAGAAAGCCATGCCGGCTTATCAGTTATTACAGCGTCAATCGACGATAAACAAGTTGCAAGAGCGAGCCGATCAATTGTCGGTAAGTTATCATTGGATGTGTAAAAAAAACCTCGCAATTTTCGTTGAGATCCGGTAAAATTTATTCAACTTATCTTACTATCGTTCGACTTTCGCAGGACGCCGTTAGAGAAGAAACTGTGAGGAGAACGACCGGCGGTCGCGCCGAAGCTAATTTCGCTATATTCCTAAGTCGCGAAATGGCAGCGGCTCTACGATCGAGTAACAAAATGTTGGCAGCCCAAATAAGTATTCCGTGCAAGGTTTCACAAGCTCAGAGTCACGCCGTGGACGTCGGCACAGATGATCTGAGAAAGCTTCACGCGCTTCTCAGCTATTAATTTTGAAACATTTTTTTTACATTCGTCGAGGCTCGTCCGAGGATCGTTTTGAGGCGAAGTGAAGCGGCTGCGATTGCAAGACAGATCGCTGCGATTTTCCAATGAACTTTTTCGTCGGTGCTATTTTTTTTATTATTATTATTATTATTATTATTTTTTTTTAAGCAAATTCCTACAGAATGCGAAACTATTATTGTGCGCATCCGGCTCGAATTTGCCTTTTACTCGGAAAAATTCGGGACATTAAAAAACAAATTTCATTACAATTTTCGATACTGACTGAGTCGTTTCGCTTCGCCTCGAGACGCGACCGGCCGTGCGTCGGAGAATTTGTTATCTAATTTTGATCGATTCAGATGTGGAGGAGAGCTACACATGTTCGGAATCTTAAAAGAAAAAGTATTAACTTTACGGATAGTTATTCAAGAATTTAACTTATTTAATCGAAATTGAAATAGATTCGTTAATTTTCGATTTCAACGATTTCACAGATTTACCAACTTAATAAAAAATAACAACACTAATTCGTTGACGTACGCTACTCGCTGAATCTGTTCCCAGAGGCCCGAAATGGATTAAAAGATTCTTTTATTAACTTTGCAATTTTATTGACTCAATAATTTTACGGGCGATTCGGACGAAAACCTATTTTTTTTATTTATTTAAGGTTCGACGATTTCACAGCTTAATACCATTTAATACCGTTTAATTTACCAACATAATAAAAAGTAATGAAACTAATTTATCGGCACCTGCTGCTCGCTGAATCCATTCCCAGAGAACCCAATCGGATTTTAAAAAAACTTTATTTTATTATTTTTACAATTTTTTATTTTGATTCAATAATGTTACCGACAGGCGAATTTTTTTCGGGCAAAAACAATTGTTTTTTTTTTTTCTAAAGATTTCAATCATATGTAGCAACGAATCGCGAACGGAATTGTCTACAGCACGATGACCGGTACACCGTCGCTGCTAGACTGTGAGTCTTCGCAATAAACACCAAAAAAAACCAGATATTCTTTGTCGACGAAACGGTGACTCGCGCGCTTTTTATATACATATATATATATATATAACGAAATGAATATTAAGCCGGGCAAGAAATTTGTGCACAAACAATTTCAGTGAACGCACGTTGTACGTATTCAGGCACTAATCGTAAAATATACGCAATATTTATTCGAAAAAAAAGAAATTAAAATAAAAAAGGAAGGACAACGCAAGATAATGCACGTAAGAGAACAAATGGATGAACCAAGACTGTAAAAGTGCTGATGAAATAAAGACGTAAGAGATTCAACATTTTCTTGAGTCTTCATTAAACGTTAATAGAAACGAGGATTTGGGTCGCAGTAAACCTTCTCGAGTAATTCACCGATATTTTTTCTTCTTTTTTTTTATGAAAACGAGTAGATTAATCATAACCCCGTCACATTTTCGTCATTTTTTGTTTTCTCGTTATAATACAATATATAAAGAAATTAAAATGAAAAAGGAAGGATAACGCACGATGATTCACGTAAGAGAACAAATGGATGAACCGAGACTGTAAGAGTGCTGAAGAAATAAAGACGTAAGAGATTCAACATTTTTTTTTTGAGTCTTTATTAAACGTTAATAGAAACGAGGATTAGGGTCGCAGTAAACCTTCTCGATTAATTCACCGATATTTTTTTTCTTTTTTCTTTTATGAAAACGAGTAGATTAATCATAACCCCGTCACATTTTCGTCATTTTTTTTTTGTTTTCTCGTTACAATAGAATATACACTATGATATTACTAGACGTATGTGCAATTACCGTTAATTTCATTTCTTTATTTATTATTAACTTATTACATACTATTTTTGTTGTTGTCTCTCGCACTCTCTTTCGCTCGCATTCAATCGCATGTGTGGTTTAATTTTTTTTCTTCTTTGTTTTTTTTTCTCTCTCTTTTATCATACTTACAACTAAATTCAATACGATTATTTTGACGCATTCAAACATACACATTCGTCATCAGCAGCAGCATACGGTTTATCATCAACGCTGTCATCTTTTGTTGCACTATATTTTTTAGATAATTTTTTTTCTGCTTTTTTTATTTCGCCCCCCGCCCCCTTTCGGACACATTTCATTTTTTTTTTTTTTTTAATTCTCTAGAAATTGCCCCGACAATAACTTCCTTCAACATCTTCATTTTTTTTTCTTTTTATTATTCTTCGTAGGTATTTTCTTTTTTTTTTTTTTTTTGCTAGTAAAACAGTTTTCCTCGGTCGCGTTATTAGCAAATTTTTTTTTAATACTACTATTCATAGGTGTATTGGAGTTGCGTAGATATCAAGGCCGGTCCTGACGATTTTCGCACGATCGGGCGAGAAAAGTCGAAAGTGGGAAGGGGGCGCGGACACGTCAACGAAGAATTATAACGAATAAATATCAATGAGCCGAGTCTGCGTTCTCCAATTTCGGTCCTTCTCGCCCCATTAACATGTGCGAACGATAAGAATTTTTATCGGATCGCGCGCGAGCGATAACGTAGATTTTTAGTAAAGCTCTCCGACTCCGGACAATTATTATTATTATTTTTATTTATTTTTTTTTCTGCAAACGAAGACGCGTTGCAAAATTTGTACAGATTTGATCGATTTACAAGCTAGTTTTGGACTAATTAAAACAACATTCGACACGGGGCCGAAGAGAACTCGGAGGAAGATTGGATTCTCAATTATTTCTTACTTTTTTTTTTTTTGTTCTTTAATACGATGTGAACATTCTCCGAGGGTTAAACAAGTTAACTGCCATTGGATATTCGTGTTATTTATGATTTTACTCAATCGTCCTACAATTGCAAATTATCTCACCCTGCACGGTTTGAATAAACAATCCGTGCGTAGCTTCGCCTTTTGAATTTTTTCAATATAACCGCTAGTAAAATTAAAATACTAGAGAAATAATGGGAGCATATCAGTTTTTTTCGACCGGAAGTGACGTCACACCCGAAATACGCCACTTCCGCTTTGAGAGTTATTTTTCTACCGGAAATGGACGTCACACCGGAAATACGTCACTTCCGGTTTGAAAATCTCATTTATCGACCGGAAGTGACGCCATACCAAAGATACGTCACTTCCGGTTTGGAAAAAAATCATTTGCTCGACCGGAAGTGACGTCCTACCGAAATTACGTTACTTCCGGTTTGGAAAAAAAATCATTTGCTCGACCGGAAGTGACGTCATACCGAAGATACGTCACTTCCGGTTTGGAAAAAAAAATCATTTGCTCGACCGGAAGTGACGTCCTACCGAAATTACGTTACTTCCGGTTTGGAAAAAAAAAAATAATTTGCTCGACCGAAAGTGACGTCATACCGAAGACACGTCACTTCCGGTTTGGAAAAACTCATTTTTTTCTGACCGTAAGTGACATAATTTCGGTATGGAGGCACTTCCGGTTGTAACTTGAAATTTTCAAACCGGAAGTGACGTATTCACACTACGTCAATTTCAGTGAAAAATCAAGTTGAATTATCATGGTGCAGAGCCGACTGGTGGTAAAATATCGCGTGCTCACTTTTACGGTGTAGACTCTTCGTGTTCAATTGTCGTTGCGTCTTTTTTTTTCAGTGTTCGCTCGATATACTGCCGAAATAGTCGGTAAGCAGAAAACCACGAGTTATACCAACAATTTCTCTTAGTCGAGTTAAAAAAAAAAATAAAAAATATTATCCCTTTATCAAATCGAAAGGCGAGACCACGTACAGCTTGGGCTTTTATTCAATAAGAAGTAATGAAAATTTGCTCGTCATCGGAAAATCCTATCGTATTACAAGGAACACGAATCTTTCGTAGCAGATAACCGTTTTATCGACAGAATACTATCTCGGGTGTGAACAGTAACAAAAAAAATAAAAACAAAAAAATGTTCCGCTACAGAAAACTATTTTTCCCTCGGAGGATCGCTGGCTCGACCTTAAGGTTGTGCGAAACATGTGAAACGGACTCGGTTGGTAACATTATTGCGTTCCCGAAATTCTCCGAGAGTCCATTTTTTTAACGGTAAACAAAAAAAAATACCGTCTCCACAACTCGACGGTTCACCGTTCTCAGTCTTTTCCCGAAATATCAATCGTCCCGGAGAAACTCAGACTGGGAAGACCGAGCGAGTCCCTCGTTGTTTCGCACAATCTTAATTTATACATCGGTTCAATTAACGGACGATTATTATTATTATATTTTTTTTTTCTTTTAATTAACAACTCAAGGCGAAACGCTAAATGATATTTGAAGGCAAAAGGGCAACGTCCCCGCCGTTCTCACGAGTCTTCTTTTTAATAGTATGAAATTCGCGTACGCTCGCTCTGTTTTTTTGTTTTTTTTATTCTCTTTTTATATACGTGAAAACACTTTATGCGAGAATAACGTCTCAAAAGTTCATCAACGTTTCACTTTGCGGTGGAATAATTTCCACATTTTTTTTTTCTTCTTTTGTTTTCTATAAAATCACTTGTAACTCCGCCTATGTTTGCGCAAGATACAATAATTACTTAGCGTCAAAAAAAAAAAAAACACGCTTTAAATACGCTAACGATTAACGTGTGTGAGTGAAATTAAATAAGTAAATAACGATGATGACGGGAACGATGAAAATTATATATATATATATATATATATAAAAAGAAGAAATTACTAATTATTACAGTATGAAAAAGTGTGTCGCATTTCGAGAGGGGAATCGTGGATGAATCGCCGAAATTCTAAGTACCGTCCATCGTCATCGTTATAATTATAATCGTTTAAATTGCGTTTTCCTATTTTGTTCAGCAGCCTCGCCCACGCCGAAACGAGCACAAACCATCTTTCGTATAGTTTATATTTTTATCTATGTATATATCTATATATATTCATATTTTATTTTATATATATATATATTCATAGTATGCAGAAGTTCTTATACCGTCCGGAATTTTATTTTCTTTCGTTTTTTATTTTCTTTTCTTTCTTTGCACACGTTTTTCACTTCCTCGTCGTTCTCACGTCTCTTCTGAGCTTCCGTACAGTTGAAGACGATTTTTTTTTCTTTAATCGCGCACGTCGCGTTATCTCTCTGTTTCTCTCTTGTGTTAGTCGAGTTTTATAGCGCAGCGGTGTTACTTTTTTAAAACTTTTTCTTTCTTTTCTTTCTCGTTTTGTGATAGTTCGGCGTATGATTTTTTTTTTTTTTTTCGTGAAGTGGTAGGTAGAGTCGTGTATGTTTTATGGTGCTCCTGTAACAGATCCGAAGACAACGGTTCCAGATGACAAATGATGTGGAAAAAAAAACAAATTAATTATCATTATTTTATATTGTACGATAAATAAATCGGCTGATATTTATGCATGTGCGTTATATATCCGTGTGTTATGGATTCGGTACAAATAGCGCAATGCAAACGAGACGGGACGAAAGAGAAAACGACTTTTTTTTTTAGTTTGGCAATATTATGGCAAACCGAATATTCCCGAAAATGTAATATTTCTCTCGATTTTAATTCGTCGAAGTGCGACCGTTGGTTTCTGGTCGAACGAGAGTCGACATTTTTGTAAAACGTATATAACTGCACACTTCCAAAATTCATTGGGCAACGGTAATTTCGGTGGAGTGTCCAAACAAAACAGGATACATCAATAAAAAGTAATCAATAATCGAATAAACGCTTGTCGCTTCAATGAAGGATACTCTCGTTGTCGTAAAATCAATAAAATCAATAAAATCAATAAAATCAATAAAATCAATAAAATCAATAAAATCAATAAAATCAATAAAATCAATAAAATCAATAAAATCAATAAAATCAATAAAATCAATAAAATCAATAAAATGTTCAAAGTGTGCTAAAACATTTTATTGTCCGTGCGCTCGTTTGATCAGAACTCAATTGTACACTTTTCGTAATCAGCGTCCCGACATCATCTCTGTGTACCCCAAAATAACGCTTCTATATTTTTAATTCTTTCTTTTCTTTTTTTTTTATCAATTCGTGAAAAATAAAGGATCTCCCTTTACCTCTCCTTTCCATTCCATTTTTCCCACTTTACGACGATATCCTGAACCTGTCGTCGAGGCGTTCGCGGCCCGTGAACCTGAGTGCGTCCAATCGCGCTTCATCACCTGTCAGTGGGAACACAGAACTCGAATTAGAAAGTAATGCGGCCGGGTGAAAAGAATAGCATCGCGAAGTCTCCTCGTCCGGGTAGATTTCGATGGCGGACGAAAAAATATCGTAGATTTGAAGAAAAAAAAAATAAAAAAATAGAAATAAAAAAATAGAAAAAAAAACCACCATCGTGTATAGTTACACTGGATGGACGGGAGCGAATCATCCCGGGTCAGGGGAAAGGGTTCCGGATCTCGAGTCAGACAACAAACATTGGCTGTCGTCTTCTTGTCGCGTTCGTTCTCGCTTGGAAATAGCTACGACGATTAAAGTGCAAAACGATTACGGTGAACCGACGATAAAAAAAAGGGATGAAATATTTTTTGACGAAGCAGCGAGGAAAGATAGCGACGATGAAGTGGGGAAGAAAAATTTAGTGTTGCCTTTTTTTTTTTCTTTCATCTGTGAACTTTTGTCGTCGCGTCTCCGTAAGGTCTCGAGATTTCCATGAATTTCGGCGAGTCGACTCTCGCACAGTTGAAATTTCGTATCTGCGACCTTACCGAGATCGGATTGAACGATGCTTCACGACGTACATTCCCAGCCAAAAGTGAGACTCGGCGAGAATTTGAACACTTCGTAATGGTATAAAAATTTCAAAAAAATCAACTGCATTGAAGTTGCCAAGAACGTTAATTTTGCATAATAATAATGTCACAAAGTTGTTAACAAATTGCTAAAATAAAAATTATTTTTCAAATAATCAGTAAATTCTGATTTTTCTGTTTTCAAGTGAATTCATTGATTTTCCAGAAGTCACACGAATTTTTACAGAATTTTCTTACATTTCGGAATTTTTCACTTTTGTAATTTTTTTACGGCCATCACTACGGAATCGCCTCGAAACTTTTCGTGTATATGGTGGAATCACGATACGGAAACATATCCGAGATTCGGGCCTTTACTTCAATTTTTCAAATCATCGAAAAAAAAATAAATAAAATGTAAGGAAATTCTATAAAAAAAATCGTATGAATTCAAAGAAATTAAGGAACTCATTTATAAAGAGAAAATAAAGAGTTGTCTAATTTTCTTTCAAACAATTAATTTCTCAAATAATTTGTTAATAATTTTTTGGCATTATTATTATACAATATCAAATTTCGAGGTTTCGAAGTCATTAATACAGTTGATTTTTTCAGATTTTCGGCATATCGCGAAGTACTCAAATTTCGATCGAATTAACCTTTTGGTTGAAAACGTATGTGCAATGCATCGATAACAACAGCGCAAAGGATGAAACAAATGAACTAAGTAGACCGCGACGCGGCAAGAAATGTTCGTTGCTATCGCAAGGACAGGAAAAGATCTCGGTCGACGATACGATTTAAAATAAAGTGGGTGAAAAATCGATGAGTCGGTGAGAGAAAATCGGTCTGTGACGATTGGCGAGCCAGTGAGATTTTAGATAAATAAAAGCAGTAAATAATGAGGGCTAATTGTTATTCTTGGTCTCGTTTATCTGTTCGAGACCCTGAGTCGTTGGCTGACCTTGCGGTGGCTGTTGTTCTTTCTGCGTCATTGTTTGTACTTCCGGCTGTTGCTGGGATTGCTGTTGTTGCTGCTGTTCTTGCGTCTGTGTCTGTGTCGTCGACGCTATAGCGTTTTGCGTCGACGAGTGCGCACCCGGCAACGCCTTTTGCTTCAACATCGTCCAGTCGAACGTGTAATCGTACTGGTAATTTAGGGTACGGAAGAGTATCTGGAATAGCTGACGGGAATACATGTAGTCCGGTGTCTCCTCGAAACGAAGACCCTTCGTGTATCCCAGGTACATCGCGAACTCGGCTGGAAAGCCCTAAACAACAAAACAATTATGTTTTTACTTTCTTTTTTCCATTCAATTTTCCTTCCAGCTCAGAGCGTTCCAGACACATTTTGTTCTGAAAGCTAAACATCGAAATGTGCACAAATAAATCGTCACTTTGTAAATTGATTGTAAAGCAATGAAAAATGTTTTAAGAAATATTATGTGTAGAAAACGCAACGAAATAGAAACGATCGAGTGGGCGTACTTTCAGAAAAGTCTGGAGTTACAAAATCATTTGTTTTACTTAATTTTTTTTGTTAAATTTGTTTTGTTCTTTTTTTTTCTCGAAAGCTAACCTATGGGTTGAGACATTGAAGTAAGCACGAACAAATCGTCATTTTGTAAATTGACTGTGAAACAATGAAACATTTCATGAGAAGAATATGTATAGAAATCACAACAAAGTAGAGAAGGAGCGATCACGCGTAGCTTCCGGAAAGCCCTGAATGACAAAACTATTTGTTTTACTTTCTTCTTCCGTTCCATTTTCACACAGTTAGAGATCGATTTTTTTCGAAAGCAATGCGCTGAGACATTGAAATATGCACGAACAAATCGTCATTTTACAAATTGACTGTAAGACAGTGAAAGATTTCGTAAGAAAAAAATTATATATAGAAAACACAACGAACGAAATAAAAGCGAGCGAGCGCTTGCAGCTACAGCAAAGTCCTGAATAACAAAACAATTAGTTTAACTTTTTTCTGTTCAATTTTCCTTCGGCCCGCAGAGGTTCGAGATTTTTTTTTCTTTCAAAAGCTACACTGTAAAAAACGAAATTCGTATGAAACTTACAATTGTGATGAAAAATGAATCTTCAGTGTATCAAAAACGTAGGGAAAACTTTATTTATAATAATTTACTTAAATTTTACTATGAAAGTACTTTAATTTTCATAATAAACTTTAATTTCAATGAAAAAGTATATTGATTTGTAAAATAGATTTTATGTCCCAGTTTTTGCATAAAACTTCCAGTACGGGGCATTACATTTCCAATTTTTTTTTGCAGTGTAGACATTGCGCTCATATATCGAACCGCACACGACCAAATCATCGTTGTGTGAATCGACTGAAAAGACGATGAAAAATATTGCAAGATAAATATATATAGAAAACACAACGAAACAGAAACGAGCGAAGCGTGTAACTTCGGTGCGGCCGCCTTTGTTTCGTTCGGAATTCTATTCTGCGATGCATTCGTTACCTTGCATAATACTTCGATAGGCGTGGACATTTTCTTTTCACTGATTTTCTCGTACTTCTGTTTCTTCGTCGCGGCTTTGAGACCCTGCCACGGCAGCGAGCCTCTGTTGAAGTACATGAGCACGTAGCCGAGCGACTCCATGTCGTCCCGACGACTCTGCTCGATACCGAGATGAGCGTTTATCGATGCATATCTCGCCGTACCCGTTAAATTTGTATCTTCCCGATATGTTATGTGCTGCCGATGACGACCGTCGCGATATTTCTTTGCTAATCCGAAGTCGATGATGAAAAGCTGATAAAAAAAATAATAATAATGATAAATTAACACTCGTCGTATTGCATTACAATGCTACTCATAGAAATTCATAGAAACTACTTTGTGATATTCATACTGTTTTTTTAATTCATTCTATACTTAGCACAAAACAAAAACAATACTTCTTTTCTATGTAAAATCGAAATGATAAAATATTTTGCGGTAAGGACAAACTGCCCATGCGCAATTTGGTCACAGCAGAAGCAGATGATGAAAAACTGATAAGAAATATAATAATAAATGAACACCCATTGTATTGCATTACAATGCTACTGTATATTCATTGAAATTACTGCGATATTTATACTTGTTTAAAAATGTCTTACATACTGCGCACGAAAAAAAAAATACATTTTACAAAATAAAATGAAACAAAAATATTTTGTAACACGGACAAAATATCATAACTTCGTGATACTCCGATTATCATACTTATCACGTGCGATTGATAACTGACAACAATAAATCTTTTTTTTTTTTTATACGTACCTTGTTACAGTGACGACCTATACCCATCAAAAAATTGTCGGGCTTAATGTCTCTGTGAATAAAGAGTTTGAAGTGAACATATTCGATCCTCGATATCATCTGATCGGCGAGCATGAGAACAGTTTTTATGGTAAACCTTCGAGAACAGAAAGTAAAGAGATCTTCGAGCGAAGGTCCAAGAAGATCCATCACCAGTACGTTCCAGTCTCGTTCCTGTCCGTACCTTCGGAAAAAATAACAAATTTTTCTCAGCCCTCACTCGACGTCGACAAAATAACAAATTTCATCTTTTTCTTTTAGTTTTCTTTTTCTTCAAAATTCATCTAAAATTACCATCGAACGTGAGGTATCCCCGGCGGACCGTTTAATATTTTATACACCTTGGATTCGTACAACAGCTGCGGATGCTTCGCTCTTATATTCTCCAGCTTCACCGCCACTTCCTGAAACATTAAACGAATTAAAAAAAAAAAAAAAAAAAAAACAGCCACACACAGACAATAAAAATCGGTGGTAAAAAAAAAAATATATATATATATATATACATTCTTAAAAAATATATCAATATGTATATTTTCTTAATATATACATATATATATATACATCTAAATATATATTTAAGAAAATGTTTAAATATATAAATGTATATATATATTTTTTCGTGTGAATACATTTTTGACGTTTCTCACGCCGCGTCTCGTTTAATTGACGTCACGTCGGGTCGAATTAACGTGAAAATTCCGTGTTCAACGAGATTGTCTCGGTGGTCAGTTTCGAGTGTCTCGACTCGCGTAGGCGTCGAAGAAACAGGTAGGTCGACGTTGATCGCGACAGTGTGAGGATCGTTCGATTCGTAGTTTGACGAAAAAAAAAAAAAAAAAAAAAAAAAAATTCACAAAAAAAAAAAAAAAGAAAAATCCACAGACAACTAGAGTCTCGTCACAGGGGTACGATGTATGCAGTTTTGTTTGTCGAACGACAAATTTTCGCGAACGTGCGAAGTGAGAAAAAAAAAGAAGGGAAAAGAAAAGAGAAGAAGAATAAGAAGAAGATAACAAAGAGATTTGCTCGACGATCAGCTTACCTCCCCGTTCGAGATGTTGATGCCAAGATATATGTCACCGAAGGATCCTGAGCCGATTTTTTTCATGAGCCTGTACTTGCCACCGACGACGAACTCGGCTTTGCCGAGTATCCCGGCCCTCGCCATGCCACCTCCGCCTCTCTCTGCCACTGCGACTCCTCACTTTTTCCGATTTTTCTTTTTTTTTTTTTTAAATACGATTACAATGCTGCCCGTTTGTGGCCGCTCGTTAAAGCTGACCGCACAAAGCCCGCACCGAACGGTGGAACGCTAAGTTTTGTAATCGTGATTATTGGCCTGTTATAACACCAGCGAAGGCTCTCCCCCTCCCCCCCCCCCTCCCCGCCCCGCGAACGGCCACAGTGGCAAAAGTTAAGTTGTCCGTCGGAGCTCTCGGGCGAAGGAAACGAAATAGAAGGGAAAAAAAAAAATAACGAAAAACAACAAAAAGAAACAAAAAAAAAACTGGCCGTTTACTGTTTGATTATCGAGGGCGACGATGACGAGGACGACGACGAGGGACGAGGTGAAATTTATGTACGACGCTGAAAAACAGGTGAATAACGGGTCCGCGAACAAATCCCCCTCCCCCCCCCCCCCCCCCCGCGCCCCGTCTTTTCGTTTGTGTGTTTAAAAATCTTATGTCGACGAGGGTGTTTCGAAGTTGGCTCGTTCGTTCGCTCGCACGGTCTGTAACGCATACGGGGGAGGGGGGGGGGGCGGGATTTTCAATAAAAATTTGTGACGAAAAAAAGGGGGTACGTTAAAAACGGTGGCGAAAGTCACTACTGGCACCAGATAGATAGACCCCACCAGCGCACCGACATTTTACCCTTCGCCGAAGAGGGGCACGAGCAAAGGCCACGAACTAGGAGAGCTGACGGGACTCTCGCGCGAGACGTCCTCGAGAGACGAACGGACGATGTTCAACCGCGCCCCGGCACACTTGCGGACGAATTTCGTACCAACTTTACCCGTCGGCGAGTGTTGACTCACCGACGATCGTTATCGCGTTACCCTCGGAAGGGTATGCGGAGAATTCGATTTGCGAGGTTTTGTTCGATAATCGTAAGAATATCATGGTATTAGTTTATAATTTGTCACCCATTTATGGAGGATTTGTTTGTTGATTCTACTGTGTTTTTGCACATCGAGAGAGCGCGAGCGTCTCGAAGGGCAAGTACTTTGAAAAAAAGGGGTTTTGTTAAGGCGAGATGAAACAGACTCGGTCGGTAACAAAAACTGCAATGCAAAATTCTCTGGGATGGTTATTTTTTTAGGGGAAAATACGAGAACGGTAAACTATGCACAGTAATTCTGCAGTTTTCTGCACTATTCTCATAGTTTTCCCGAGAAATAAACGGTTTGGGAGATTTTTGGGTTGGTGAAATTGCAGCTATCTCTCTAGCACTCACAGCGGTCATGCTGGAGCCGCTTTTAACTTCCTAATTACCTTTTTTACCGACGGAACTAGGCGATTTTTTTGGTTTCAATTTAGAATTGTTAATATGCTATGCATACGATTCAAATGCTGCAGAACTATAATATTGACACGAAGGCTTTCGGCGTGCAGTTGAATTTTCATTAACAATGTACGAGAAATTAAGAAAATCGAACATTTACAGTTTGCAAAAAAAGCACGAATGTAGTGTCACGATTCACCCAGCGGTGGCTCCACTTTGTGTCCTGCCTGCATTCATGCGCTTTTTATCGGCACCGACTGATCACTTGTCACGAGTGAACCGTGAACGTCTAACGTTGAATACACTTTAAATGGATTTCTTTTGTGTAACAGACTTCGTAACGATTCTGGAAAATTCTGCGAATTTCGGAGAATCGGCGTGCACTCTCGTTCTACGCATGGGAATTTCACAATATTTTATATCCTACAAAGCAAATGCCGTCGAAATTTTGGGCGGCCATATTGGTTTTCGCGACAATCTGCAATGTTCGATTTTCTAAATATCTTGAACGTTCGCAGCCGAAAATCAATGTCACGCCAACCGTTTATGGCCAATCATGTAAAATTGGAAGCACATCCTAAGGTATCAATGACGTGAGGTCGATTTTACGAAATCGCCTCGCTCGGTCGGTAAAACAGGAAGGTTCGGCAGCACCTCAAGAGCATGTGCAATATTGCGGTCGGTAATTAAAACTGTAACAAACTTTTCTCCCCGGTTCTGACATTCATGATTCAAAAGGAAAGCCTCATCGAAAGCCACGATGATATCGTTTCGATGTGACTTTTCTGTTTGTATACATTGACCGTACATACGAGAACTCGTGAGAAAAGTTGATTACAGTTTTTGATACCGACTGAGCCCGGGACGGACGGGGAGGGAGGTGTCTTATATCGCGTTAACAGACGATAAGTCTTATTTTTACATTCCATTTATTAACAGTATTACAGATTTACGTTTCGACACTCAACGAAATTTATGCTCGTCACGGTTCACGGTATCAATTTTTTTTTTCTCGATATACTTAAGTTCCACAGATCTTCGTGACAACGCGCATGCCTGTGGCCTTGACAATGAATCTCGGATCTCTTCGGCACACCGTCACGTGGGACATACGCGTTCCGGATGTTTAAAACTGTTTGTACAAGATAACAAAATTTCGACGGTACTCGCGATCGTTCATAGTCGAGGACTTATAGTTTGGGATAATTTTTTTTTTTCTTTTTCAAAACAACTCGTGAGATAAAAAAAATTATTATCGAGAATTTATTTACATACTTTTGATTTTACTCTTTACCGTAATTTCAGTCTCAGACATTTTTTTTTTATTTTTGCAGCACGAAGAATAATTGCAATTTAGAAAAATACAAGATATTTTTTTTTTATATTTACAATGTTTAATTTCGCGAGCTGACAAGACGAAGCGAAACGGTCGAGTAACGAACCTCGGTCCCATCGGGACATTAACAAGCGGCAAAACAAGCGGTAAACAAGCGGCGGACCATTTTTATTGACCGTACATATGCCCTCATCGATCCTCCACAACGCTATCAGACAAATGTAAGGAGTTTGTATATTATTCTACAAGGGATGGAAGAGTGCGATTTTCGCCGAGTGTGAAGTTTGCTCCCCAAGCGAAGCGTGGGCAAAAATCGCACGTGGTGAAATTTCGCTCCATCACGTGCAGCATACGATACTTTTTCCGACTTCGTTAAAAGAACCACATTTCTTGCGTTGCGAAATCGTCACAGTGTGAAAAAAATTTCGTTTGAAAATTAATGAACAGTATTGCAAGCTTTTTTTTACGTAAGCTGTTTCTGAAATTTCAAGCAAAAGATTTGTAATTTTAATATCTGGTATTTTTATTTTACAAGCGAAGTACATTAATGTTCAATTAATGTAAGTAATTTCAGCAAGTTTCAAGATCCAGTACATTAAATTTACAATTTATTTTTACAGTGCATAGTCGCCCTACACTGAAAACAGTATCAATGACTCAAATAAAATTCGCTTGCGGACTGCTAAAGAAAAAAAAAATTGTTATTTCAATTCTCCTTTCGATTCATACAATTCCATACGGGATCGGGACGATAACATCCCTTACCGTCGCTGATTCAATATTATACGGAATTGTAAGAATTGAAATAATTTTTTTTTTTTTTAAGCCCGCAAGCCAATTTTTTTCCGTTTAGAGAGTAGTGAAACGATCCTTGGTCAATAATAGGCGGTCCCGTCAGTGTTGCACGCAACCCATATAGCACGAAATATTTTGAAATCATTTTAGAAATACTTTCAATCTTTAAAATCTTACGAAACGTCTTTGGAATATATGAAAATAGTATTTTGAAATATTTCAACGAAACGTTTCTTAAATATTTGCCAAACATACTTAATCTTTCAATGCATACGAAATATTTCTAAAACATAGTAATAAAATCTTTTTAAATATTTTAAATTTCATGTTTCATCGAAATATTTCCACGAATGTTGCTGCATTTATGCGGGTGCCCAAATTGCAGCGATATGCAAATTGGACTGGTAATGCAATCCTTCACATTTCAGAATCATTACAATGTAAGATTTGTGATGCGTTCAAACAAATATTTTCAAGATATTTTAGAAACTTTTCACAAATATTTTTTTAATATCGGAGAAATATTTTCAATATTAAAACAAGAAAATTAAAACCTTTCAAAAATATTTCCGTGCTATGTGGAAAGGAACGTGATTATTTCAGCGAATTCGGATAAAGAACAGTATATTATGCCCCAAGGGTGGGAAGTGCACGATTTTCGCCGAGTACGATGTTTGCTTCCCGAACGAAGCGAGGGCACAAGTCACGCGAGGTGGAAATCCACTGCCTCCCTTTTTTCCGACGTCGTTAAAACAACCCCGTTTCATGCGTCGCAGAATCGTAATATTCGCCAATAACCAGAACTCCCCCGGGAGTAATGATTATTGGCGAACGCTCCCTCGGGGTCTTCTATAGGGAGTAATGAGCCGTATCACTCCCTAGGGAGTAATGAAACAGTATTGCGGATGCTCGGATGTTATTAACGATCGTTGGTCGACAATTGGCGATTCTCCACCCGAGTTGTGCGCGACAAATGTGGTCGTTTTAGCGAAGTCGGGTAAAAATAGTGCATTTCGCCAGAATTATCGAAGCAAGTACTCTTCAGTCCTATCCGATACTGCGTTGTCTGTGCGCTTCGAGATTCATCCCCTAATTCGTCGCGCATTCAGCACGTTCAGTGCTCATTGATGAACGATCCAATGTCACTTGGGGAGTTTCATGCTGCGGTTTCGCGAAAGCGTTCCGTTTCCGTCCGCGCGTTATAATGGCAACGTCATCCATTCGGACGCGTCTTCCTTCGGTTCTTCGGCTCGGCGGGCTGTCTCCTGTCGGTCAGGGGATCCAACGATGGCCTTGAGATGTTTGACTCGAAGCACTGTCTGCAAGTCAAGCGCCAGAAAGCGAGTCTGAAGTCCTTCGAGTAGAAGGCGTAGATGAATGGATTTATCGCCGAATTAATCCAGCCTTATTCGACCGAGAACAGAAATAAAAATAAAACAAATTTAGTTGTATTAAAAAATGAGCTGGTGTGTGGACACACACCATTAATTTTAAGAAACCTGAGCTAGTAAAATACACTAAGTCCTTAAGTATTAAGTACTAAATCAGTACCGAGTACTCTGAACTTCATTAGTTCAGTTTTGCCACTTCTTGATACGTACTCAAGTACTAGCCAGTCCTCAGTACTTCAAGTACTTGGTACTTCAATACGTATTTCAAGAAATACTTGGTACTTCGATACTTGTTTCAAGCACTTAAATAGATATTTAAATAAATACTGAAAGTACCTGGTACTTAAATATGAACCAGAGCTGGGCAGTACTTAAAGTACATGAGTATTTATTTGGTACTTAAAGTACGTACTTAAAGTATCAAAGTACTTTTCAGAACGTTAAGTGCTATTATTGAGTATTAAGACCAAGGTACTTGTATAATTTTGTGCATGGCTTCCTCTTTGAGGAAGCCATGCACAAAATTATAATAAATGAGGAAACCATGTGCAAATTACTCTGCACCTCTTTCGTGACGTAAAAAAATGTCAGTCTCATAAAATTATTTTACTCCCAACCCAATATTTTCCATTTAAAACCCAAAAATACGATTTTTTGTGCATAAAATCGAGATTTTCAATGGCCGACTGTACCTTAGCTAAGAGGCCGTACGCAACTTTGGTACTTCAATGGGTACTTCGAGTACGTGCTACTTCAAATACTTAGAGTACTTGCCCAGTACAGAAAAAAAACCATTAGCTTTGTGGGCCGACACAAATAAAGGAACGCATTGCCGAGCAGTATGAACATTGCATTCAAGAACGCACCCTAGAACCGCAAATTAGAGTTATTTTTTTCGAACGAAAAGTTCCCTCTCGCCACTGCGACGAAACATCAAAGACGGTACTCGGTGGTGCTGGCCACCTTTCCAACAGTGCACTATACACGAGCATGTGTGCTAACGAAAAGAAAAATTAGCCACGAATTTCCGGCACGTGTATCTCGTTAATGATACGCGCATTTTGCTAATGAACATGCCAACGAGCGTCGCTTCGTTACAACGGTCGGTAAAAAGTCTCCACGGTCCTTCCCTCGTTAGCTCCGAGACACGATGCTCCGAACGAAAACAAATAACGCTCTAATGCGTTTATTCGTCGCCGTGCGAAGACACAATTCGCCTTTGACGTACGTCAACGGGCTCGAAGGAAAATAAGGAAAGCGATTTGCTTCCGACCGAGCGCGTCGGTGACAAATACCATTATACAATATAGTATGTAGTCTATAATATAATATTATGCAATAATCCAGAGCTGGGCAAAGTACCACAAGTACTTTAAGTACAAAGTAATTTCCGTACTTAAAGTACTTTTATAAAATACAAAGTACTTTTTCTTCTTAATCGGAAGAGGCGGAGTTCCACGAGTACAAAATTTGGAGAAGAATATTCAAATCAAACGACCCTGTTCAGGGCCAACATTTTTTAAAAACGTCCAAACTCTTCGCTTCCAGTCATTGGTAACAGACTAATCGACTGAACTACGACAACTGGACCTTTGGGTAGGTGTCGATTTTATGCATAAAAAATCGTATTTTTGGGATTTAAATGGAAAATATTGGGCTGCGAGTAAAATAATTTTATAAGACATACATTTTTTTTACGTTACGAAAGAGGTGCAAAGTAATTTGCACATGCTTTCTTCATTTATAACAATTTTGAGTATAGCTTCCTCAAAGAGGAAAATATGCTCAAAATTGTACAAGTACTTTGATACTTTAAGTACTGCCCAGCTCTGTAATGGTCTATTATATAATAATCTACCATATAATATTATATAATAGATATATAATTATATCTAACAGAATACCATTATAGTGTTGAATGGACGTAAAAAAAAGAATTAAGTTACCGTTCGTGTTTACGTACCAAGCCACGTGAGGGTGATCATGAGATTGATCGGTGGTTGAGACGGTATGAAAGGCGTCGCAAGATAGAGGATGAAAAAGGGTAGCCAGCAGGCGACGAAACCTCCGACCACTATAGCGAGAGTTCCGGCGGTTTTGCTTTCCCTCATCAATCTCCTCATCGAGCTCCGATTGCTTTCATGCTCGGTGCCGCGACTGGGAACGGCCAGATGATTTTCCGTTCCGGATGTAACGGCGCGATGGTCCCTCGTCGAATCGGCCGGACGGGTTAACGGCTCGTTGCGTATCTCGACGCTGGTCCCGACTCCGGTCACCCGGACGCCTTCCCGCTCGACGAGAATTTCGTTCGAAGTTCCGGCTCCGATGTCGACCGTGTCGTTCGAAGTCTCGGGCCCGACGTCCGGAACGGCTTCCGGCTCTCCGACGATTTCGTTCGACGTTCCGGCTCCCATGTCCGAGACGCTCGAAAATTCTTCCGGCTGATGATTACTCGGTTCGGTGCCCTGGTGCAAATATTTATCTGAATATGTCTGTAAATTTATCTGAATATGTCTGAACATTTGTCTGAAAATGTTTGAAAATTTATGTGAATATGTCTGAAAATTTTTCCGAATATGTGTGAACATTTATCTAAATATGTCTGAAAATTGATTTGATAATGTCTGAAAATTTATTTGTTTATGTCTGAAAAATTCTCTGAATTTTCCAAAGTTTTTGGACTTGTCAGAAAAAGTCAGAGATTTTTCTGAATCAAAATGTTCTTAGTTGTCCTAAAAATCTGTAATTTTCTCTGCCGACTTCTCTCGATAATTATGAACTTCGTTGTTTTTCTTTTGTTTAGAATTCTCTATGTTCACGAACATTGATCTGGAAATCTCGAATTTTCGGTGAGATACATCGAGTAACGGAGTAGATCTTAGAGACAACTCGTACTTTCTCTTATCGCACTTTATCAAAAGAAAAAAAAATCAGACTTTCCCGTAACTTTTCGTAAAGTACTCTGAATTTCGCCGATAAATTGTGATTGCCTGTTGTGCTGAGAAGATTGAAGAGAATATTTAGCAAATAGCAGAGAAACTCAGAGAAACTCGGAGAGAACATTTCTATAATTTTCTGAAAATCACCGAAACCGTCCGGTTAGAGTTTTTTTTTTTTAAAGAAGTTGTCAGAGAAATATTTTCACCAGGGTGCGAAGAAAGCAGCTCCTGGTGCGTTCCGGCTCGCGAACCAAGGGGCTCCTGCCACGATGGGACGCGTAATCGTTCGGCGCGCTCAGGCCCAGAAGACTCTTGTGTCGCCATGCGATCACGCAGGAGATCTTCGCGTACACGTAGAGCATCACCAGCATCGGCAGGAAGAACGAACCGATCGCCGAGAAGACGACGTAAGAAGGGTCTATGTTGTATCCGCATTTTTCGGGATCGCGATTTATGGCTCGGGGAAAATAGCCCAAGAGCGGCGGACTCGTTATTATACCGGCGAAAGTCCATACGGCGATTATCATCAGACCGGCCAGCTTCTTGCTACGGCGACGCTTGCTGTAGACCAGTGGCTGCGTGACGGCCAGGTATCTGCGGAAAAAAAAAATCATTGGCAAAAATAGAGACACGTTATGGACAATTTACCACTTAATGTATCGGCTCTCGTCGTTCGTCTCTTGGGATTGAGGGAACCGGTGATTCGATTTAATAATTTAGTGTGCGAGCGTTATAATTAGCCTCGAGGGAGGCCTTAAGGGGAGCAAGGTTCGTCCGAACGAAAATTAAGTTACTTTAGATTATTTATTACGAGGCTTTAACGAAGTTAAAAAAAAAGTTGTACTTGTGGCAGGTATTATGATAAATTCAGCCAATGGCGTGAAAAATAAATATCGAAGACAATAAAACTGGTGATATTTATCGCTACAAAAGAAATATATTATATAATTATGTAGAATGTGATATGTTTTATCTTCAGTAAAAAGCTTCACGACGATATCTGTAACAGCTTTTGAAATATCACGTGCAGATCACCCAAAAATGCAGTTTTGAGGAAACCACGATCAAAGCTCACGATCGCGTGCTCTCCCATTCGTAATTTTATGAATTTCAGACCAAACTTGTCCTGAAAATATTTTCGATTTGTTATTCATATATGCAATTTTTATTTGTGTTTTATTTTTTCAATATTTAAAATTTCCCCGAAACCTTAATTGGTTTTATTTTCCAACTCGACCTTTTGATGATTGGGGCTCTGTGGAGCCGTGGCTTTAATCTATAGAATAGTGTCGACTAAACGCCACTATTCTATTCTATTCTATTATCTGGTCCAGGCGTGATGATAAAACAAAGATAAAATACCAAAGACGTTCTGCAGTCTCTTTTATCATGAAGAGGCTGCGCGACCGAATAAGAAAGGTGCAAAGTATATAACGGAAGAGAACGAGAACGAGGACGGGGAAAATGGGACGAATCGGGACGGACCCGGTTTCATTTCGAGCAGGTTTCGTTTGTGGAATATAAAATGCTTCATCGTCAGTAAAAAATTTCACGACGATATCTATAAGACAGTTGTTCAGATATAGCGCGCGGATCACCGAAAAATTGTGTTTTGAGGAAACCACGATGGAAGCTCTCGATTGCCTGCATTCGAGACGCGATTGCAAACTTTCCTACATTTTTCGCTCCCTCATCCGGAATTTTACGTATTTCATACTCAACTCGTGAGAGAAATATTTTCAACGTGTCATATATATATATATACAGTAATAGGCAATTGAAGTGGAACAAGGTAACTTTGGCGACAGTATACGTGAAAGGGTCCAACTTTTGCCAAAACAGGCGAACAAAATCGTGTTCCACTTCAATTGCCTATGACTCCATATATATATATATATATTTTGTTTGTTTTTTTTTCTCGATTTTTTTCAATATTTCGACCCCGCAATTTCCACAATTAAGAGGACCAGCCCTTAAGTGTCGAGTATGTTTGATTTTTCAACTCGGCCTTTTGGCGATTCTGACTCTATCGTCTCTCTGGTCAAGGCGGATCAGACAAATTTTATATTTATTTATTTATTTATTTATCAACGGGCAATGACCTTTAACACATATAAATAGTCTTTAAAATTTGTAACATTCGATAGAAGTAAGTACGTAATTTTGATCAACAGACTGACATAGAAATGACTGATTTGCAAGTTTCCCAGTTTTCACAATTTTTTTTTTTCTCCATTTTTTCGTTCCTTCAAACTCAGCAGTTTGCACGTTTAAGGGGCCCATTCCTTAATGCCTTTTGGTGATTCCAGCTCTATGGAGCCGTGTTTCTGGTGCGCGACGGTAAAACGAAGATAAAATACCCAACACGTTCTTCGCTCTCTTTTATCACGAAGTGGCCGCGAGACCGGATAACAAAGATGCAAAGTATATAAAGGAGAAAAAAGGTCGAGAGCGAGGACGAGGAACGGGAAAAATGGGACGAACAGAAATGGACCCGATGATGGGCACGCCGACGAGGAACCTCCTCGCCGTGCGGTGCGCTCCGCTGGTAATCCCGTTACGTAAACGTGACCGGGATGCAGAAAAAGCGTCGCATCAAGAAACGGCTGCCGGAAAAGTACAATGAATGAGTGAGCGAAGGAACATTTCACCGTGCTACTCGGTATTAAGACGCTCTATGCGTCCTTACCTGTCTATGGATATTGCGCACAACGAGAGAATACTGGCGGTGCACAAGAGCACGTCGAGGGAAACCCACGCCTCGCAGAGGACCTCGCCGAGTCCCCAATTTCCATCGTTTATCTGCAAAATTGTAAACAACAGGCAATTAGTGATCGAGACAATGAAAACAAAAAAAATTCTGTCAAATATTCGCCAATTTGATTTTTTTCGAACAACTTTTTTTTTATTATAGATGCGTTATAGTAATGTTTTTACATCGCTCCCCCCCCCCCCCCTGTACACATCGATGCATTATAAAAAATAATAAACAATTGGTGATGCGAAAATGGATAAAACTATAGTTTTCTTTCATGTTTTTTATTCCGTAATAATTTCCGTGCAATTTTTTTTTTGTATATATTTAATATGGATACATTTTTATTACGGTTTTCGGCAAATTCGTAGTGGAAAAATTTGCAGTGAAGATTTATGAAATATAGCGTTTTTCCATACATTTTACTCCGAAATAATTTCCATGCCAAAGTTTTGTTCTCTGTATTAGTGAAATTTTTATTTATTGTAAATTCGTTATAAAAAATACCAAAAAAATGATAATGCGAAAATGTTTAAAATTATAGTGCCTTTCAATTAGCGTAATAATATTCATGCAATAATAGTGATCTCCGATAAAAGTGAAGACTCTTTTTATACATGTTTTTATTCTGTATAAATTTGTGGTGGTTTTTGACAAACTCGTAGTGGAAAAATTTGCAGAGTGAAAATGTACGAAATGTACCGTTTTTTCATTACATTTTACTCCGAAATCATTATCACGCTCTAGTTTTGTTCTCTGCAGAACTGAAATTTTTTCAATCTTTTTTTTTTTGTTTATGGGTAAGACATGAATTGTTTATAATGAGTTGCTGGCGGGTTAAGCCGATTTCGCGTTGAACGAGCAAAATGCTAAATCGGACGAAGGATTTTCAGGATTTGAGGAATATCTGAATACTTTAAATTCGCGTGGAATTTCCATGCATAATCGCGCCTCTCTTTTCGCTCTCGGACAACAACGGTTCGCGCAGGTCGGCGATGTTCCTCTATCTCTGCGATATAACGCGTTGCGAAAAATTCGACGAGACAATTTTTATTATTATTTTTTTTCCTCTCTATTGGGCATTAATGATCCGGAATATTAACGAGTGCGAGTACTTTGGGGATCGCCGAAAATACCATCGGGAGATAAATCGCCCACAGGTCGAGAGGTGAATCGAGAGGCGAAGCAACGAAAATTCAGAGATTTTCGTGGCCCGGTCGCGGTGCACATCATAACGGCAACGTGAACTATATCCGATTTCGTTCACGCACAAATAATATTTCATTTGTTTCATATTCGTAGTCACAGTGCCGAAGAATAATTTACGAATTCACTTGGCATAAAAAAAAAGTTTCGCTATTATTTATTGAACAATTAAAAAAAAATCAACTTGTCAATAACTTTTTAATATTGCTATAAGGGAAAATCAATGTTGTAATTTTTTTGACGATTAACTTTGTTTTTCTTGAAATATTTTTATTTTCGCTTCAGAAATTCCCGAAATTCCGACCGAGCAAAATTCATAGTTTTTCATCATAGATCATAACGGAAACGTAAACTATATGCGAATATTCGTTCACGCACAAATAATGTTTCATTTCACAATACCGAAGAATAATTAACGAATTCATTTAGCATTGAAAAAAGTTACACTATTATTTATTGTACAATTTAAAAAAAGTCAATTCGTCAATAACTTTTCGATATTGCAACAAGGTAAAATCAATGTTATAATTTTTAATACAATTAACTTTTTCTCTTCACATTTTTTTTTGTTCGCTTCAGAAATCATCGGAATTCCGAGCGAACAAATTTCAGAGATTTTCGTGCCCCGGGCGCACGCTGCACATCATAACGGCAACGTGAACGATATCCGAATCTGTTCACGTGCGAGCAGTATTTCATTTGCTACCGCGTAACCACAATATCAGTGAATTATTAACGATTCGGTTGAAAAAAAAAAAAATCACGTACATTAAGAGAAATCAACGAATTGATCTTTAGCGTAAAAAAAGCTTCCCTACGATTTATTGAACACAACAAAAATCAATTTGTTAATAACTTTTCGAAATTGCAACAAGGCAAAATCAATGTTCCAATTTTTAATACGACTAACATTTTTTCTTCGCTTCATAAATTACCGGAATTCCAAGCGTGCAAAATTCATAAATTTTCATCATAGATCATAACGGCGACGTGAACCATATCCAAATTCACTCACGCGCAAGCCATGTATCATTTTCCTCCGCGTAATTACAATACCAGAGAATGATTAACGATTCATAAAAAAAAAAAAATTATCTACATTAAGAAAAATCAACGAATTCATTCAGCATAAAAAAACCTTTTCCTATTATTTATTGAACTTTTTTTAAAATGGATTTATAAATAAGTCTCCGATACTCTATCAAGGCAAAATCAATGTTTTCATTTTCCCCACGGATAGACTTTCAACTTTTTAATCAAATAATAGTTTTTTCTTCTTTTCAGCAACGACCCAAATTTCTAACGAACGAAACTTTCGTCCGATTGGTTTGGGCTCGCTGCGTGGTTTCCTAAAATAATTACATATATGCAGATGCGAAATTACACTTGCGTATAATTATAGCATCAAAAAAAGTTTCCCTATTATGTATTGAACTCTTTTTTTTAATCCTTTTATTAATAACTCTTTGAGATTTTCGGTATTGCAACAAGACAAAATCAATATTCTCATTTTCCCCACGAACAGACTTTCATCTTTTTAATTAAAAAAAAATAGTTTTTTCTTTTTTTCAGTAACGACCCAAATTTCTAACAAACGAAACTTTCGTCCGATTGGTTTGGGCTCGCAGCGTGGTTTCCTAAATTAAATACATATACGAATATTCGAAATTACACGTGCGTATAATCACAGCATCAAAAAAAGTTTCCCTATTATGTATTGAACTCTTTTTTTTTATCCGTTTATTAAGAACTCTTTTAAAATGTAATTTTCGGTATTGCAACAAGACAAAATCAATATTCTCATTTTCCCCACGAACAGCCTTTCATCTTTTTAATAAAAAAATATATTTTTTCTTCTTGTCAGCAAAGACCCAAATTCCGAACGAACGAAACTTTCGTTCGATTGGTTTGTGTCGCAGTGTGGTTTCCTAAAATAGTGTGTCGCAGTGTGGTTTCCTAAAATAAGTACACGTACGAATATACGAAATTAATACGTACGTAGAGGAGGACGGCGGGCGGCATTACAGCAAGTCCGACCAATAAATCAGCTGCCGCAAGGCTTGACACGAAACAATTAGTGACGGATCGCAGTCGCCTTGTTGTTATTACCGCTGCGATAACCAGGGTGTTGCCGACCTGAAACAGTACGAATATGGTTACGATAATAACAGGTTGAATCAGCCCGTATCGTCGGACAATTCGGTGCGTTCTACGTTTACAATGGTCGAATCGATTGTTCGGTTAGCGACGCGCGAAGCCAATAGAGCCGGCTTTAGGGAGCGTGTTCGTGAAACTGTCGGCTCGGTATGATAGCGGGTACAAGCCCAATGGACTCATGCGCTTTTAGCCCTGGTTCATAGTGCTCTCGGAGGGCTATCGGGTTCGATTAATTCACGAGTGTGCACAATGTAGGCAATGTACAGTACGACGAGAGAGACTACAAATGCCGGCATGAGTGGAGATGCAGTGCCTGCGCGCCTCTCCGAATGGATGTAATTGAGGTATCTTTCCCTCGACGAAGCTTTTATAATGAAAGAGCCACTGGAACGGCACAGTGTCGCGTGAATGACATCGGATGGATGTAGTTTTTTTTTTTTTTTTTAACATGGAAGTTGACATCTTTTCGACATTGCAATGTTATTGCAATATTTTTTTTTTGTTTTTTTTTTTTGTTTTTTTTTGTTTTTTCAAAAATCCATCCCACATGCTATAATTTCGTCGGGTTGGTTTTCGTAGCTTATGGAATGGAATTCGACATGTATGGACGGTAGCTAGGCATGCGATCGGCGAAGAATGGCGGGTGGTGAAAATTGGTGTTAGAGCAAAATCTCATTTCTCACACCGGAAGTGATGTCACATCGGAAATACGCTACTTCCGGTTGAAAAATGAAATTTTCAAATCGGAAGTAATGCTTTTCCAGTATGACGTCATTTCCGTTCGAAAAATGAGATTTTGAAAGCGGAAGCGAACATTTTTTCGGTATGACGTCACTTTCGGTCGAAAAATTAAATTTTCAAATCGGAAGTAACGCTTCTCCAGTATGACGTAATTTCCGGTCGGACAATGAGCTTTTCAAACCCGAAGTAACGTTTTTCCAGTATGACGTCATTTCCGGTCGAAAAATAAGACTTTCAAATAGGAACGTGACGTATTTCCAGTATGACGTTATTTCCGGTTGGAAAATGAGATTTTCAAACTGGAAGTAACGTATTTCACGCAAATTTCCAGTTTCTATATTCCATATTAGTCGATAGCGACGGCACGAAGCATGCGAGCCACAATAATCTGCCAGTTCTTTTATATTATATTATATTATATTATATTATATTATATTATATTATATTATATTATATTATATTATATTATATTATATTATATTATATTATATTATATTATATTATATTATATTATATTATATTATATTATATTATATTATATTATATTATATTATATTATATTATATTATATTATCGAACTGGGGCGGAAAGGCAACTGTTCGCGAACAGCTGCCAATGATTTCGGTGCGGCAACGTTTCTAGCAAACACGCTTTTCTGGATCTATTCACTCGACATGTGTACACGGTCGAATAATGGTCCGACACTGCTGATGTGTCACAGTTACCGCGTCAGATTTTCCAACGCCGTCGCGATAGATATATATATATATATGTGCCTCGGAAACGCAGAGTTTATTGTAGGATAATCTACGATCTACTCGTTGCGGTATGTAGGTGAGATGTGGGAGCGCGGTTCGGGCTACCGCAGAGAGTATAGACACCGTTTATCCTATGCGGATGTGTTTAATCAAATTTAGTCTGCCCACCACCACCTATTCGCCGATAGCTAAACGAGCACGAACTTTGACAAACTATTTTTAAACTGCCGCAGCAATCTGTGCCCGTCCAAGAAAAAAGAATTCGTACAGTAGACGATCGCGCAATTTGCATGCTCGGGAACCAAACCAATTAGGCACGAATGGATTAGTTGGATTTCCGATTAAGTGCTTTTAGTGCCTGCCCAATCTACCTTGTTATCTCGCTTGTTTTCGTATCTTTTACTTTATTTTTGATGCAGTTTGTTTTATTGTTATTTTGTTTTGCTTTTTTTTTTTTTTTTTGCAATTTTGGTTTATTCTTATTTTGAATCTTATCTTGATGCGGTTTATGTTCAGTGCGTTAGTGCAATGTGTTATTTTTTTGTTTTGTATTCACTCGGTTTGTTATTGGCTGAGTGCTCTGCCTAAAGGAACTCAAGTCGTAATGTCCAATCAATGCAATATCTATCTATCTATATTTCTCTCTTGCCGTAAAAATAACTTGGAGCAGGAACGATTCGATAGACGGATAACAAAATGGAAGGTATTTCGTTTCCCCGAAAAGACCGATCCAGCTTTGACCAACTCTTCCGATCGTTGAAACTTGTCTGGATGCAACTTACGCGATTGCCTACTGTACATTAAACAACAAATTTTCGTCCACGGAGGGTCACAATTTTAATCTTGTTAAATTTCACGATTCATTTTTCCTATCAACACGTTTACTTGACAAAAAAATAAAAAATAAAGTTTGTAAAATCAACAAGAGGAATAATAGTCGAGTTTTGTGGACGAGAAATGTGTTTGATACATCTACAAATACTTTCTTAATGGGCTCGGTCGCTTACAATCGCGACGGCAGTGAAAATAAAAAAAATTTCGTCCACAAACGATGACAATTTTAATCTTGTTAAATTTTACAATTTATGTTTCCTACCAACACGTTTACTCGACAAAAAAAAAGGTTGTGAAATCAACAAAAGGAATAATAGTCGAGTTTTGTGGACGAGAAATGTTTGATACATCTACAAATACTTTCTTAATAGGCTCGGTCGATTAGAATCGCGACGGCGGCGAAAACGATTAGCGGTCATTATCGAAATATGATTTTGCTAATATACCGATAATTGCGGACGAAGATTCGTGTGGTAATTTCAATATCGAATTCATTGGATTACCGACGATAAAATGTTATCTCGGTAGCGTTTCACAATAAAGCCCAGCCAATTACAATCGTGCTGACAATGAAGACGACTATCGGTTTCGTTATTGAAATATGATTTTGCTAATATAACGACAAATACGAACGAAGATTCTCATGATAATTTCAATACCGAATTCATTGCATTATCGACGACAAAATATTATCCGTCTAGCGTTTCATAACGAGCTCGGTCAATTACGTTGTCACGTTCGATTCTATTATCGAAATATAATTTTGCTAAAATACCGATCATTACGGATAAAGATTCGCGTGTAAATTTCAATATCGAGCGCATTGCATTGCCGAGAACAAAATATAGTCTCGATAGCGTGTCGTATTGGGCTTGATCACTTACAATCGTTACGACAATGAAGACAAAGAAAATAACGACGTAAATGAGATTCGTCCAGTCCGGGAGATATTTCATTGTCGAAGATATCAGCAAAGGAGGATGAACCGTGCCGTAATCTCCGAGGCTCGCTCCGCTCGGTTCGATGCTCCCGTTTATTGCGTACTTGTAGTAAAACCACGACGGATCGTCAATCGATGAATCGTAATAGACTGCTGTACGGTTATCCATTGGACCCGTCATTTTCCTTCCGCCGTTTGTTCAAGTTATCCCGTTGCTCTCTTATCGATACGGCGTCCCGCTGAATGATCCACCTCAGACTCGGCCATGCGTGCTTCCGGGATTATCTAGAAAAATAACAGAATAAAACGTAAACTACTTTGAACTTTATCGTGAAATGTAGCTGCCCTACCCACAATAATTGAACGCCGCTTCGTTCTCCAAGATGCAACGGTATGAGTATTAATAAATAAGTGAGTAAATACTTAAATACTTAAATACTTAAATACTTAAATACTTAAATACTTAAATACTTAAATACTTAAATACTTAAATACTTAAATACTTAAATACTTAAATACTTAAATACTTAAATACTTAAATACTTAAATACTTAAATACTTATATACTTAAATACTTAAATACTTAAAAAACAAAATCTTTTTACATGTTGATTAAAAATTCGACGATTCAGTAGTCTTCATACGACAATTGTTAGTGACAGTCTAAGTGGCGAGATTTGCCCTCGGGTGAGAAAATCGCCTGCGGCGCCTCCGCGTGTTAACGAATAACATTAATTACGGATATTTCCAATTCATGAGTGCGGTACCGTCCGGACCGACCGCAATCTGTATAATCCGTTCGACCAATTATGAAACCTCCCGCCCTCGTTTTTGGGGTGTCGGGAGGGCGAGGGCGAAAGGGTTTCGCGTGCGAACAGCGGCCCTATCCCGATCTATATGTATTTGTCTCGAAATAGAGTACTTCCGTTGGCGAAGGGTAATCACACGCGAAACGCTGACCTCTTTGCATCGTTGTCGGAGGCTCCGGCGGTGTTCTGAAAGCTCGTTCCCCGTTAACGCTCAACCAGCCCATTTTTCCACCCGGCCCTATTCGCTCGTCCGCTCTGCGGGGAATAAATTTCAAGAACGACAGAAACGGGCCGTCCGCGATTTATCGTCCGACACGGGAAAAAACGAAGCTGGGGAGTGAATAGGCGGAACGAACAAAAAAAATTTAATGAATGAATAAAAAAAAAACGAAAACACGAAAAACGACGCGAATGTGTGCGGTAACGAAATGGGTACAGTGAAAAAAAAAAGCTACACTCTTGCCGGTCTAACAAAAAAATGTATCGTTATTTTCGATCGTTATCTCCGATTCTCTCTCAAGAATTCTGAAACAATAACAGCAAAATTTTCGATCGATTTATTATCCACATACACCGGACGAAGAGTCTCTTCGAAATGTCCGATTCAGTACGGTTGGTTTTGGTTACGGTTACGATTACGATTACGGTTACAATCATTTGAGCAAGGGCTCGCAGTTCTGTAGTAGGTGGCACTGCTAGTTCATACAAATATGATGCCCTTCCACGAGAAGACCAGTGTAAAAGGTGTACGATACGATTTGTAATAAACGCGTCGATCTGATTGGTAAAAAAACATGTATAAACGTTTGTAAACATTTATAAACATTTACAACCATTTACAACCATTTACAACCATTTACAAACATTTACAAACATTTATAAACATTTATAAACATTTACAAACATTTACAAACATTTACAAACATTTACAAACATTTACAAACATTTACAAACATTTACAAACATTTACAAACATTTACAAACATTTACAAACATTTACAAATATTTACAAACATTTACAAACATTTACAAACATTTACAAACATTTACAAACATTTACAAACATTTACAAACATTTACAAACATTTACAAACATTTACAAACATTTACAAACATTTACAAACATTTACAAACATTTACAAACATTTACAAACATTTACAAACATTTACAAACATTTACAAACATTTACAAACATTTACAAACATTTACAAACATTTACAAACATTTACAAACATTTACAAACATTTATAAACATTTATAAACATTTATAAACATTTATAAACATTTATAAACATTTATAAACATTTATAAACATTTATAAACATTTATAAACATTTATAAACATTTATAAACATTTATAAACATTTATAAACATTTATAAACATTTATAAACATTTATAACCATTTATAATCATTTATAACCATTTATAATCATTTATAACCATTTATAACCATTTATAATCATTTATAATCATTTATAACCATTTATAACCATTTATAACCATTTATAACCATTTATAACCATTTATAACCATTTATAATCATTTATAACCATTTATAACCATTTATAATCATTTATAACCATTTATAACCATTTATAACCATTTATAAACATTGGCGTAATAAAACGTTGTGTTGATAATTCCCTTGAGCTCCCCTTTACTAGACAAATCCCGAGAACATTCGAGCCAGCGGCTCTAGCGCAGAACCCGGAATAGCTAACGGAGTTTCAGCGGTTATGACAACGTCAACTGAACGCACTCTAACCTATTCCCAACACGAATGCTAATTCTCTACACAGCTGTTATCACACAGTCAAGAAATACAACAGAATACATCATAGAGGATCACACGCAAATAATAGCCGTTTTCACAAGAACGCCATGGGCAGCGAAACAAACAATCGTAACGAAAAGAAACATGTAATCCGAGGGAAACAACTATAAATCATAAGTCATAGCTTAATTAATATAAGTTAGAATTATAACAAACGAATAACGATACCGCATTTTCGTTTTCAACGTGGACAGTAAAAAAAAAACACTTTCGTAAAATCAGAATACGAAGTTTCGTAAAAATAACATTTGTCAAAAAGAAAAAAAAAGTAACAAGCTCGTTTGTTCAGGTACGAATATTGCAAACCTGCCCTTTTGTTTCCCGTGCAATTAACAATATTAGTTTGTACTTTTCTTTCTGGAACGAGAGTCGGACTTGTGCTGTCGGAAAATTGACAAATACAAAAATCGCGGATGCACGTGGACAATGAGTTGTTGTGAACAGTACAAACTTTATCGCTACTGTGCACCCTCGCAAATGAAATATTCAGCGAAGGGAATCGGGTAAAATCCTGCAGTATATTCCCGGGCGTGTCAGCTCCGCGAAGAGCCCGATAGAGATAGCATTATGAAAACTCGTTGGCATTCGCTCAGTGGCTCGTCGGCGGCCCGCTGTGAGTTATCGCGATGAATTTTTGGTACGCGCGTACTCGTCTCTATACGTTCTAGTAAATCCGAATGCTAAATCTGAAAACAAATGCCTCGACAAATAATAAGCAAAAAAAAGAAACTGTAGTGAAGATTAAAACGTCAGTGGTAAAGAGGGAACGTCGAGCCAAAGGGGGAAAAAGCTATCCTCCGCTTGTTTCACCGCTATCTGTTCTAACCCCTCCCGACACCGACTAGTACGGCCACTCGGCGTTTTCATGGATTACTTCCGGTCGCTGGTGAAGCGAAAATACTGCTATAGCTGCCTTGCGAAAATTGTCTCGGTGATTAACGTTATCTGCCGCGAGGTGCTCCACCGACTTCCGGCGCATACGCTCCGAGCGCCGTCCCCGGCCCTCGCGGCGGCGCACGAAACTAGCCGAACTCTCGAGAGAAAAAGGTCTCGCCGATAGCGTCGGCTCATCCACCGACCTTTTTTTTTCTTTTCTTTATTCCCCCGCTTTCTCCTCTCACTTGTTCGCGACACCGGAATCGATATGACAATTAGACGAGGGGGGTTTGTGTCACGCCACTTTAATTTTTTTTTTTTTTTTTTTAAATCGGTCTCCCGAGTTCTTCGCCACAAGTGTGCGTGAACAGTTTTTTTTTTTCTCTTTCCATTACTCTTTCTAGTTTCCGCCAGGAGAGAGCGCTGCGAGGCACACTGTTCGCTGGACAATTGGATGAACGAGCTGGCCATACTTTATCGAACACTACCTTTTGCTCTCTCGAAGCTTACTCTTCTTTTGTTTCTCGTTCTCGTTTGCTTGTACTTCCGCATTAGAGCCTAGGGAATCAGCTGCGATTCTCTCAAAGTCTCGTCGTACCGTGACTCGATTTACGTACGGAAAAAAAAGGTCTCTAATCTTTTTCACTTTTTGTCTTTGTTCTTTGCTTTATTCGTTTTTTTTTTTTTTTTGTAAATATAATGTCCCGTTAATCTCGAAAGTTTCGCGAACTTCGCGAGACCTCGGAGAAACTCCTCTGGCATTATGAAGTTCGAGACTCGGCGGAACGGTGTTAAGTTTGGTAATTCGGTGATACAGATAAGGCTACTTTGGAAGGTTGTCGCCGCGCTGCGCTGGCTGCGACGCGTCTCTCGGGGCAGGGAATGAGATAGACGGACCCCGATGTTGTTTATGCTCGTGACGTTAATGCATGCAGGTTATAATTTACGCAGCTCTGCCGACGCCGTTACCGTTCAGCGAAAACCACTCGCGCACCTCTTGCGCGTGACGCGAGTGTGGAACAACTGTAACGAGACGCGAGAAGATCGAGCGAGCGCTCGAGCGGGCCAATCGGTTAAGCCGACTCGAGGACAACAAACTGTATATACGCGAATCGAGCTCTCGGGGTAACGCGAGCGAAACAACTCGAGCGAGAAGCGAAGATCGAACAGAGCGGCCAGGCCAACCGGCGAAATCAAGTCGAGGACACTAAATATATATACAATCGTGCCCTCCCCCCCCCCGAGGACTCCGAGCGATGCAAGACCGCCCGGCCGAATAGACACGAAAGCTAGACACTTGCTCGTGCTCGAAAGATTTCACGAGAGTACTTACGGACACAACTTCCCGAAGGACGTTTCTCCGATTCTCCACATTTTTTTCGACCGGAAGCGATGTCATCCAGGGGAAACGTTATTTCCGGTTCGGAAATAACATTTTGTTGGCCGGAAGTGACGCCATCGACGGGAAACATCACATCCGCTTTGATAATAAAATTCTTCAACCGGAAGTGACGTTTCATCGAGATGAAGTCACCTCCGGTGGAAATAATGAAATTTTTAATCCGGAATTGACGTTTTCCCCCCCAGATGAGGTCACTTCCGGTGAAAAAAATGACATTTTTAAACCGGAAGTGACGTTTCCCCTAGATGAGGTCACTTCCGGTGGAAAAAAAAATGAAAATCTTCAAGCGGAAGTGACGTTTCCCCTAGATGACATCACTTCCGGTCGAGAAATAAGATTTTCAAACGGGGAGTGACGTTTCCCATTGATGACGTCACTTCCGGTCGAGAAATAAGATTTTCAAACCGTGACTGACGCTTCTCCTAGATGACGTCACTTCCGGTCGAGAAATAAAATTTTGAAACGATGAGTGACTTTTCTCCCGGATGACGTCACTTCCGGTCGAGAAATAAGATTTTCAAACCGGGAGTGACGCTTCTCCTAGATGACGTTACTTCCTGTCGAAAAATTGGGTGTCGAAACCGGGTGTAACCGTTTCCCTCGATAACGTCACTTCCGGTGGAAAAATTAGATATCCAAGCCGGAAGTGACTTTTCCGCTAGATGACGTCACATCCAATGGAAGAATAATATTGTCAAACCGGAAATAACCAATATCAATGCAATTCTTTCCTTCGGCTGGAAGGTTCCAGAGAATTTTCCAAGTTCACATAATTCCATGAAGTTTTTTCCGCTACACGCGAGGCCAACGAGGTTGTTTTCTCCTAAACTCAAGGGGAACATTGGTAACAATGCAAAAGAAAAAAAAGCACATAAACGGGAAACTCTTTGGTAAAAAATTTTTAATCATCCATGGTATAAATGATTTGATGAGTCATAATTTTCAAAAAAAAAAAAACTTCCGGTTCCCTCGTGATTTATCATTATTCGAAATTGACTCCCATGGACTCGGATGCTTTTCTCGAAATTATGTAAAAAAAAAAAAAATAAAAAAAATGTTATACTCCTGTTTTAACAATGCCCGGCGGCGTACAAACACACTCCGGCATTGTGGGTAATTGTGCACTCGGTACGTCGAGTAATCACTTCGTAACCCCGTCCCTCTCATTCGCTGTGTCAATATACTCTCCGAAATAGCGCAAAGCCATGTGCACTACACAACAGGCAAGAGTAGTACTTTCAGTAGACACGCACCGCCGCGCTTCAATGCCAGAAATCCTTTCTAGTTCCCCCTTCCCCCCCCCCCTCCCGCCCTCCCTTCCTCTGTCTCTCTGGAGGATCTTCAAAGGCCCTTTCGACTACCAAGTTCCCATCGTATCGCGTCACGTATTCGATGCGAATCCCTTGCGATTCTCTCAGAAACCTAATTGTATCGAATCGGTGCTCCGAAAGAATAAAAAAAAAAAAAAAAAAAACGAAACGAAAAATGAGCAATATTTACTTTACCGTTCGAAGGCTAGTCTCTCCGCAACTTCGGCAACAAAAGTGCATTTCCTTGTTCATCGAGCCTAAAAAATCCTTATTGCGATCGTCGAACTTCCGTTCCGTAACCGACGATTGACAGATCGTGATTCGTCCAATAATATCTGCCGAACACAGTCGTATCGTCTATCGTTATCTTCGACAATTTCACTTTTATTATTATTATTATTATTACTATTATTATTAGTATTATTACTACTAGTATTAGTATTAGTAATAGTATTAGTATTGGTATTGGTATTGGTATTGGTATTGGTATTGGTATTGGTATTGGTATTGGTATTGGTATTGGTATTGGTATTGGTATTGGCATTGGTATTGGTATTGGTATTGGTATTAGTATTATTATATATGATTATTATTATTATTATTATTATTATTATTATTATTATTATTATTATTATTATTATTATTATTATTATTATTATTATTATTATTATTATTATTATTATTATTATTATTATTATTATTATTATTATTATTGTTGTTGTTGTTGTTGTTGTTGTTGTTGTTGTTGTTGTTGTAGTTCTCGTTAAGTGGCTGAAGATCGCTGTCACTTGTTACTAGTCCTTTTGTTTGTTTTCATTGAAACTCTGAATTAATTACCCGACATAAATTTTAATATTCCTCTCTTATACGCGAATCGCACCGAGTTTGCCGCGATCTGCCCCGTCTCTTTCATTAGCTCTCTCACGAGATCCCATGTTACGATAGTTGCCTCCACGGTCTCGCGCTTCTTTCATCCGACTATGCGGAAGAAGATAAAGCACGGGCTTGATTGACGGAAGGGGATTTACGAGCGGACGAAGCAACCCGCCGGCGCACGATTAACCCGCGGGCATATTTGCGAGATAATAATCGCGGGTAGAAACGCGCCGTGTGCCGAACGGCGTGAGACAATAATATTAAAACGAAACGAGAGAAAAAATAAATAAATAAATAAATAAATAAAAAGAAGAAACGACGAACAGGAGCTAACCGACGAATCTTCGGCCGGAAGTGGGAAAAATTTGCTCTCGAGTCGCTGATAAACGAATCAGAGAAAAATCTAGCTGAGAAAAATTTTGGGGAAAAACAATGAATAGAAAAAAATATTTTGCGCGGACGATAAACGCGGGAGGGTGACGCGAAACACGTGCTACCGTCACGGTGGTCCCACGCGAACTGAAAATCCCAGGAAGCACCCCTGCGAATCCACCTCCTCCTTCGGCGGATTCGTGACGCCGCTTCTTCCCCGTTTTGCCCTCCTATCCCGTCGTCTCAATATCTGGGCGTGCGCTTGTCCTGCTTCACAAACAACTAGTGCTAGACACCGTCGCTGCACAATGTTTCACCCTAAGGATATGATCTATGCATATACGGATACACACACACACACACACACACACACACACACACACACACACACACACACACGCGCGTAAAACCTACCGCACTTTACATCGGAGCTGGTAAAACTACCAAAAAATATACTTCAAGCAAAAAGTACAAAGTGTCTCGAGTTATTTAAGTATAAAAGCAGTTCCTATACTTCAGAAATATTTAGAGTATTTCTCAAGTACTTTGCGCAATTAGGTTCGTAGCGTTAAGCGTTATCTGGGCTGTAAAGAAAAGGTGCAAAGTAGTTTGCACATGGCTTGCTCATTATAAAAAATCGCTAACTGAAATTTTTTTAATTCGTCGTTCTGAGGCTATTTTTTTAGCTGTTTCGCATGAGAAAAAAATCATACAAACTTTCATATTAAAAAAAAACGAAAAATGTCCCTTCTCGATCACTCACGATAAAAAAATATATAAATTCTCGTTAAAATGATACTTATTACATAGATTGAACAGATAATCATATATTAATAGAAACGGGATGTCATGCTACTCATCGAGTAACTGCAACGCGAGCGTGTATTCATAAAATACTTGAAGTACTAACGATTCCGTGAAGTGCTCGAAGTACTTGAAATACTTGAAGTACTTGCGTACTTGAAATACTTGTGCACTCGTTCGAGGGATAAATCGGACACAGTCGTATACAGAAACAAAACATTTTTCGTCGACGTAAAATAGAGAAAAAAATGTATGTCAATTCAAATACTGCGGTCGGTAACAAAAACTGTAATTTTGTTTATTTTTTTTTAACCGACCGTTTATCTCGTCGTATAACATAACCGTTTATCACACCGAAAGCAAATTGTAACGTCAACTCGAATGAATACACGCTTCGTGCGAGAATTTCATTGTAAACTGAAATAGCTTGCATCCGTGAAAAAAAAATTAATTACTCTTTTTGTTGCCGACCGAGCGTCACTTCTTTTTTTAGGAGTGATGGATGGCAGGGTCGACGATTTTCCGGATCTCGCGCGTTCAACGGATGTATCTTACACACTTGTATGCAAAAACGAACATTTTTCGTTGACGTAAAATGGAGAAAAAAAAAATAAACCCAATTTGAAATACCGCCGTTGGTCACAAAAACTCTAATCTTTCTTTTTAGCCGCAGTTTATCGTCGAAGTCAAATTATAACGTCAACTTGAATGGACCGTCGCTCCGTGCGACAATTTGTTTGTAAACGGAAATAGTTTGCATTGGTGAAAAAAAAATTGCTTTAAATTAAATTGCTTAAAAGTGAAATAGCGTTGCCGGTAGCAAAAACTGTACTGAATGCCGGTTCGCGAGCACAGTCCACCGAGCAAAAAGAAAAATGCCTTTCAGGGAAAGAACAATTTTCTTTTTCCTCGGCGGTCTGCCGTCTCAAAAGGGCATTCAGTAAAGTTTTTATTGCCGACGAGGGTGTTTCACATCACCTTAAGAGTGATCGATGGCACAGTCGAGCCACTCCGGTGGGTTTAATTTGCAATTTGCAACACACTTTGGGAAAAGCTGCGATAGCAGGGACTTTATGACGGTCCGGAGGTTGCATAAAATTTTCGTGCGAGCAGCACGAATCGATAGACTAATCGACCATCGCTGCCGTTTCTTCGGATCGCCGACCACGAAATCTCCTTATACTTTGCGTTGCCCGACTGGAACAAACTGAAACTTGCCTCATAATCCAGCTTGGGAAGCTGCCTCGTGGGCAACCACTACCATTCGTGCATGGCACTTTGATGTTATGCGTTTGCTTAATGCGATTCGTAATACTCAGTTTCAGTCTGGTTCGGTAAACCGCTTATGCAACAGGCAAACAGGTATAATTCTGACGGTTCGCATGAACAAGGGCCAACTTTGTCGGCAGGGAGTTTCGTGCTTCGTTCGTTGTTTCACTCATATTGGCGTATTCCATGAAGTTCCGGTTAACAATGTGCCTTCCGAAAGGGCAATTTTTAAAAAGTGGTCCATTTTGATCGCCATGAAAAAAGACACAAAAATCTGGAACCGAAATAGTGGGCCATTTTCATGCGACCGGAATTTTACCTCGAAGCGGTCCGATTATGTAAAGCCCGTGTTTAAAATCCCACTCGTCGATGCGATTTTTCTCGCACTTTTCAGAAAAACTCAACTATTTTTCGGAGTCAAAATATTCCTGATTGTTCTGAGAATCTCTGATTTTGTTTTTCTCTGACTAGTAATTTTCTATATTCACGAACATTTATCTGGAAAATTCAAATTTTCGTTCATTTACAGCGAGTAACTGAATGAGATCTTGGATAGAGCTCGCAAATTCTCTTAACGTACTTAATCAGAAAAAAAATAATAGTTTTCCATAATCTTTCGGAAATTATTATGGAATGGATATTTAGCAAATAACGGAGAAACTCAGAGAACAAATTCGGAACATCTCTGAAAATCACTAAAACGGTCCGGTTTGAGTTTTTTTAACCAAATGGTCACAGTCGCTCGCAAGTTCGAATCTGATATGGTCTATATAAGAATATTATCGACTATAAAAAGCTACACGATTCGTATTTTTTTTAAACCGCTCGTATATGCAAAGGAACCGCTAGTACGTTCAAATCTTGTATAATGAAAATAGAATGTTACTGACTATAAAAAAGTACATGATTTATATAAAAATGAAAAGAAAAAAGATATAGCTCAGTATCAAATTAACGTCGCAACGACCTTTTCCGGATCCGTTCGAACTCGTGATTCGTGCACCTCCCTCGAGAACTTGCCGAGGTCTCGATTACTTGGCGCGCTCTTGCTCTATTCCTCGGGAGGTCCATTGGTATCTCTGCCCGAGGCGTTGATGTCCATAGTTACGGTCGGCAGAGACGAGTGTCTCTCCGGCGAACAAGAGTCCAGATGTTCCTCGAGTTCAAATAGTTTGCGCAGGTCGCTCCGAATGTTATTGAGATGCGTCCATCGACGATTCTTCAGCTCCCTCGCGTACTCTTGCGAGTTCCGCGTTTCGTAAATAATGTCCCGTCGAATCGACTCGACGGCAAGTCGTTTGGTTTCATTCGAAAACTTTTTGGCAATAAAGTCATCGCGCTCGCACTTAGTCGTCTCGTCGCTGGTCCCGCGATTCGGCGGAACTTTCTCCGATACTTCCGCGTCCTTCTGGAAATCCTGTCGGGCAAAAAAGTAACAAATTTTAGTGAAAACAAAGAAAAAACGATGAACCACAAGTTTTCGCGTGAAAAACTGTCTGCAGGGCGAAGTTGCGATATTGAAACCGCCCACAGACGCATTAAATAAAATGTATACGAAGAACGGGCGGGACGAAACTTTCCGGGTAATATTCGTGTGTAATATAAACTGTGCATGGCGATATCGTGTACAGGGCGACGCGAATGTTGTTGGACACCTTTTTGTCGTTTCACAAAACTTTTGCTTTTTTTCAAACAAAATAGTTAACATTTTTGAGATTCTCGATAGGTATTTTTCAGCCCCTCGATAGTATTTTCCAACTCCTCGATAAGTATTTTTGAGTTTCTCAATAAGTATTTTTGAGATTTTCGATAAACATTTTTGAGTTTCTATTTTGAAAGTAATACTTTTGAGCCTAATTATAAAAAAAAAGTAAAAATCAAGACCTTCACTTAACTTCCTCGCGTGAAATACTTTGTGTACGAAGCTCCTATGTAAAGAGCATTTTTCTAAACATAAGTAGCGTTTTAGGTTTATAAATGTTCAACTATTCCAGCGACTAAACCATTTCGATCAATTGAAAGACATGTGAAATTTCAGCCCGACCGATCCAGCCGTCGCACACATCTATCCAACCGTTCATTTTAAATCTGAATTTTTGGCTTTTTTCAACATTCTGAAAATGTTTACATGAAAACCTAAAAAAAAAACATGAAAATAAAGCTTTCTTTACGAGGAAGCAAAAAAAAGGCCACTTTCCAATAATTCGCAGTATATATTTCGTGGCAGAGAAATTCCCTCTATCGGAGAAAACTAATCGGAAACTTGTCAGTAACCTCCAGCGCTCGAGTATTTTTTTTTTTTTCTAAACTGAATCACACCACCCAAGTAATTTCGTATCGCCCTGTACACGATATCGAAAAGTGCAGAGTATCGATTCTCGTTAAAATGTATACCGCAGTACGTGCCTTGTTGGTATCGCGGAGCGTTCCGGCGCTGCCCCGCTCGGTTTCGCGACCGAGGCTCTTATCGATCATTTCGTCTATGAATTTCCTGGCGTCGTTCCTCTCGATTTCCGGATCCTTGGCTGGGCGCGATGCTCGGCAACAATTATGCTTCGATCCCTCGTGCATCGTTCCCTCGGTTTCTTTATTTCCTCCGCAGCGCTCCCGACTGTTTATCCTCTTTTTGTCCGTGCATTCATTTCCGGAGTCCGACCGAACGTCGATTCTCCGCCTCGGCCCTGTAAGCGGCTTAGCTACGTACGTATTTGCCGACTTATCTTTCTTCCCTCCGTATCGCTCCCTCGAATCGATTCCCTTCCTTTGAGGAAGCGATCTCTCCCAATCCCTCTCCTCCTTTTCCTCGTTCCGTTCGCTTTGCTCTCGGCTATTTTTCTTTCTCCTCCCGACTCTCGACTCGTCCAATATTTTCGTCGACGTCCGCTCGAGCCGATCCGTTTCCGCTTCCCTCAGCGTAAGCTGCCGAGCTTCCTCCTCGGTTTCACTCCCATCCTCGTCCTCCTTGCTCCCGTCCGCTCGAACGAAACTCGCCGTCTCTGCGTCGAACGACTCGCCGTCCAAATTTCTTCCGACTTCCCGCTCTCGGCTACAGCCCGTCCTGTTTCCCGCATCCATCGTGGCTGATTGATAAGTCTCGCGCCCGTCGATCCTCGACGTCCGGATTCTCAACTGCAACACGGCGAGACATCGAGATTTATCGGATTAAAGTTTTAAGCCACTCTCGCTGACGGCTTCCGCACAACTCTGGCCACATCGCACGAAAATATTTTTTGAAAGGTTTCGAGTTTTTTTTTTTCTCTCTAATATTGAAAATATTTTGTGAATATTGGAAAATATTTGTGAAATGTTTTGAAAATATTTTGACAATACTTTTGTAAGATTTCGATAATATGTTTTTTTTTAATATTGAAAATATTTTATGAATATTAAAGAATATTTCTGAAATGTTTGAAGCTTTAATCGTATTTTCAATTTAATGCCGTCAAGCTCCGTTGACGCTTTAAGTCCTGCATGTGCCATATTCGTCGCGATCGTTAAACAGAAAAAAAGATCTACTCTAAGGCCAAAATGGATCAATTATCACTATTATAATTTCATCGTTTTTTTTTACAGTTCGTAATAATGGTGTAAAAATTGGTGGCTTCTGCAGAAAAAAAACTTTTCACCCGTTTAAACCCTACAGGATAATTCCGGAATATATGGCCATTGGTTAAATGTCTTTTTACTGCTAACGAATGTACCTACGCATCGATCATTATTACGTCCTTGAAAATTTCGACAAGCCGTTCTTAAAACTCGGTGAATTTTATTTTCGAATCTATACCAGCATACCTTGCTGTTTGCACAACGTCGTTTCGGTTTCATTACGGTTAAACTGAAAAAAAATGTATAAAGGTATACGGTTAAAATTTTTAAAAAATCTATAAAGGTATAACTGCAGTTACGTCCCCCATTCTACCGTATATTCAATCCAATAACGCCGGCGAGCTCGGTTAACCCTTTAATTCCCACTTGTGCCATATTTATCGGGCTCGTTAACAAAAAAAAAAAAAAAAATCTTCTCCAACGTCGATGGAAAAATTGTAAAAAAAATGTACGAATAAAAAAGCGTCCCAGAGAAACCTTTTCAAACATAACATCATATTTTAACATAATATTTGCAGTTACTTCCCCCATTCTACCGTATATTCAATCCAATAACGCCGGCGAGCTCGGTTAACCCTTTAATTCCCACTTGTGCCATATTTATCGGGCTCGTTAACAAAAAAAAAAAAAATCTTCTCCAACGTCGATGGAAAAATTGTAAAAAAAATGTACGAATAAAAAAGCGTCCCAGAGAAACCTTTTCAAACATAACATAATATTTTAACATAATATTTGCAGTTACTTCCCCCATTCTACCGTATTTTCAATATAATAACGCGGTCGAGCGCGTTAAATCCCGATTGAGCCACGTTTTTCAGGCTCGTTAAACAGAATAAAAAACGACCGCATTGTGCTTGCATCGCATCGTTTCGGTACGGCTACTGCCGAGCACAAAAAAAAATATGCCGTTGATGAAGTGTTAAAACCTCATTAACGCTCCAACATCGGTACGGTGTAGTGCTCGAGAGTTAATCGTTACCTCCTGATCGATTGGACTCTTTTTGCGTGGCTGACGCGCCACCAAAGAAGTCCTCGCGGCGGAACCAGCTGTGTTTCTCTGTCGCGGTGATGGAAGTTTTCTAACGAGACGATTGATCTTTTCGAGTGTTTCCAGCGATTCATCGTCTCGCTCTGTTTCTTCCCGCTGCAGTTTATTGCATCCAGCGTTCTTGCGCTTCGCGTACTCCCGTACACCCTCACTGAGGTCCATCAGTTCTTGTTTGTCTCTCTCGTATTGCCAATCGTCTCCGATGTCCGTTGATACAGTCTCCATCCACGGTTTCATTTCGTCCACTCGACGATCCTCGTGGACGCCCTCCCCTTGCCCGGAATGCCGTCGCTTTGATTGCAAACAACCTCCGCGCCACTGGTCGGCCGGGAAATCCATTTCTAGTTCTGAATGCGGTTCCTGGCGGTAAAAAAAAATATATATATATTATTGACTCGATACGCGGTAAAAAATGTCTAGCTCTAAATACAGGTGCTTGGGAGCAAAAAAAAATAAAAAATAAAGATAGCAAAAAAAGAAAAATGACAAAAAATATATTTGGCTCGACACTAGATTAAAAACAATGTCTAGCTGCAAATGCAGGTGCTGGTGAGCAAAAGAAAAAAAAGTAATAATAAAAAAATATATTTGGCTCGATGCACGATAAAAAATTTCTAGCTCTAAATGCGGGTGCTGGTGAGCAAAGCAAATAAATATAAAATAAAGATAATAAAAAAATATATTTGGCTTGACACTAGGTGAAAAAATTTCTAGTTACAAATGTGGATGCTGGTGAGCAAAAAAAAAACAAAAAAAAAATATGTTTGGATCGATAGACGATAAAAAATGTCTAGCTCTAAATGATCTTGCTGGTGGGCAGAGAAAAAATAAGAATAACGACAATAAAAAAATAAAATCATGTTCACCTCGATGCACGATTTTTTTTTTTTTTTTACGAAACCGATAAAACATTTTTTACGAGCCGAAAGGGGAGAAAATTAATGATTACACCGGGTGGAGAGTGCCATCGAAAGTTGGGCAGTTTTCCGAACTTGGCCTCGTCCACCTGTTGGTAGGGGAACTGAAAATCGGGATCTTCAGTTTCGACGTCCAAATTTACGATGTCCCGAAATTGCGAATCGAGTCTCGGGCATTCGAGCTCCTCGGCGGTGGGGTGCTTTCGGGAGTGGCGTTGATTCACCGCGTTTCCAGGATTATTACGATCCTGGCAGTGATGAACGGACGTTCCGGGACGATGATACTGCGGGCGTTGCTGAACCGTCCGGTTCCTCGGTGACGACTGACCGACGCGCCCGTGAACATTCCTCATCGCGATACTCGCAACTTTTGACGTTGAATAATCCAAGTGCTGAGTCAGCGTCGCTTCTACTTTCTCGGGGTTTCTGTAACGAAGAAACATCGATGATGTGAGCGTCGCTGGCTTTACCATTGAAGCGCTGTGAAACGACCTGCCGCGCCGAAAGGACTCACGCTCGGTCGGTAACGAAAAAACTGTAATCCGAATTTCTTTGCCGCGTATCGTCTGTTTTTGATAAAAACACTGGCACGCGTTCCTGCACAGTCGTTAGTCGGAGGGAAAAGTTCTCGGTTTTTGTCGGACAGGTCAATCGTCACGGAAAAAACCGGATTACAGTTTTCGTTACCGACCGAGCAATATCATGTTAGTCATTTCAGGAATGCGAAAAAATTAAAGAGAGACCGACGAAATATGATTCTCTGTGACACTGATTACAGCGAACAAAATCGCGCTCGGTCGGTAACAAAAAACTGTAATTCGAATTTCTCTGCTGCGGATTATCATTTTGATAAAAGAAGAGAACCTCTCGCTGCAGAGTTCGTATCCGTAGGAAACAGTTTTCGGTTTTTGTCGAACAGATCAATCGTCACGGAGAAATTCGAATTACAGTTTTCGTTACCGACCGAGCAGTATCATTTTACTAATTTCTCGAATGCGAAAAAATTAAGCGGACGAACATGAAAAAAAATGATTATCTGCAACACTGATTACAGCGAATCGCGTAAAACACCGATCATACAAAGTAGAAAAAAAGAAGTCACAGTTCTTATCGAGAACTGTGACACGTAAGATGGATGCCTACTTGCGTCGCGAATTGTCGTTGAGTCGGAGACCGCCTGGATTCTCGTAAGACGACTGGCAGAGACAGGAGGGACAATGCTGGGGCTTCGAGCGATGTTTCCTTCGTGAATTCTCGTCCTCTGGAATGCGTTCGAGGTCAGGGTCTGCACGAAAATCGACGTGAGAAGCGGCCTGTCGAGTCTGACGACGCACGTGCTTCGGCATTCGCCGACCGATGTCGTAGAATTCCTTCATGAGATACTTGTCTCCGATCGGGCACTGCTAAGAGTTATTGCAGCACGGTACAGCGATTGAGCAAGTTCGAAGTAAATCGCGAAAATGTAAACATCGCTTCGGAAAAAAGCCTGTAAAATCTTCTTAACCCCGTCGGTAAAACAGCTACAGAAATACCAACAAACTTTTCGGCCGATTAAAAACTTCTTTTTTTTTACTTTGAGGCAAACACGCGACATACTTTGAGGTGACAAAAAAAAATTGCTAAACGAATGAAACTAAGAAGCGTGTTCTCTTTTGTTCTGCCTAAGGGTAAGACGATTTAACAGGCGTACCAATAGAACGAAAACAACGATGCCTCGTGCGTCTGCTAAATTATTATTATTATTATCCTTTAGGGCCGGCTCCGGCCAGGCGGAGTCGCAGAACGAGAGTCGTTGAGAGCGAATGAGTCAGAAGAATAAGAGAAAAGAAAATGTTAAAACTGAAAAGATTATTTGAGAGAAGCCTCTAAAATCCTCTTTAGTCCCGTCGGTAAAACAGCCTTAAAAACATTACCGACAAACTTTTCGGCCGATGATAAGCTTTTTTTTATTGAATTTTGAGCTAAACATGGTAGATATTTTTTGCGGTTATAAAATTGGTAAGCGAATGGAAATACGAAGATCGGAAAAGGTACGTTGTCCTTACTTTGTTCTATCGAAGGCAAAGACAATTTAACAGGCGTACCAATACAACGAACACAATGCCTTGCACATCTGTTAAATATTTGCAACTACGAAGAGAAAAGAGCCAGGCGGAGTCGCCGAATGAGAGTCCTTAAGCCCGACCAAATGAGTCAAAAGAAAAAGAGAAAAGAAAATGTAAAATGATAAACGTAAACATTGTTTGGCAGAAGCCTCTAAAATCTTTTTTACCACCGTCGGTAAAACAGCCCCAAAAAAAAGATTACCAAGAAACTTTTCATCCAATGAGAGTCGCTGTGCCAAACCATATTGCTCAGGAGAGAAGAGAAGAGAAATTGTCGCCGGTGTCGAAAGTTTTTTCGTCGAAGTGCGCGACGTGGCCGAGATTTATAAGAGAACGAAGGTAAAGTTCGCGAGTAGCGTGTAGCGTGTCGCGTGAGATACGTCAACGAGGCGAAAAACTAACCGTGTCGTCATCCATGACCTGCCCGCGGGTGCGCCACCTTTTTCCACGCTGGACGCTCCTGCTCCTCTCTCTCTCTCTCTCTATTGTGTTTATAGCCGATATCGAATTCCCGACACGAGCATACCAATCGCCTTTTTTTCCAGCTGTTCCTCGCCCAACCTGCAGCTATTATACCGCTGTGTCACGGGATTACCGCCCGCTCGCCCCTTGTCCCGGATTGGATGACACTGTGACACGTTTCTCCGGTTGCAAACAAAAGAGCTGTTCACTATTTTTTTTTCTTTTTTTTTTTCGACAACAGCTACCGTACGGTGAGTTATGCCTCTGGAGCGAAGAAAAAAAAAAAGAATTCCCTGGAAAACAGTGGATCGCAGCATAGGCGTTGTGGCTTCAAGGGCTGAGAATCATGACGAGCATTGATCACGTGGTTTCGCAGATTTATTTTCTTCTCGTTCAACGAAGAAACTTGTCGTCGCGCTGAGTACTACCGTATTACGGACGGCGGTCGATTGTAATCGGACAAAATAAACAATGATACAATGACGAAAGACGAAAGCTCGCGCTCAGTCGGTAACGAAAAACTGTAATCCGAATTTTAATGACGCGCTTTGTCTGTTCGATAAAAAAGGAAAACGTCTCTCTGCACAGTTGTTGGACGGAGGGAACTTGGTTCTTGGTCTTTATCGGTCAGATCAATCGTCGCGGAGAACTTTCGATTACAGTTTTATTTACCGACCGAGCACTATTATTTTAGTCATTTTCACGAAAGCTAAAAAATTGAGCAGACGGACAAAATATGATTCTCCGAAACACTGATTACTGATATATATATATGCTAGTGAAGCTGTTCACTATATATATATATATATATATATATATATATATATATATATATATATATATATATATATATATATATATATATATTTCAGTCGCAAGTCGCGGTTAAGGTCTGTTCGTTTTCCGAGTAAGCTCGAGCAGAGCGCTCTATTTTACATGAAAATTATATTTATATTTATTGGATATATAGATATACCTTCCACGTAAAATCGAGGGCTCTGCCCTAGCTTATTCTGAAAACGAACAAAGCTACAGTACGGTGAGTTATGCTTCTCGGGTGAAAAAAACGGCGCTTCGGCCACAAGTACGAGAATCATAGCGAAAATTTATCACGAGGATTCGCAGATTTGTTTTCAACGAAGAAACATCGTAATTCAGCGAAGAAACTTGTCACGACGCGGAGGACTATATTACCGACGACAATCAATTATAATTGGAAGAACAAACAGTTATGCAATAATCGATAATTATTCGCGAGTTTAGGATTTCTCGTGCTTCGACAAACGGGCGTGCAGCAAGACGTAACACTGCGTGCGACAGCGGGCGTGCAGCATTGCGTCACTTACGGTCGAAATATTATATTTTCAAACCGGAAGTGACGTATTCCCAATATGACGTCACTTCCGGTCGAAGGATGATATTTTCAAACCGGAAGTGACGTACTTCCAAAATGCCGTCACTTCCGGTCGAAACATTATATTTTCAAACCGGAAGTGACGTATTTCCAATATGACGTCACTTCCGGTCGAAATATTATATTTTGCAAACCGGAAGTGACGTATTTCCAATATGACGTCACTTCCGGTCGAAGAATGATATTTTCAAACCTGCAGTGACGTACTTCCAATATGACGTCACTTCCGGTCGAAACATATTTTCAAACCGGGAGTGACGTAATTCCAATATGACGTCACTTCCGGTCAAAAAAAATATGTATACATGAAAGTTAGATGTGAGAGTCTTTCATAGACACTTGTCGGGGACACCTCACAAATCACTCATGGACACTCGAGGACACTCTAGTGTCCTTGAGTGTCCTCGAGTGTCCTTGAGTGTCCTTGAGTCTCCCGGAGCATCTATATGAGGTGTGCATGAGAGTGCTAGCGATCTTGTACTCCATTATTAAATAGATAATAATAGAACATTATTATTATTATTATTATTATTATTATTATTATTAAGAAGTCAATTGGTGTAAAAAATAAGTTACTGCCCGAGTACGTCTATAATCCTGAATATAACTGCACGAGACTAAATTTCATCAAGGTCATGTTTTGCATCGCACAAACTTCGATCGGGAAAGTTCACTTAGATAATAAAATTCTACAAGTGAACAATTACTTTTCATCCCAAAGCCGTGCATTGACAATGACTTGCCAAAGATGAAATTTGATCTCATGCAGATATCTTCACTGTCATATATCTATATCTGTGTCCGCAAGCGCGAAGGGATAGAAAAATTAAGAGCTCACGATCATTTTTTTTTGAACATTCTCCTGCCATCGAGTGAAAAAAAAACTCCAAACAGAACTTCCACTGAGAGATTTTTCTCAATAAAAAAAATAATTATGCCATCTCGATGTTCTATCGCAGCGAAGGATTCAATAATAAAAAAAAAAGTATCCATCGAATCGATCAGCTCTTCATGTTTCTTCATTTAGCTTCGATCTCACGAATTCGATTGTACCGCCTTATGCTGGAAATTCGTTGAAAAAGTATTTCCAATCGTATCACGTAACGAACGCGCGAGAACGAAGGTTTCATGTTACGCTAAGCTCATTATCGACCATCGGACATAAAGCTTCGCGAGAGCTCGTTAACGTAAATTATTCGTATCGGTCCATGAATAATTAATTCGATGAGGCATGCAACGTTTTCGACGTCACTCAAGCTTTCTCTCCCATCTAAAAAAAAAGAGTCAATCAGTTCTCGTCTGTTTAGCTTTTCCGTCCGGTCGTGTCGAACGTGGTAAAATTTACATTGCCTCGTTGCATTTATTTAAACATTTTTGTTTTTTTTTTTTAGCATCCATCGACGAAAAAAATGTTTTCGTTTGCGAAAAATCGTTCATCGGCGATGGACGACTTTAAGCACCTGTACGCGAAGAAAAAAACGATGAAAAATGAAATTCCACCGATGATCAATGGTTTCATGATGAACGAACTGGTGGGCGATTTACGCACTGGTCGCAACAAACCGGACGTCTGGGTGTCCGATACGCATATAGGAATGGACAAGATCAGAGCGAAGACCAACGTGGGAAAGTACTTCGTCGACTTTGCCAGCTCCGTGACCGTTCACGGCTTCAACCACCTCACCGCACCGCATCTTCATCCAGTCGAGAGGCAAGATTTCCCTTAATTTATATTCATTTCGTATTAAAAAAAAAAATTAATTGATACCAGTATAATATTATTTGGCTGAAATATTGTGTAAACGATTTCAAGCATTTTTTGTGTTTGCGCGTGTTTATCAACGCTAATACTGAACTGCCTGACCGTTCAGACTTTAATTCGCGTAGTTTTCTGATATATTGATTGTAGAGAAAGTGCTAAAAAAAATTTATATGTATGACGAAAAAAAAAGATTTGGCGATATCAAACTGAGCTGCGATTCCGGATGGCGAAAGAAATATTTCGTTGATTGAAAGAAATATTTAGTTAATTAAACGAATATTTAGTACTGTGACTGAATATTTATATAGTTTCTTCAACGAATAGTTACTTGAATTGAACAAACATTTTGTTCAATCGACGAGACATTTCCTTCGCCACCCGCAACCGCAGCTCAGTTGATATTACCAAACCTTTTTTTCGGTGTATTAAGGTGGTCCTGAATTTGAACATTTTGGAACTCTCTGGGGACCACCCAGCATTATCGTGCGGTATAAAATAAAAAGGGCAAAGGGTCCCCAAAATTAATGCATTTCTAGCGATCGCTACGGGTTTTTCAAAAAATTACAAACTTCGGAACATCTAAATGTAAAGTCAAAATGAGAAATTCGAGATTTCTTGGGACCACCCAGCACTGCCAAAGTATAGCGTGTAAGAAAAATTGTCCATAATCGCTATGAAATCGAACTATCTTCAGAGGTCGCTACCGAGGGTTAAAAAAACAAAGTTTTTGAAAATATAGCTAATAGTTACAAAGTGTTCTGGAAGGTGAAAATCAGCCGCGGAAAAATAACCGAGTACTTCATTTGAAAAGATATGTTTGTTGCAACAAAAGTTAGATTAAAAAACGAAACGAAAACGAAAGTTAATTGTTTCTGGTAAATGGCGTTGACGAGTTCCTTCAATGGTAAAAAAAGTATAAAATTTCTCCATCGGCGAACGAACGAAAATTTTTAGTCACCGAATTCTCTTCAGCAGCTGAAAGAAGAGCACTTTCGTTTCAGCTTCCTCACAGAGGAAGCTATGCACAAAATTGTAATATATGAGAAAGCCCTGGGCAAATTTCTCTCCACTTTTTTTCATACTTTTACGGAGCTCAGATTGTAATGGAAAAAAATCAATAACATTCTCTCGCACAAATAGCGCAACATTGCGAAATGTGCAATAATTAATAAATAAATAAAACCTTGCATTCACAGATTCCTCGCAGCAGTGATAATCGGCGCAGCCTTCGCGTGCCTGGTTCTTCTGTCTCTGAACTTTTGGGACCGTTACCAAAACAACGCTACCATCTTCATCCTCCAGAGTGACCACAAAACCTTCAGAATTACGAAACCCGCTATTTTATTGCGCCCAATTCATCAACGAGTAAACGAAAGCGCGTTTCCCGAAGTTTTCGAGAGGTATGGAATTAAATTCACTCTATCTTATATAAATTTTTGAAAGTTGTTTGTTTCTCCTAATTTTCAAGAATCCTATCATCGTGTGCAAAAAAAGACTAATATTTTCATCAAAAGCAAAAAATGACTAATATTTTCATCAAAAGCAAAAAAAATAATTAAAATTTTATCGATTTTCGCAGGCATGGAATTGAAGACACACCGGAAGCAAGAGAATTTTTCATATTCTTGTCAAACGCGACGTATTACAATATGGACAAGACACCGCTGTACGAGGGCGTGAAGCCTGAAAATTGGTTGACTATACTATGGGAATTGAAGTATGACCTGGACGCCGACAGAACATATGGCGAGGTGCATGCATACGGAAAGTGGATTGTCACCGAGAGGGGGTTCTGCTTGATGTTCGACAGCAGCGTCTCCGAATACAGCTCTTACACGTAAGTGATGGAGAAACTGGACGATAATTACGAAAAAAAGTATAATAAAAATAAATTGAATGTCTAGCGCTATCGGGTTGTCTATTTCCCAAAATTGATGACGCTTTCGTAAACGACGACGTCTGACATTATTGACATCGTCTTTTATAATTTTTTATCAAATTATAAATTATACTTATTTTATAAATTAAGGAGTAATTACTAAACTGTAAAAATAATACTATGTGTTCTTTTTGTTTCGTCGCATTAACAAGTTATTGGAAGCAGAAGAACTGGACAATCTTGCCACAGCCAGCGATATTTCCGTACAGCACTTTCAGGCAGCGTGAAGTTGGTATCGGCTTCAAAGCCGAGCTAACGGTCGTAGTGAGTAACATGTTTATACGTTCAATCGGTGCAAAATTCGAATTTTCCAACGCTAACTAAAAATATATACATATATACATATAGAGAGATATATTGTAAAAAAAAAAGGTTTGGCGAGTGGATTGTAGACAAACGATGTCATGGGAGAGAATCGTTAGTGCAAGAGAGTCTCGACCGAAATATCGTATCGATCGTGTCACGGATCGCGATTGAGATAATTAACTGAGATTGGTTATCAGCAACATCCGCTCCAAAGGCAAACCCGCGTGTTCACATTTAACACGGTCGTTACATGGTTGTCAGAAGTATTAAAAAATATTCATATTCATATCTTCTCCATACGCTCCTGGAGCGCCGATTTATCTGAAATTATGACCGTTGAGTTATAGTCGATCGGTTCTCGCTAGGAAGTCATGGTATTAAATAAGACATTTCGATGTGCTCTCGTAGATGATAAACGAGGAAGTGAATGTTAGAATTAGTAAACAGCAGAGATGTCGTCATTGGCACGGTAACAAAAAAAAAAAAACGGAGTTGATATCACACCCCTAAAACAACAGTGTAACGTCTCTTACACTGTCGATCACTGTCGTCTGTTACACTGTCGATCTAGGCGTGCGATATAACGCGTCTGTGCTTTTTCACCGAGGATCAATAGTTTCACTGTGATCAGCTGACTAATTGATCGCAGATCGATCAAATTTTATCCGATCTATCCGACTGGATAAGAGTCGCGACCGTGTACAAGAATCGAGAAAGTCAGAGCTCAAATGAGTCACCGTGGATGAGCTCGTGTAGGCATTTCGCAGGCTCTCATTGATGTGGATCGCATTAACGTGGATTGTAGGTCAACAATAGGAAGGATGGAGCGTCGGTAATGGCGACATGGATGGTCAATGATAGGAACAACGAGTGTCAATGATAGGGAAAGATTGTTTCACTGATGTCGATTACGGTTCTCTTGCAGGTACAGAGAGAGGGGAGTTCACTGATAGGAAAAAGGAGTAATACTGAAAGGCGTTTAGATAAGGGACATATCTAAGTATATCTAGAGCAGATAAGATTTCTATTGCAACTTGTAATTTGCAAGGAGAAATGCGAGGATAATTAGTAAAAAAAAAACATCATTTCGAAACATGATTCGGAGATGAAGGCAAAACTATTTCACAAATGTAAGATATGTACAACGGGTATTATATACGTAAATCATTGTTTGTAACAGGCCAGTGCATATCATCCGCAAGAGCTTCCCGAGTTTGACTCCATCGGCTTTCTCACCCGGTTCACAGAAGTAACCTCAGTGACATTTATGCCACAAGAGATTAATACATCGGAAGCCGTGAAAAAGTTATCGCTGTCTCAAAGAAAGTGCAAGATGATGTCCGAGGGCGGTCTCACTATGTGGCCGATTTACACAAGAAACATGTGCCTCATGGAATGCAAGTACGCAATGATGCGAAGAGATTGTGGCTGCCATCCCTTTTTCGCCAGACCTATGGGTGAGTTAACGAGATTAGACAATACGCGAGGGATTTAAAGTTGATCGCACAACACTCGATGCGAGTGTCTCTCAGTGTTCGTGGCTGTCAATGGAATCCTCATAACACTTACAAGCACTCTGGATCAGATCAATGTACGAGCTCTTCTTGGGAGCGAAAAACAAGAGTTCAAAGGAACTTTATTAGTTCTCGCAGATTGTTGAAACTCGGGCGAATCGCGTCCTCCCTATCGACTATGGAATTTAGAGACCAGGAATTTATAGATTTCCGGAGATTCATCGGATATATACGACTTCCGGTTCGAAAATCTAATTTTTCGACTGAAGTAACGTCATACCGAAAATACGTCACTTGCACTTTTTAAATTTCATTTATTCTACCGGTAGTGGCGTATCTCTGGTGTGACGGCACTTCCGGTTGAAAAGTGGGACTCTCAGACCGGAAGTGTGGCGTATTTCCGGTATCGCCACTTCCGCTGTCCTTCAGTGTACTTCAGTGCCCTTGAGTGCCCATGAGTTATGTGAGGTTTTCATGAGATTGCCCATGAGAGTGTCTATGAGAGAATCCGGTGGTCTTGTACTTGTTATTAAGTAGATTTTTTTTTCAGACGGAATTCCCATATGCGGACCTATGCAACTGCGCTGCATAGGCGAACATCGTCGGGATTACATTAGGATCAAACAGACCGTTGCAATAAACTGTGGATGCTATCCCGACTGCGATACCTCGAACTTCAATCCAAAGGAAACCTCATTATCAAATCTGTACGTCATATACAAGCGCACAACTATACGCGCGTCATAAGTAGGTTCATCGTTTCTGCAATACGAAAATCACAAAATAACACGGGCATTTTTTTTTTCTTTAAACGTTTCGGAAATATTTTTTCGATATATTGAAAATATTTTATAGGTATTAAAAAATGTCTGTAAAATATTTTTAAAACATTTTGAAAATATTTTTTTGTCAGCATTAAAATGTTTCGCTGACATTTTCTTTGCGCGTTTCAGCGAAATGTGGAAGATCGCATCCAAATTGCACATACACACCCGCATAAACACGGAAGCATTCGTTGAAATAGCTCTCGGTCAAACGTGAAATTAAAAATATTTCGAAATATTTGATTACAATATTTCAGAAATATTTAATAAAGCCTTCGTTGGAATATTTCAAAATATTATTTACATATATGTTTTAGACATATTTCGTAAGGTTTGAAAAAAATGAAAATATCTTTAAAATGACATCAAAATATTTTGTGCTATATGGAAAGTAACTGCGCGATAAAAAAAACAAAAACATTATTAAATTTTTACATTTTTACATATGTATAGCTTGTAATATACATTGCAGGAAAATGGGATCTCCGAATTCGACATTCGGCACACTCGATTTACTGTTTCCGATGTACAAAGTTCGCCGAGAGCTTGCATTTGGTCTCAACGACTTCATGGGTGAGCGATCAACATTTTTTCATTCCTTCTCTGCCGATAACGAAAGTGCGATTGTTTTCCGCTTGTCTTAAGGGGGAAGTGAAATATCGCAGTCGGCAATGAAAAGTGTAATGAACTTTTCTCAATGGTGCTAATTTTTTTGGAGGAAAAAGCAAATTCAAGCTGGATGCACACGGTAATTCCCATTTTTTTCTAAAAAAAAATTAGCACCATTGAACAAAGTTAATTTGAAAATTGCAACTATCTCTCTCGCACACGCAGCTCTTTCACTTCCCCTTATGTGATAAATACGTATCGATTCTCCGACGGTAACAAATCGCTTTCCCTATTTACTCCGTGATGGTTGATGCTTCGACCAAAATAAAATTAGGTCTTTGTAGTCAATAGATGTAAGTGTGCAAACCTAATTAGCTCGTCGTATCAATCGTTTTGGAGAAAACAGGGTAGGCGATTTGTGCCCTTAAAGGGCACGTGGCTCAGACTCAGTCAGTAACAAATCGCCTTCCCTATTTTCTCTAAAACGATTGATATGACGAGCAAAAGCAAATTAGGTTCTCATACTTATATCTATTGACTACAAAAACCTAATTTGATTTTGGTCGAAGCATCAACCATCGCGGAGAATATAAGGAAAGCGATTTGTTACAATCGGAGCATTGTTACGTGTGTGTCGCATGCCCTCAATCCTATGTGAATACCCCATATGTGATTGCCCCAGCATCCGTTGGTGGCGCCGCTGGATTGTTTCTCGGCTGCAGCGTAATATCGTTCGCCGAATTTTTCTACTGGGCGACCCTTCGACTCTGCTGGTACGGGATTAATCTTCGGAGAGGGAAAGTGGCCAAACTCAAACAGCAGAGGGTATCTAAGCTGCGAGGGCTCTCGATTATGGGTTAAACACTTCGCCGACAACGACAATGTTACCGTAGAAGAATAATCACGAAACCGGAGACAAATGAATACGTCGTAACTGTGTCGGAGTCGTTGAACAAGACCAATCGACCGCCGGTACAATTTCCCCAGATAGAAAACTGACGGCACAGGATTTACTTGAGCATGAATGCACGCCGATATCGTAACAGCACAGCGTATTAAGTGCATGTGCAATATACGACGGTCGGTAACAAAAACTGTAATAAGCTTTTCTCAGGGATTCTGGCATGTACGGTCAAAAGAAAAGTCTCATTGGAAACGGATATCATCTCGGCTTCCGATGAGAGAAAAGAAAAGTCTTTTGATCGTACTTTCCAGAATCCGTGAGAAAAGTTTATTACAGGTTTTATTACCGATCACGGCACATGCTCTTAAGTAATGGCTCTACAAATCAAATGAATGAGTTTATAGAATGACGGTTGACGCAAGGGTTTTGCAAGAAAGACGACGCTAAAATCAAAGACACACTCGGGTCCAGAACAAGGCAAAGTATTGCACATTGTGCATTATTGTCTATTTGAAGTTTTCTCAGTTCCGTTAGCGACGTGAAGCTCCATAGCGAGCTGGAACTGTGCAAGCAACTTCTGGATTCAAAACGCCGTGCCGTCACAATATCGTCACCTGCCGACACAGATATTCGCATTCTGCCGGCACTTCCTGATTAAAGATCGTATGTAACGCATTTAGCGAGACAACACTTGTTACCAGGAACTTTACGCGTTTCAAAAAGGTCGCCTTTTTGTGCAGTAAGTTGCACAAAATTGCGGTATCCAAACTCAAGCCGAAGGTCTCATCACGAAGATAGTCGATCATCGGAGAATTCACAATCGATTAATTCGACAAAAGTCGGAGCTTGAAAAATGCTACGCGCACACAAAAATGTTACCACCTAAAACAGATATATCGTTAAAAACACACACACACAATCCCTTCATAGCCATCGGCCAATTAAATACTTATCCTCGTTTGTTTACCAAGCCGTGCACCAATTTCTCACAGAATTCGCGAAGTTTTTACAGCGGTGTTGAATTTTTAAATTTTAAGAATTTGAGCTTGTTCGACGAGTGACTTTTTTCACTTTGCGGAGAAATCGCGATCTATCGAATTTCCCAGCAGATTTCTAGTGGGCGTCCATAATCGATAATTCGAACTGCAATTCGACAATTTTTATCTTCGACCGAGATTAACGAATTTTTTTGGAGAATTCTCGTACGAGGAAATATTCGCACGCTGAAAAATGAGTAAAAGTATCGTTGGGTATATTAGTCGGAAAATATTTTTTATTGTTGAGTTTTCGCACCGTATCAGCGTTTTACCCAACCAACTTCAACACCGATAGAGATTAATCAATAATATTACATAAATACATACATACAACTTATACACATTAGCGGGCAAGTGCACGAACGGTGCGGTTGGTCTAAATCTTTCCTTGGGATCCGCCCTGTCTGGAGAATTTTTTTTTTTTTTTTGGATTTGTAATCTTAATAATTTGGCCGAAACGCTGAGGAGATGAAGAAGCGTTTCTTCTTAGAATGAGGCGAGGATATCGCTGAAAGGGTTTCCGAGTTCCTTTGCCGCAGCCTCGAAGCTGTCGACGAAAGCCTTTTTCTGACTCTCGCTGGATAACTGTGCACACAAACACGAAATTACATTAAAACACACGCTCGTCTCGCATTTGCGCTGCACTCACCGCAAGTTTTAATAAATATGATCAAAGGAATAATATACAGGACTTTCTTTTCTTTTTGTTTTTTTTTTTGCAACTTTACCCTGTGATAAAAGTCGGATGCCGCGATGCAGAGTATCTTCTTATCCTCGTACTCGTACTTTCCGATCCTCGATTGAACGTGCGGGAATCTTTTTTTCAACGACGGTTAAGGAAATAACCAACAGCAAAGGGGATTCTTTTAGAATCAGTTCAAAGGAGATCCGATAGACGAGGAAAAAGAAAATCATCCTCGTACAACTTCTTTGCACGATGGGGGAAAACGTGGCAAAATGAAATACCTTTGAAATTAATTTTTCGTGTGATCAGTTCTTAAAATTTCTCATCTCGTGTAGAAGATACTGGTCCATTTTGACCTGCTTCCCTTCCTTCCTCCGACGCCGCCCATTTCCTTCGTGATTACAATATTTCAAAGGATACAGAGCTCGGAGCCATGGATTCGTCGAAGCGCTGATGAAGAAGCAGGAGAGACACCACGTCGACATCGTCAACGGTAAGCTTTGAATGAAATTCGGCAGACTGAAGACCACCCAGTCCTGCAGTAGGCCCAATTGCGCACCGTTGCAAGCCACGCGTTCGCAGACCTGAAATTACATTTTTTTTTTTTAACCGATCCTTTGTTTTTATATATATATTTTTTTCATTTCATCTGACCTCAATTTTTCTTTTTATTGCAATATTTAATCTTCGCAGATATTTCGTATGGCATGAGAAAAACTGACAAACTGACAGAACACGAAAACAATTTTTTTTTTTTTTGCATTGGAACACATGCAAAACATGGTTCCAGATCATAATCTGAGAATCCGTCCCATACTTCGTATGGGACGAAAAAGTAGAAAAACAGATTGCACTAATTTTTCAAGGCATATTGCGAGTAAAAAAAGTGCGAATTTTGTCGTTGGCAAAATAAATTGCGAGAAAGTAGCGTACCTTGAAAACGACTGCGGACAAGAGGCGTTGATGGGGTTGTTGCGGGGACAGAAATTCGCCGATTACTTTCGTCAGTATATCCGAGGGCGGGAAGAAATCGCCGAGAACTTCGGAGAGCACGGCGCACAGTACTTGCACCTCGGTTGGATATCCTCGCTTTATTCTGTCGAATATAGCGGAGGTTCTCTCGATCGATCGGACGAGGGCCTCGGGTTCTATGTCGGGAAGAGGTTCCTCGGCGTCCGGACGATTGAATCTGTCGGCTGACTCGGTGTACATGCAGGTGAGAAGAAGCTGCAGCGCCGGCATTGCGAGGAGGAGGCTCGGCTGTCGCAAGCGTTCCACGGCGACCTTGACTATTTGCTCCCCGACTTTGCCGACGACGCTTCGTGTTCCTATCAACCGTTCCAGTCCCTGGAATTTAATACATTTCTTTATCGACAAAGCTCGAATCTCTTAGTCATATCGCACGAAATATTCTGAAAACATTTCATAAATATTTTTAATCTTTCAAATATTCCGAAATATTTCTGAAATATATGGAAATCATTGTTTACAGTGTTCTATCAAAATATGTCAACGAAACACTTCTAAAATATTTCAGAAATATTCTTAACCTTTCATACATCTCAAATATTTCTGAAACGGTGAAAAAAATATTTCGAAAGCGAATGTTAACGGATGCGTGCTGAACTTCGTTCAGGAGAAACAAAAAATAAAAAATGCCATGATTCGTGGATGTATTTTAAAACAGTTCGACTATTTAATGTGGCATAACACTACATGTTATTGGCACACTTGAAAGAGCTCACAGCAATCCCATAGATGAAGTGCTGGAAGCAGTACACATTTTAAAAATAATGAACAATATCTACAGCACTAAAATATTGATAATTTCTTGAATATTTCAGAAAGATATCTAATAGATATTTTACCAACATTTCAAAATAACTGTAAAATGTTTAAAAAATATTTGCTCGTATTCGATTTTCTTAATTCCTTGTACATTGCAATGTACAAGGAATTAAGAACATTGAATTTAATTAACATGTTAATGAAAATTCGACTGCACGCTGAAGCGTTCATTTCAATATTATAGTCCTGCACGATTGGAAGCATATACGTAGCATGGGAACAATTCTAAATTGAAACTAAGAAATCGTCTAGTTTCGTGGGTAAAAAAGGTAAGTAAGAAGTTAAAAACGGGTCCAGCATCCCCTTAACGACGATAACTATCTGTTAAACACTACATACAGCTGTAAATGTAAAAAGTACTTAAAAGAAAAATAAAAAGCTTCCTCTATGAGGAAGAAAAACAACAAACCTGCAGGAGAGTTCTGTGAAGATCGGTCGAAATATTTGGTACTGTGACTAGCGTGAGAACTAACTCCAGGACAGCGGGAGCTTCGGCATCGGGCGGCGTGTCCTCGGCGTGCTCGAGAAGAAAAAATACAAGAGCCCACATGATTCTTTGGTGTTCCTCGCTCTGCCCTAAAACCCTGCACCAATAAATTCAAGGATAAAATCCGTAATTAAACAAACGAACATTTTTATTTCACAATAAAAAAAAATAGAATCAAAAGATCGAAAATATATATTCATAATAAAAAATCGAAAATTTTAATTCCATCTAAAAAAAAAAACTTGCCCGTTTGCTTCGTTAACTTCGATGTGTTTTTGGATATACTTTATCGCCAGTGGATGCACGACGTTCATGGTTTCCTCGCAATTAGCTAAAACCGCGCTTTGCAGAAGATACAACATTCCGTGAAGTGCCGTAATCCGTGCTGGCAAAAAGCTCGATTTTAAGCTCATGTCGACCGACCGTTTCACCTTTTCCAAAGTTTCGACGTCCTGCAAAAAAAAAAAAATACGTTTATCGTAATTTTTTCGGAGAACATAAGGAAGGCAATCGAGGCAATTAAAGTGATGCGAAACAAAAACTCGGTTGGTAAAAACACGAAACTGTAATAAATGTTTCTCAAGCGTCTTCGTCCAGCAGTCGAGCGATCGCTGACAATTCGCCGAAGGAAAGTTTCGCACCTTTGAAAAAAATAAATAAGTAAACAAATAAAATAACGGTGTGGCTATTCGCACCCTTTCGTGTGTCGTGTGTCGTGTGTCGTGTGTTGCCATATAAGCTTTTATACAGGTGAGCTTTTCGTGTGTCGTGTGTCGTGTGTCGTATGTTGAAGCTTTTTCGTGCGTCGTACGTCGTGCCTTCCTGGTCGTACTGTGGCATAGCATTTATCGTGTGTCGTGTGTCGTGTGTCGTGTGTCGTGTGTCGTGTGTCGTGTGTCGTGTGTCGTGTGTCGAGAGTGTTGTGTTTCATAATTTATTAGTTTCAATTAAGCATGACATTATTCGTGTGTCGTGTGTCGTGTGTCGTGTGTCGTGTGTCGTGTGTTGAATGAGTTGTGTTTCACCATTTATTAGTTGCAATTGAGCATGGCATTTTTCATACACATAGAATACAGTTTTATCATGATAACTAATGACAGTTGTCTCATCGTTAATTAGTTTTTATGTTAATATCAAAGATCTGGCTGTAGAGATGATAGCCGGAGTGGTAGCCCCATAATAATTTTCATGTGACGTGTGTCGTGTGTCGTGGTTGTGTATGTTGTGTGTGTGTCACCACTCATTAGTTCCTATTACGCATAATGATTTTTGTGTATCGTGTGCGTGCGTGCTTTTATCAGTTCGTATTAAGGCAATGTGAAATTATTCCGTCGCTATCAAACACCTGAGTTTCGGCATTCTTGAAAAAAGTCCATTACAATATAGGTTTTGATACCGTCCGACTAATTTTCCATTGCCTTAATGTGAGCTAATAAAAGGTGAGACACAACACGGACGCCGCACGACGCACCATACACGACACACGAAAAATATTATGCTTAATTGGAACTGATCAATAGTGAAATACAACACGTTCGATATACGATATACGACACACGATACACGAAAAATGCCATGCTCAATTGCAACTAATAAATGGTGAAACACAACTCATTCAACACACGACACACGACACACGACACATGAATAATGTCATGCTTAATTGAAACTAATAAATTGTGAAACACAACACGCTCGACACACGACACACGACACACGAATAATGTCATGCTCAATTGAAACTAATAAATTATGAAACACAACACTCTCGACACACGACACACGACACACGACACACGACACACGACACACGACACACGACACACGACGCACGACACACGAATAATGTCATGCTTAATTGAAACTAATAAATTATGAAACACAACACTCTCGACACACGACACACGACACACGACACACGACACACGACACACGATAAATGCTATGCCACAGTACGACCAGGAAGGCACGATGTACGACGCACGAAAAAGCTTCAACATACGACACACGACACACGACACACGAAAAGCTCACCTGTATAAAAGCTTATATGGCTACACACGACACACGACACACGACACACGACACACGACACACGACACACGACACACGACACACGAAAGGGTGCGAATAGCCACACCGATAAAATAAATAAATAAAAATAAATGGATTAAAGTTTCCGTTACCGACTGAGTCCGTCTCAAGCGGGAGTTTCCCCATCACGCCGATATTTCTCACCGGTCGAAGAAATAAAAATAAAAGAATAAAAAAATTAAAAACAAACGGTAAAAGTGTTAATTTTGTATGGAGCTGTTTAAAATATTCCTACCCAGATAGACAAGCGCCACAAAATGGAGCAGTTGGAATACTTATTATATATATATAAAAGGGCACGGCCCGTAAATAAATAAATAAATAAATAAATAAATAAATAAATAAATAAATAAATAAATAAATAAATAAATAAATAAATAAATTAATAAATGCCCCAGCCTACCAGAGGCGCGAGAACAGCAGCGGCCTTGCAAACAGCAACGACGAGATAGTGATGTAAAATTTCATTCTCGACAGTCTGAGTCCTCGAGATTTCCAGGCACGTGTCGAGCATCCACTGGAACTGTGCTCTCTCGACGAACAGTTCGGAGATGGACAGGAGCGACTTGACGACCTCATTGAGCAACCGCGGCGGTGTATTGGCCTTGGGCATCATCCACCTCGTATACAGCTCGATGAGAAATCTCAGACAGGATCCCAGATCGAGTCTCGTCCTCTCGAGTGCGCGGTCCCTCCTCTCCTTCAGCAAGATAACCGACGAGCTGAATTTGTCCTCGTGGAGCGAGCAGACGGACCACAGATAAGGTATCGACAGTTGACCATAAGTGTATTCCTCGTAGTTCCCGCTCCTCTCGATGTTCCCTCGCTCGAAGAGATTCTCGAGTCTCGCTCCGTCCTCCCTGCGTTTGCCGGCGTTGCGCACAAGCTCGTACTTCCCCGAGAGAACATTCTGAACGAAGAGCAATCGCTGCGAGCTCTTCTTGTGCAGCGCAAGCTGCGGATCCCTCGGATGATGAATGAAGGAGCTGTTGCCCGGATTGCCAGGCGACGGAAGAAGCATTGTCATCATGAGTAGCCTCGTTATCGCCTGAACGGCTAGGCTGGTCGATTGGCCCTGGAGTGGGTCGTCGGGCTCCTCGCCGTGCGGCGATACGCTCAGAACGCTCAGAAGTGCCATCCACATCTCCTCGAACTGCAGCCGCGTCGTCCAGCCGAGCAGGTTCGCCCTGTAGACGAACTGGCGCAGGACGTCGACCTCCTGCAGGAGACTCGACTCCGCCGAGAGCAGCGGAAAGTTGCACCTCGTCGGCCCGGAGGCGACCGCGTGCCAGCCGTGCTTCCAGGCGAGGGGCGGCGTGAGCACGAAAGTGTTCACCAACCTCTGACGAGCGATCGCGACGATCAGATTCTTCAGGGTCCTCAGCATGAACCTCGGAACGTTCTTGGCCCTCGGCGAGCCTCGACGATCCTCGAGCCAGCAAACGAGTGCGCTCATCTCGAGGCAGGCCTGCGCGCAGTGTCTCGTCTCCTCGGACTCGAGAGCCTCTCGAAGTCCCCGATCGTCCGGCCTCCTCAGTGGATTTCCGCTCCTCCTCGACCACTCATCGACGATCCTCGTCAGAGACTTCGCGGCCGAGCATATCCATGTCTGACGACTCTCGCCGTCGAATACCGCCGATATCCTCGAGTTCTTCAGCAGCTCCTCGGCGCAGTTTAGCGTCAGCTCGAGCTCGTGGGGCTTGAGGCTCCTCGCACCGATCTCGTGACGATCGACCATCCAGTGCGAGGTCTCCATGCAGAGTAGAGCGAACTTCGCGAGATCCTCCTCGTGCTTCTCATCGAGAGCCTCGATAGACGATCTCTCGAGATCGGTGATGCTCGTCGCGTAGTTCGTCACCGCCGGAAGTATCGTGAAGAGCGTTCGCCGGAACATCGAGTCCTCCAAGAGACTCGCGAACCTCGACGAGTACCTCGAGATCTTCGGGTTGCTCTCCGAGGCCGAGGGATCGTAGATCTGATGGGGCTTCGGCGCGAGGTCGTTTATGTTGCGGACCTTCTGGAGTATGCAGCGTCTCGCCGACGAGTAGAGCGGGCACGGCTCAAGAGGTTTTTCACTACCCGCGAACTCGCTCTCGCGGTACTTCTCGCCGGTCTGGCGAACGCCGAGCCGCACGCACTCGATAAGGATCTTCAGGTCGAACTCTCGGGAATTCAGAACAGCGTCGCAGTCCTCGAGGTCGAGCTGGCCGAGGAGCTGCGCCGACTCCGGCAGATTCTCGTTGACGCTCGGGTGGCAGCAGCGGAGCTTCACCTGCGAGAAGAACCACTGGCGATCGAGCTGGACGTTCCTGACGATGGACGGATTGAAGGGACGGCTGTGCTCGAGCTCGAGCGGCGAGAGATCATAGTGAGCCGATGCGAGTTTGTTCATGAGAGTCGCGAGCGTCCCGTGCTTCCTCGCGAGCTTCGTCGCCCGAAGATTCTCCATGAGCTGGAGGAGATCGTCTCGCGGAAGTTGCTCCAGGGCGGCCTCGGCGCTCGAGGCGAGGAGAATCTCGGCTCGACGACTCGCGATCTTCGCGGCCATCCGCGAGAGCGCGAGGTGCTTCGACTCGAGGAATCTCGGCACGAGAGCGAGGATGACAGCGCCGCTCTGGGACTGGTGAGCGGCCTCCATGCACTGAAGAAGCCTCTTGACGAAACTCGGCCGGCTCAGGTCGAGACATCGAGCAGCGATCGCTTGAACGAGAAGACCGCTCGCAGCTGGGTTTCTGTGAACTGCCGTCGTCACGAGATCCCTCACAGGCGGCTCGCCCGAGAGGCTTATCGTCTCCTCTATGTGCTTGACGAGAAGCCAGGTGAGCGGCTCGACCTCGTTCAGATTCTCGCAGACGTGTTCGCAGAAGAGTATCGTTCCGGACTCGCGAATGATCCTCGAGTTTATGCTCGTTTCCCTCGAGCGCCGAATCTCCGCGCTGGAGTCGGCCTGCTCGGAGTTCTCCAGGAAAACGGTGCTCCAGCACGACTCACGAATTCCGAGGACCCTCGACCAGAATGGCACCTCGCTGTAGTCGAGGAGCGTCAGGAGATAAGACCAGTGGCAGGTGAGCAGCGGACAGGAGCCCGAAACGTCGATCATCAGACGGTTCAGCTCGTCCATCGGAACGCTCTCGTCGTCCCTTGAGCGTATCATCTGCATCGTCGCGTTCGCTACCTTGCAGTGACTCCCGGACTCGAACATGTGCACGCAGAGCTGGAGAAAAAAGGCGAGTTGCTTTATCAGATGAAGATCGTCGCCTCGCCGCTCGGAGATTTTATCTCCGAGCTCGTCGAAAGGAATTTTCTTCCTATGATCGACGCTCTCGAGAATTGAGCGGACTCGCCGGCCGACGAGGCCGATCACCCTGAAGAGGAATATCGAGAGGATATTCTCCGGCGGGATGGCCGTCGATTGGATGTTCGTCGCGTTCAGAGGATCGGCCGTCGTGCAGAGCGTCTCGGGGAGCGCGAGCGTGTGAGCGAGGTCGGTCATGTAGACGCTCAGGTCGGAGAGGCGAGCGAGCATCGCCTCCTCCTTCGCGTAGGAGACCAGCGAGAGAACGACTATGTTGACCGTGCCGAGCCAGCGCTTCAGTTTGACGGTGGACTCCTCGGGCGTCGGCGGGACGACGAAGAGGACCTTGAGCAGCGGATCGACAGGGCGGAAGACCGTCGGCGAGACCGCCGAGAAGAGCCTCATCAGGGCGACGTCGGCCTCGCGAGTCTCGAGACGGATCTTACCAGCGGCGAGGAGCGGAAGAATCGTGTCGGTCGCGAGACGCGACCATCGACGCCACTTCTCCTCGCCGTTGCCGTCGCCGTCGTAGCGCGACTCGGCGACGCATCGGGCGAGGAGCTCGATCACTCGAGGATACTCGACGAGACGCAGGAGTGTCGTCATGAGAACCTCGCGGGTCGTCTCGAGCTCGCGCTGGTCGGTCGGATTCTTCGTCGTCGAGGAGGAGCGCGAGAGAAAAATGTCCTCGACGATCGGGACGAGGGCGGGAATGCAGTGTGTCGTAGGCGGCTGACCCGAGGCCATCAGACCGTCGCACAGGTGGATTATCTTCGGCACGTCGATTATGTTCTTGGAATGGTACTTCTTGTAGGAGAGGTGGACGAGGAAACCGAAGATCTTCGGAAGGAGCTTTTCCGTGCTCTTGATCTGGGCCTCGTCTATGAAGGCGAACTGGTCGAGGACGAAACCGATGAAGATCTTGTCGGTGTCGAGCAGACAGTAGTTCACGTGGAGCTGGACCAACTGGATCAGAAGCGTCAAAACCTCGCACTGAAAATCAACCGAACCCGTCGTCGTGTACTGCTTCAGCGACTTTATCACCATCGGCTCGAAGATCTTTATGAACGAGGCCACCGAACTCTTCTGCGTTGTCGCGCGAGCGAAACTCTTGAAGACCGTCGATATCTTGCGATCCTCGCGCTTTCGCAACGAGCCGATCCAGCTGAAATAAAAAAATATATATGTTAGGATGCGAGGACTACTTTTTTTCAATTAAAATATTGTTTCTAGGAATAAGTTAAAGTTAATTTCGGACTCAGTCAGTTAGTTTAACGCAGTTGTTGGGCGGCGAATTCTTGTCTTTGAATGACTTGTACTCCTGAATAATCTGATTGCCATAAGCAAACAATCGGTGTATTGATTAAGAATGCTTCAATGAAATGAAAATATTTGTATATTAAGATGCAATCTGTAGATATTATTATAATTGTTGGAGATATTTTCACTGTTTACTAATTCACTGATTTATTTTTTATTGTTGTATGTAAGTAAAAGGGTTTATCCCGTAAACTGATAAATAAATAAATAAATCGTAGCGTGATGTCGAGGTGACGTAATATCGGTAACAAAAACTGTAATACAATTTTGCTTCCGTAGTGGAGGAAGCTTCTTTTTCGTTAGAGATCTAACGCGATTGTTTTCTATTACTGACAAAGTTTCCTCTGTAAGGAAGCCAAGTATTGAAGATAACATAATGAATTAGTTTTTTCGTGACCGACCGAGTCGGCTCAACGTCATTTTGAGATTCATCCGGTAATTCTTACCCCGCATCGGGTTCGTTTCCGCCTCGGCAATTGTTACCCATAGCCTTGATAGTCTCTGCCATGTGTCTCGCCGGTCTCTGAAAGCACTGAGCATAAAGTCCCCTCCTGCCGTCGTCCTTGTAACTTTCCGCGAATTTATTCGCGCTCCTGACCACCTCGAACTCGCTCCACCGAGCGTTTATGTTAGTTCCGAAGAGGCACTTGAGCAGTTGCCTCACGCACTGTACCGTGTTCGTAGGCGAGAGACTCAACGTCGTCTGAAGATACTGCAATATCTCATCGGCGAATTTCGTCGCCTCGAGTGTGCTCGAAATTTCCAGTATCTGCGACAAAACTCTCAGACTCGCGTGAAGAAGCGCCAGATACATAGCGCTCGCCTCGGAGTCCAGTGTGCAGTTGTAATTTGCGTGAGCCGCTTTGAGAGTCTCGTAGAGTCGCATGTAGTGAGGAATCGGAAAAAAATGCCCGGTGAGATCCTTGCCGATCTTGATGGCCGAGATTCCTCGCTCGACGCGCTCCTTGGCCTTCGGCTCGTTTCCCATGAGTTTTCTTCGGGGCGAGAGCGACTGGGCCGACGGTAGGGACGGCAGAGAGGACTTCACACTCGGCGGCACGAGCTGCACGCCGTCGATCACGTGGACGTAGATATTGAGCAGTCTCGCTATGTGTATGAAGAGCAATTCGACGTGGCGATTCGTCGTTTCGTCCTCGAAGAGCTTCCACAAAATCGCCGGCTCCGTCGAACCGCCGTTTTTGCCGTTTGTTGTCTCGCCGCTCGGTCTCAAACCGCGAAGCGCCAGACCGGACGTGACGTTTCCGGCGAGCAGAATCAAGTGCCTGTGCGTCGCGAGATCGAGGCTCACCGGCGACGAGGACAGCATCGAGGTCGCCAGCGACAAGAGACCGTTCCCGATCGGCGTCAAAACTCTGCTCGTCAGGCCGACCTCGTTTATCTCGCATCCGCGACTCAGCGAGCTCGTCTTCGTTTCCTTCTTTACCGGCAACTTCGCGACGAAACACTCCCACGCACGCGGATAGAGAGTCGTCGTGTAAGTCTCGCTCAATCGACAGAGCGCCTCGCAACAGCCGTAAGCGAAGAACCTCGAATCGTGAACGAGCAGCTTGTCCGTAAGCAGACTGACGATTATCGAGAGGGCGTCCTCGACTTTGTCACGCCCGTGATGAGCCTCCTGCTCTGCGTAGAACGAGCGGAACGGCTCGATCAGACTCTCCACCAGGAGCTTGTACTCCATCTGGCAACTCTTCGTCAGCAGGGGGTCCGATATTATCGTCGATAAATACTGCTCTGTGTACTCGGACGCACGACGCGTCACCTCGTTCTCGTTCGGATGCTGGTAGTACAACGACGGCACTATTCTGAAAAATATATACGAAGTTGAGGATCCATCGCACATAGATCGACAATCGAGAATTTTATGGGAACGAAGCTTTAGTGCTTCGCGATATGCCAAAAATCTTTAAAATATCGGACGTTTTAATTGTGGCGAGAACTTTCGTTTTGCATAATAATAATGCCAAAAAGTTATGAACTAATTATTTAAAAAATCGGAAAACCTTTTATTTACTCATACTGAATGAATTCCTTGATTTTTTTTTAATTCGTACGAATTTTTTTCAGATTTTTGTTATATTCAAAAATTTTCTTTCGAATATTGGAAAATCCTATGTAGAAGCACGAATTTCGGATATGTTTCCGTATGACAATTCCACAGTACACACAAAAAGTTTCGAGGCTACTGCACCGACAGTTCCGTAGTTTACGAACTTTGAAAAAATTTAAAAAACGGAGAATTCAAAAATGTACCAACATTTTGAAAAAAATCATGTAGCTTCTAGAAAATCAATGAATTCATTTGAAAAGAGAAAAAGCGTTTACTGATTATTTGTTGAATAACTCTTTTTAGCAGTTTGTTAATAACTTTTTAACATGATTATTATTATGCAAAATCAATGTTCTTGGCATATTTACTACAGTTGATTTTTTTCAGATTTTTATACCAATGGAAAGTGTTCAAATTCCCACTGAATCTCACTTTTGGCTGGAAATGCACGTGTAAAGCATCCTTAAGAGGCCGATTTGCCAAATTAGTTTTTCATCGGTTCGCAGATAAGTGAAACATCGACGATTTTTTTTTTCGTTTTCTTCTTCGCATACCTGACGACAGCTTCGCTAGCGGCGCGCCGTATCCTCGGATCCTGATCCGCGAGCAACGCGAGCAAAACGTTTATAACGTTTTCCTGAAAATCGAAACTGCCAGTCGCGTATTTCACGGCGATGTAGGGCAGTTCGCTCAATATCCGAGCCAATTGCACTTTAACGAGGAAGTAAGGATTTTCGACGAGCCGGAGGAGCTTGTTCGTCACAGATATTCCATGTCTATTGTCCTCGGACTCGAGAAGATCGGTGAGGCACGTACTGAGTGCGATCAACGTCTGACGACACGCCGTCGTCGAGTCGTCCTCCAAACCCTGACGGAACGAACGTACATGTAAAATTAATTTCAGACATTATTGACTGATGTTGGAAATGAGAAGGTAAAAAAAAGAAAATCTCTACAGGCCTCTCTTAATTTTTATCGGCGGCGAATTTTTAATGCGCTGCCGATTGTTGTAAAGTCAGTATAATAATAAATTTAGAAACCGAAAATGTATATTTCCGGAGGTTTACCGGAAATGCGTCATTTCCGGGTTGAAAATCTCAATTTCCGCCCGGTCATGACGTATTTTCGGTATGACTGATAATTATCAGGACCTGGAAGGGAAGCCCCTGCGGCGATTTGGCGTGGATTCTTGAAGATTGGAACAATAAATGAACTACTTTCCAAAATATGTATAAGAATAAATTGAATGAATAAATTACCTTAACGAGTAAATTAACGAGATTTTCCAACGGCACAGCCTTGCCGCCCCTACATTTGGCGACTTCTTCTTCCAGGTTCGCGTAACTTCCTTTGCATCGAGCGTAGACCGCAGTCAAGTAGTGCCCGACGAGCGTCACAACGTTGCCTCTGATTTGGGGATCCGAGTGTTCGGCGAAAAGCAATATATCGGCCATCATCTGTTGACCACCGTCGAGCGGTGGATCCTTCGCGAGCGTCGACGACAAAATTGTCGGGTAAAGCCTGAGAATATTTCCTATGCACGTGAGAGCCAATGATTTTACGCTGACCCGAAAATACTTGTCGGAAACGAGTTGTCCCGAGTTTCCGGTCAGCAGAAACGACGATGCGAGATACCGACAGGCGTATTTTAGAGGCACGTCGGCATCGGTGAAGGTTCCGATCTCCACGCAATCCTGAGGAACGTTCGATGTCGTTACCAGCGAAGAATCGTCCGAAAAGTGCGATTCCTCTTGCAATATTCGATCTTCCAACGATTTCTCACTCGCCACGAGGCTCCGCTGTTCGAGGAGCTTCGCCGTGTCCAGCGATGTTTTCGAATCGTTCTCCTCCTCGATTAATTCACCTATGGAAAGTAAACGGAAAACACCGTTCGTATTCGTTATGTTTCAGTGGAAAATTTATCGTACGGAATGAAAATAAAATTGTACAATTAGGAAATTGTAAAATTGGGAAATTGCAAAATTACGACCAGAGCTGGACAAAGTACCGAAAAGTACTTAAAGTTCTAAGTACTAAGTATCGCAAGTACTTTAAGTACAAAGTAATTTCCGTACTTAGAGTACTTTTATAAAATACAAAGTACAAAGTACTTTTTCTTCTTAATCGGAAGAGGCGGAGTTCCACGAGTACCGAATTTGGAGAAGAATTTTCAAATCAGACGGCCCTGTTCAGGGCTAGCATTTTTTCAACAGGTCCAAACTCTTGGTTTCCAATCCTTGGTAACGGACTAATCGATGGGACTATGACGACTGGACCTTGGGATAGTGAGTGGAGGTCGACTGGATGTATAACATCTAAATCTCGGACGTATGGATCTAGAGAAAGGTCTCCATTTTGTGCACGAAAAATCGTATTTTTGGGATTTAAATGGAAAATATTGGGTTGGGAGTAAAACAATTTTATGAGACAGACATTTTGTTACGTTACGAAAGAGGTGCAAAATAATTTGCATATGGGTTCCGCATTTATTACAATGTTGAGCATATCTTCCTCAAAGAGGAAGTTATGCTTAAAATTGTACAAGTACTTTGGTCTTAGGACTCAGTAATAGTACTTAAAGTACCGAAAAGTACTTTGATACTTTAAGTACGTACTGTACTTATCAAATAAGTACACATGTACTTAAATACTGCCCAGCTCTGATTTCGTACTGCCCAGCTCTGATTGGCAAACGTGAAAAATACACGACTAAAAAAGAATGCAAAGAAAAAAAAATTTTAATTTTGTACCTACTGTCTATCGAGCGATTGGTAAGCGAGCTCTGATTGTCGTCGTGATTGTCAGACGTCTCCGGAGCGTCGCCGACATGAATGGGCGTTGTGTCGGTCTGCGTTCTGTGAACCTCGCTTAGCGTGTTTATGGAGTCGGAAATCCATTTTTCGACGTTCGGATGAACCTCCGGTAGGTCCGGTTCGAAGAGGGTCAACCTCGATTCCGAGTGATCGCCGGAGACCGTCGTCGTGGACGCGCTCATCCGTCCCAACGATATTCGCGTCGTGTTCTCCGAAGTTATTATCTTACTGCTCGGTATCCCGCTCTCGGAGGTCAGCGCCCTGACGAGATCGTCGTCGGGAGATTCCAGGAGTTGAGCGAGAGTTTCCAGCGCGGCGTTCACCATGTTATGGTCGGAATGCCATTTAGCGTAGTGGAGACACAAATCGTATATCTGCAGCAGACAGTCGAGACGATGGGCGTCCGAGTCGACTTCCGGCTCGGCGGTAGCACTTATGTGGGGCAAAATCGTTCTCAGACAGCCGAGAACTCCGATCACTAGCGGCGTGTTGTCTTCCGTCTGCGAGACCGGAACCAAGGAATCTGTTTCATAAAAATATTAATCTTGTTAGTTCGAATATTAAAAGAATTTTTTAAAGAGCGAATATCGAGATTTTCACATAGCTTCCTCGTGTAATGTAACGCTGTGCGATTCTACGCAGTAAAGAATAATTTTGTAAAATCGGAATACGAAGTTTCGTAAAAATAGTTTTGTTAAATAAGTGACAAACCTGATTGTTCAGATTTGAATATATAAATCTGTCCTTTTATTTGCCGGGTCATTGACAATTTTAGTTTGTACCTCTGTTTGTAAAACCGGAGCCGATGATTCGGCCGGGAAATTATCAAATGAAAAATTGTGGACATTTGTGGACAATAAATTATTGTAAGAAGTACTAACTTTTTTTTACTGTGTGTGAGACAGGATTTTCTGCGATTATGGCTTTCGACGAAGCTTTTAGATTTTCCAATTTTCAAACCATCTAACGTCCCGACGTTTCGTCGACCGAAAGAATAATTCTTAATATCTCGACTTTTGCCCTACATAATTTTATACCAAAAGCCTAACTCGCCTCGCGTACGACATTTTGACCACATAGCTTGAAAATTTTGCAAGCTCACAGCAAGCACAAATCTTTTTTGAAAGTGCCAAAAAAAGAAACGAGTTCTCATAGTTTTTTAATCCTTCAGCCGTTTCGAGCCAAAATCTAACTTTAATTTTTTTTTTTTTACCTATCAAGTTTCTCAGCACATAAGCCAAGAATATTCGTGGCTTTCGACAGTAGAGACACGTATTGACTATCATACTGGCTGCGTTTCTTCTGAAGACCGCTTGAGACGAGGACAAATTTGGATAGAATGCTTTGAGCAGTGTCTGCAAAAAAAATAAAATATATGTTTCGTTTAAATGCGGTATAAATGAAATCGGAGGTGGTCCAAAGTTGTTCGCAGATTTTCCAACTACCTTGACATCCTTGTCGGTCATAAATGGTCCCAGATTTTTGAATATCAACGGCAAAGATTGCGCCAGCGTGTCGATCACCGATTCCTCGCTTCTCTGGCTAATTGCCACGATGCACGGTACTAAATTAGACACGTAAGCCTTGCCCTTCATAGGCCTTATGGTGTGACTGAGGATTCCGAAACGCCAGAGCGCCGCTCGCAGCGATCTCGACGAGCCGTTTTTGCTTATCATGTTGTACAGCTGGAATTGCACCTTTATGATGTTGCTATCCGCCATAGACTGTAAAATTAAATGAAATTCAATTGTAGATTAACGATCAAACTTTGTACAGTTAAAAAGAAAACATTTAATTAAAAGGTAACATGCAAACCAAGAATTATGGAAAAAAAAACATTAAATCGACTAAAAATTGTCGCGATAATAAGCGAATGAAAAAAATAAAATAAAAATAAGAGGCGGTGTGCAAATCTAAAATAAAAAAAAGATTAAGTAAACGAAAGATTGTTATTGATAATAAACTATTGGTATTGATAATAAACGAACAAAAACCGTAATATGCAAAATTTACAGACAAAACCATAGACCAAAAATTGTTATTAATAACAAGGAAACGAAAATGAAAAGGAAAGACGTGTGGACCCAAAATTAGAGAGAAAAAAAGATTAAATAAATTAAGATTGTTATTGATAATAAACAAATGAAAAAAAGGTAACACGCGAACCAAAAATGATTTTAAAAAAACATTAAATCGACTAAAAATAGTTGCCAATAAGCACAAAAAAAAAAAAACTTGTGAAATTTTGTATACTCTTATGATCCTGTTGAGACACTCGTCGGCCAGCATCCTGACGTCGGATTCCGAGTCGTCGCACAGCAGTAGAAGGCGTTTTATCGAAAGGCTCAGAACTTGCGAAAAGTTCGGAGCGGTTTTTATGCCCGGCAGACACATGTTGTCCACTATTGTCGCGCAGCACGTAATTTTCTCCGCTTTCCTAAATAAAGAAAAAAAAAAAAAAAAAAAACAAAAAAAAAATAAAAATGAAACGTTTCTATTAATCGTTAATAAATACGGTGAATTTTTGCGAAAGCGCTTTTTTTTAGCGGCGCACACACATTTTTCACGCTATTTCGATTTCGAAAAAAAAAAAAAAAAATTTTTTTTTAGAAATTAATTTTTAACGAATCGTCGTAATTTACCTCGTCGCATCGTCCGGCACGTTGTTGACGGTCTGCTGTTGAAAATTTCTCAGAGCGTCGACGGCCTTCATAGCACTGTTCAGTGCTTGCGCCATTATTGCCACATTCATCAGCGCCGAGACAGATCTCTAAACAATTGCCACGGCTCTGCTTCCGATTACAAATTTGTCTGTCATTTTTTGTTCGTTATTTCCATCCTCAAAGTGGCGTCGAACGTTTCGATGGGGTCGTGTTGAAAAACACGACGAGCATAACCACAACGATATCCTGCCATTTGTGACAGGATAAGATTATTTCGTCGTGTTTGATCCGAGCACGTACACGAGAAATCCGGTCATATTCGTATGTGTCGGTGTTTCCGCGCTTGAATCGGCGCACCGGGAAGCCGCAACGTTCCCCATCCAACGGCGCACGCCGTCGAAGAGAGCTTCGGTCGCGCGATTTCGCCGCCAGATGTCAGCAAAACAGACTTTCCGGTCAGCTTGGAAAATGGCGAACTTACGATAGAAATAGTCGGACATTTTTAACAGATCGTTGTTTTGTATTGTTATTCGAGCCAACAGAAGCGGAAAGACGCTCATCGCGAGAGTATTCAGTCGAATAAAATTTCACTCGAACGCACAGTATCGTAAGTGACGAGGCGTAAGACGACAAAAAAAAAAAAAAAACCGCGCGGTTCGCATAAAATATTTCTTTATTTTACGATTGTTCTGATGTTCCTTTGGTTTTTTCAGGTGACCGGGTGCGATTTTTTTTTTTCATCCGAAAAAAGTGTAACTGGAGCTCCTCTCCTGCGAGACGAGCAAAATCGAGGTGACGAGCGGCACGCTCGGTGGAGTAATCGAAAGAATCGAGGGAAGCTTGGCCCGGTATAGAGCTGATGTTTGGTTAGTCGATGAGATGTTTCAAGAAACGCAGAACATTTTGGGCTCTCCAAGGTAACATACAAAAATTAGACCTGTTGTTGATATCGTTGTTATTGTTCTTACGATTATTTGTTTTTTTTTTAATTCATGGTACGAACCCTTTCACGAATGGAATACAGATAATTGTAGAATATCGTTGCTACGATGTGTTCCAAAATTTTTTAAAAATTGTTGATTTAAAAAAAAGACTAACATAACAAAACTTCACTTATCGTTAATATCGTCGTTATTATTATTACGATTATCTGTTTATTTTCTCACGGTACCAACCATTTTACGAATTGAATACAGACAAATTATGTGATTTCTTTAATACGGGATATTCAAAAAATTCAAGAAAGTTAATGTTAATTTACCCAAAAAACCAAAATACTAACATAAAAAATGCCACCTATCGTTAATATTGTCATTATTGTTTGTTTAACAATTTGTTTATTTGTTCACGGTAAGAGCCCTTTTACAAATTGACTACAGATCTTGATCTTAACTATAGTCTTCCAAAAATTCAAGAAAATTATTTTTAATATACAAAAGAAAAATTCTAATATAAACAACTTTCACCTATCATTAATGTTGTTATTATTATTGTTACGATTAATTGTTTATTTATTCACAGTACGAGCCCTTTTACAAATTGAAAAGAGATAAATTGGATGATTTCATTAACACGGCATATTCTAATAATTCAAGAAAATTATTTTTAATATACCAACAAAAAAAAACACAAATATAAATATAAATCGTTCACCTGTTGTTAATATCGTAGTTATTATCGTTACGACAATTTATTTATTTATTCATGGTCTGAATGCCTTTACGAATTGAATTCAGATAAATTGTACGTTTTCTTTAGTACAACGTATTCAAAAAATGACTCAAAATTATTGTCAATTAAAAAAAAAAACATTTTGTGCAAAAGTACCGCAAATTTCTAAAAAAAAAAAAAAAAAATTGTTTCAGTACTCGCCGTTCGAAAGCCTCGACACTGACCGATGAAGAAAGATGCCAGGCTGCGCGGCGATCGGCTGCAACAACCGTAGCGAGAAGGGCTACACGATGAAATGTTTTCCGCGCAATCCGAATCTGCGTAGAATCTGGAAGGAGCGAGTGTCCCGAGCGGACTGGGAGCCTTCGAACAATTCCTTTCTCTGTCACGTTCACTTCGACTCCGATCAGTGGGTATTGTCGCAGAGTTGTCGAGTGAAGCTGAAGAAGAACGCCGTACCGTCGATATTCACGATAACTTCGACGCGAAAGTCGCCGAGGAAGCGTCGAAAGTCGCACAACTGCGAGAGCATCGATTACCTGTCCGAGTCGTTAGACCCGTTGTCGACCGTTCAGAACACGATACGCAATCGTTTTTCGTCCTACTACGCTCCGTACGGCATGCACGACGCGAACAGTCGAAAGATCGACGGCGAAGTCGTCGGCGGGATGACGAACTCGTTGGCGAAGGTGAAACCGGAGATGAAGTCGCAGCTCGATTCCGACCAGGATCTCGACGACATCGAGAGAAAATTGCGGCTGATATGCGGCGGCGAGTCGGTGACTAATGAGAAGGCCGATTACGCGAACGGCGACGGCAGCGCCACGAAGCGCGCTCGCGATTGGTCGAGAGAGAACGGCGAGGCGGCGAGCGAGAGGGACGTCAAGGAAGTCGGCGGGACGATCGACAAGAGCAAAAGATCCAATTGCGAGATAACGAGGGACGTCGAGAGTTCCGCGGCGGAGGTGAAGCCGGCGCTGAGGTTCGAGACGGCGAGAAGATCGACGTTCACGATAAAAGTCACGGGACTCGAGGAGGACGTCGAGGAGATCGTCGAGGGCCTCGGCAGCGAGCAGCTCGAGTACAAATCGGGCTGCGGCTCGAGAAACAGTCGGAGATTGGTCACTTCGGTGATCTCGGTGACGGACGCGCCGATTCCGGCGCTGAAGAAACCAAAGCTTGAGGTCGACGACTCGTCGCCGAGCGACTCGAAGGTTGACTGGAACTGGCGCGGCAACGGAAATACGCCGAAGCTCGCGATGGTCTCGCCCGACGACGACGACTCCTCGATCGCAAAGAGGCTGAGGGAGAAAATTTTGTTCCAGGAAGATGTTATAAGAAAATTGACCGATCGTCTCGTGACTCGGGCGGAGTCGAACAGCGTCAACTCGAGAAATCTCGACAGGGAGTCGAAAAGCAAAATTGAGAAGATCGACGAGAAACGAGGCAACGGTCTCGAGAGCAACGAGAGCCTGCTGAAGGGCCTCTCGACAAGAGTCAACAATCTCGAGGAGGTGAACAAGGGCCTGCAGAAGAGACTCGCCGAGAAGGAGCAGGAGAGAAAAAAATTCGAGATGCAAATTCGCCAGCGGGACAACCGCATAAAGGAGCTCAACTGGAAGCTCGACAAGGCCTCGAAGTACGTCGAGAGGGCAGAGAAAAATGCTATTACGTACAGGAAAAAAATGATCAATATGCAGAGCTCGATAGCGAGGAGGAAAATCGTCGAGGGGAGGATGGAGGTCGCCGAAACCGAGCTTGCCGAGAAAAGGGCGGAGTGCCGAACCGTTAAGGTCGAACGGGCCGAAAGTGTCGGCGAGACCGTCGCGGAGGATCGCAGCGCGCCCGAAGACGGCGGACTTTACAGAACGGTGCAAGACATTTTCGACGAGAGCAACGACTGCGACGACGATTTGTGCGTTATAGACACTAGGGAGGATTTTATTCGACAGTTCGAAGACAGCTTCGAGCCGCGCGTCTGAACTCGGTGGAGCGTCGAAAAATTGTCCGAGAATAATTCGGCAAAAAACGTTCTGCGTAACAAAAGGAAAATAATATTTGAGTTTTCATAATATTAATTTTAATACTCCAGGTTAGATATTACTAAGAGACGAAAAAAAAGAAAGTATTTTAATGAAAATGAAAGAAAAAAACTGCGAATGAAAAATCGCCTTGTCGAGTATCTGATGTAAATAATTCCCGTTTTATTTGTCATTTTGTAAGTCCCGTTTTGCATCGGTCATTCGAGAGAACGATGCCGAGCGATGGAAAAGTAAAGAGCGGTGAAGATTTCGTTTTTTTTTCTTTTTTTTCTTTTCTAACGTTTGCGGGAAAGAACGTTCAAATGATGTAAATAGTTTGTAATTAGCTTCGTACTTTCGATGTAACAGGTCAATGAAATATTTTCACGCTCCCCGCCAGCATTCGATTCATTGTTGACCAGCGGCAGGACCAAGATGCTCTTTCCCGGCAGGGCCTCGCGGAGCTTCAGGAGGGTCGGCAATCCGTTGCCCTCGCGTATCAAGTTAGCTTCTTCCTTGTAAACCTGCGAGATCGGCCGATGCAATTTTAATTACATTTTTTTACATTTTTTATGAGAAAGCAATATGGAAATTTCAATTTTCGACTTTTATGAAGAAGCGATATGAAAATTTCACTTTTGAATTTTTAAGAGGAACCGATATGAAAATTTCGATTTTGACCTTTAATAAAGAAGCGATATAAAAAAATCCAATTTTCAACTTTTGTGAGGAAGCGATATAAAAGTTCCAATTTTCAACTTTTATAAGGAAGCGATATGAAAATTTCAATCTTTAACTTAAAAAAAAATTAACAAGGTAGAAGAGTTATTAATATCGCGGCTGGAAGATCCGGACCTGCCTCGTCGCGATTTTCGCAGCCTCGTAGTTCCAGTGAAGATGATCGTCGAGCCATGGATTCAGACGATTATTTCCCTTCACTGTAACGTCGTTCGGAGTGCATCTCTCGCGCAGTTTTTTTTCGACGTATCGGTACAGCAGCTTGCAGACTCGTTCGGGATTTTGCCGGGGAACCAGACTGTCTCAAAATGAAAAAAAAGGTGCATAGTAATTTGCACATGGCTTTCTCATTTATTACAACATTTATACAATATCGCGTTTAGTGCTTTCACTGCGAGAAAGTTCGTAGATCTCTTGTTAGGTTCCTCACAGAGGAAGCTACGCGCAAAATTGTAATAAACGAGGAAGGCAACCAGAAATCGCATTTCTCGGCCTTTTAGACTACTTTAAGGCCCTGATACTAAAATCTCAAGTTTTTTTGTTTTTAACGAAAACAGTTTCCTCTACGAGGAAGCAAAATATCTCGTCTTCGACAAAGAAAAAAAAAACATTCGGAAACGGTGAAATTTCGAATTTACCGAAGGGAAAATCTGGCAGTGATTTTTTTGGGAATGGTCAGTTTGACCTCGCAATCGCAGTCCAAGTGATTGCGAATGAAATGCAGATTGAACGAGGGATATCGCCAGACGTGCATGAGCGTTTGTTTGACTTTCCCGTCGTAACCGAGCCTCTTCAGACCCGCGTTTTTTCGATAGTCTTCCATGTCGACGCTGAGCCGCCGATAAACGTCCTCCTCGTCGGGGGTGACTTGAGCGACGTCGTCGTAGAAACCGGGAATTTTCACACGACCGTCGTCATCGACGAAAATGTTAATGAGGAAAAGTACGTCTTGCATCGGCTCGTACAATATTCCACCGTACTCGCCGCTGTGTAAATCCATTTTCGGACCCTCCACGCACACGTCGAAGTAACAAACTCCTCGCGCTGCGTGGATTATGCACGGGACGTCGTTGCCTATCCACTCCCCGTCGTTTATCAGAATGCAATCTATTCCCATTAAAAATCCCGAGGTCGTGGCTTCCAGGCTGCTCTCGACGCCCACGCTGCCTGCCTCGTGCATGGATTCTGCGAAAAGGGAATTTTTTATAAATCAATTTTGCTTCCTCGTAGAGAAAGCGGTTTCCATACAGAAAATCCTGATCACTTCCGGTTTGAACATTTCATCATTCGACCGGAAGTGACGTCATGCAAGAAGTACATCACTTCCGGATTAAAAATCTCATTTTTCGACCGGAACTGTTATCATGCAGGAAATACGTCACTTCCGGTTAGAAAATCTCATTTTTAAACTGGAAGTGACGTCACACCGAAAATACGTCACTTCCGTTTAGAAAATCCGATTTTTCGACTGGAAGTTTCGAACGCTGCAAAAATCAGGAAATCTTCTGCGAATTACTTTGTACCTTTTTTAAATGCATTTTAAGATAAATGATTTTTTTCTTCAATTGTCTGCATGGCAGTTTTTAATGATTTGTGCAGGTTTTATAGAATCTCTGAGGCCGAGAACCGCCGGGGTATAATTTACCGCAAAATATTTTAACGTTGACCGGTACTGGCAAACCGAGATTTTTGTAACACTCTATGGCGTGAATGAAGCAAAGCAGGGGCCCTTTCATCCTCGCGGTTCCACGTCCGTAAAGTTTTCCGTTGCGTTCCACCATTTCGAAAGGATTCATGGACCAAGAATCGCGATCTACGTCGGCCACGTCCAAATGGCAGTAGTAAAGAAGAGTCTTCTTTCCGCCACCCTGTCCCAACGTGGCCAGTATCAGCAACGGTATTTCCACCTAAAATTTTAATGAATATTAAAAAAATGTTTATCTCTTTGATCGTGCAAAAAAACCATTAGGAAGTACCCTGCTTTTAAGAATAACAATTTTTTTTACACGACGCGAATTGGCAATAATCGTAGTACCGTCGAATCCGTTCCCTCCGGTGTGTAAGTCCCCATTTCCCGGAGTTCCACCTGAAATCCAAGATCCTTCAAGCGAGCCTCGACCCACTCGATCAAAAGCGATAGCTGCTTGTGAGATTTCGGATCGGTGCTGATACCCGGAATCGCCACGATTTCTCTCAACTCCTCGACATAACGTTTCCGTTGAGTGTCCGCATATTTGTAACATTTTACGACTTGCGGTGGTATAGGCATGTTTTTTTTTCTTTAATTATTCGGACGACAAGAGTATTTTCTACGCGACAGTTGAGACACTCGACTAATCGAAATCCGGCAACAGGTTTTTGTTTCCTAGGCAAACACGATAATTCTCACGCTATTTTTTATAGTCGGTATTAACAAAAAAAAAAAAAAACCGAAAAACGGATATATGTTGAAATTTTTCGAACAGTTATTCGCTACATTTGAAACGGCATGTATAAAGATATATTTATAAACTTTTACAAATATACGATATAAAACGGTCGTATGGGCATGTTTTTTTTTTAAATTATTCGATCGACAAGAATATTTTCTACACGCCCGTTAAAACAGTCGACTAATCGATATTCGGCAACAGCTTTTCGTTTCCTAGGCAAACAGCGTAATTCTCGCACTATTTTTTATAGTAGGAATTTAAAAAAACGAAAAGTATGGGTGTGTGGAAATATCGGTCGACGATCTACTTATTTTTCGAATGAATTATTCGCTGCATTTGGAACGGCACGTATAGCGATATATTTATACATTTTTTTTTACTATAATACAATTTACGTTTGCTAAAGCTTAGCGGCAGTTTTAGAATTTACGGATTTCTTCTTGTCGTTCGTTGTTTTGTCTTTGATCGTAGGTTCATCGAGTTTGTTGCACTCACACCAGGGAGTTATAGTTTTATCACAGTTCAATGAAATATTGAGAATCGTCAGCGTGGCGTTCGCTATCGTGACGTTTATCGGTTCGGAGAGCTCGTAGGAGACGTTACCCAGGCCCGTTTGACGATCGCGCTTTCGCGTTACCTCGCGCTGATTGTAACACTTCGTCATGTCCCTTTTCCGATGATTTTTGTCGTGCAGATGTCTGCAATTCCATCGAAAAAAATTAATACCTCGTCAGATCGGAGAGCGTTATTTTTTTTTCTTCGTGCCATAAAATTTGCTGCTATTTACTTGAACGAGTTGTGCGTGCCTGTTGATATATTTTGCGGTCTGTACACCGTCAGAGCGGCCTCTTTTAATCTCACGTAAAATTCGTCGTCCTCGAGACCCCAGCCCCAATATTTGTTCGACATTCCGTTCACTAGCTCGAAATGTTCACTAAAACGAATAACAACAGTAGTAACGGTGACAATAATAACTATTATTATAATTATTATAATTATGTTAAAATGTAAAAAGGGATTTTCCCATCTACTATGAAGAAATAAATAATCATAGAATATCTTTAATTTTTAATCTCAATTTTGTATGTCGTCCGAGGTCTTTCATTCCTTGTCATGTTCCCGCAAAAAACATTTTATAAAAAGGAATTTTTAAAAAATATATTACGATGTTATTATGTTTACACATGTTATATTTTGGTTCATATTTCTCTTATATTTATAGATATATGTATCTGATGTTATTTTTTAACGAAAAATGTTACTCGAAATGATGTATTATGTAGTAATTTATATTGAAATTCCATAGTAGTGTTCTACATTCACATTTCATATGCCTAGTGTTTTCGATTCACAACTTGAGTTTTGTGTAAAGGTATTACTCCGTCAATAACATTTTTTTTAAATGAAAATTTGTATTGTTACCTGAACTGTAAAAATTGTAAATGTAAAATGGCTCATCCCGTAAATGAATAAAATAAATAAATAATAATAATAATAAGAGTAATAACTATAACTGACTAATAATTAATCATTTTTTTTAACTTTTATAGAAAATAGATCATTGATTTACCATGCAGAGCACAAAAAATGTACCTTCTGATCAACAAGATTCCGCCTATAAAAGTTGAGTAATGGTATCTCGGGTGCAAATCCGGTGACGAGACGTGAAAAGGGCCGTCTTTGGGGTATCCGTAAGACAATTCGTCGTTCACGGGTAGCAAATCGACGTCGTGCATCGCTATGTAATCGAAGTCGTTCTTGACTTGAAGAAAGCCGACGTTTATCAAAGACGCTCTGTTGAATCTATATCTATCAATCTGAAAATAACACGATTAAATCAATTAAAAAAATTGCTCCGTAAAAAAAAACAATTTTCAAATAAATCTTTTCGGCTCTTTACTCGCCTGATTTAATATATATATGTGGTAGTCTATATTTTGCTTGTCTAAAAATTTTTTCATGTGAGGTGCGAAGGACAACAACTCCTCGAAACGGTCTCTGAATGGCACCAAAACGGCCAAGCGATGCTCCGAATTCCTCAACTTCTGCGAGAGCCTGCTCGGAGACCTTTTTCTTTCGTACTTGCCGGCCGAGCCATCCTCTTCGCATTTGCAATCGTCTGAGAGAAAAAAAATGACATAAAAATGATAAAAAATATAATATCCGTTTTTTAAGTTGCAAAATTTTTATCGGTTCTAAGCTTAAAATCGTAGATGGCGTACCTATTGCGAAGGGAACGACGCTGAGCAAAAAAGACACCACAAAGGTAATGAAAATGCATATAAGAAGATGCTTCGCTCTGATATTCTTGAAGCTCGCTTCCATGCCTGCCGCGTCTCGTTCAGGGCATGGAAAGTTTTTTCTGCACCTGACGCATTACCCACGACTATTATCGTTCTCCTGGGAAATCCCTAATTTTATATCCTCAAAGTTTTTTCCACCGTTGTTCGAAAACTCGCCTCGAAGTTGGAGTTCGATTTTCCATTGTCGTTCCAACGATTTTTGTCAACCGCGAGAATTCCTCGTTACATTGTTGGCGGCTGCGAAAGTGATTTAAGTTCGGTCCTTCGTGAAACGAAGGTTCTTCGCGAAGATCTTCGGAAAAGGTTTACGGCGAACAACACCGCGGCATTCGAAGATCGACCGTAACCTCGCTAACTCACGATGATAGTGCAGCGGTTCTTCCTTACCGGCAGAGCAACACACTTCTCGATGCGAAGCTGAACAGCTGTGAGAGCGAAACGTGCAGCCGCTATTCTTCCAATGAACTTTTGTCCATCGCGCTATAATTTGTTTTTTTTTTTCTTTAATCTGAAACATTGGCGACATTCAAAAAAAGTTCACTATTTAGACCATGGAATTTAGAGAAAAGTTCATTATTTAGTCTTTAGAACTTAGAAAAAAGTTGATTGTTTAGTCTTTAGAACTTAGAAAAAAGTTCATTATTTAGTCTTTAGAACTTAGAAAAAAAATTCATTATATGGATTATGGAATTTAGAAAAATGTTTATTATTTAGACTTTCGAATTGAGAAAAACTTAAAGAACTGTTGTTGCGTCGATTACATTCGGCGATCATATTTTATGTGTTGCTGTTCTTCCGAACCTGCGAAAAATGTTGCTCCAGTGCTGTCGAAAAATCCGTTCGGTGGACAAGAGTAAGCCGCGCAGGCAAGGCATAGACGAAAACGACATCATATTTTGGGAGTTTATTAAAAATCACTCATACTTTCTATATACATGTATTCATAACTCTATGTCCAATTCCTCGATCGACTTATTAATTTATCGAGTTTAGTGAAAAATAAAAAAACAGGAGGAGTATGTCGAAACAATAACGAACTATCTTTGCCCCCTTTAGATTGGTGGGATACAATTGGTCGGCGCTTGCAATCAACTCGTCTTTTTTTTCGTTTTGCTTTTCAATGAATATTTTAAGAGTAAAAATCTCGATCAGTTCAAATTCGTGAACGAAAGTTTACGAAACTGACGATACGAGCAAACTTCGACATATGAACTCTCAGTTTCGTTTCGCTCATTTACATTATAGAAGAAATCATAATCGTAAAACCGTGTACAATAATGCAGTCAATAAAATAAACGATAACGAGATCATGGCGCGTTAAAACATTAAGATTAATCGATACAGAGTTGTTAGTAGGTGGTCTTCGATTCGATGAACGAAAAATTCACGAATTTCAATTTAATGTCATGGATATTTTGACAAAATATTAATTTCGTATTTGTACCATTTTGTAAAATAAAAATTCTCATCGATGCAGGCAAGATATCTTATGTGTAATAAACTCTCGACATTTTTTTTTCTTCTTTCTGACTAATCTACATGCAACACTCGAAAGTAAATAATGATTGGGTAATCTAACGTGATAAAGAAAAAGGAGAGAACTTTGCGGTAACGTAAAAAGCGATTGTACTTTAAATCATTGATAGCCACTAATGAAAAATCTCCGCGAACAGAGCGGGGCGGTTTTGAACTCTGCGATAACGAAAGCGACGAGAAGACGATGGCTTTTAAAAATCATCGATATGAGACGATGAAGACTGCGGGAAAGTAATATTTAAAACCTAAGTGCGACAATTATACGGAGCGGTCTGAGATTACACTCGAGGTAATGCGATTTTCATTCCGTTTGACGATTCGAATAGTCTTATTCGTTGGAAATCTCAATATATACAGTAGAAATGTAGATCGCGAATACATACATGTATTTTTATGGCACGTTCTTTTGGCACTGTTGAGTGGCCGAGAAGAGTTTCGCATTCAGCGACTTGATTTTTTTTTCTTTCTTCTAATGCCATTTGCCATTTATTGCTATTTTTTAATACCATTCGCTTTCGCTTTTTTGAATATAAAAATTGTTATTGAGCATTGAGAAAAGGAATAAAAAAATCCACAAAATTATTGTTTCAAGTTCTTGAGCTTAATAAAAAGTACATATATCTATCTACAATTGCACTGCGAATATTGAGATGTAAAACAAATAGTCAACTTCTCAGCAACGTATCTTTTTTCTTCGTGCAATTCGCTTAAAGTTTCTATTCGATCATTTTTCACGGAAGACAAACGCTACAGTGGATTCGGTGAGATTGTACGAATGCCCGAGACGATCGAGGCGCAAACAATATTTGGAAGATAAGCTTGAGATAACACGGTTCATTCGATAATACGGTTCTTCGATTGCCGGACGTATTTTTATTTTTTGGAGCGAATCGCCTCGACTGCCGAAAGCGTGTTCGAAGCTCGGTGCGCGCGGAAGATGCAAAGCTCAATTAATTTCGAGGAAAGAATGACAAGGTTTTACCCATTTGCAACAGGTAGGTCGTCGACACGGTGGATCGCGCGAGAACGATGCTCGTATCGCGTCCGAAGCTACAACTAAAAAAAAAAATGAAAAATAAAAAAACGACGCTCCGAGCCTCGTTGCCTTCACCACCGAATTCTCTTTGGTCGCCTCGAAATCAGCGCTAATAACGAGAAATCGCTTTGGTACTAAAAAAAAAAAAAAAAAAAAAAATCGTACCCATTTCTGTTCGCTAAACGCTCTCTAAAAGATCGTTGTTACGAACTACGCCATTGCCCGTCCTCCGGGTACAATAAATGTTTGTATTATAACTATAAATATAATACGTTTGAGAATCGTGGATGGGTCTCTTGAAAAATATCATTTTCGGTTTCCGCGCTCATTCTTCCCTGTTACATTTCTTAGTTTTTTTTTTGGTCTTCGTTTACATAACGACGCACCACTTCTTCGGTTCGGCATCGGCGTCGATGATCAGCTTGTCGTCGGCGAATCGCTTCGCCTCGTAGCGATCGGACTTGAATTCGTAGCCTTTGATGTTCGGCGTCGAGACTTGAACGGGCCTTCGGATGCTCTTGAGCATCTCGAGCGAGGTGTTGAGAAGTCCGGTGCGTTCGGCTGCCTCGGTCTTCAGTTTCTTCGCCGACTCGATTGCCTCGCTGACGATCTTGCGTTTCCGGTCAGCCTGCGAGCCGTTCCAGACGATCGTGTCCGAGAGATCGGTCGGATGGCGCGTGAGTTTGCAGCCCGCCTGCTCGTCGGAGTCCAGCGAGGCGGCCGAAGTGTTCACGAAGAGCGAGCTGTTCGGCGAGAATCTCTGCTCGCGAACGGTCACGTATCTTAGACGATTTATCGTGCTGCGTCCCGAGATGTTTCTCAGTGTCTTGCCGAAGGACATGTCGTGGCGCTTCTGCTCGACGGCGCTCTCGTCGGCGTTGCTCACGTCGAAGAGCTTCGAGTTGTCCTTGAGACAGTCGTTCAGCTTTATCTGAACGTCCTTGAGCATTATCGAAGAATCGTACGAGACGAAGGATGCGTCGTTCGCGCTCTCCTTCTCCTGCTCGTTGGTCTCCTTGTCGGACTGCGTCGCGTTTCCGGAGTCCGAAGTCTCGGAGGTCGTCGACTCGACGACGTCGACCGAACAGTTGTCGGGGATTTTCTTGCAATCCGTCGACTCGATCTTTTCATCGTCGATCTTTTTCTCCTCGCCGTTTTTCGCGCACTCGTGAGCGTCGCCGTTCTGCTCGGATGGCTTCGCTGGTTCGCCCTCGTCCTCGAGTTTCAGGACGGTCTCCTCGCAGTCCGTGCTTGGATTTTCCGTCTCGTCGAGCTTTATCGGCTCGACGGTTTCGCTGACGTTGTCACGCGGCTCGACCGCATCTTCCGCCGGCGCTGGCTTGTCCGCGCTCTTATCTTCGTCGACTTCCGGTTTCTCCTTTGCGTCGCGCGGCGACGCGCTCTCGACCTCCGGCTCGATCGCAACTTTTCCATTCGTCGTCGTGTGACTCGCTTCGGTTTCCTCTTTGGTTCGCACTCCGTCGGTAACGTCGATTCTCCCACCGTCCTTCACGTCCTTCTTCGTTATCGAGACCTTCAGCTGCACCGCCGACTCGTCCGAATCCGGCTGCATCGTCGGCGGGGTGCTCGATGTTTCCTGATCTTTGGATGATGCCTCGCCGGGCTTAGTCTCGTCCTTGCTCGTCGAGGGTGGCTGAAAGCGAGGCGGATTTTTCAGTGCTCCGTGAGACTTTGTCGTCGCCGGACTACGCAATTTACTCTGCAACAGAGAAAGAAAATTCGGAATCTTTTCTTTTCTGTGGAAATCTCGGGTACAGAGTAATGAGCTTCTTTTCTTTTCTTCGTTTCCTTCGTGGCGGACGCGAAACGGGCGCTCCGTCGGTAACGAAAACTGTAATCCGTATTTTTTGTTTTGGTTTTTTGAAGGCTGAAGCTTGGGATTTAAAAGGAAAATGGATTACAGTCTTCGTTACCGACCGAGCAGACTTCGCATCGCCTCAGGCACGAATAGACGAAAATCAGGCAACGAAATAACGAAATCTTTTGACCGTACTATGCAATTTACTCTGCAATAGAGATAGAATATGCAGACTCTTTTCTTTTTTGCGAAAATCTCGGCTCCAGAGTAATAAAAATTTGTTTTACCTTTCTCTTCGAGGCGCATGGGAAACCCGTGCTCCGTCGGTAACAAAAACCGTAATCCAACTTTTTTATTTAGCTTTTTTTTTTTAAGGCTGCTAAACTTTTTTGGATGAGAGTAATAATTTGCGTTTAGGACGAAATATCGAAGACGCTTGGGATTTAAAAGAAAAATGGATCACAGTTCTCGTTACCGACCGAGCAGACTTCGCATCGCCTCTGGCACGAATAGACGAAATCCAGACAACGAAATAACAAAAACTGTTGGACTATTTTTCATGTTTTTTCGTTACTCAAAAAAATGTATCTTAAAAATTTTATTTCATGAATAAAATTTTGCAGAAGAATAAATTTGATAAATAAAATTTTGAAAACAATAAATACCTGAATAAAAATAATTTGAAATGAAAAAGAAGAAAAGCGTTGTATAGTATATTTCAACATTGTGCACTATTTGCACATGCATGTCGATATTAAAAGAGCTCGAAATAAATAAACAAACACCAAAATATCGAAGATCAATATTTACCTTGAAAACTTTTCTCGCCGGTCCCGCCAACAAGTGTTTTGGTACTGCGATAGTTTTTCCTCTGTAAAAATAAAGCCGTACAAAAATCATGGAGCAAACTTAGAGCCTTCGACACTCCGTCGAGAGTTTTAAGACACTACGGTCTATTGAAAAAAAAAAAAAAAAAAAAAAAAAAAAAAAAAAAAAAAAAAAAAAAAAAAAAAAATTGCCGGAGGTGATGAGAGGTAATTGAATTGAAAAGAAAGAGAAAAAAAATCTGCACAAAAATTTGTGTACCATTCGCGTGATACTGTTGCGTTTGCAATGAAAAAAAAAACGAAAAAATTCTCAGATTCGAAACTCCCAAGATATCAAAGAATCTTCTATCGCAAAAAAAAAAAAAAAAACGTTGCAAATTTTTGTTGTCGCAAATAAAATATATGCGCAAGAGGAAGGAACGACCATGGTGTGAGTTTCGTTCGATCCTCCGCGAGTTCCGCTCCGGTTCGACGGAAATACAAAGAGAGTCGTCGAATTTTTCAGTGTTTTTTTTTTTTGCACTAATCTGCTTTACAAACCTGTTGGGATTCTCCGACTCGCGCTGTTTCGCAGTCGAGCCTGTATCGCAAACTTTCGACGGCGCGGTCGCAGTAGCTTTGAGCCTGCGAACGTACAAATTCCTCTCATCGCCTCCAGGGGCCGCCTTCTTTGGCGTTTTACCCATTTCACTGTATTATTATGCTCTCTACCTTTTATGGTTTTTCTTTTCCCTATCCTTATTAATTTTCAACGGCCAAATTTTTTGTTGTTCACCAAACTTTTTCGATTCTCTTCTCTCGCGACGAGACCGTCCTGCGTCCGTGAATAATGACGGAGAGAAGAAAAAGAAAAACAAAAAAAAACGGGGGGGGGCCGAAAAACCCACCGAACCAAATTTAACTTTGACAAACAAACAAAAAAAAGAAGAAAAAAAGGTAAAAGAAGAAAAGAACTAAAGCGTAACTAACGATAATGCTTTGAGAAATTAAAGCCGATTACGTGGCCTCACAAACATCGAGAGACGATTAACGTGCTGTTACGATCTGATGTAACTTTTTGCGTGTAACCAAAAGAAGAATTGTTGTTTACCGAAGCGAAACGACGTTTATGCTTGCGTGAAGTGCACACTCCCTTTACTCGCTAACGGAGGAGGGCAATTAGTGCGATAGCCTAAGCTTGGACGCCATGTAATAACGCCGCCCTACACGGTCCTTGCAAACACGCTCGAGTTTTACTTCCCGTCCACTCCCGTTATATTTTCACTTCTGTCCGCTCGGCCCTTTCCTTTTTTTTTATTTTTCTTTTTTTACGTGTCGACGATCCACTCGAGGCGTAGTCGACGAATCGTACGCGAAACTCGGTGCTTTACTTTTAACTGTAATTCTCGTCCCTAGCACGCTTCTCAAACGCCCGGCAAACAAAACAACAAAAAATAACAAAACGTTTGTCAACGGCGTTGTTGCATCTGGGGGCAACGTGTGTGTGTGTGTGTGTGTGTGTGTATGTGTGTGTGTGTGTGTGTGTGTGTGTGTGTGTGTGTGTGTGTGTGTGTGTGTGTGTGGTGCGAGAGCTCTCCGTCGCGGCTGCGTGCGGTAGTGTGCGCATCGTCCGCTACCGGCGAGCACGCCGCTGCGATCGTTTACGCCAAGTTTACGCGCAGGCCACGCGTGGGTCTCTGCACGCGAGCTTCGCAGTGATTTAAGTGGGCCGGCGATCTTGTGACGGGTCATTTTTGTGTCAATTGACTGTCGCGTGACCGTCAATTGACGCGTCCGAAAATTACCGCACTGCGACAACGGCGACATTCACTCTGAAAACCTCGACGATTCTGACTTAAAAATTAACGATGTATCAATCTCGTTTAACGGAGAATGAAATCATTTGTACATTTATTTTATGATGTTTCATTGTTGAATTGACAGAAAAATGAAAATACGAAGTCAAGGAGAGATGCAAATTCGTTAGAGACCAATCTAGAGCCCTAAAAAGTTGACCATGTGTGTGCGGAAAAATATAACGGTCAAGTCCCAACTAGGATAGATCGATGTTTCAGCTGTATAAAGTTAGCCATGGAACTTTAATTTTTTTTTTTTTTTAATGTAACTTATACCAATCGTTCGCTGGACGTCTGGTGGTGATTGGTAGTGCAATTAAAACTCTTGGTGGTCAATCGTTTGATCACAATAATTCATCAATCACAATAATAATTCTCTGTTTTGACGATATTTGTGGCGCATCCCTAGTTCGGTAAATAGCCACTTTAAGTAGACGGATATTTAACCGGTTTATAACTACAGCTGTCTGCTAATATCTTACCGGAAACTATTTATATTAAGCCCCATAAAGTGAGCCATGAAACTGTAATCTAAAAAATTGCAATTTACATCATTCGACTGGTGGTGATTTGTAGCCTAATATAAACTTTTGGTGGTTAATAGTTTAACCGTCGGGTGTAAGGTAGCAATCGCAAAGGTTTCCTACTCTCTACTATCTTTATCCCATAAACAGGAAACATACCGGATTTCCATTGTCGTTTCAGATCTTCCTTTCAGAAAATTATTATTATTTTTTTTTTAATGCAAAGTTACGGCTGAACGTGACATTACGTCAGACAAACGTTCTTAGATTAGCAATTTTTGTTCAGGAAGAAATGGGAAAAGTGAATGGGGGGGGGGGGGAATATACCGAGCGTTAAACGCCGCATTTACTTTGCAGTTTTTATTGCGTTACCTACGATTTACCCGCTACGCGACAATCGTCGTCACATTCGTCTCGTCTGCGATAATATTGCATTTAACAACACTTAATCGATAAACGGTGACACTCGGGGGGGTGGGGGGGGCGCAGTGTGCACAATTACCGCCCCTAATCGCGTTCTACAAAATATTATTAAACATCTCATACCTCCGAAACACCGCTCGGAGGATTAATTTATCGCTAGACTTTTAATGCGACGTTCATTGCAATTTAGACATTCATAACTAGGAATTATTAACGAACGATCGATCTTATTCGTCGGGGACGAGCGTCGAATCGGCTTCGAAGTATATTATAAATTTTGAAAAATTTAACGATTCGTCAATTTAACGAAAATGTTGTAAATTTTGAAGAATTACAAAATGAAAATTCGCTTCGAAACATATGAAATTTTGGAAAAATTTAACTTTTCGTCAAATTTAACGAAAATATTGTAAATTTTCGGAAAAGAACGAAAAGAAAATCTTCAAGTTAACTTTACAGCAATGAAACTTCGATAACTTTAAATTGAATAACTAACGCAAAGCAACTTTGCGAGCGGCTTTGAGTAATTTACCTTGAAAGTTCGTTTGGTAACTTTAATGTAGTTTTTAGAAATCCACGGACTTAATACAGCATTACGGTAATTTCGTTGACCCTCTAACGCATTTCTGTTGTCTCGTAGTTTTGTAATTTCCATACGAAATGCACTTCGCGATATGCAAGAGAGGATCGAAGAGTTAATTACCTTCAATTCCGAATTACAGTCAAAGTAAAAATAGTACTGATGCGATTAGTAAAATTACGAGTGACATCATAAATGGTATAAATTTGATAAATGTAACGTGTCATCAATTTTACGAAAATATTGTAGATTATGAAAAAGAACAAAAAGGAAACATTCAAGTTAACTTCACATCAAAGAAACTTCGATAACTTTAAATAGAATAATCAAGGCAAAGCCACTTTGCGAGAAACTTTGACTAATTTTCCTTGAAAGTAAGTTTGGTAACTTTAATGTATTTAAAATAAAAATATACGAACTTAAGAAAGTATTACGGTAATTTCATTAATCCTCTCAGTCACTTTCGTTGATGCGTCGTTTGCAATTTTCATATGGAACGCTCTTCGGCATATGACCGAGAAGGGTCAAATAGTTAATTACTTTCAATTCCGAATTACAGTCAAAGTAAAAATAGTACAGGAGCGATTAGTAAAATTACGACGACTGACGTCACAAATGGTACTAGAACCCATATTTATCACTATTCAATTATAAACTACGATGTCTATTTACATTCAGTGGCCGATTAATAAAAAAAACGTAAAAAATTTCGCAGCTTGGGAACCGACGGCAAATTGATCTACCCGACGCTCGATAAAGTAACGGCGGTGACGAAAATGCGATGAGATAAAAAAAAAATGACCATTACAAAAATGTTTTGGTCGCCGTCGCACCTGGCACGAAATTTTGAAGCTCGGCCACGCAAACATCGAGTCAACTGCACGCTCAGCTAATTCACTAATTTAAGATCACAGACTACTATTTTTTTTCAGTTTTTTTTGTTTTTTTTTCTTCGACTTGTCTTTACGAATACGCGAAAACAATTCTAAGTCGGCTTACGAGTTACGGAGAAACTATAAAATAAAAAATACTGTAAAAAGCAAGGAGGAACGTTAGGAATGCTGATCGTCATAATTTTTTCAAGTCCTCGAAGCGCGTATGCGCGACGTTGGCACTTCGATCTTGGGTTCGATCGGTTGTTAAGAAAAATTTAACAGTTAAAAATCTTCGCAACGTAATTTCATAAATTCGCTACTGGAAAAAGAGAGCTCGATATTTTTAATTTACAGGTGAAAATATTGCATTTTTGTTTTTTTTTGTTTTATGTACATAATTGACTACGCTGATAATTCGGCTAATGGCAATGATAATTCGTTTTTGCACAATTCGTTTGGAAAACGTTTAAAAATGAAGTTCGAAAAAAAAGAGGAAGTGAAAAGCGAACTGATGGGTAATTTTTTTTTACTTGATAACTGACCGGATGAATCGATTACTGAATATAATAACTTCTTCTCTTATTTGTCTTTTCTTCCGTAAAATGTTTTCCACAGTGCTGTGCATTTTATCTTGTGAACCATGTAGAACTTTTTTTAAATAACATTATCGCGAGTCTAATATAGATGTTGTTGTTTTTTTTTGTTTTCAAACAACGAACTATATAGAGTATAAAAGCGGCAAGAGCGTTGTTCTTTTTTCACGTTGATCGCCGTCCTACGTAATTACGTAAGATACATATAAAATACCTTCTCAACGACGTTCGGCTAATCAAAGGTATTTTTCGCTGAGAATCACGGCAATTTTTGAACGTCGTCGAGTTTTCAATCGATTCCAATCAGCATCGATTAATATTGACTCGAGGTTGTACTTTACGATAATTTGCGTTGTACTCATATTTCTTGAAAGGTTTTTTTCATGATTTTTTTTCAGATTAGCGGAACAAATGAAAATATCCGTGGAAGTTGGAACGGTGTAATACACGTAGACTGATTTACTGATTTAGAAAGGAGGCTATTTTTCGTGACTCTCTAAGTTGAAGCTATTGCAGGAGCTATCGCTAATTATCACTCGTACAGCCGTGTCGTGGTTATAATGAGTTTCTCTCTCCGACAATTCTAACGTTACTCAAAAATCTATCGAGCCCGATGTACAACCACTCGGACGTTTCTGTATCTACTTTGTTCATCCTTCGAAAGATCGTTCTTGGCTTTACTTCGCACTCAAAAAAAAAAAAAAATCGTTGCAATCATTTACAAAGCAGTCGTATTCGATCTGGTGTTTTTCTTCGATATTTCTAACGAATCGTCCTCTCCATCTTGCAAGCAATGGATGTATACGTAAAACAAAAAAATGATTACTTAACGTAACTTTATTTTGTTATTTTATAAAGTTACGTCGAATAATCATTTTTTAATCCCATTATTTATTTATTTTTTGGAGAAATTTTCTAGAAAATGTTTATAGCTTGTTGGCAAAATTATTCTTTCCGTTTTTTTTTTAATAGCCTGTTGCCAAAAATGAATAGTTTACAATGTGTTTTTACTCTTTGCAAACCATACATTTTTGGCAAGAGGCTGTTAAATATTTTTTAAATCGGAAAAAATAATTTTGCCAACAAACTATAAACAATTTCTATAAAATTCCCAAAGAAAAAAAAATCGCATACACCCAAATCTACAAGATATAGAGTAGGATTCTAAGCGTTAAAGTCTTGTCATTTCCAAACCGTCATGAACTCCCTGAAGAATTTTTTTTCTTCGTAATAACAATTTCAGCCAAACGTCCTTTAGAGAGCGATCAAGTGAGATCTGCAGTGTTCCCATCGTTCCTGAAGCTTTTGCCTCTGATCCAAATGGTGATCGGACAGATTTCTCGCCATGCCGACTTGTCCGGTGTTCTTGAGCTTTCTGGGATCGAGATTGGCCCCGAAGCTCTGCACGCCTTTCGCGAATTTCGAGAAAGGTGACAATATCTCCTTGGCCGTTGTGGCAACGGGACTCGCAACGTTCGTTATGTTATCCTTGATAGATTTCAATGCCGATTCGCTCTGCGACGATGTTATGTTCAAGCCCAAGTCCTGCTCGGAATTCGAACGTTTCTTGTCGTGCAATTTTCCATCGTCCGCCTGCAATTACAATAACATTAAAATATTAGGATTTTTAATATCCGGATTAATCGAAAATTTTCGTATCTTTACGTAATTTTTTTCGAGTTTTTTTGGTTTTACAATATCCGTTTGGAAAACGTTTAAAGCGAAGTTCGAAAAAGACAACAAAGCAAAGTGATAAACAATTTTCAATTTTTTTTTCGTAATTGGTAACTTAACTGGATGAATCGATTCTGGACATAACAACTTCCTCTCTTCTTTTTCTTTTCTTCCGTGCTGTGCATTGCATCGTACGAAAAATGTAGACAATTTTTTTCAATAAAATTATCGTGAGTCTAATATAAATGTAGGTTTTTTTTTCGCGGTATGAATTATATAGAGTATATAAAAGCAACAAAAGCGTTGTTTTTTTACGTCGATCGTCGTTCTGGCAAATTAAGTGCAATGCGTATTTTTACATCATTTGTTTCGTGTTCTTGTTTTGTTTTGCAAATCCGCCTAACGATCGAAATATATGTGAGATTTATCGCTCAGACATTCACCTGCAAGCAACCACTGTCGCCGACGTTTCCGGGAATTCTGTTGTCGACTTCGCCGGACGAGTGACTTATGTTCTTCGGAAGATTCAAACTCGACGGTGGAACGGGTCTCTCCTTGTCGTCGGGAAGACCGTTGTCACCGGCGCTTTGAATAGTTATTTCCGGGGTCGTTGCGCCCGTTCGGTCGATATTACCCGTGGAATTGCATCGTTCGGCATTGCCGGGAGGAATCAAGTTCAGACAGTCGAACATTCGATTTGGGTTCGAATAATCGGGTTTGTCGCGCTCCTCGTCGGAATTTCTATTGTTATCGGACTCCGCCGGTATTCCGAGAGACAAAAGGTAAGCCCGTGACAAGCTGTCCGGTTCCTCGAGATCGTTCGGCTCCATCGTCAGTCTTTCGTTCAAATCGCGACTACTCGCGCTACTGCCGCTGTTGCTGCGCGACTTTCTGTTTCCCTCGATGTCACGATTGCCGACGGTGAACATCGGTTTCGGGACTTTCTGGTCGACGGATTTCTTATTCTTTTCCAAATTCGTTTCGCTCCTGCAAGAATCTCCGCTCTTCTTGCCGGTTATCGTGTGGCCGAGCTTGTTTAGCTTGCTGAACTGCTCGGTCATGTTGCTCAAGGCTTTCGTACCTGAAAAAAAAATATTAAATTATAAAAAATTCGTTATTATTAAATAACATTTTTTTACTTTTTTTGTTGAGCTTTTTTCACGTGGGTTTCGATACAACACTGTAAAAAAAATTCTGGAAGAGTTTATGCATGAACTGGTATAATACATTTCGTGTACTATTGCGATAAAAAATTAACGTACGGTATATTAAAAATATTTCAAATACTTTGCTTTAAATAATTTACTTTAGTGTTACTATAAAAGTACTTCAAATTCAATAATTTATTTTTATTTCACTGTAAAAGTTTTACAGTTTCACGGGATTGATTTTTTATCCCAATTGTACATTAAATTGAATCTACCAGTTTTCCATAAAAACTTTCAATCCTATGTGGCAAATTAACATTCTTTTCACACTGAAAGCATTGAGAAATTTATCGGAAGAATTGAAAAAAAATTCCAGACTGACGGTACCTGCGCTCTTCAAGGCTAAAAGTTGAGTCTCCGACACGTTTCTCGTCAACTGAGGAAACGACGAAATATCCAAGAGCCCTGTGGAGCCTTTGACATTAACCGTCTTGCTTGTCCTCTTGTCAAGAGCCACGTTCATCGCTATCGGTATCTTTGGTAGGCCCGCGATCTCGACCGCGACCGAGAAAGCTTCGCACACGGCTTTCAATGATTCTGAAATTTAACGAAATTTTTGTTATCTTTCGTATTTATAAATCATACAATTTAAAAAATGTATATTCATATATCATATAAAATTGGTACGTGAAAAATTTATTGAATGTCGAGCCGTCCTACCTATCGTTTCCTCCTCGGTTTTAATCACCACTGCCATATTGTTGAAGAAACGCAAGTTCGTGCTACGAAACATGTGAAAATAACCGTACTCGCACGATATCTTGTAATTAATCCTTATGCAATGATGCTGCTTGTTTTTGAACAAGGATACACCGCTCTCCGGCTGTCCGAACTCTATCATAACTATATCGGACAGCGAGACTCGCTGATAATTCGTTACTTTGTCGATCTGGTCGTCGTAATCGGCTACGCAGTAGCTGTCTCTCGTCAATATCAGTATCGTGTCCATTTCCGTTTCGCTCGGATCCCCGGTTCTGTTGGACAAAAAATGTTTCACATTTTTATGCTACTCAGACTCGAAAAAAAATGTATAACGAAACAGTTGAAAAAATAAATGAATTCTGTGAAACAAAATTGTTAAAGAAGATTTAAAAAATTCCGTGAAAATTGGTGAAAGAAAATCTGTAAAGCAAAACTGTAAAAAAGAAAATCCATAGAACAAAATTGTTGAAAAAAATGCGCTGCGTACATAGGATCGGCGTCAATGAGTCCCCAACTGCCCAGAATAATTTCCGGATCGGGAATCAGAAGTTTCTTGCAATCCTCGATCAAGAGTTTAACGTGAAAGGCCGTCGCGGCGTTGTCCTCCTCCTCCGTGCGTTCTTGGAACATGTCCTCGCTCACTGGTTTACCGAGCATCAGATCTATGCTCGCTTGTCTGTATACGTCCTTAAACCGATTCAAGTAATACCTGGAATAGAAAAATGTATTGAAAATGTAATAAAAAAAAAAAAAAAATTAGCAAACGATATTATTTCTTGTGTGGAAAGTAAAACTGTTTCAAGCTGGATCTGGGTTGTAGAGAATTTTTTTTAATCAGGCAAACAGTATTCAACACGTGGTTTTACAAACTCTGAGTTCTCGTTAGACGATAATTCCATACGTGATGAGTTAATATGAAGAAAAAAATAATTTCAGATCGTTATTATTATTTTTTATCTTCGATCTATCTTTTATCTTTTGAAATTAAAAGTTAAGACACGCCAGGCTGTTCCACAATTGACAAACGAGTGCTGCGAAACACAAAACCACTTCATGCAGAGGCTAAAGATGCAAAATTATTTTTAAAAAAACGAACGTCTGAAGTTAAAACAAAACCACGCGACAATAGTTTATCGGAGAGCAATCGCAGTCGAAAAAAAAGGAATCGAAATGTGACGAACCTTGTCAACTGAAACATAGCATTGGCGTATAGAATTTCAGGGTGTGTCGCTATTTGCAGATGAATTTTCGGTGGTTTCGCGGGTATGAGATCGAGGCAACAATTATCGATTATCTTAACATAGTCCGACCAATCGTCGCTTAAATGTTCTAGGTCGATATTCGAACCGAGCGAGATGTCTATCGCCGCCTGCCGTATATCATCCAAAAAGTGTTGCTGATAATATCTATGGGGGAAAATTAAAGGATCGTCAGGATTCCGCACAGTACGGGGAGAGACTTTGGTTGCGTTCTTGAATGCAGTTCTGCCATATTCGCCGAGATTCGAAAATATTCGAGAAGTATCCACATGCATACGCAGCTGAAATAAGCGTTCTTATATTCCAGTCTCCTCGCAGTTCAGGGTTTAGTTTTGACACAAATCTGCTCCGATATGGGAATGCTGGACCCGTTTTGAACTCCTTACTTCCCTTTTTTAACTAACGGAACTAGACAATTTCTTAGCTTCAATTCAGAATTGTTAATATGCAACCCATATGCTTCAAATGGTCCAGGACTATAATATTGATATAAACGCGTCGACGTGCGGTTGAATTTTCATTAACGATGTACAAGGAATTAAGAAAATCGAATATTACAATTTGCAAAAAAGCATGAGCGTGATGCCGCGATTGACTCGTCGGTGGCACCACATCGTGACCTACATTCATGCGCTTTTTTTATCGGCTCTAACCACTTGTTACAAGGAAACCGCAAACGTCTAACGTAGAATAGTGGGCACGTCTGAGGCATGCGAATTTCAGTATGTGAATTTCACTTTGTGATTTTCACTATGTGAATTTGACTATGTGAATTTCAATCTTCTGCGTTTCTTAGACGTTTTCAACCGAAAATCAAGTGCACGCTGAAGTGTTCGTGGCCAGTATTACACTTCTGTGAAATTTGAAGCATATCATAGCACATTAATGACGTAAAGTCGAATCTCCGAAATCGCCTTGTTCCGTCAATAAAACAGGAAAGTCCAGCAGCCCCATAAGCGTTCTTTTTTATCTAAACGGATGAAATGTATAGCGCGGAAAGAATCGGATGCACCGTTGGCAATTTAAGAAACCCACTAACAATGGATAGTCACAAATAAAAAAACGTATAGCTGAGCAGATCTGCATTCAAGAATGCACCCTTTGCCTTGGTGCTATTTGTTCGTCGTCACAGGCATGTGCGCCACGCCTCTATAGGAATCTTCGGACCTTCCAATGATGTTCGCGATGCTATATATTACTCATCGATCCGCGTCTCGCGAATTTTTCGAATTCCCTTAGAGTCGTCGTTGAGCGAACCAGCAACCAGGAATTTAAATTAAGGGGGTGCAGACGAGCGAAAGAAATTCTTATTTGAGATATGGAAATCAGTGACCCATATTTTGTGTCGCAACAGTGTTTGTTGTTCTTGTTGAAATTGCCAAATATCGAGTACTTTTTCACTATTTTTTATCAAACGTTTGTACCGCCTTAAAATCTTTGATTGGTTCGTACCCAGGACGTTACCAACAATAATTGTAATAACTGTTAATAGTCATTGAAAAAAAAAAACCATTGTTCCAATATACATACGAACCTATTTGCCGAATTCACACCGTCCTTCATCAGCCCCGTGAATTTTCTTTCTCCCGTTCTCGTGTAATCACCCTGGAACGATAGAGACAAATTATACATAAAAAACTGATCGTCCCTCTTTCTGATGTCCGCGAAGTCATATTATCATGTTTTAAAATAAAAGTCGATTGATATGTGATTTACTTAGATATAGGGTAACGTATTATTACCAGTATTTTTGTTAAAGATGGTCTTGTAAAAGGCGAAATCGCCGTACGATGGAAATAAATACTACTACTACTATTATTTTTTTTCCCTTTTACAGTGTATCGCGCGAACCTTGAGAGCGTTAGTTCCGGCATACTGTTTGCTGATTATATCCCCATTGTTGGCCCACAGCAGTTGAAAAGTCTGTCGTATATTCGTGGGCAGCGTTCCGTCCGGAGGTATAAGACCGAGCTTGGAAAACTGCATTTCCATAACGGTTTTCCCAAGCGCAGTTTGAACGACATTGGTTCGGTCGAGGCAGTCGATGCAATTGACACGAAAGACTCCTTTCTGCACGCATATCGGGCCCTGCTCGTCGTGCCAGCAATATCCCATCTCACTGAGAACCCCGGCGAGGGCGCTAATCAGAATCGAAACGTTCTCGAAATGCATACCTCGACTGGACCGAAAACACAAAATGCAAGCAGTTTATTATTTACTATAAATATCCGTCGCTATAAATTATTTTGATTTCAGCGACTCGAGAGCATGCGGCACAGATTCAATCGGTAAAAAACACGTTTGCCTATTTTCACTGCGACCATTCACATTTCGTGCAAAAGGTAATTTAGTTTTTACGAACCTGTACGAGACATTCTCTAACAATTTCGACCTGCGTCAGACATTTCATATATTGGGTTGAACCAGCGATTTTTTATGTGACTGAACTAAGTCTCAAAGGCACTCTGATTTTTTATTAATTTTTTGTAATTGTTTATAATTATTTATAAACAATTACATATTATAAACAATTATGTTTATAATTGTTTATAATTATTTATATAATTATTTATGATTTAAAAAATGAACTTATTGATCACCACAATTTAGAAATCTGGAAAAATGCCGCAAAATCTTGTCATATATATATTTTTTTAATTATGTTTGAGACGGAGCGGAACGGCGTCACCCTTTATTTATTTCTAAATTTTTGAAAAAAATTAGAAGAAATAAAATCAGTCAATTACGCTTTAATTGCTTGACCATTTTTATACGTAACGAAAAAACAAATTAGCTTTTGTCCGAAATATTAAGTCTCGTAGAAAGTTGATAAACCGATTTTATGACGACCGAGTCTGCACCGCGTGTCCCTTAACAGTGCGAAGTGTTGATTCGGTCGACGATTTACCTTACCAATATTCGTGAAAATCGAAAGTTGTGTACGTTATTTCAGGATTGTTGTAATTAATCAGGTGAGTGTTGTAAGTGTCCCATATCGTCTTTTCTTTTCCAGCCTGCTCGACCAGATTGACAATGCAGATCGGGCCGTATTTCTCAAGCTCCTCGGCGAAGTGTTTTTCAAACGCAACTTGTGTTTCCGCTTCGTCTAATCAACAATATTACAATCAATACCAAGGGCCAATATACCGAATAAGTAAATAAATAAATAATATAAAAAGCCATAAATCATTAACACTGTAACAATGATCAAATATTACCTTATAATAAATAAATAAATAAATAAATAAAAATATCCAAATTACGCGTCTTAATTTTTTTTTGAATTAATACTCTTTCAAGTTTCGCACCTTTGTCGATTCTCGGTGGTGGTTTGTACTTGTATCCTGGTTGCGACCAATAAACGGGAACGCTTCCACGTACTTGTACAAACGATACCTGATGATCGTGGTACCAGACCAACTGTTCCGTCTCGACGTAGTTCGCGCATTTTCCATCCTCGTCGACCCCTCTGCGCTTGTACCTTTGGCAAAAAAATGTCGATCGAATCCAGTATCCAGATGCACTGTGGCGAAAGCTTTCGACGTTACTGCTCTTTGCTGTCAATTACCTAGTGCCAGCACGGAACCGACTTCTTCTCGAGACAATCGCTAAATTGAATATTTCGTACTGCGGTTGACCGTCGAAGCCAACTTCGACTTTGCACTTTTCTATCTGTACGAATCCTTGGATTATCGGCAATATCCAACAGTCTGCAGCCTCCGTCTGCAAATAAAATTCAATCTAAACTTTATACAAATTCGAATATAAATTCGAATATAAATATAAATATCAATATCAATATCAATATCAATATCAATATCAATATCAATATCAATATCAATATCAATATCAATATCAATATCAATATCAATATCAATATCAATATCAATATCAATATCAATATCAATATCAATATCAATATCAATATTCGTAATAATGATTATGATTTTATTAACTCGACGAAATTGGTAGAATGTCGATTTACATTTAGATCAATAATGTCGCGCAGCATGTGCTTGTTCCAGAAGAATCGGTCGTCGACCCTCCGCCACAGAGGCTCTTCCTGATCTCCCTGCTCCAGTCGGCTCTTCTTGTAATCGCACTGTCTCTGCAAGCTGTTGGTAATGTCGCCGGTTTGGCAGAAGAAAAACGAATCCGTTTCGGTGAAAATTTTCGTCAGTTCCTCGAGTATTCGTTTTTCTAATTTTTCCCTGTCCTTGCCCGTTCCAACTCTCTTCGTGACCGTCGATTTGACCTACGCACGCATCGTTCAAATATTCATTCGCAAGCCAGCTAATGTCTAAAGCTCTCCTCTATTAAAAACAATTTATTTACAATAAAAAATGATATATTTTGTAAATTAAAAATTAATTTTTTACAATTAAGAATGAATTTTTTTAGTAATTTTTTTGATTAAAAATTAATTTTCTCTTTGGATTTGTGTAATTTATTTTTGTTAACCTGTGAAGTGGCCATCGCCGCGGCGTGTTGAGTAGTGTTTTTTATCGTGTTTCCGGCGCTCTTTATAGTCCCCCAAGTTTTGGCGAAGCCAACTTTTTGGGGAACGTCGAAGAGACTCGAGGCCTCGAAGGTTTTCTTCGGCAGGCTCTGATGCTTCTTGCACGGCTGAAGTCCCAAGTCCGCGTTCTCCGAGCCGATGTGCAGAAACGCGACCGATTTTATCTTGTACACCAAACGGCCGCCGTGCAGTTCGCCGACCGTCGATACTTCTTTTATCAACATCAGACGTGGCTCCATCACCGACGGTTCCTCGATCTTTCCGATTATTCCGTGCAAAGTGCCGAGGCACTCCAAATTCGTCGCCGAAGCCCATTCCCAATCTGTGGAAAGAATTTTTTTTTTCTAAATTGTTTCACTGCAAATTGTTTTGATATTTTTTTCAACATTCATTCAATTCGATTTTTCGATTACAAAAATATATGTATTGTATACACGGACTAAAGTCGTTTTGGTGCTAAATAAATCGAAAACATTTTTTATTTCGATCTTTTTTTAATCGTGAATTACACAATTAAAACAATTTATGTATTTTAATCTTTGTTTTATCGAAAAGTCTAAAACAAACCTTTTTGATTTCACAAAGTTGTAGAAAAATAAATAAAAGATAATTTTGTAAAATGCCAGTGCCATAAAAAAATTGTCATGTAAAAAACTTGTCCTTCCGTTTGACCTTGCAAGCTCAAGAAAGAGCATTTTACGACCTCTTCTCAGAGGCTTAAGATGAATAGAAGGATAGAAGAAAAGGGCTTGCCAGAGACTTAATTCTTCAATTGTCTGTCTGAAGCTGCGCTCGGTTTACTGATACGTGAAAAATTTCATTCTTCGAACTTCCGTATCTTTATGAGGAAAATAAAAAAATAAAAAATGCGCCACATAAAATATTTTTTGTGAAGGCCTATAACAAAGATTAAAGGACCAACCGACCGAAAAAATAAAATATATATTATATATAACTTTGTAAAATGCCAGCGGCATCAAAAAAATTATCTGTAATGTAAAAAACTTGTCCCTCTGTTTCTCCTTGAAAAAACAAAAAAAAAAAAGTATTTTCCTGCCTTTTCTGAAAGGCTTCCTATGAGTGGATGACGAAAAGAAGAAAAGAGCTTGTCAGAGCCTTAATTCTCTGTCACTAGCTGTACTCGGATTGCAAATACATGCAAAATGCATGTATTTGCAACCAAAACGTCGTTTATAAACGGCTATAAAAAAAGATTAACCACCCAACCGACCGGAAGTTGCATTTCGTATTTATAAACACGAAAAGTTGTAGAATATATATATATATATATATATATATATATATATATATATATATATATTCATATAACTTTGTAAAATGCCAGTGCCATTAAAATAATTATTTGTAATATAAAATCTTCTTGTAAAAGCAAGAAAAAGCATTTTACTATCGCTTCTCAGAGGTTCACAATTGGATATAAGAATAGACGAATTAAAAAAAATAGTTTGTCAGAGATTTAATAATGATACGTAAAAAATTTAATTTCCCGAATTTTCGTATCTCTTCGAGAAACAAGAAAAAAGAAATCTGCAACGTAAAGCCTCTTTTATGAACGCCCATAAAAAAGATTAATCGTCCAACCGAGCGGAAGTTGCATTTCGTGTTTACAAACGCGTGTGCGTGTTTCGCATTACAGGGCGCAAACACGCGGAACGTTTCCACATCCAAGCCGAGCGAGTTCTAAATCCGACAACAATGAAGCTTGTTCGAGTGGAACTCTTGGGACGTTGTCAACAAAAGACAGTGGCTCCGGATCGATACAGTCGTTGATAATTCGCTTCGTCGAGGGCTGATCAGTTCTTCGGCGAGGATGCATGCCCGGCTCTGCGCGAGGCTAAGACAGGTAAATAATTAACGAGAGCGAGACATCGAGACGCGAGAGCCAATCAGCGTAGAGCGACAAGTGGGATCGAAGATCGAATTGAAAACCGCCCACTCTCGCGTGAAATTGCGTCACTGACGTTTGGGCCAACGACCACCTTGAGATTCGACGATAACACCATTACGGCCAGTAAAAAAAATATTTTTATATTTCATTTATATCTTAAAAATAAAATTGCCAATTTGATTTATTGAGCGTGGTATTAATTTAAAAAAAAATGCATACCTGATTTCGCCGAAAGTTCGCCCGTTAATCTGTCACACCATAGATTGTGTCTTTCTCGGACGAAGATGAAATGTGTGTCGGTACGAAACAATTCCATTCTTTTTTTTTTTCTTCTTTCGTTCGGCTCTACAGTTTGTTTGTTCTATGGGATTCGTCTCGAGACCGTCGCACGCGAGGGGCGTTTAGAAAATTACAAAATACTGAGAGACGTCAGAGGTGTGTGACATCTTTGTGGTCGACTAGAAGGACGCGACGGGGACGCGTGCACTCGCGACATTCTTTGTCGTACCACTGAAAAATTCGGACACACCGTCGTCGCCCCTCCGTGCCTTCTGTCCGACTAGTTCGGACATTCGCCAAACGGGGGCGCCACTGCGACGCGTTGGAAAAAAGCGGGTCATTCGATAATTTTTTTTTTTTAAATAGAAGCTACAGTTTCTCTCTTCAACTTCGAGGCAAGGATAATTGGCAGTGAGGCGACGATTCTTTTGAAATTAACAAAAAGTTTATGAAAGGTAAAAATAAAAAGACTAAATAATGTTTACTGAATGCTCTCGCAGCTCATCGTCGTCGAGAGTTGCTTTCGATTTAGCGTTTTTTGTTGTTATAACGTGATTGCGCATGCGCACGGACGTTTTCTGCTACGAATTTGTGCCAGAAAACGACCGCGCGCATGCGCACGTAATAACAACGAAAAAGGCCAAATCGAAAGCACCTCAGCTGGCGAGAGCCAGTTATGAGAACCATCCGAGTGTGCTCGAATTGCGAACAGCCACGTTAGTGAATGTATTATCTGACATTGCAGGTTTCTTTCTTAACCCAGCGAGAGCTTGGGTACATTTTCTAATAAAAAAAATTAATAAAAAATCACTGACCGTATCAATATAAATTCGGTATGAGGAGGAATATTTCTGTACAACCTTATAGGTAGTTTTTGCAAAAACGTTGGCTAGTGTGTGAGATTGCTAAACGGGGGCGCCACTGCGGCGCGTTGGAAAAAGCGGGTCATTCGATACTTTTTTTAAAAATAGAAATTACAGTTCCGAACAAATACACACCTTCGAGGCAAAGATAATGAGGCAGTGAAGCGACGATTCTTTTGAAATTAATAAAAAGTTTATGAAAGATAAAAATAAAGAGGCTAAACAAAAAAGTTATTGGATTCTCTCGCAGCTCCCCGTTGTCTCGCTCAAGGAGGCCACTAGTGGGGATTAATTCTATGCACGCTTATGGATAGTTTTTGCAAAAATTTCCACTAGTTCAGACATTGCCGAACGTGGGCGCCACTGCGACGCACTGCAAAAAGCGGGTCATTCGATAATTTTTTTAAAAATAGAAAGTATATAGTTACGAACCACTCCTGCGTGGTAAACACCTCTGAGGTAAAGAGAATTAGCAGCAAAGCTACGATTCTTTTGAAATTAACAAAAAATTTATGAAAAATACTAATAAAATACTACAACAACAAACAAAAAAAAGCTACGCGCAGCTCTCGCTGCTCACCTTCGCCTACTTTACGGAGAGCAGTGGTGGGGATTCGTGCGCTCGTATACGAACAGGCAGATTAGTGAATCTATATATATTAGTGAATCTCACTACACATTATTTGGCATTGCAGGTTTCTTCCCTTACCCCGCAAGACCTTGTGTACATTTTTCTAATAAGAATAAATAAAAATTCACTGGCAATGCCGCGCGTTGTCTCGTTTCCGTAGCTCGCGCCTGCTAGTTCTGTCATTCGCTCGGAATGACGAGGAATATTTCTGTACACGCTTGTAGGTAGTTTTTGACAAAATAATTTTAGTAAACACGCAAATGGAGGTTAAGGATGATGAATTGGTGCAGTGTCTCGATGATAAGATCCGCGATGGCAGGAGCCTCGTTGATCGCCTCAAAACTATCGAGGCCAAAGTGGAAGGCGTCGATAAGCTCGCGAGGAAGATCAATCAGGAGATTCGGTTCTTGGTTAAGGTGGGCTTGTTTGTTCTCGCAGATTATTGAGGAAAATCTTTTCGGACGTTGCCAGATTGTTCACGGAAATGAAATACATTATTGCCAACGCGATAAAAAAAAAGGGTGCAAAATAATTTGCACATAGCTTCCTCATTTTTTTACCGTTTTTTTTAGCAATAAGAAAAACTGAAAATTGCACTAAATCTAACTGCGCGGATATATTTCGGCCAAATTTCATACCAAAGATCCTCAATCGATATATGATATTTAAGCGCATTTTTTTCGATCGTTGCTCCAAATTAACAAAAGATAGAGAATCGACGCCTTTTTTTTTGAGAAATTCAAAATTTGGGGTCGTTAAAAATTCGATGAATATCACACATTATTCAATGTTATAATCCATTGATCTTCCAAAATTTGCGTTCAATACCCACAGGTTTACTCGAATTGGAGTATTTTTCGTAATTAAAAAAAAAAACTCAAAATTGCATAAAATGTAACTGCTTGGATAAATTTCGCTCAAATTCAATATCAAAGATCCTTGATCGATATATTATATTTGAGTGCATTATTTAGAGTGTAGGTCTAAATTAACAAAAGATAGAGAATCGACGGCATTTTTTATTTTATTTTATTTTATTTTTTTTGAGAAATTCAAAACTTAGAGTCATTAAAAATCCGATGAATACCCAACATTATTCAATTTTATAATCCATTCATCTTTCAGATTAGAGTTCAATACCTACACGTTTAATCGAATTGGATTATCTTTCGTTATAGAAAACAAACTCAAAATTCGATAAAATCTAATTGCTTGAATAAATATAAATCGTCCAAATTCAATATCAAAGATCCTCGACCTATATATTGTATTTACGCGCACTTTTAAGATTGTCGCTCTAAATTACCAAAAGTTAGAGCAATCAGGCAATTTTTTTTTTTTTTTTGTAAGTCAAAAAATTGGCTTCGTTAAAAATTCTATGTTTTTCGAACAGGTTCGATCGAAAGGGATAGTGAAGAGGGAATATCTGCAGAGTACAAATTTGATTCACCTGACAGCAATGGTGGAGCGTTTGTTCGCTTCGAGGGATCCGATCAGCGTAATGCGACCCTTCAAGGACGGGGACAGCACGCGTCTGGAGGTGGACATCGTGTGCGACTCGGGTGCATCCTGGGTCAAGGTCATTGCGCGTAACGCCCGTGCGCTCACGCTCATATCGCTCGGAAACGGCGAGTACGGCCAAAAATCGGTATTCGATCAGGCCGAGATGTATCTGAGATGCGCGAACTTTCATCCTCATCGTTACAAGCCACCGGAAATAGTATTTCATTTCGCTTGCGGCGTGGAAGCGCCGCTAGCCGATCGGCTCGAGCAATTGGGCATCGTTGTCGAAGGAAAAATCGTCGAGGACGAATTTGGTACTTGATATTTTTTTTTTAACAAACAAAAAATTATTTAAAAAATGTTCGTTTCTCCCTTTATCGCCGTAGCACTGATATTTTTAGCGTAATGTTTTTTCGATGTCGATAATTTGATCCTCATTGTATTTGTGGATTTGACTAAATAACGTTCGTCCTTCGTTTCTATAAGTAGAAACGCTCAAATAATTTTTTTTCGAGCGGCCTACAGAAAAAAATAACAAAATCGACATTAGAAGAAACTGATTCGTTAAAAAAAAAAATTATGTTAACTCATCCTTGATATATTCGGCGCAACATTTTTTCGATCTCGATACTTCGATTCTCGTTTTGTCATCGATTAATCTGAATAACATTTTTCTTTCGTTTCTGGAGGTAAAAACGCTCAAATTATTGTCAATAATGTTCGATTTTCCTCTCATCATTGTAGCACTACTTTGAGTTTAGCTTTTGGAGCGAGCCGCGTATAACAAAATTTACAAAATTGGTATTAGAAAAACCTGATTAGAAAAAAAAAATATTTTTTCGATCTCGATACTTCGATTCTCATTTCGTCGTCGATTTTTCTGAATAACGTTTTTTTTCTTTCGTTTCTGGAGGTAGAAACACTCAAAGAAGATCCTGCGGAAGATAGAATAAATTTGGAAGCCGGTGACGACTCGTCGCTCGACTGCCGCGACGATAAAATTCCGATATTTGAGAATCTGAGCTCGAGGGTCGACTCGAAGGACATACGGATTCTCAATCTGGACGTATCGACGCTACTGGCTTACGTGAGCAACATGACGAACGGTAGCGCGAATTTCGTCTATCGCGAACCGCTGTTGACCGGCCAAGCGGAGTGGGAGAGAAGCCGACCAGTGAAGCCGTTTCTCGATGAATTGTTCGACGGCAAGGAGCTCGTGGTTTGCAAAACTGCGTACAAAAATTTCGCGGACATCGTCGAAATAATCGGCGGGCCTGCCGAGACGGCGAGGGCGAGGGAGCTCGAGAAACGCGTGAGAATCGTCGACGACGCGAAAGAGGGAAGAATAATCGAGCGACTCAGTGTCGGTGGCAAAATAAAGAATCGCTCCCGATTGGTTTTCGCGACCGGGGAGAGCACGAAGAGCATCACGGTTTCCGCTAACGAGGGCTTCGTCAGAGCCGCAAGAATGCAGGTATGGATGTTTTTTTTTCATTTTTTTGTCAATCTCAAAACATCGGAAAAATAGAAAATTAAGATCGTTAAATTTTTTATAATTTCGATATTTTTGCATCGCAGGGAATCGAGTGCACCGTTGTGCTCCACGAGCCGAGATCGCTGTCCGAGATAAAGGAAAAATACGCGACGCCGCTGCAGACTTCCTGACGAAGCGAGGAAGCAATAAAAGAAAATTAATCACGAGATCGAAAAAATTTAGTGCGTAACGATCGTGCCGCTTAAAGTCACGCATTTATTGAGTCCGTTTAGTCAATCGTCATCGAAGGACGGAAAGAAAAAAATTTCGATCGTCATTAGAGTTTTCCTTTCGTTGCATTGGACGTACGATCAATCCACTGAAGTATCTTCGGCTCGCGTAGTTTCCTCGTCAGACTCCGTTGTGAGTTCTCTCTCGAAGTCTGAAAAACCAACAAATTATTAGTAAAGAAAATATTACACGTTGATTCGTATTTAAGATCCGAAAAGGTTTAGGGGAATACGTCACATGGTCGCCACTTTCCACATAATTGTCCCTAACTTTTGTGATTTGTTGATTTTCGATCTAAACATTTAACAGAATATTCTTGACACCACAAACTATTAGAAAATCATTTTTTTAAATCGCAATTTTACTGTGGCGTAAACCCTTAATGATGGGAAGTGGTGGGGGTGTTCCTAGCAGTGGTTGAGGTCTAAACATCTATTCATATACAGGTTCGAAACCCATCAACTCGTAATATCTCCGAAAATCTATGGGCACAGTTTGGTTTTATTTTTTTAGTGCGTACCTAATAGTGTTATATTTTTTTTAAGAAAAAAATCGAGCAAAGTAGTCTAGAAATATATATTAAAAAAAAAGAATGTTGCTTTTGTCCATACGCGGTATAAAGAAAATATGTGTACTGTTTACAACAATTTATTGTCCACAAACGTCCACAATTTTTGTTTGTTAATTTTCCGATCGCACCATCCTAGGCTTTTAGTTTTACAAACAAGAGTACAACCTAAAATTGTTAATAACACAGGAAATAAAAGGGCAAGTTTGTATATTCAAGCCTGAACAAACGAGTTTGTCACTTATTTCATACATTTTTACGAGACTTCGTATTCCGGTTGTACGAAATTATTTTTTACTGTGTATGCAGCTCTTGCTAATTGATGCGACTTTAAGCTCATGTATCTCAAAATCCATGTATAGAAAAAATTATGAAAGTTTTTAAAATTTGCCTCATTCATTGCTTTATAGCGTGGATTTTAGTTTCAAAAGTAGAAAAGTCGCCGTGTGACGTATTTCCTTAATCGCCTTTTTTCTTTATCGCAGCCTCGACTAACCGTTAATGTAATTCGCCAAATGCGGATTGAGTTCCCGGGCGAGGGTGATAAACTCGTCCCGCTTCGTCCCGTTCGCCAATCTGGCGTGACACTTGGCGCTGTTCAGCAGCGCTTTGATGTTCGAGTTATTGACCTTCAATGCCCACTCGAGATCGCGCAGAGCCGACTCGTACAGACCCAGACGCATGTACGACAATGCTCGGTTGTTCCAGAGAACGGCCGAGTCCTTTCGTTGCTCGACGGCCTTCCCGTAATAAGTCACGGCTTTCTCGTAGTCCCCGAGACCGAAAGCGCCGTTCGCTATTCTCTTGTAAGTCTCCGCCCGTTCGTTCCGTCTCTTTCGATCCTCCGCTCGTTCCTTCGCGTCTTTTTCCATAGTGCGCATGAAAGCATCTGAAAAGTAAAATTGTTATTGTGTTAAGTTTTTTTTGTACCGTGCAAGGGAAAAGCACAAAAGTTTCTCGAGTCTCGAGGCTCGAGGCACCTCGATTTTTACCAATGCAATTAAACAATTTTGCTTCTTTATAGAGGAAGCTACATTTTCTGTACCTTGGAAACGGCTCGAGATAGCGAATTGAAATTTGGCACACTGATAAAGTCACGTCTCTTCCCTCGGTGTAATTTTCATGAAGATTGAGGCTCCGTTCAAGATTTTAAGCGATTTTGAAATTTTCCAAAAAAAGGGTGGGCAACTACCGCAAATTTTAAGCTGTCGTTTTAAAACTGCATGCGAATATAATGTTATGATCAAAGACCTTTGAATTCGACCGAAAACGACGAATTATACAAGCTTCAGTTAGCGATTTACTACGATAAACTTTGGGGTAACTTTTAATCGTTTTAATTTCATGAGATGTAGAAATATTTTAATGTTACGAAAAAAGATGCAAAGTAACTTGCACATGGCTTTCTCATTTATTACAATTTTGCGCATGGCTTCCCCTACGAGGAACCCATGGAAAATCTATGAGCAAACTTTTTCATAGAAAAAATTGCGCAGCTATGCACAAAAATTGTAATAAATGAGGGCGCCATCTGTAAATTTTTAAATATAACCTCGAAAAGATTCCAACGTCCGCCATTTTGTGGACATTCGGGCGCCATCTTGTTCGAGTTATTTTTCTTAACGATTAGCTTCTTTTGCGTTCACCTCGGGACATCCTGCTGGGATCCGAGTTGTCCTGTGATTCCGACAATTTGTTTATTACTGTTCGCTCGCACTTTATCCTTATCTCGCCCATTTCGGTAATCTCCCCCTTCGTATTTCCATCCAAAACTTTATCGGCCATCAGCATGCCTCGCTCCTGTTCCTCCGCATCGTCGGAAGCCAATTTCTTCACGATTTTTTCTTTGGGATGAAAAGAAACATGAATTTATTTCTTCCTTTCTCCCATTAGACTTTGACCGAATGCTCGCAGTTTTATAATTGACAAGTTCATCGAAGACTCTCACCGACTTCCGTAACGCGATGCATGAAGTTCTGGAACTCTTCCTCGGTCACGTTTTTGTCTGGCAATATGTTATCCATCGTTTTATCACCGTCCATTTTAGCTCTACGATCAGTGTACCGCTTTCTGGATCCGTGTAGAAAAATCTCCCGATTTCCGACACGTTAATATTTGATCGATGAGGCGCCGGTTTCCATGGTAACATCGTATCGCGCGGCGTCTGCGTGAAAAATTTCGTAAACATTTTTTTTTTTTTTTAATAATGTTTCACCGAAACCCATCTTCTTCCTCAGTGCGTAGAAAAAATTGTGCCGCACACAATTCTGCCCAAAATTCATTAATCAATTTACTCATCACTCATCAATTTAAACCAAAGCAAGAACGCTTCAATTCTTACACTCTACAAACAATAAGTCTGATAATACCTCTCGGCTGTTTTCTGTTCTCACAGTTCGTGGCCTTTTCTCTTGACCGCTTTCGGTACGGATTCTCGTCTCACGGATACAGTTTTGACGATGCAGCGTGCTTTTTTTAAAATATTTCAATCAGTGAATCGTTACTCTGTGCAGTCGTGTTTTTCCATTTCTGTTTTATCGCATTTGCTCTTCCGGTCGCAGGGAACGTCTAATTTATTTTCAATATAGATCATGCAGTTGGTCAAACGCCGTAGCATGGCCGAAGGATGATTTGTCCTGCAATTTTTGCACCACAATTTTGATACAATACAAAAAAACAAGTCTGATAATCCCTCACAGCTTTCCTTCATTCTCGCAGCTGTGTTATCCGCTCATGCTTTCTCTCTTGTCCAGCCTCATTACGGACTTTGGACTCACGGATACAGTTTCGACAATGCGGAGTGTTTTTTTAAACGTTTCAAACGCTGAATTTACAGTCCGCGCGTTTCTCTCTCCGAAGTTGTATTTTTCATTTTTCGCCGCATCGGACTTAATTCCCAGTCGCAGGGAATGTCCAATTCATCGTTGATATAAACCATGCAGTTTGTAGGAAGCTGCGACATTGACGAGCAGTTCGGAGCTCCGGCCTTGTTCGGTCCGAGGTCATCCTCAGGAACTTTCGGGCTCTTCGACGGCGTCGCGCTTATCTCGATCTCGTTCATAAGGCAGAGCCTCTTCAGAAACGACTGCCCTTCCTCGGAAATTTCGTTGAGCACGTCATTCCAAGTCAGCCGTTCCTCGGCGTTGCTTCTTTTTTTCGCAGATTTTTCGCCACCGTCGACGGCGTTCGGCGTGTCGAAGGCCGCGTTTCTCGGACGCGGATCGCTCGTTTCGACGTTATCTTCCTTAAAGGCGACATTAACTTTTTTGGTCCTAAAGTTGTAGCGAGATTTCCCGTTGCTCGAGTTTTGGCGCCCGTTTGGCGCCATTTTTTGAAAACTCGACTCGATTGAGTTCGATATATCGGCGGCCATCTTGCTTTTCGTCGGGCTCTTCGGCTCCGTTGTCTTCAACGGGCATTCAGTTTCCGACGATTTTCCGCGACTCTCGTGACCGTCGGCTTTCGGTAACAAAATCTTACTTCCTTCGTGCTTCAGAATGTCCTTGAGACCGGAGACTTCGAGGGCTTCGGCGATTTTTAATATCCTCCTAACCTCACTTTTCATCACTCGAACCTCACCGCAGTACATGAAATTAACTATAGTCTTGAGATCGTCGGCCTCGATGTCGTGCAGTATTATCATTGGATGGGGATGCTCGTTCTTGAGGAGCAAACGACGAAAGAACGAACTGGCGTTGGACAGTAACATTTTATGGCACTTCAGTGTCGCACCGCTCTTGCAGACGAGCGACAAGTCAACGAGATATTCGTTCTCGTAACAGAGGTCCAGAGAGTTCGTCAATTGGGGAGAAAAGGTGTCCCACTTGAGATTGAGAATCGTTGCTTGTTGCATTTCAAATGATAACAAAAGCGACGATGAATGATACGATCGATCAACAGGTATATCGAGGATTATCGTCACTGCGAGTTCACGGTTAAAACTGGCGAAGAGCGGCGCTAACCGGCAAACCGCTGTCTCGTAATTGTATGAAAAAAAAAATGTTGGACCAATCGCGTACGGATAGCCGCCGAACATGCCGCAGCTCTCGCGAAAGCTTTGGGATAAGTTACATGGTGGATAGAATCATGGTTGACGTTACCGGCTCGAAAATTGCAACCGCTGCAGTCGCTCTCGGAACAGGTGATCGATAAAGATATACCGCTATTGAAGTTCGTAGTGGAGTTGGCGAGACCACGAGAGAGTGTTTCGCATGGCGTTAAGGAGGCTGAAGCACTTGACGTTAGTGATATGAGTGCGACATTTTTTAAGTCCTATATTGCAAACTTTAGAGTCATTTATGCAATCTTTAAAGTCCTACAGACTTAATGTTTATTACACAATTTTTAGAGTCGTTTATACTGACTCGTGAATCTATCGATTATACTGGATGCTTACTTGTATTACGGCAGATGTCTTTCTAGAGAAACATTAATTGCAATGGATTTGAAAAAAAATATTAACTTGCCTTTGCTAACTTTCGATGAGATACATATTCGTTAAGTTTTTCAAAAGAATAATCCGCAATTGTCGCTCGATTGTGATGTATCACGGCTCGTTCTCTTCCATGAAAGATACTCTGCGAATTCATTATTTAGTTATTCGATGATATTAATTACTTACAAATTATACAAAATTACTTACAAATTATAGCTGTTTGTTTGTGAAGGACTTTCGTAGATGGATTAAAAAAATTGCGGATTATTCTTTGTAAGGATTGAACGAATTCGGAAACGAGCAAAACAAGTTAATATTTTTGCAAATCCATTACAATTAATTTTTTTTTATAGATTAAGAACGTGTGATGTAATACACCCAACCACTCCCTATAATAAACAGATGCGTAAATGTTTCGTAAACGACTTAAGAAATTAGTAGTGTGAAGCGCCCCGACCTCCTTAAGGGTCACTCCGCGTCAACGCGCTATATCGGATTTGAATTTCGCGCCAAAAGTTCAGCAGAGAGTTTTCGGTTGCGGGATTGGTCGAATCGAGGCGATCGCTCGTTGGCCGTTCTCGAATCGTTTTCCCCCAAAAGATCAATCGCAATCTAGGGGACCAGCAGTTTAACGTGGCGCCAGGGCACTACTGGCGAATGCGTCAGTGTTCGGTGATCTTCCGTCGAGTTCTGTCGCGAGAGGGAGATAGCAAAGGGAAGAAACGGTAAAAGTCGTGTGTAGTTAATCGGTCCGAACGGAGATAGTACGAGTGTAACAGTTCGCGAAGCCGAGGAGTGCCTTAAATTTATACACCAATAAAAAAAAAGGACAAACCCCTTTACAAGAGGTTAACGAGACTTGTTTTTTTTTTTTCATTCGTAATACGGTTAGACGCTTTATTGTTGCAAAATGGCGGACGATGGCCACGAGAATGGCACGAGCAACGGTGACGTGCCGGAGATAGAGCTAATAATCAAGGTTAGTGACCAGCGATTCAAATCTTAAGATAAAACGCGCTCTAACAGATCGGAAACGAAGAAATATGAAAAATTTATCGAGTCTCACTGACAACGTCGCACTATCGCGTAACGTTCGTCGAAGGCGGCAGGGAAATGGGCGTGGAACGCCAGATTCCGGCTGCTACACACTCACCCTTACGGGCCGCGCAGTTCGGTAACTTTGCCTGTTTCGGACTCCGCTCATGCGCTCGTCACACTTACGACAAGAATATATATATATTTTTTTTCGATGGAAAAACAAATCCTTACTGGAGTTTTTTAAATTTCGTAAAAAAAAAATATATATATATATACATATATATATATTTTTGCAAACCTCTCGACGCTTCGATCATAAGTCAGCGGTGATAAGGGCAGGTATAAGTCGAGGCGCTAAAAAAAACTTAACCTTAAAACTTCAACTGCGATTGACGATGTTTATTTGAATTAAGAAAAAAAAAGATGTCTTATCGCACTTTTCTATGGATAAAATTTTTGTTTCGTTGCAAATCTCTTAACGCTTCGATTATACATTGGCGTGAAAACGGCAGGTATAAATTGAGCCCCTAAAAAAACTCGACCTTCAAATAAGTTTCGAGTCGCGTTAAATCTTACTGCGATTGACGATTTTAACTTAAACATAAAAACATATATCTTATCGTTGTACTTTATCATGGATGAAGAAGACACCATTTTAAGTCTTTATTTTTTTAACCGCAGGTATAAATTGAGGCGCTAGAAAAAAACTTGACCTTAAAATAAATTTCGAGTCGCGCAAAAACTTTTAATGTGATTGACGATGTTAATTTGAATTAAAAAAAGATATCTCATCGCACTTTTCTATGGATGAAATTTTTGTTTCGTTGCGAATCTCTTGACGCTTCGATTGCGAATTGGCGTGAAAACGGCAGGTATAAATTGAGCCGCTAAAAACACTTGACCTTTCAAATAAGTTTCGAGTCGCGTTAAATCTCACTGCGATTGACGATTTTAACTTAAATATAAAAACATATGTCTTATCGTTGTACTTTATCATGAATGAAGAAAACAATATTTTAAGTCTTTCTTTTTTAACGGCAGGTATAAATTAAGGCGCTAAAAAAAAAAAAAAAACTTGACCCTAAAATAAAGTGCGAGTCACATAAAATCTTACTGCGTTTGACGATTTTAACTATAATTAAAATGTATCTTTGTACGTTTTCGTGGACCAAATTTTTTTTCTTTTTATTTTTTTTAACTACTTGCTGAGAATACGAGAGTAAATTTATTAACGCTATAATATCGTTTTATAATTCTAGACTGCGTAGACTAAAGTGACGCGCGCGTGCAGACCTCGGCAATGTTTGCTGTAAATGACTAATTTCAGCGATGATCTGTGACCGCATCGCAACACCAGCGTGTCGGATCGCCCGAACGGGTTTCTCGCGCGTGCACCGCTTATATCGATAAATTTCAAGACTCTCGCTTCGTCCCGATGCCAATTCTCATATTCGGCGGTGACCAAGCAGCGAACACATTCTAAAAAAAAAAAAAAGTCTAAAAAACGTTCCGAAGCAAACGCCGCGGTTAAGGACGTTCGAGCGCTTCGCGCTAGTCAATTGAGTGCTACGCATTTAAAGTCGTTTATACACACTTTGACGCATCCATTAAACGTAGCTGATGGTTATTTGTAGTACAGCGGATGCTCTTGACCTACAAAAAAACATTAATTGCAACGGATTTGCAAAAATATTAACCGGTTTTTGCTAACTTTCGAAAATTATATATTCGTGCATTTTTTTTTTTTTTTTTTGAATAATCTGCAATTATCGCTCGATTTTCTATGTATTACGTTTCATTATTTTCTGCGAAAGATTTTCTGTGCATTCACCATTTAGAAATTCGATGGTACGAAGAAATTTCGACGATGGATTAACAAAAGCCTCTTTAAACGAAAAATAATAATATCTGGACGTTGAATTCGTGAAGCATCTTTGAAAGAGAGATACGTAAAGATAGAGCAAAAATTGTGAATTGTTCTTCGAAGAAATTGAACAAAAATGTACCTTGTAAAAAATTTGCACAAACCAGTTAATATCTTTGTAGATAGATTGCAATTAATGTTTTTCTACGTTAAGAACATGCGCTGTAATACAAATAACCATCCACCATAATCAATAGATACGTAAAAGTGTGTATAAACGAATTTAAATAGCACTCATTTGACTGAGTGTGAAACGCTTCAAGCTCCTTAATGCTTCAAATGCGAAACGTTTTTTTTTTTGTTTATTTTTTTGTTTCTTTGTTATAAACAAAAAAGTATCGTCGGTTCAATTGCGACAGAAGATTCTCTTGCGAAAGACACGGAACACGTTTAATGTTCACAAGTTTCAACTAGAGACTTTTTTTTTTTAAATCTTGTCAATCCTGCGACAATTTCTTATTTCGCCTAAATCGGTTTCGAATCGAACTTCAAGAGTTAATCCTTCAAATACAAAACGTGTTTTTGGATAAACAAAAAAGTATCCTTCGTTCAATTCCGGAACACAATTCGGTCGCGAAAGACACGAAACGTTGAACTCAACATTTTCAAAGATGCGAAATAATTATTAAAGAAACAACAAATAAATTATCGTAATCGCGATGCTTCGTGAAGTCTAATGGCCAAATATAGTACACGTGAAACTAAAGAGTAATTTTTTTCAGTCGAACATCGTAGTTTAATGTTTCAAGTATAAAAATCTCTAAAAATAGAATCGTGCTTTTAAGCAACTCTTTTTAAGTCTCTTGATTGCTGTTTTTTTTTTCCTCGTTAATTATGATAATTCCAAAAAGGTTAACAGCTGTGTTCGAGCTCGCCCGAGAGGCGAGAATTCTTCGATTCCTTCATCGCCAATCGATTGTATTAATAAACTGAAAATAGTCAAATTTTGAATTTCACAAATCTTCCCGTGTTAAATTCTATAATTTAACAGTCGACGCTCGAGTCGCTTGGTCGATGCCGCGAACATTGTCCAAACCGGCTCATCGAAATTTCTCCACCGTCTGCCAAAGGGTTAAAAAAAAAAAAAAAAAAGAAACCGAAGTAATCGTTCTCGGTGATTTCTTTATCGGGGCAATTAAACGGTAAAAGCGGTTGTGACTGTTCTGGGTAACAGAAAAGAGAAAAGAACCGAAGGAAAACGCGCGCGGTTCTCTCACCTTTCCACGCTCGGAACACCCCGGTTTCTTGTCCGGTACGAGCTCGAAAAAACAAAGCCGCCCAGAAGGAGATCGAAAGTCAAATGCCGACCGGTTAGCCAGGAAAATAATAACGGAGAGCCACCGGTTTGCTGCTTCGATTGAATAAAATATAACGAAATTTCGACCAAGTTCGATCTCGTAAGTTTCATACAAAAATATTTTTAAAAATTCCTAACAAAGTCCAATAATTTGAACTTCGTAATTGCAATAAAAACTGCCGACGACACTTTTACATTACCGATTAAACAAAATTTTATATTGCAAATGCATAATTGCAATTACCGATTAAACAATCGGCGCGCACTAAATTAAAAAAAATCCTCAATTTTTATTTAATATTTGCAGTAAGTTAAAAAAAAATAAATTACTCGTTAACGAAACTTTATGATCTCTTGCATTCGTTGATTTTAATTCGCAGGGATGCGAGAATTTTATTACTGGTTTCTAAAAATTCGTAACAAAGTCAATAATTAAGTTTTCGTAATTGCAACAATAACAGTTGATAACGACTTCGTTGCAAAATTTTCTTATAATTTTAGTAATTTCTTAAAAAAATATATATATATATTTTGAACGAAGCTTTATGATCATGCATTCGTTAATTTAAATTCACAGGGATGCGAGAATTTTATTGCCGTCTTCTTGTATGAAAAGTTCGTCGATAAACTTGTCCTATCGTGCGTGTGGGTTTTTGGTGGTTCGCGATGAGCCGACCAGATAATGCCGCCGGCGGATTTGATACTCACGGCTTGCTACAGAGGATGGCATTGTTATGTATGTAGCTCGTCGCTTCTCCCAGCCGCTCTAGAGAGAGCCTTATCTGTTCTGTTACGTTAAATTCGACGACGAAATACATCGTGCCGTGTAACTGTTAACCCACCGTCATAGATGGTTGGATAATTTTTAAGGTTTATATTGACTCTCCAAATTTTCGTGGTATCTAGTAAAAAGATTCTTTTATTTTCATTCCGAAAAAAATCGTCATTCGTCTATGCTATTCAAAAAAATTCTGAATTTCCATTAGAAATCCCGCCGTTAACTTTCCGTTTACCTCATTTTCATCAGTGATTTTTAATAATAGTTACAAATTAAACCGATTAAACTATCAGCTCCCTCTAAATTGGGAAACTCCAGTTAGTCAAAAGGCCCGTCAGCGTCAATTTGAACGAGTAAATTAATGTACAATCGGAATTAAATTAATTGACAATCCGAAGTAAATGAATATACGATCAAAAGTAAATTATTATACAATTGAAAATAAATTAGTATACAGTCGGAAATAAATGAGCATACAATCGGAAGTAAATGAATATACAGTCAGAAGTGAATTATTATAGCATCGAAAATAAATTATTATACAATCGGAAATAAATGATTATAAAATCGAAAATAAATGAAAATACAATCGAAAGTAAATAAACATAAAATCGGAAGTAAAATAATATACAATCAGAAATAAATTACTATAGAGTCGGACAATCGGAAATCAGGTTTCCTCGAAGACGTAGGACGGTCCGTCCGACTAACGGTCGTAAACAGTACCAGAGGCGCCCGCTTTCGCCTGGCGATTCTCGTTTCACTTACGTTTGTTTTTCTTCTTTTTTTCCAACGGTTTTTATTCTCACCAGAGCTTGACTTCTTGGCCGGTAAAACTCGATACCATTAACAGATGGAAACTCGATCGACCATCCCTCACGTTCAACCGATCCATCAATTACTTTCGTGAATTTCAAATTAGAGAAAAGATTCGACTATTTTTTTTTTACATTGAAAACGACCCATTCAGTAAAATCAATCGGCGCTTTTTTCCACTATTCTTGCAATTAATTTCCGTAGTCAATTCGATTAACGCGCTATTCCGTAGCTAAATTAGTCCCCACTTAAGACAGAACGATGACCCACATAGAGGATTCCTCCCTCTTTAAATTACCCTAAGCAGAATTTTATAATTTTTTATTTCATTAGCGTAATCTTCGTGATTGAAAAAACGATAAATATCGCATTGTCGATCGAGCAAAGTCGCAGTCTCCTCGTATTCCACTTACATCAGTATTCCGTAGATAAATTAGTCCTCACTTAAGGTAGTACGATGACTACGCTCGTAATCCATGCAGACGATTCTTTCATCTTTAAGTTACCTCGGGCAAAATTTAATGTTTTCTTGTTATTAGCGTAACGTTGATAATACTGTAAACGATAAGTATCCTATCGTCGATCGTGCAAAGTCAAAGAGTCTCCCACAGTGTTCCACCTGTATCAGTATTGACCCAGTATTCCGCAGATAAATTAGTCCCCACGCAAGGCTGGACGATGACTTCGCTCAATAACTCATGCAGACGATTCTATCGTCATTGAATTACCTCAGGCGGATTGAAGTTTTCTTCTTTTTTTTTTATTACCGTAATGTTGGCAACAAAGCGAACGATAAGTATCGCACTGTCGATCGAACGAACTCGAAGATTCTCGATTATAACGGACAGAATAATCGGTCAGTTTGTGTGGAGACCGGCGATGTGTTTTCAGGTCGCGGCAACGAGGCCGATCGACCTTGCCCGTAGAGCGTTCGCACAAGGCTCTCCAGCTCTCGGCTTCTCAGTCCTGTTCCGACTGTACGAAGCATCAGCCGTCTCCGTGTTTAAGTGTGTCGAACGGGACGCTTCTCTGTATCTCTCGTACTCGGAAACCGTGGCCGCACGGCTGTTGCTTCGTGTGGGTAAACTTGGTTCTTTCAGCTTGGCGTAGCTTTCGACTCTCCGCACATAGAGGAATAAACGTTTAAGAGTATAAAAAAAAAAAGAAAGAATTCCTTTGTTGTTTTCCACGATTGGTTTCTTTGAGACTATGTTAAAGGTGTGTGTGTGTGTGAGAGAGATACGGCATTGATGTGAATGACGCTCATGGCGGAGTGAGAAACATTGGGAATATCTTTCTCATCGTTTTAAAAGTATGTGAAATAACCGCGGTCGGTAATAAAAACTGTAATGCACTTCTTTTCCGGTCGGTGGGTCGTAGGATAAAATGAGAAGTCTCTTCGAAAGCGGATATCGTGTCAGCGTGTCGATGGGACTTTTCCTTCGAGCGTGCATGCCGGTAAACGTGAGAAAGTCGATTACAGTTTTTGTTACCGACAGAGTCTGGATTGGGCGGAGAGGGAGGCGGTTCCATATGGGCGTAAGACTAGGTGGAAAGACCTAGTCGGTTATAGTTTTTCAAACTAGTCTCAAGACTAAGTGGAAACACTCAGTCGATTACAGTTTTTGAAATAAGTCTGAAGACTAGGTGGAAACACCTAGTGGATTACAGTTTTTGAAACTAGTCTCAAGACTAGGTGGAAACTCCTAGTTGTTTACAGTTTTTGGTAGTAGTCTTAAGACTAGGTGGAAACATCTAGCGGATTACAGTTTTTGATAGTAGTCTTAAGACTAGGTAGAGACACCCAGTCGATTATATTTTTGAAACCTGTCTCAAGACTAGGTGGAAACACCTAGTCGATTACAGTCTTTGATACTAGTCTCAAGAGTAAGTGAAAACACTTAGTCCATTTCAGTTTTTGAAACCAGTCTCTGGACTAGGTGGAAACACCTAGTTGTTCACAGTTTTTGAAACTAGTTTCAAGACTAGGTGAAAAACATAGTCGATTACTGTTTTTAAAACTAGTCTCAAGACTAGGTAGAAACATCCAGTCGATTACTGTTTTTGAAACTGGTCGCAGGTTTTTGAAACTAGTCTCAAGACTAGGTGAAAACACTTAGTCCATTTCAGTTTTTGAAACCAGTCTCTAGACTAGGCGGAAAGACCTAGTCGATTATATTTTTTGAAACCAGTCTCAAGACTAGGTGGAAACACCTAGACGATTGCAGTTTTTGCAACTGGTCTCAAAACTAGGTGGGAACACCTAGTTGTTTGCACAGTTTTTGAAACTCGTCTCAAGACTAGGTAGAATAACCTAGTCGATTACAGTTTTTGAAACCAGTCTCAAAACTAGGTGGAAACACCTAGTCGATTACATTTTTTTGAAACCAGTCTCAAGACTAGGTGGAAGCACCCAGTCGATTGCAGTTTTTGCAACTGATCTCAAAACTAGGTGGAAACACCTAGTCAATTACAGTTTCTGACACCGATCGAGTCTGGGTTGGGCGGAGAGGTGTTTCCACATGGGATCAAAACTAGGTCGAAGCACTTAGTCGATTAAAGTTTTTTTTAAACTAGTCTCAAGACCAGGGCGAAAACACATAGTCGATTACACAGTTCTTTATGCCCACCGAGTCTGGCTTCATCCGGGTTCACCTTCATTGAAACGAAGTTGAACATGATCTCGGTGACTTCGACCACTTTTCCACCAGCTCCTTATCCCACCGAGTGCAACTTAAACGCCCGTTCACTCAAAGACGACGGTCTTTGCTGATCGTCTTTACAGCTGAGAAACAGCGGTTTCAGAATGATTTTCACCACCGAGCAATAACAACTTTACGATCGCAGAGCCAACCGCTCAGTCTCCGGATTCATGGCTATTGGAGGACGTATTATTGTTCTTATGGAATAATTAATGAGCCGAGAGAAGCCTACGAGGGATTCGAGAAGCGGGACGATCCTGTTTGTCGGCTTGTCTGCCTTCACGGCTGAGCCAGGCTCGTCGGAGCGATCGGGAATTCCGGTAACCGGTGACTCATGTACACTCTTCGCCGGGTCTCGCTCTCGGAGTCTCTCGCACGTTCGTGGCATATGAACGCCGCCACTTTCTTGCGACGTAGCGTAGCTAGCGAACGATATTGCATCCAGTGGGTCGTCTCGAGTGCTCCGACCCGGTAAAGCTTCTCTCACACAAAACTACGCACGGAACAGAGAAAACCGCAAACGTTGCTTTATGTCCGAGGACCTTAGGGTAAGCTATGTCGCTTCGCGCTCGTTTCGCATAAGTTCGAGAAAAATTAGATAAAATTTCAAGTACTTCTCGACGGTATAACAATCTGAATAAATCTCATGCATACTAAAGGCACTGAAAAGATTAATTTCGCATAATAATAATAATTTCACAAATGTTATTGACAAATTAATCAAGAAATTGATTGTTTAACAAATTATCGAGCAAACCAACTTTTTTTTCTTCAATGAAAATGATTCGTTCTTTTTTCTGAATACGTATGAATTTCTTTCAGATTTCTCAGTCGACTTTGATTTTTTTTGTTGTTTTTTTCACACATTTTTTTTATATAAAAGAAAAAAATCATCAAAGTTGACTGAGAAAAATCTGAAAAAATTCATACGTATTCAGAAAAATGAACGAATCATTTTCATATAAAAAAAAAAAAGTTATGTTGCCGGATAATTTGTTAAACAATTGATTTTTTGATTAATTTGTCGATAACATTTTGGAATTATTATTATGCACAATTAATCTTTTCAGTAACTTTGGTATGCATGAATTTTTTCAGAATTTTATACCATCGAGAAGTACATGCAATTTTATCTTATTCTTCTCGAACTTATGCGAAATGAGCGCGAAGCGACATAGCTACCTTAATGCTCGACCTATCGTTGTTGGATACTCAGCACACTGTTGGATCATTCGCTCAAAGCTCGTACAAAGGCTTATCGGCTGGCTGCTAACGAATTCGCTAGTCGACATTCCGAGCGTTCTGAGCCCTAAGCAGATTAATACCAATAGTAACAGCAAAGACGAAATAATAAGTACTTTATTTTATTTCGTAACTGATCTTAGTAAGTTCTTAAAAAAAAAAAAAAACTATTTTGAGCGAACATTTATGCACTCGTTAATTTAATTCGCAGAGATGCGATAATTTCGTTTCTGGATTCTTGTGTGAAAATCTTGTCGATAAGCTTGTTCTATCGTGCGTATGGTTTTGGTGCTTCGCGATTAGACGATTAGATAACGCCAGCGAGTTTGACAAACACGAGTTCCCAGTGCGGATGGTATTGCTATATACATAGCTACTATATATATATATATATATATACATAGTATAACGGCGCTTCCTCCGGCGGCTCGAGAGAGCCTTATTTTTAAATTCGTAACAAAGCGAAATTGCTACCAGTTGCAGAATTATTAGAGAAAACAAGTTGTTGTATAATCTTTTTTTTGTTTACATCTGCTCTCAGTAAGATCTTAGAAAAATATACTTTAAACGAACGTTCATGCACTTGGTTTTCATTCATTTTAATTAATAAAGATCCGAGAATTTTATTGCTGGCTCCTCGCACACAAAGTTTGCCCTATCGTGGGTCTGATTTTTTGGTACTTTCGATTAGACAATTAATAAATGTCACAATCAATAAATTAATACATTTAAGTGTATGTTGTATATATAGTACGGCATATATTACATATATGTAGTATCGTCGTACACGTAGCTCGTCGCTTTTCTTGCGACTGCAAAGCGTGTTGCAAAGCAATATACGTGCTCGCGAACGATATTGCAGAGAGCGGCTCGACTCGAGTCCTCCGACCGGGGAGCGCTGCATCTATGGTTACATACTACTGTGTATGCTCGCAGGATACGCGCCACGGTCTTGGATCAATGGCTCACAGCCTTATAGACAGGCTCACTGGCCGGACGACACGTCCGTCCGGCGCTATATTTACCGCATCGTAAAAAAAAAAAAAAAAAAAAAAAAAATTGCACACTCGACAAACATTTCTCGTCCATCGGGATCCATTTTTTTTTTTTTAATTTGCAAAACTGCATTTTAAAATAAAAGAACCTTATGAAATTAACAAGAAACTCGTTGTAAAATGATGAGAAAAAAAAATTTGTTGAAGTAACGAGACAGAAAATTGTGCAAGTTTTTTTTTTTTTTTTTTTTTTTTTTTAATGAAATTAATGTTTGTTGAATGTACAAACTTATAAATACTTTGGCCGATGTTATTCCGTCGTTCCGACGAGTGTTTCTCGATATTTTATCGATGAATTATAGTCACGTAAAATAAAAGAAATGCATTTATGAACGTCAATGGAATTGAGATAACATTGAGATTACGAGGTGGCCGTTTGCTGCGGCGTTGAGTCAGCTCGAATGTTCCTCACACCGATTGTAGTGCGCAACACAGGCGTGGTAATATGACGCCCGAATAAAAAAAGGATCAAGGGTAATATAGGAATTCGACCTTCGTGTCGTAGCTCGGGCATCGAGCGAAGGAACAAAAAAATTAAGATGATTCATCGCCCTAAGGCGATGTGCAACAGTTATTACTCGGTCGGTAATAAAAACTGTAATCCATTTTTTGTTGTTGTGAAAGTTCAAAAGTTTTGCATCCTTGACAAAAAGTGGACTACAATTTTCGTCGCGCTGAAACGATGCAAAACAATTAATTACTCAGTCGGTAACAAAAACCGTAATCCATCATTTTCAAAAGTTCAAAATTTTAACATCCTTGAAAAAAAAAAAATGGACTACACTCTATGTTTCGTATCGCCTTAAGGATATTTTCTTACCGGAAACGGAAGAGGGTCTGCGCTGAACGCGGTAGTCACTGTGCGAGAGAGAACGATGAAACAAAGCATGTGTTGTTGCCACAAAGAGATGGACGCTTCGTTTCTTTTACCGGCAGTTGAAAACGAGACCGCAAATCTTTTTCAAACTTGGACACGATCTCCACTAAAGTATGCTCTTCGGTTGGTTCGTTTTTTTTATTTCAATTGAACAGAAACTGGCGTAGGAAACAAGCTACAATGTTTCGTTTTTGAGGTGACGTCCGATTCTTCTCGTTTCAAAGTACATAACGTTGAAATCGCGTTGCACACAGTAAAAAATAATTTCGTAAAATCGGAATGGGAAATTTCGTAAAAATTATTTTGTTAAATAAGTGACAAACTTGTTTGTCACTTATTTGAATATACGAACCTGTCCTTTTATTTCCTGTATTATTGACAATTTTAGTTTAGTAGTTAACAAATAAAAAATTGGACGTTTGTGGACAATAATTTGTTGTAAAAAGTACACATTATTTCTTTACTCTGCAAGACGACTAGAAAAAATGCCACCAAATGAAGCCTTTTTTCTTTCTGTAGACAACATAAATTTGATCGAGATCGAACCAAAACGACTTTTAGTGAGGATATCCTTAATGTGCGTCCTTCGCGCAACGAAGAAAGGGCCGTTAATGGCTCGCCAGAAAAAAAGCCACGAACGCCCGAGCGGTTCGGTGCAGCCGCACCGAGGGCGGAGAAGCCGCGAGAGAAACACACAACGAGGGGAAGAGGAAGCGAGTGAGAGACGGGCATCTGCGTGAGCCAATTTCGTGCCGACGGCACGTGCCGCATGGCAGCAGGTGGACGCGACTCGGCAGTCTGTCGTCGCTTCGTTCCGATAAATTTTCTTCGACAATGGAAAAATTTCTCCGTTCACTTCGGATATCCCTGCACACAGCATTTAACACGTCGCGGCCTCGAAGCTTCTCGTGACCGTAGAAATTCTGCCTACTTAGACTCTCTCGTAGAAAATAAAACCAATCATAGTCACTTTGCATGTACCTAAGAGCGATTATTTTATTATGTTTCATACGCAGGTTTTGTTGCGAATACCGTTATGGCAGATGTTGCCTTATTCGAAATCATTAAAGATTCATTATTTACTGCTTTTTTTTTGGTTATATATTACTTTCTGTGAAACGACACATTCAACTGTGGCGAATGACGTCGGATGATTGCATACGATCCTCGACCAAGTCATCGGATAGCCACGTGTTGAATTTACGTCTGTGCATTATATACGTACAAACGTGTGTTGGTCGTTATTCGCCCATTTGCCTGCTGGCCGGCGCGTTCGCACCAGTCGAACGAGTCTCACGGTATAACCTGTTGGGCTACGTCGAACATCTTCGGTCATGCTAGCCGCGGAGTTTATGCATTTATGAAATAAATAGTGTTATTCAATAGTATTATACACGGTAGATTTTATTTTTCCACCGGAAGTGATGTTATACCGCAAATACGTCACTTCAGCTTTGAAAATCTCATTTTTTCGACCGAACGTGACGGCATAGCGAAAGTACGTCACTTCCGGTTTGAAAATCTTATTTTTCAACCGGAAGTGACGTCATACCGAAAATACGTCACTTCCGGATTAAAAATCTCATTTTTCGACCGGAAGTGACGTCACACCGGAAATACGTCACTTCAGCTTTGAAAATCTCATTTTTTCGACCGAACGTGACGGCATAGCGAAAATACGTCACTTCCGGTTTGAAAATCTTATTTTTCAACCGGAAGTGACCTCATACCGGAAATACGTCACTTCCGGTTTAAAAATCTTATTTTTCAACCGGAAGTGACGTCACACCGAAAATACGTCACTTCCGGTTTAAAAGTCTCATTTTTCGACCGGAAGTGACGTCATTCCGGAAATACATCACTTCCGGTATGAAAATATCATTTTCCGACCGGAAGTGACGTAATACCGGAAATACATCACTTCCGGTTTGAAAGTCTTATTTTTCGATCAGAAGTGGCATGATTCCGAAAATACGTTACTTCCGGTTTGACAATCTCATTTTTCGATCGGAAATAACGAATTTCAGCTACTATCGAATTGACGTCACGGTCGGCAAAAATGTTTTCGTCACTATGATTTTTTTTTCTCCTCAAGGTTACTGAACTCTTACCGTCGAATGTAAAGTAGCATCCACCGAGATAAATAATGAACCCAGCCTGTTTTACGATTTAATTTATTAAAACGTAATACCACTATCGTTCAACGTACGGAGAGACCCGACGAATTTTTTTTAATGGGTTTCGTAATAGAGAAAGGAGGAAGGTTAAAGAGGAGAGGGCAAAGAATTCCCGAGAGGCAAATGCGCGGCACAAGGGGACACGTTCTGACATTTTCATCGGCGATTTACCGTCTCCTCTCGACTCTACCAGAGCCTTTATTCCGATGACACGAATACCTCGGAGCATCCCATTGAATCCTCGAAGTCACTATGCAAGGACCGGACGAACAGACGATGAAGAAATAAATTCTTGCATCAATCTTACTTCTTCGCCTAAATACCGATGTTCTTTCGTCGCCTAAGGTAAAAAGTACGAATGCTCGGTACGCTTGAGAACATCCCAAAATCGCAGCAGTTCTCAATTGGTCAGGAACAAATTTTTTTGTGAAAACAACTGAAAGCAATGTCAAGCTGATAGTTTCTTGTTTTCAAAACACATCAATTAATTACGAAAAGATTTTTTTTTTAATTACGGAATAAAATTGCACCAGTCCACGAACGCGGTTTTCGGCACGCCCCGATATTCAGACCTTATAATTAATTTTGTGAATTCTGATGTGCAAACTCAACTAATTCAAATTAGCTAAAAGAATTTCTTTTCCACTTATTAATGAAATCAAGTAAAAAATTATATCACGCAAAACAATACCGAAGATAAGCTACGCAGAAAGCTGACCCTAACTTCTTCGAATTGTCCGATTAGTGGGCCGCGTACGCAGTACTAATTTTCCGGACGCTTTATCGTCTCGCTTTTAAGAAAATGCGACCATACAAAATATTTTAGGCTTAAACTTTCCGTAACTTTTTTTCTGTACATCAAGCAATCTTTGCAGATACGGTTAAAAGTGTCAAACTGTATTTCTAATACTTAAATTCGGAATAAATTAAATCTGCATAGGAGTCTCCGCCGACTGGGACGTGTCTGAGCATTTGTACAGTTACCTTACGATATTCTAAAAGTTTTAGTATTGTAGCCGACGGTGCGTATCGCCATTTGCTGATCGTCAGAATTCTGGCCTTCCCCCCCCCCCCCCCTTTGTTCAACTCTCCGCTATCTCAGCATTACATTTGCTTTTTTTTTTAACACGCGTTTCAATTTATTCCCTATCGCGAGTTTTTCGGCCCATTCGCCTTTCGCGCGTTTCGCCGGAACAAAGTCCTGTGCGTAATTCAACACCGTCGCTCCAACCACCGATGCGTTCGTGACGGGCGAACACGCAGGTTAGGCTCCTCGCGAGCGTATATTGTGCATGCGATTCAGAAAACCCGTTGGTTCCCGACAAAAAGTTATATTTAGCTGATGCGGCGAGGGCGATCGGCAGGGACTCTCGCTATGCCTGTCGCTCTATACTTCTCCTCCTCCCCCCCCCCCCCCCCTCCTCTTTTTCTTCGCTGCGAGTCCGCTCGTGTGCGAACTAACCGCTGTCCGAGCTCCCACTTCGTTGCTCTACCGGCTTCACGGTTCACCGCATTGCGCGCGCTGACAGCGGGGCAAACATTGGGGGGAAAAAAAAAATGACCACCTTGACCGGGTCTTGAGGCCAGTTATCTCCCATGGTAATTTGCTCGACAATGCCTTGACTTTCCCGCTCACCAAACATTTTTTCACATCCACGTGACTTACGGATATCCTCTCGAATCTACATTTCGTGAACTCTCCGGGTATTCAATTTCTGTGACATTGATGTTTAAAGTCCTCCTCAATGTGATTACGAAGTTCTCAGGATCCGTTGACGAATAATCTGCCGGAAGAGATTAATGCAAAAGATAAGGTTTCAGACGCGTTTCCTTTCAATTTCTTTATATGGAAAAAAGAAAGTGTGTCGAAAACACACGAAATTTAAAGCGAATTTAAAGATCTGAAAAAATTTCATACTTATTGAGAAAAATGAACGAATCATTTTCTTAATAGAAAAAAAAAATTAGATTTCCGGGTAATTTGTTGAACAATTAATTTTTTGATTAATTTGTTGATAACAGTATGGACTTGTTATTGTGCGAAATCGAATTTTTTCAGTAACTTTAATATGACATGAATTTTTTTCAGATTTTTGTACCATCGAGAAGTATTTGCAATTTTATCAAATTTTTCTTGGAACTCGTGCGAAATAAACACGAAGCGACAGAGAGCTAATTCCTAAGTGCGAGACAGCGCCATAGAATTGCCTCGAGAGCGAGCGGGAGGGGTTTTAGACGCCCCTTAACGACCGTTGCTGGAGATTGGATTGCGCAATTCCACGAAGGATACCCAAACACGGCGACCACTCGAAAGATCTCCGCGCGTCATCGATGTATGGCAAGCTGTTTCGTTCCAATGTGTACTGCGCATGCGCAGCGCTCGGACTCGCGACGATTCTTTTTCTCGTTCCTTCGCTTCGTTCTCTTTGGTGTCGTTAAATCATTTTTGCATAACGAAGCTATAGTTGCAGGGATAAAAAAAAGAGGAAAAAAAAAAAAAAACAAGCGCGTAAAGTGAGAAACAGGTGCGTCAGGAGGATCGAACCGAGTCAGCTATTTTTACTGGCGTCGCGTATAGCTCAGCGTCAAAATTATCAACGAATATATATGAGTATTCCTTTGTCCCGTCGAGCGCGCGTTAAACGTGGGAAAGGCAAACAAAACAAAAAAAAAATAATAATAAGAATAGCTCTAGCGGGGCGTGAATGATGCGGCTTGTCTATTCAATCGCCAAAACAAACACTTGTCAAGCGTTCGGTTTTAATTGTTACGTAATTGTTATAGACACGCGACCGAGATGATCTTTTTTTTTCTTTACTCGTAAGCGTAGTTGTTTGGCTTGCGTGGCTCGCGCTCTTGGGAATGAAAAGCGACGCAAGAGTCGCGTTTTTTTATTTGACGCCTCAAACGCCAAGACTCTTTCCCTTAAAAAAAAAAAAAAAAAATTAATATTTCATAGAATTAAATATATTGAAATTAAATATTTGAATTAATTTTTTTTTTTTTTTTGGGAATCTTTTTTTTACTACTTGGGTGTAGTTTGGGTCTTACGTAGCTCTAGTTAGAAGTGACGCAAGAGTTGTGCACTTTATTTGACCCCTCAACAGTAGAGCTAAAATGATTATAAAGGATTAAAATGAATATTTTGAAAATGTGTAATTTGATTGATTTTTTTTTTTTTTTTGGTTCCAGGCATCGACGATAGACGGCAGAAGGAAGGGCGCCTGTCTGTTCTGTCAAGAGTACTTCATGGACCTGTACTTGCTCGCCGAGCTCAAGACAATATCGCTCAAGGTAACGACGGTCGACATGCAGAAACCACCTCCGGACTTTCGCACGAATTTTCAAGCCACGCCGCCGCCGATTCTGATCGACAACGGCGAGTCGATCCTCGAGAACGAGAAGATCGAGAGACACATTATGAAGAACATACCCGGCGGTCACAATCTCTTCGTACAGGACAAAGAGGTCGCCACTCTCGTCGAAAATTTGTTTAGCGTAAGTACAAAAAAAAAGAAAAAATCAATCACTTCATTTTTTCCCGCGAAAATCGCGATTGTTCGAACTTTAAACATTTACTATTATTTATTATTATTATTTTTTTAATTGCCTATCGTCACGCGGCAAATAATAATTTTAATAATTATCTTATTATGCGAAGATTCTTTTAAACGAATCGGCGTTCATATCATTTATAAATATTGTCGATAAATAGATTTGTTATTGGCACTGATTGGATTGTTTTGTTACCATTGCAGAAATTGAAACTGCTGTTGTTGAACGCAAAGGAGAAGGACAAGGATCCGAAATCGTCGTCGCTGATGGCGCACTTGCGGAAGATCGACGAGCACCTCGGTCGCAAGGGAACGCGTTTTCTGACCGGCGACACGATGTGCTGCTTCGACTGCGAGCTCATGCCACGTCTTCAGCACATCAGGGTCGCGGGCAAATACTTCGCGGACTTCGAGATACCGGAGACTCTCGTTAACCTGTGGCGATACATGCATCACATGTACAGGCTTGACGCGTTTCTTCAGAGTTGTCCCGCCGATCAGGACATCATCAATCACTACAAGCTGCAACAGGTAAAACGCGCGCCGTCGCGCGGCTTTTATGGAAGCAAAAAAAAAAAAAGATTAAACCTTTGTGAACCGCGAAAAAAAACTACTTTTATTTCTCCTATCGTGAGAAGACAGTTTTCTCCCGGATGAAATTATTATTATTATTATTAGTGGTATCGATGGAAGGATTGAAAAAAAAAGATTTAATACGCGATTGTATAGAATAACAAATCGTTTACGTAAGACAATCGCGAATTTATACAGCGAATGGAATTATTCGCTGTAAAAAAAGCGCATGGAATTTAATGTACTCGTACTTGAAGTTTTTATGCATGAACTTGTATATTAAATTTCACGTAAAATTGTGATAATAATTTACTTCAACTTTACTATAACAGTATTTTAAATTCAATAATTTATTTTTATTTTGCTATAAAAGCGCTTTAAATTCAATAATTTGCTTCAATTTCACTGTAAAAGTCCATTAATTTTTCACCATATTCGTACATTAAATTTAATCTACCAGTTTTGCAGAAAAGCTTACCGTCCGGTGAAATTAATTTATAATTTTTTTTTTAACAGTGCTCTTGGGATAATTTGATTTTTTTACCGCGACTCAAAAGTCGTCTGCAAGTCACGTGAAACATGCCCGCACCGTATCGTCCCGTTAATTGAATTAGAGTTTCGCACGCAGTAATTATCGCAATTAGGACCAATTGCTAATTCGTTCTCTCGGACAAATTAGCGTACGAACGGATTCCGATCCAAACACACGTGCGCTGTAAAAAAAGTGATATGAAATTTAATGTGACCTCGAAGTTTTTACGCATAAACTGGTACATTAAATTTCATGTACAGTATATTAAAAACTGTAGCAATATCTTATTTTTAATACTTCACCTTAATTTTACTATTAAAATACTTCAATTCCAAATTACTTTAATATCACTGTAAAAGTACATTAACTTTCGATCGAAATTGCACATTAAATTTAATGTCCAAGTTTTTGCATAAAAACTTCCAGTCCGCTGCATTAAATTTACAATTTCTGTTTTTTAACACACTTAATTTTTGCCACTGACCAGTTTCTTTCATCGAAATTGATTTTCTGTTTTTCACTGCTTGCAGAGCATGAAAATGAAGAAGCACGAAGAATTGGAGACGCCGACCTTCACGACCAGCATCCCGATCGAAGTGAACGACGACTAAGGCTGGGCCTTTCCTCGTCGATCAGCGACTCTGAACTATCATCGCTCCATCCCCAATCCATCTTCGTCCGAAAAAGGGCCTCTCGACGAATTCGTCGAAATCGAAAGAAAAAACAGGCAAAAAAAAATTAAATAAAAAAGAAAATAGATATATATATACATTTGCTACGAAGACGTTTTTTTTGTAGTATCGCTGAAAATCTATAACGACGCAGAGTATTCGATTCTTTGTGCGCGAAGGAATACTAGCTTTTTTATCGCAAGACATATTACACGCGCGTTAGAGTAACGGCACTTTAGGAAAAGAAAAGTAAAAACAAAAAAAAAAAATCAGCGTACATACGAAATACACGACACGAAATACACGACGAACAACAAACTGTGACGCTTTTCCAGAGTGGAATAGAATTCGCGAGATGTTTTCTTCTTATCTCGCATCAATAACTTTCGTTACTTCGTTTCCGCGACGACTTTCGTTCCTCCTTAGTTATTTTTCTTTTTTTTCGTATGTTTGACTATGTAACGATCGTTTATACATAGCCTTTTTGAGCGCTCGTGGCAACGGGAAAGTCGCGGTTTTTCGGTTCTCCGTCGATCGACGGACATCCGCCCTTTAACTTCGTTGTGGGAAAAATTTTTCGCATTCGCTGCCAGATTGGAACGAGCCGTTGACGCTTTCTCAGCCACGCGAGCGATTTTACGTAAATATTAAAAGAAGCAACGCCGTCGTCTCTTGGCGAAGAAATTTTCAAGGTTTTTCCTTTATCCGCTCGGTGAGATCGTGCGAAGCGCGTTGACAAAAATGAAAAATGACCGACCGAATATTTCGTCGCGTGCGCGCGCGGAGCGCAAAGCAGGGATAATTGCGAAACGCACGCAAAAGTGTGAAAAAAAAACGGCGAGGCGGGTGTTCGTCAGTCAGATTCCTTTTTTTTTGTGCCAAATTCGAAGACTCTCGCTCGTCTCACCGCTCGACAAACTTCAGGGGGAGGGATCAAATAAAATCTTTCATCGGACACGAAGAAAATGCTTTCCTCGGGGACGTAACGAAGCATCGGGGCGGAATAAAAAAAAGTGCAAAATACTTTAACTCTTTCCTGAACGCCCTCCGCAACGAAAATCAAGTCTGGCGATCGCTAAATAAGGAAATAAAAAGATATAGAAAAATGCGATCGGCAAAGTGAAAAGAGCATGTTGACTATCGCTATTTCCGTATTATCTTATTATTATTATTATTATTATTATTATTATTATTATTATTATTATTATTATTATTATATTATTATATTATTATATTATTATTATTTTATTATTATTATTGGTTAATTAATTAATATTGTATTGCTATACACTTTGGTTTATACTCGTAAAGAAGAGAAATCAAATATACCAGTGTTTACAGTAAAGCGCAGTTCTGCCGAATTTATCCCGCAAAAAAAAAGTGAGAATTGTATATTAAGAAAATAAAATAAGGAATTATGACTTTCGAAATCTTTTGAGGATGCATCATACATTCCGAACAAAAAGTTTAATTCGATCAACATTTTAGTGCTTCGCGCGATATGCCAAAAATCTGAAAAAAAACAGCCGTATTAATGACGTCAAGACCTTTTATTTTGCATAACAATGCCAAAATGTTATTAAAAAATGATAAAAATAATCAGAAAACCTTTTATCTCCTATTTTCTCATTGAACTCCTTGGTTTTTTAGAATTCATATGAATTCTTTAAAGAATTTTCTTACATTAAAATTTTTTTTTTCGAAACTGAAAAATCGATATTGAAGCACGAATTTCGGATATATTTCCATATCACGATTCCGCAGTATGCACAAAAAGTTTTGAGGCGATTTTGTGTCGGCAGTTCCGTAGTTATGGCCTTGCAAAATATTTCAAAAACGGGAAATTAAAAAATGTAAGAAAATTCTGAAAAAATTCATGTGGCTTCCAGAAAATCAATGAATTAATTTGAAAAGAAAGAAAACTGTGTTAATAACTTTTCGACATTATTATTATCATGCAAAATCAATGTTCTTGGCAGCTTTAATACAGTTGATTTTTTCAGATTTTTAAACCAATAGGAAGCGTTCAAATTAACCATTGAGTCTCACTTATGTCCGAGAATGTAAGCGTTAAGCATCGTCAAGCATCTAGTCCAGGACATCGAGAACTCGCGACGAAATTCCGAGTTTTTGGAAGCGGAATTTTTGCCGTTCTAAGGTAAGAGATATCGCGGAAATGCGAATCTCGCATTTGGCGAGTTTCCCACTCGGGAGTCAGAAAAAATAAAAATTTAAAGATACGAACGAAAACGATACAATGTTCGCGTATATACGACCAGGATAAAATAGAACGTGTCGCGCAGTGAGCGACGCGGGAGGGACGGGTAAGAGGAGGAAAAAGGAAGATATCCGAAGAGCATCCGTAAGTTCTGGGTTTTAAAATAGCAGACGACGAGTTAGAAAAGGGGTGGGGGGGGTGGGCAAAAGATTTTTCTCCGTGCTTCGGCGGGTTCGCACGCGTATTGGAGAAAGTGAGAGGAGGCGAGCGATTACGATGCAGCGAGAAGGACGACGACGTTGGCGTCTTCCATTCATAAATAGGAGGGCTCGAGCGGTGTCTCGTGTCGTCGTAACACTTGGTCGGCCATCTTGACTGCGCGAGTCAAATCCGAGCATTTTATTATTAACGATGAAACGGATTTTTCTCGTATTTGCCAATTCCAACGCCGACGATAATCGCGATGAAAATCATCGCGTCGACCGCCTCTGCGAGTTCCCTAGGATTTATTTCGGCAAACGGTGGGATCGAAAATTCGCAACTTCGACGAGAGCGATAGCCGTGTTAGAACTCAGTGCACAGCTGATCAGTGGTCCCCGACGGACGGTCGCCGCGTTCCTCGTCACTGTGGAAAATCCTCCACGACGAAGACGCGCTCGTACGCGAGTGCCAGACGAAACATAAAAAATATATCAAAATATCATCGACGCAACGATAAATCTGGGGTCGGAGTTCGAAATTGTTTCTTTTTGTTAATTAAATTTTTATTCCGCGCAATGAGGAGTCCGTTCGACCGAGACCGAAAAGCCTCGCGACTCTAACACCGACGAACGTGTGTGATTCTGTCTCCCGAAGGAATCCCAACCACGGAGACGACCAAACAAAAGTTTTTCTTTTTTTTTTTTGTTTGCGCCCTAATGCAAAAATTTCAACAAAAAAAAGTGATCGAAGCGCAAAGTTAAATTTTTATCTTCTTAACAAATCGTCTCTCTCGCACGTTATCTTGGATCTACTTATCTTTAGCCCTTCGGAGGTCTCGATGATTTCGGTCCGGTAAGTTTTTTCTCGCCCAAAATCGTTAAACTTCCTAGACGGGAGACTGCGCATTGCAAACAAAAAAAACAACAACAAAAAAAGTACATGAAGAAACATTTTTTTTTTTTTTCACGAATTTCACGCTATTTTTGGACAATTCTTCGAATCGAAAGAATTCGGGAATTAAAATTGGAACTCGATCGAATGAGCCCTTATAAATATCTACCTATTCCCTCGCAGACTTTTATCTACCTCTAGCGGCCATGTTACACACGAGTAACGAAAATACACCTGGCCGGACGGGGGGGAGGGGATAAGAAGGAATGCGATTCTAGGTTGTGTGTCGAAGCGGCAAATTAACAGTTAACGGATAATCGACGGAAACAAGTAATGTAACAAATTGTTTCCGAGCCCTTTTCGTCGGTTGCTTGAGTTTGAGGTTAAACAATTGTCAACAACTCGACAATGAAGAAAAAAAAAATAATGATAATAATAATAATAATAATAATAATAATAATAATAATAATAATAATAATAATAATAATAATAATTTACATTCTGTGTGGACAGCGCGCGCGCGCGCGCGCAAGTGTAGCGCTACGCGCATGCAGATGAGAGGGGAAACCCCGCGCGATCGCCCTGTGCGTCAGTATTGTTTTGCTCTGGCATATTTCCCCATCACCGATCCGCGATGCGCTCGACAAACGGACTTTTAATATCCTTCCAATTGATCAAAATTTATAAACACATTTAAAAAATCGTTTACATTTTCACATTTAAATGAAAAATCAAAAAAATAAAAAATTCACATTTAAAAAAACGAATTATTTCGCGAACATTGCGAATAGCTCGGCATAAAATTCAAATGAATTTTAAGCCACTCGAACGGACTTTGAATATCCTTGCGATTGGTAAAAATCATATATATATATATATATATATATATATATATATATATATATATATATATATATATATATATATATATATATATATATATATATATTTTAAAGTCGTAACGTTAAACGACTATATTTCGTGACCGCTGCGAATGGCTCGATAAAAAATTCAAATGGACTTTAAATATCCTTTGCGATTGGTTAAAAAAAAAAAAAAAAAAAAAAAGTCGTAACGTTGCGCGACTTATTTCGTAACGACCGCGAATCGCTCGACACGAAATTTACATGAATCCTAATCTATTTAAACGCACTATGAATATACCTTGCAATTCTTTGTAAAAGAAAAAGTAACGTTAAACGAATTATTTCGCGACCACAGCGAATCGCTTAATGTGCCGCACTTCTATTTGGCGCCCCTTCGCGCATTCCTCGACTCTCCGGTAGCTTCGCGGCGAATTAAAAAGAAATAAACAAATGCGAAAAAAAAAAAAAAAAAAAAAAAACTACATAAACTTGGCCGTCGGGAAACAAAGTATCCGAGAATATAGCCGAGCGAGATCGCCCGACGCTTGCGAAATATCGGGACGGACAGATGAAGGGGGGGGGGGGGGGGCGTGGAGGGGAGGGGTGGAGGGGGGGGGGACAAAAGTTGCGAATCCCCGTACGATGCCGCGTGAGGCGTACGACATCATCAGCAGGTGTAAACAGACACGTATACGTGAGGGCAATAAGAGACAAAAGCAACACAACGCGTGCAACTAATTCGCTTCTCCCGCGCGCGCATTAATGCACCATCCGAGGCATCACAGCGGGCCGGCTGTAGCGAAAGAGTAATATGGCCTTTTGCCAAATGCGGATTCCACAGTGTACGGGCCACTATGGAGTCCGCTCACTGTAGTTATGCGGCCCTCTGACGAGAAAGCGCTGAGGCCAGTCGCTCGTCGACGATTACGCCAAAATGCTTTACGGCTAAACGACCGAACCGCCCGAACCGCCCGATCTTAGCAATTTAAATAACCGACGCGCTATTCAATTTATTCAATACGGTCCCGGGACAAAGATTCCGTCCATCCTGCCGAACGTTACGCGCTATGCGCAGCTTCTTAATGCAACCGAGACATCGACGATACAACTAAACGCTCTTCTTGGGCACACACATTTTTTTTTATCACGCACAGGAATTAAAGATAAAATAATTTGTAAGCTACTCGGCTTTCAAGCCCTTTTATAATTGCATTTCATATATATATATAATGTCTTTTACTACCACTATTATTATTATTGTTGTTTATCATAAACAATGATGATAATAATAGTGGTAGTGAAAGACATTTATTGACCTTCCTTACACTGCTAGTTCTACTTTTTTTTGTTTACTTTTTTTTGACACATTACAATGCCGTAGGGAGGCGATTATAGGCCATTTGACCGAAGTCCTTCGGCCTGGTTGTTGAATAATAATAATTCATATCACTCGATGGGAAAATGGCGGCTCTACGCACGATTCGCGTGCGTAAAGCCCCCCTTTTTTACACCTTGCGAAATAAAACTTTGTACGAAAAAAGTTTTGACTGCAACACTCGCCTTCGGCTCGCGCTGCAAACTCACACTCGTCAGAAAAAGTTTTTTCGCACTAGTAGCGTAAGGTACTATTTTATATATTTTAAAAAATATATTTGATATATATATATATATATATATATATATATATATATATATATATATTTGATATATATATATATATATATATATATATATATATATACATATATATATATATATATATATATATATATATATATATATATATATATATATATATATATATATATATTGATGTATACATTGTTTTGTCCGAAACGTATGTATGGACCTGCGAAAGGGTTCTACCCGTTGAACGAATAAATAAATAGATCATACAGGATGTGCGAGAAATTGCGAGATGCAAAGAAAAAAAAAATAAAAGAAAAAGAATATTACTGATAAAAGTGAGAAGCGAGTGTGCCCGTCGTGCCGGCTAATTATGTGGAACTCCTACGTTCGGCACGCGGCACAGGTGTCCACTGGCGCGCATAGCGCTTCTCTTTGCCAACACTAATACACGCATAAATCCACCCAGTTTCGACTCAACAGAAATATACCCGGTCGAGAGTCAGTCAGTGTCCGATCGCCGAGGGCACACAGACACCTGCTGCCTCGGCGCACATTGTCCGCATGCTTTCTTTTCCTCTTCACCTTCGTGCTCGGCGTGTTAGCTTCTCGGCTGCTCTATCGCGTTGACGTGCGTCGAGCGATCAAGTCGAACGACAAAAAGAAAAAAAAAAGATACATTCTTTCGCAGATGAAACGAATTATAATTGTCGTGGCCGGTCTCCCGTTTTCCAACGCACGAGGCAATTGGAAATTGGCTCTGATTTAGGATTAAGGATTTCTTTCTTTTCTTCGAACAAAGTCGAAGCGGCGTTGGGCGGCGAGACTTGGAGGTTAGCTCGTACGAGTGTGAAGCACACGACGAACGACGCGAAGGAGACGCTGAATGACATCGATGGTCGAACGCAACAAAGGCGACGCTCGCGTAGCAGCTTCGACCGTAGAACTTTTTGGATTAGATTTTCATTGTTTTCTAGCAATCCACACTCTTCGACTCAACCAATCGATTGGTGTGTGAAATCGACTCTGAAAGTTCCGTCTTTCTGGAGGTTGGCCTTTCGTTTGTATTTAAAAATCAATCGTTGTACCAATCGTTACATGTTTCGGATGGAAAATTTGTTTAAAGTTGGACTTTTCCAAAACCACCCAAATTGCGACTAAGTCGAGAGCACCGATAGCTTTTGGCTGAGGGTCGGAAATTGGATTGTTTTAGGGAAATCCAACCGTAAATCGACTTCCTATCGGACACATGTAACGATTGGTATTACGGTCGGTTTTTTCGTATCGCCGAAAAGTTAACCTCTAAAACGTTGGAATTAGAGTTTGTTTGGCGCACCAACTGAGTGGTTGGTTTGAGGCTGGTCAAAAAAGCGAGGAGTTAGGTAAAGGTACAAATGCTCGGACTTTTAAGAGCATTCCCATATTACAGCACCTGTAAATCAATCGAGGACAAATCGTATTTGTGAAAAATAGAACGCATGTCGAGCTGATAGTTTCAAGTTTCCAAAACCAGTCCGAGTTTTGAGAATCCAAACCAGTCTGCGTACGCGCTTTTTCGCAATGTCTCTGTTTCGGAACAATTGCTTACGAGAATTTCAGTTTACAAACTCGACTAATTCGTATCAAAGAAAATAATTTCTTTGTCATTTGTTGCTTGAATCAATGAAAATATAAGAAGATAAGCTACGTAGATAGCTCGCATAACCTAACCTCTTTGAACTCTCCGATTATTGGGTCGCGCGTGCAGGAACGCTCCTATCAATTTTCGAACAAAGTATCGTCTGACTTTTAACAAAATGCAACGATAGAAAACAATTTATGCTCGAACCTTGTGCAACGTTTTTTCTGCGCGTCAAGTGATGTTTGTAGATACGATTAAAAGTGTCCGATTGGATTTCCGGCACTTAAATTCGGAATAAATCAAATCTGCATAGGAGTGTCCGAGCATCGGTGCTGTTACCTCATAGGTTATGCTTATATACACAGCAGCCTCCGTGGCCTTATGGCATTCAGCCATCGATATGTCCGCACGCGCGAGGCACCTCGCTTTATTATCGTCATATGTCTATCGCTTCCTTCTTATCTATTTAATGTATTTGGAATTGGTTATATATATATATATATATATATATATATATATATATATGGTTTCCGTATTTCATTTTTGTTTCGCATCATACATTGGGTAGTCGATTTAGCGCTCGCACTACGTAGTTTTGGAAGGAGTGTTTATTTAGTTCGTCGTATTATAACTATAAATAAACGGTAGGGTCTCGCTTAAAGAAAAAAAATCGTTTTTTTTTTTCTTTTAAGTTCTTGGCAGCGAGACGCTATTCTAAGAAATTTGATTCATTTTAAATACTTCATGCTCGATTTCTTTTTTCCACACGGGGCATTAAGGCAATTACTGCGTGGCACGAAATATTCTGAAATATATTTTGAAATAATATTTTTAAAAATATTTTCCCGAAACATTGTAACGAAATATTTCTGATATATTTTCAATATTAAAAAAATTTTACAAAATATTGCTGAAATATATACGGGAATCATATTTTAAAGTATTTTATCAAAATATTCCAACGAGAGATTTCTAAAATATTTCGGAAATATAACTTCTTTCTTTCTTAATATATCTTTCAATATATCTTTCATAAATTTGAAATATCTCCGAAGCATTTCAATGTACGATTTATGAGCGGACGAAAAAAAAAAAATATTTTCAAAATATTTCAGAAATATATTGTGATATTGATGAAATATTTTCAATGTTTCAGAACAATAATATCAGCTATGTGTGTAGTCGAATGGATGCTAAATTTTTACGATGGTTTATAAAAAATTTTATGCATTTATTGAGAGCGAAGGAGTTTCATTTGGATTATTGCGTGTGTCAAACAGGAGAAATATTAATGACGATGGTCTTGCGAGAACAACTGATAAATGCAAATTTCCATTTAGTACGTTTTTGTTAGTTTTCTTCAAAGTGAAATCCGTATTTTTTAACCGATTTTAATGTTTTAATGTTCATATTGTTTCTTAAACTTTGTTCTCTCTACGAATTCACCAAGCAGATTTTTTTTGCAGATTTGACCGATTGACTTTATGAATTTTGTGACTGTGACTGGTGAAATTTTTTTTTTTTTCAGAAATTTGCATTAATTAGTTTAATTATTTGCAAGAACATCGTTATCAACAGTTTTCTTGATCGTGGACTTCCTTTGGTGTAAATAAATGCAAACAATTTTTGACAAAAAAATCGTGAAAATTTAGCACTCGTTTGACGAGCGTTCCGTGCGGTAGTTACGTTGAAATTCGTGGAGGCAGCGGCTCGGTTGGGTTAATTCGGTGGTCGTCGAAGCCGATCGAAGAAAGTGACCTTATCGACTCGAAGATATTCAATTCTGTCCTTACCGAAAATTTGCCAATGAAACTATGAAAATTCCAATGCATTCGAATAAATTCCAATAAATTCTACACGACAAAAAAGGATTTTGCATATTAATTTCTATATCATTTCTTGACCACAAATGTACACATTTTTAATGCCTAAAAGAAGATTGAGAAATGGTTAAGAAAATTATTTAAAAAAAAAAAAAATATTATCAAAGTGTCGAAAAATCGGAGAAAAAGAAAAAATTAAATAAATGACGAGAGAAATGACGAGGGCAACGATTTAAAAATTTTTAAAAGCCAAAGGTGTACGAATAATGAGAGAAAAAACTTGTCGCCTGGTGAACGCAGGTAGCTGCCCCGCCAGGAGGATGGGGGCTCATGATGGGGGAGTGCTACTGCTCTAACATCGCCATCATGCAGCTATTCCACGAGTTGAAGCAGCAGTTTCCTGCTCTTCCCGACCACGTCGTGTCCCAGTGCATCGCCCAGGTAGACACGCCTGTGATGCCTCCATGAGTTTATATCCGCTGCATCGCGAGCCACCGGATAACCCGCAACTAAACTCTTGCCTTCACAGTGGCCTTGTTTTTTTTTTTTTTTTTTTCTTTGAGATTATTATTTTTCACCTTCTAATAACAAAGTTTCATAGCTCGTTTTATTAACAAACCTGATAATCTTAAGTACATAACAGTTTTTTTTTTAATTTTCATATCGGCATTTTTTTTTTATCATCGAATTACGCAGGCTCATTATGCTCCGAATCCGAGCTTCGTGCATGCATGATGCTGGCGGGTATTTTTTTATGATTCGACCTCGTTTCCCTTGGGTTTTTGCTGCATACAAAAAAACGATCATTCCTGGTGTTTGGCGGTCCGTGAAGTTCTTGTAATGTCCTTGGATTTAGCTTGAAGAGTCCTTGAAAAGTCCTTGAAAAGTCCTTGAAAAGTCCTTGGAAAGTCCTCGAAAAGTCCTCGAAAAGTCCTTGAAAATTCCTTGAAAAGTCCTTGAAAAGTCCTTGAAAAGTCCTTCAATTTAGTTTGTTCGCAACAGTCCCGTGAATGTCCTTCAGAAGCCTTGAGAATGCCCTTGAAAAGTCCTCGAATTTAGCTCGTCCTTGAAAGTCCTCGAATTTAGCTCGTCCTTGAAACTCCACGAATTAAGCTTGTCCTTGAAAGTCCTCGCATTTAGCTCATCCTTGGAAGTCCTCGCATTAAGCTTGTCCTTGAAAGTCCTCGAATTTAGCTCGTCCTCGAAAGTCCTCGAATTTAGATTGTCCTCGAAAGTCCTCGAATTTAACTTGTCCTTGAAAGCCAATACGAATACTCTGGTCGCTGTTGTTTACATGCCGTTTGGAAAATCTGTTGCAGAACAGCCACGACCGGGAGACATGCGCGCAGAGCTTGCGTGCGACTCAGGATTCCCGTCCATCGCCGGGTGCGTTTCCTCCGCCGGCGCCAGACCAGATCGACAAATTTTCGCTGAACAGGAAGGAACCAATCCGGTCTGACGATCAGCGTCGTGGCATGATAAGCTATCATCGTGCCACAAGCTTGAACGGCGCCAACACTGCGACGAGTCCGACAACGAGAAACACGAAGGTTCATCATTCCAACGTCCGGGCTCACAGACCAGTGTCCTTGGACATCGGAAGGACTTTCGGAACTTGCCAATATTCCCAATCGCCGAACGTACGACGACGACTACCATTGAACTCGAACGATAACGTCGAACCGTCGGGTCCCGTGCCGACCTCGGCGCCGCCTACCTTCTATCCTACGAGGGGCTTTTTTGACGAGCTTCCGTCCTCAAACGTACCGAAACCGAACGCCAAGTTCGACGCCAAAGGAATCGCGGCCTCGATTCCCGTGTCGACGACGAATAACAATATTCCCATCGATCGATCATCGATCGTCCTCGAAAACACGCCGCGCAACCACCGTGGCGGACAAACGGCCAGCGCTGGATTCGAACTCAATGTCAATGTAGCCTGCAGTCCCACTGGCAATCGCGGTTAGTTTGAACGTCCCGGCTGAGTGTTCGAGTTTTTTAAACTTATTTTTCTCAGTAACAAAAAAAAAGCCCGGTTGAAGGGTTAAAAATCTACACTGAGAAAAAAAAATTGTCGGATTTATTTAGTTGGTATAATGAAAAAATTTGTTTGAATCGAAATATCTTGAATTTACTGAAGCTAATAATCGTTCGACAAAAGAATGATTTAGTTCTACCAACGAAATAAGAGCTTTGAACGTGCGTGACCGCGAATTTGGTTAATCCAACAATTTTTTTTTCTCAGTGTACTTCTCAGAGTCCAAAAAAATTGTGGATAGTATTTTTTTGTCTTCAATTATATTAAAATTTTTTGTACTTTGTTTTGTCTCGAAAAAAAAATCACTAGATTTTCGAACAGTGCCGCCGATCGGCGCTGCAAAACGAAGTGACCTGGTGGTCGAGCCCCGACCGCATTACGTCGAGCCCAGGCTGGCCCAATCCCGGAAACCGGCGAGTTTGCAAAACCATCAGCAGCAGCAGCAGCATCCCCAGCAGCAAGATCCCACGAGGAGTTACACGTCGGTGAGCCTGACCCTGAGACCACCGTCGTCCGAGCCCCAAGCACCGATCGACATAAGGTCGCAGGGATCGAGTCTCACGTACTCGACCTCCTCGCTGGATCCTCGGGGATTTCAGAGCCGGTTGCAGATCAGCATCGGGCCGGGAAGCGTCGGCAGCGTGGCGTCGGCCAGGATAAGGCCTCCGATGGCCCAGACGAGGCCGAACAGTCTCATACCACATATTCAATCCGGTCCGGAAAGGCCTCCAGGTTCGGATTTTTTATCCGAGGAACCCTCGGTCAATAGTATATTATGCTACGAGGGAGGAAAGTGCGACTTTTCACCGAGTGTGAAGTTCGATGCCCGAGCGAAGCGGGGGCAAAAATTCACACGAGGTGAAATCGCACTTCCTCCCGAGTGGCGTACGCTATTTTTTCCCGACTATGCTAAAATTATTGATTTAGCGGGAGGAAAAGTTCACTTTTCCTTTCGCTAAATTACTTTTCCTCCCGCTCGTCAAGAATCGGCCGCTTTCCACCCCCGTTGCAGGCATGAAATAGGACCTTTTTAGCGTACACAGTAAAAAAAAAAAAATGTGTACTTTTCACAACGACTTATTGTCCACAAACGTCCACAATTTTTTATTTGTTAATTTTCCACTTTTACAAATAAAAGTACAAATTAAAATTGTCAATGACACGGGATGTGAAAGGATAGGTTCGCATATTCAAATAAGTGACAAATGAATTTATCACTCATTTAACAAAACTATTTTTGCGAAATTTCGCATTCCGATTTTACGAAATTATTTTTTACTGTGTAGACGGGAAAAGATCGTATTTTTGGGATTGAAAAGGAAAATATTGGGTTGGGAGTAAAATAATTGTTATATTCTTGATCAGCGGGAAAAAATACGTCGAATATAGCCTTGAAACAAAAAAAATGGATCGAACAATGATTTTTCGATTTTTGAGCCACTTTTGAAAAAATGTCGATTTTCGTGATTTTCAAAGGTCGATATCACGGCTCCCAATGGAGCTAGGGAAAATCCAAGGTGCTCGTCGTCTTCTATGGGAAAAAATATACAAGATAAGGCTTTGTGCGAAGTTTTGGAATCGTTTTATTGTGCCGTTTGAGGACGTTGAAAAATGCGAAAAATTGACTCTAAAGGGGTAGCCTTGGCATTTTTTGACTGTTTTTTTTTAAATTTCTAATATCGCCTGCAACGTATTCCGAAGTATTTTTTCCAGCTGAACATGAATCAGCTGGCCTTTTTTTGCCTCAAGCACAATGCGACATTAAGGGGCCCGATTTTATGCACGAAAATACTACATTTTAGCGTAATCGGGAAAAAATTACTATTTTATGCCTGTAGCATTGCGAAACCGTGCGAAAAAGTAACTAGCGCATTAAAAAAGTATGCGAAAAAGAAACTAGTCTTATCTGCACATGCGCAGTATTTTTCTCGCGTTACTAAAAAGCGCCACTTTCGCCACGCATTACAGGCGCGAAAAGTCGGACTTTTTGGGCAAGTTTTACAAACTTATGACGTTGATATTAAAGTTGAGAAAACGTTTTCCGCACGAGTATCGTACTAAATTTTACTTCACAAGGTGTAAAACTGCAATTTTCGCACCGAGTGAAGTAAACTCAATTGCATTCCAACCGAAACCATTCTATCGCAAGGAATTAACAACGCGATCTCAGCTATCGAAACGATAATTATATTAATTTAATGGTCGAATTATTTTACAGGCCTTCCCTCCGGTCCTCCGAGCCAATTACCACGGCCCACGACAACGATGAGCGCCCCAACGACCCCCTCCGCACCGACGATCGGTCCGGTGCATCCCACGAGCCTACCGACGACCCCTTCGACCGCTCGGACAATATCTTCGCCTCCTGTTAACTTCGTAACGAGAGATCAGAACCAGACCAGCTCGGAGCTGAATCGTTTGCCTTTGAATCAAGGTGAGCGTCGCAGCGGCAACTCGATCGGTTCTCGCGCAGATACGCAGTAACGGGGCTACCCAGGTAGCAAAAAGACATCTGGTATGATAAAGCGATCTAAATGGGTTACATATGTCCGTCCAGATAATAAGTGTGGGCGATCCTACGTTAAAAAATTAACTTTTTGGATGGGTGGCAACTTTCTAACCCGTTGAGATCACTTTTTGATAACTATTTTTTTTGCGCTACCTGGTTATAGGCCTTGTTTATACGGACTTTTGTTAAGGACTTACGCCACAGTAAACGGGTAAAATCGCACGCATATTTCGTGATTTTTTTTTCTCGGTAAATATACGCTTCAACGATTTAATTTTTTTGGGGCTTTATAATTAGGCATTTTTTCATTCAATTTTATTGTAATTATATGTATTTTTTATCGCATTTTGTAAAGAATTTTTTTTAAGTTCTTTGCGGTGTCCCTGATTTTAACTTGTAATTTTATCAGAACCAAAAAATTTTTATTGTTAACAAATTATATGAAAAGCATTCTTTGACGAGGGAAAAAATGGCAAAATGGCAGCTACTCAAAAAAGTCGATTTTTACCCATTTTGAAACACTGAATCATTGTTAAAAATGATTTCTTTATTATTTTTATAAAATATGAGACCCTCAAGGACTAAATAATCTGTTGAAGTATATCGGTTCAAATTTTCATAAAAATCCATCAAGCCTTTTTTTTTATATATCCGGGACACAGATCTTGAAAATCACGTTTTGAGAAAAACGCGTTCAAAGTTCGCTCGCGCCACTGCTTGAGCGTTCCGTCACTTTCTGCATTACGATCTCTAACATTGTAATTCGTTGAATTCCCCCACAAAGACTTGACAAAATATTCTCGCCACTATAAACTAATAGAAAAAAAAAATCGCGATTTTACCATGGCGTAAGTCCTTAATCAATATTTGCTCGATATTGATCGTACTCGCGATGTGGCACTTGCACACTCATCATTAAATCGCACAATTTTATGTCCGCAACTTCATTTTTTATACTCTTCGTGCGTTAATTATTACCTCGCGAAATTAATAACTGGGATGTGGCGTTCTTCGCGGCCGGAAGTTCTGGTAAAAGGGGTGTTAAGGTTTTCGCTTGTATGTAAAAAAAAGGCCATCAAACTCTCGACATGCGAGCGTGCATAAAACTCTCATGATTTCCGTGAAAGACCCAAGTTATAACTATCGCCGGTGGAGACTTCGGTGCAAAGACACCCACGTTATTATCATCAACTCTCGGGAAACGATATTTACGCATTCCTGACCCACGCTCGCGCGATTCTATAGATAGCCAGCGAGGGCGGAGGAGAGATGCAGCGGAACTACGCGCGCGTCTCCGCTATAATAGCGAATCGGCCACCTGATCTGGTTATTAACTTCGGATGTAAATAACGATAAGGCGCTTTGCTGAAGTTTACTGACGATAATATAATATTATTTTTTCTTTTTTTACAACGTTTTTTGCAAGGTTAAAAGGTAGACGATTTCGATAGTCCGTGTCGATGAAGAAATTGGAGAAGGGAGAGTTGCGTTAAAAAAAAAATATATATATCTATTGGGTTTATTTTTATGGACCGTTGCTAATACGATTGTCGTATTCTTCGGCACAGTGGCAGAGAATCAAAAGCTGCTGGTCGCGGAACAACTGATGAGGAAGGAAAGACTGGCGAAGGAGCTCAGGGCGGAGAAGGGAAGACTCGAGGCGATGAAGCGAGAATTGCAGTCGCTAATGAGACCTTTGGATTCCAACATATCTCCCGAAGTAATGAAACATTTAATCTACGAAAAAAAAGTTTAAAGATAAACAACGCGCTCACCGCGTTGTTTTATTTTCGTTAATTATCTCGATAAATCGATGATCTCGATGAATCGATGATCTCGATAAATCGATGATCGCGATGAATCGATGATCTCGATAAATCAATTATCTCGATAATTTAGTGTTAATTATTTCGGGATTTTTTGCAGGATGTCAAGAAAAATTTGATAAGTGAGATATATCAGCTGCAGTTGGAATGCGACAGATTGGCCGACGAGGTGGACAAGAGGTCCGATCCGAGAGGTGCGAATTTTCTTCGGAGTAGCTTTAAGACTACCTGCAATACCGCGGTCGGTAATAGAAACTGCAATGAACTTTTCTCAAGGGTGCAAAGTTTTTTTTAGGAAAAAGCAAATTCGCGCTGCGCACGGTAATTTCGCATTCGATGCGACTTTATTTTTTTTACAAAAAAATTTACACCATCGAATCAAGTTAATTTGAAAATTGCAACGATCTCTCGCGCACGCACAGCTCTTTCACTACCGCTTAAATAAGAAAACGCGATTGAAATGGCAATGAAAATTTTGAATTTTTTTCACAGTTCCTCTGGGAGAAACGAACGAGGAGTTTTACCAGGGTATTTACACCGGTCAATCGTTCGCATTCAATGGAAATTACGTTGGTGGTGTGACGGGTGAGAGGTCCCCGGAGCCACCGCCTTTACCCAGCAGGCCACCGGTCTGGCAACTACCCTCGACGAGGGTAAACAGTCAGAGCGATGGGAATACGGAGAGCCGTCGGGAGAATCTCAACGACGAGAACTGGGACGAGCGTGACGGTCCGTCGTGGGTATGTCGAATGTGCACTTTCGACAATCACCCGTTGATGGACAAATGCGAGCAGTGCGACATGCCGAGATTGCTTGTTCACGACGCAGGTACGCGCAACACGACGAACTCTGCTAAATCGTGCGAAGTCGATCACTCCGCGCTACCCTCCACATCCGCTTACAAACATTCCCCGAAAAGTACTTATTTCCCAGAAACTTAATTGCAATTTTTGAGGATTAAACGTGAATTTAATGCAAATTAATGAAAAGCGTGGAGACTAATTCGAACTCGTCTCATATTTTTTTTTAATATCGAGAGCATGCGCAATGTGTTTTATTTATATTTATTTTCATTTTTATTTTGAGTTTCATTTTGTAAATATTATTGGAAGGGCGATAGATCATGACCCGGAAGATATCTGCATGAGATTGTTTCGTCGAGTTGTAATGGCTGGGTTTTGCATTGCAGAAAGTTCGCTCGGGGAAGTTCACTTAGAAAGTAAAATGCGACCTGTGAATCTTTTTTTTCTTCCCAAAAAATTGCATTGCATTGCACTGACAGAGGCTTGCTAAAGATGAAATTGGTGTCACACGGTAACAAAAAAGTTAGTACTTTTTACAACTTGTTGCCCGCAAACTTCCAGAATTTTTTATTTGTTAATTTTACGATCGTGCCATGACCGACTTTACAATTAAAAGTACAAAGTACAATTGTTAATAATATGGGAAATAAAAGGACAGGCTTGTTTATTCAAATCTGAACAAACGAGCTTGTCACTTATTCGACAAAATTAGGTTTCACGAAACTTCGTATTCCAATTTTGCGAAATTATTTTGTACTGTGCATATGCAGATATTTTCAGGGTCATGGCAGATCCTGCTAAACCGTGCGAACTCGCTCGCTCTGCGTTATCCTCGACCTCCGCTCACACGCATTTCCCGACAAAAAAAAACTTAAATCCCCAAACATTTATTTACTCTAAACCACTTTTGAGCGTTAAATGCAAATTTAATGGAAATTAATCAAAAGTGTGGAGTCAAAATGGAACGGACGGCTGGACTCATATTTTCCGAAATATTGAGAGCATGCTGCGCTATGTTTGTTATTTATTTTATTTTAATAATTTTTTTAAATGTAATTTTTGTTTATTTCAATTATTATTTTTTTGATTGAATTGTGTAAATATTATGAAAAGGGCGATGGATCCTGGTAAATCGAGCTCACACGATCCGCGTTACCCTCGACCTCCACTTACATGCATTCCTCGAAAAAAAAAAAGAAAATTAATTCCCTGAAACTTAATTACACTAAACCATTTTTGAGCGCTAAATGCAAATTTAATGGAAATTAATCAACAGTGTGGAGTCAAAATCGAGCGAAGGACTGGACTCACATTTCCCAAAATATTGTGAGCATGTTGCGCAATGTGTGTTATTTATTTTTATTTTATCTTAATTTTTGTGTTAATTCCGTTGTGTAAATATTATCGAAAGGGTGACGAGTTCGATCGTTCCTGAGGCAAGCAAGCAGTTCGATGAAACGATGCCTGATCTTTGTAATAACACGATATGTTGTATATATTTTTTAATCAATTCCAAGCCTGTGATCGACAAACCCCGCCTAGAAACTGTACTTTGTAACTTTATTCGTTTTTGCGTGTGATGATGTTCGCATAATAAATAACAATGCATAAACGTATCTTGTGAAATTATTTTCCATGGTTTAATATTAAGAAAAAGCAGCAAATGAAATTATCCGCTTGAGAAAATGACCGGCGAGTATTGTCAAGTAAAGTATATTTTATATTTTTTTTCGATTTATTTCTCAGGCGAGACGCAAGATATTCACATACGTGTCACACACCATCACACCTTTCCGCCCAGAAGTGAGTACATTTTTTTTTTTTTTTTACGGTATATAATTTTTCTGCCCGAAACATCGTCTCAACTCCAAAAGATACATTTCTGTTCGCAGGAACGATACACAGTTGGGTAGTATGACGCGAGCTGAATTAGACCTCGAAGAGTAATAAAGAACTGTAAATATACGTTGTAATTTAATTGAAACAGCGCAAAGGAGGTAAAAAAAAAGAAAAAAGAGAAGAGATCGAAAAACGAAAAATATATTGAGCGCCGTAGCAAAGTGAAGATTTTTTTTTTTCAGACGAACAATGAAAATCCACACGCAATAATAATGTGTATATTGCATAAAATTTTTTTAATTTGTCATTAGAGTATATATGAATTAATTAAATCTCGAAGAGTCTCAACATGGTTTCATTTACAGACATATATTCGAATAGACATTAATTGGTCCTACGACAAACATATAGTTGCGTTGATAAATTCCAAAATTTACCTTTAACAAGTTTAAATACTTTAAATCGACGTTCCGCGTTCCAGATTGAGCTTCGCGAGTAAATTTCCCACAGAAGAGCTCCGGTTTCGAATTGAATTTTGCGTTTCTCTCGTTTATGTAGTCGATGTTCGCGTCGTCATTGTGCGTTCTTCTGCTGTACGATCCACGAGAATACCGAAGACTTCTTCAACCGATCGGACAATATCTAAATTTTTAAAATTTGTCATTAGCTTATGTGCGAATTAATTAAATTGCGAGGTCTCAGCAATGGTTTCATTCGCATATATTCCAGAGCTGGGCAATACTTGAAGTACCGGCTACTTGTGTGATACTTGAAGTACTCAAATACTTTATAGTACTGCAAGTACTTTTCTACGATTTCACGTACGAGGTACTTTGTAAGGATACGTTTGCATTATACTCAGTGAGTAGCATGACATCCTTTTTCCATTAATGTATGAATATCTGTCTAAACCTTTCAAGTATAATTTCAACGAGAATTTATATTAAAAATTTTTTTTTTTATAAAAAAAAATGAGCCGCTTCCCTTTTTGATATTTTTAATAAAATTTGTTATGGATTTTTTTTCTCAAAAACGTAAATAGCTTAAAAATATCAGTTCCGATTTTTTACGATGAGAAAGTCATGTACAAATTACTTCGCACCTTTTTTTTGTAAAGCGTCGATAACGCTTAAGCTAACAACCTAATTGCGAAAAGTTCTTGGAAAAAGTACTCGAGAAATACTTCGAGTACAAAAAGGACTTGCTACTTTGTACTTGAAGTATTTTTTGGTCCTTTGCCCAGCTCTGATATATTCGAATATGACATATAGTATATGTTGATAAATTCGAAAATTTACCCGCAACCCGTTCAAATAATTTAAATCGCCGTTCCACGCTCCAGATTGAGCTTCGTCTCGCGAGTGTATTCTCCGTAGAAACGCTCCAGTTTTGAATTGAATTTTGCGTTTCTCTCGTTGATGTAGTCGATGTCCGCGTCGTCGTTGTGCGTTCTTCTTCTGCTGTATTTGTCGCGTTTGGCGATTCTGCAATTAGAAGAAAAACAAATATATAGAATATCGTAACTACGAAAAAAAAAAAAAAATGGTTATTCGTCGGTACTAATGAAATGTATTTTTTCTCACTGTTTTTCAAGGTCATCGACCATGCGATCGATAGATTCCTTCTTGTCCACGTGAAGACCCTGAAGTATCGTGTTCCTATCGCCGTAAAAAGCTGCGCCAAGCTTCTCGCGGGCTTCCTCGTATTTTTCCATGTCCGGCTTTATCCCCTTTATCAAACGATTGTACTGCCGTCTGGTAGCTTGTTCGTAATCCGCGAAACCCGTGTCGGGATTTTTCTTCTTCTTCTTTCGAGTCAAACGCTCCGCTTCCAGAGCGTCGATGTGCAAAAGCTTCTCCCGATCGTAATTGAGACCCTGCAAAATAACAATTGAGTCATTTTTATAAATTCAATTAAAAAACAAGCCTCCATTCAGGGTCTTGTTGGGAGGGGGAAGTTTTCCCCTCGTCTCCCCAGACAAACTGTTCATGCGGATATCTTGCTTCGCGCTTCAAATTGATGCTCTACATGTTTCATTCATCAGCATGGATTTTGCGTTGATGAATCTGTAACGCATTTTGCCCCCGATTCCCGAAAATAACTCATTACTCCGTACAGAATAGTACAGCTCATTACTTCCTAGGGAGTAATAGGGCTCTTTACTCCCTAGGGACTAATAGTAGTAGTAGTTTTATTTTGTTCAGGTTCTTACAACCTATTACAAAATTGCTATAATAATGATAGCCTCATAGTAAACCTTATATATCGATAACAAAGACATGGATATTACTCAGATAGGGCAAACACGCGATCCCTACAACATGCAAAAATAAAACAAAATAGCTTCTTCACAACATCTGCCTCTGCAAACATCAGGCTTGCTCCCTAGGTAGTAATGAGTCTAATTACTCCATAAATTAAAGAGTCCAATTACTACGCCCTAGGGAGTAATGTGCCGAGTTTCCACCGTGAGTGAGATGGGATTGAAATGAATCTGAACTAGCGGCAAAATTCTAGTTAATTCGCAACTTTCTAGTCAACAGCCAATCCCCTAAGTGAATTTTAAGTTCACTAGAATTTGTCCACTAGTTCGGTGTAAATCTCGACCCGATTTCACTGACGGCGGAAACTCGGTAATGGGGACTCTTTACTGGAGAGTAAATGGAGGCTTTTTACTCTCTAGAGGATAATAATTGGAGTCTTTAATTTATGTAATAATAAGACTGATTACTCCCTAGGACAGCCTTATTACTCTTGGGAGAGTAATGGTCATTGGCCAATATACTCATTCAGCACTCCAAGTTATGTGCTTGTTTTAACAAAGTCTGAAGAAAAGTATCTGAAGTTAAAGGTACGTAAGAAAAGTATGCTGCATGGGAGGGAGCAGATTTTCACCACGTGATTTTTGCCCTTGCTTTGTCCGGACAGCAAATTTCACACTCACGGAAAATAGCACACTTTCCTACTTTGAAGCATAATATTATACTATTTTGCTATAAGCTCGCTTGTGCCTAAACGCAAAAGGAAGCTCAAAGATCGTACTTTTTCTTGTGCCTCTTTCCGGGCAGCTTCGTCCGACATTAACCACTCGGCCTGCCGTTTTCTGGCCTCCCAATTTGTGGGCAACTTCTTCCTCTTGTCCTCCTCTATCACCTCTTTGTGATTCTGTTGCCTCGCTTCGTTCTGCAAAAGATAAAAATTGTCGCACTCGAGTCCAAAGAACGGAAAACAACGAAAAGTAAATATCGTAAGTTATCGTGTTTTTTTTTTCTTCTGTTATGTTACCCTCTTCGTGTGCAGATCCCGCAAGCGCTTCATCCGATCCGCTTGCTTCTCGGAAAATGTCTTCGTACTCGAGGAACCTGCATCGGCCATCGCGGAGACTCGGTTCCCAAACTTTATTTAGTTTACTTGTAAAACAATGTTTTTGCACGTCGTGAAACGACAAGTGCAACAGGACTGCGGGAAAAGGAGGTTACGGAAAAACAACAATGACCGAATCGAGAATCTCATCGGAGCGCCACAGCGGACGATTCGCGAAGCCAGCGAGACGAAACAAACGCTCCGTGACGACGATTTCCGAAGCTCGTCGCCTCGGATTGCTCGTCGCCTCGACGGTAGGTAGAGATGCGAGCTGCAAGGGAGAACGTGGACGGTAACAGAGCGTGAAACGCTGTATTATCCTCCATCGCTTTGCCACTCGGAAAGCAGAAAATGTCTTCGAACTCGAGGATGCTTTTTCCATTCCTGGCACTTGGCCACTGGTATAAGGCCATAAGAAAAGAAGAAACTGTTTTCGCCATCGTTTCGCAAACTTTATATTGCCTACTTTATATCTTTATATTGTTTACTTAAACTCAATTTCGCAAACTTTATACTGTTTACTTGTAAAACGATGTTTCACTGCGAAAAGTGCAGTTTTGCGCACGCCTCGCGTGCGTAAAACCCCCACTTTCACACCCTGAAAAAAAAATTTTTCTGCGATACTCATTGGAACAACGTTTTCTCAAGGTTTAGAAAAACGTTCTCTTAAGTTTTAGAATACTTTTAGAAAAACGCTTTCTTAAGTTTTAGAATAGTTTTAGAAAAATGTTTTAAGTTCTAGAGAAACATTTTCTCAAGTTTAAGAAAAATGTTTTTCTGAAGTTCAATAAAAAGCATTTCCGCACTGGTATCCGTAATGTGCCATTTGACGCGTAGTAAAGCCGCGAATGCAACGGGCACTAACCATCAAGGTTGCGTGAAGACGATAACGCCCGAATCGAGAATTCGATCGTGGCGCCCCAGCGGAACTCCGCGAGCCCATGCGGGACGAGACAAATGCTCCCTGACGACGATATCCGAAGCTTGTTTCCGGATAGCTCGCCGGCCTCAGCTGCAAGTGGAGATCGCGAGCGGTAAGGGAGAGCGTTGACGGTATAATAGAGCGTGAAACGCTGTATAATCCTTTATCGCGTTGCCATTCGGAGAGCGAGCATCGTAGTGGATTTTTAGAGACTAAGCGGAGCAACGACTGCCGGGTGGTAGGAGAAGTCGGCAGTACTAGCGCGATGTCCGCGAGGTTGCTGACAGTACACGAGGAATAAAGAGAAGCGCGAAGCGTGTGTTCGCAGTGACACACGAGCGACTTTCGGCATAAGAGGAGGGGTGAGGGGGGGGGGGGGGGGGTGAGGAGGGCAACAGGCTGGAGAAGGGCGCTTAACGGTGTGGCTGAATGTATACGGAGTGAAAATAAGCTTCACACACCACAACGGCACGACAGTACGGCCGAGAGCCTGTGTGTATTCTTAGAGGCCAACATAGAGCAAGGACTCGAATTTAGAATAAAGAAAAATCGTAGATACGAGACAATAGGCGTCGGTACGAAAACAAAAGAAACATAAACAGGGAATCGCGTGTGAAAATGGAGACCCTCGAGCAGAGTCGCGTGTGCCGTTTGTGCGGCAAACAGGCCGGATTAACCATTAAAATATTTGACAAACGTGAAAATCACGTGAAGAAGATAAACTCGGTATTGCCGATCGTGGTAGGTTACAGTGCGATCATTCGTCGTAGGCGTTTCTTTTTTTTTGTTTTTTTTTTTTATTTCGTCGACCGATCTAACGATCTCGTACGACGATGCTTGGGGCGTTTGCAAGCCGCGAGTCACGACCGTCCCGAGGCTTCGGACAAAGACAATGCTTAACGCGAAAGCCCCCAATATTGCGAAAGCTTGCGCGTCTGCCAAGTCCGTCGCAGACGCTCGGTGAACCCGACCCTCCCGTCGCGTCGCGCTTAATCGCAGTTCTCGCGACCGCCGCCGGCGGCGCTGCTGCCTCAAGGATACTCGGCCTTTCCCGCTTAAAAGTCGCGAGCGTTTGGCGATTTTTTTTTTTTGCCTCTACCTCTGCCGTTGCTCTTTGTTCGAGGATCAATTTTAGGGAGAGTTGGAAATAATCGTTCTTTAGAAAATTGGAAGTGCATTTTTTTTTATTTGATCTCGAGGTCCGACCAATTGTGGGACTTTGGGTTGTCTTTTTTTTTTTTTTCCGATAATCTGCTTCGATTCGACCGATAGATTGATCGATTCGACAAAACAACTCTGATTTCAACCCACCTTGGGGATGATTTTTTTGTCGATATTTTTTATCAACTGTGGGGGGGGGGGGGGGGGGGAACTACGAGAAACTATGCCACTTCAGCAATATATTGTGTCTTTCTACAATACATTATCAGAGATCTAGAACTCAATGATTTTTGTAAGAAGTTGTACTTTGTTGTAGAAAATTGATACGCATTCTTACAATAAAGCTACAACCGTCTACTTCGAAGTAATTAGTTTTTCGTAAATATGACAAATTACTACTCTCCACAACACAATTCGGACATGAAAGAAAAACGGAAAAGCGATGGCACTGTTTTAGTAACTTTTCATTAAAAAAAAAAAATAGCTACAAGAATCTGTAAGTTAACGCGATTAGCAGGTCGCTGTAAAACTACAACTTATTAACTGTACTGCACAACTATCTAAAAACATTTCAAATCTCGCACTTTCTCATAGTTAATTGTACCTTCGGTGCAGCTTAGCATTGCAAGTTGTAATTTCGACGAGTTTTCGGGTAACAAGTTGTAGTTTCGTCGTAATTTTTCCGACAACTACGACGTAAAGAGTTATTTTAGGCACTACGACGTTACAGCGTAGTTTTGGCCTAGTAAGTTGTAGAAAAAGTTTTCACCAGCGAACCGTTATGTGCATCGGACAGAGGGTTGGTTTACGGTTGGTTTTTCCAAAAGTAAACCGATTCACGACCCTGAGCGGGCTCTTGGCAGAGTCGGAAATCGGCTTGTTTTGAGAAAATCGAACGGTCAACCAATGTTCCATTCGACAGACGTAACGGTTGGCGTCACAGTTTGGTTTTTAAATATCGTCCACAAACTAACTTGTGGAAGCCCAGGTAGCACAAAAAAATGAGTTATCAGAAAGTGATCTAAATGGGTTACATATGTCCGTCCGGATGGTAACTATAAGCTATCCTGCGTCCAAAAGTTACCTTATTGGATGGGTGGTAACTTTCGGATACCGTTCAGACGGACACAAGTAAGTAGCCCATTTAGACCACTTTCTGATAACGAATTTTTTCGTGCTACCTGTGAGGTTGGAATCAGCCCAGGTAGTACAAAAAAATTAGTTATCAGAAAGTAATCTAAATGGGTTACATATTTCTGTCCGGATGGTAACTATAAGCTATCCTGCGTCCAAAAGTTAACTTATTGGATGGGTGGTAACTTTCGGATACCGTCCAAACGGACACAAGTACCCCATGTAGACCACTTTCTGATAACGAATTTTTTTGTGCTACCTGTGAGGTTGGAATCAGCCCAGATAGTACAAAAAAAAGAGTTATCAGAAAGTGATCTAAATGGGTTACATATTTCTGTCCGGATGGTAACTATAAGCTATCCTGCGTCCAAAAGTTAACTTATTGGATGGGTGGTAACTTTCGGATACCGTCCAAACGGACACAAGTAACCCATTTACACCACTTTCTGATAACGAATTTTTTCGTGCTACCTGTGAGGTTGGAATCAGCCCAGGTAGTACAAAAAAATGAGTTATCAGAAAGTGATCTAAATGGGTTACATATGTCCGTCCGGATGGTAACTATAGGTAAGCTGTCCTGTGTCCAAAAGTTAACTTATTGGATGGGTGGTAACTTTCGGATACCGTCCAAACGGACACAAGTAACCCATTTACACCACTTTCTGATAACGAATTTTTTCGTGCTACCTGTGAGGTTGGAATCAGCCCAGGTAGTACAAAAAAATGAGTTATCAGAAAGTGATCTAAATGGGTTACATATGTCCGTCCGGATGGTAACTATAGGTAAGCTATCCTGTGTCCAAAAGTTAACTTATTGGATGGGTGGTAACTTTCGGATACCGTCCAAACGGACACAAGTAACCCATTTACACCACTTTCTGATAACGAATTTTTTCGTGCTACCTGTGAGGTTGGAATCAGCCCAGGTAGTACAAAAAAAATGAGTTATCAGAAAGTGATCTAAATGGGTTACATATGTCCGTCCGGACGGTAACTATAGGTAAGCTATCCTGCGTCCAAAAGTTAACTTATTGGATGGGTGGTAACTTTCGGATACCGTCCAAACGGGCACAAGTAACCCATTTAGACCACTTTCTGATAACGAATTTTTTCGTGCTACCTGGGAGAGTTAGTTTGGCGCACCAATCGTCTGGTTGGTTTCGGATTGGTCGAAACGCGCGGCAAAACGTCGGTGAATGCCTCGAAGCGCCACTAGCGGCGACCGCGAAGACTACGAAAGATCGTTAGAGCGACGAAATCCTTAAACCTTATATTTTCCAATGATATCTCGATACTGTAATCAGGATGATTTCCCCGATCGTTTCAGGTTCACGAGATGGATCTTCTGCCGAAGCACATGTGCCACTCCTGCAACTTCAAGCTCCACGAGTTTCACAAGTTTTACGAGGACTGTCGGAAAACCGACGCCGATCTCAAGAGCCAATTGTCGTGGATGCAGGGTTCGGACGATCGCGGACAAATAACTCTTCCAATGGTGCAGATAAGCAACTTTCAGATAAAATCTGAACCACCGGACTACGACGAAGGCGAGTCCACGGAGGTTGCCTTGAACAACGAAAATTCCACGAATTACCACACGACGAATGGCGCGACCTTGCCGGAGAGGACGTTTCAGTCCGCCGGAGCGAAGTGCACGCGTTGCGGATGTTACTGCGGCAACAGAAATCGCTCGAGCGACGAGACGAAAAATTGCTCGAAAACGCGAGCCAATCGGCACAGCTGCGCGAAGAAGAACAACGAGGAGTTTCCGAACAGGGACACGATAAGGAGGAATTTGTTCGCCACGGAGATTTTCGGACACAAGAAGATACAGACGGAAATTCCGATGTGCAATATACCGAGAGAAAGGTTGTCGTTTGAGCGAGTCGGGCCTGAAGAGGCTCGCTCGAACGCGAGTCTCGAGAGGTTGGGCCGTCGACAAGATGGCGGCGAGCCGCGGGCGAACGACAAAATGGCGGCCGTTCCGGGCTGCGCGCACAATCTGCGACCGCGAAAGCGTTGCATGCGCGAGTTGTCGAGTTTGGTCTCGTTCGCGGACGCGACAAAGAGAGCGAAAGGCAGCTCGAAGAAAAACAACGCCGAGAGCGGCGCGAGAGTTACTTTCGAGGCGATCGAAGTTAAGCGCGAAATGTCCGAGGATCGAGCGAGAAGTCTTAGGCCTCGAATCGAAGCGATAGATTATTCGGAGTCGAGGAAAAAAAATCCTTTGGCACGCGCCAACGTCCTCACGCGAAGAACCGAAAGTTCGGAAATTCGACGAAAAATCGTCACAACGAAATGCGGAAGAAACATCAGCGTCGCTTCAGGGGTCGCGGTGAAATTGGAAAACTCTCCGTTCGGAGGGATTTCGAAGATCGCCGAAACTCGGGACAATTCGAAGGGGCCTCTTCTGTCGAGAAAGACCGGTGGGAAATCACCTGAAACGACTTTCGACAAGTTTCTGAACGGCCTCGAGCGTGCCGATGTTTCGTCGAAAACGTTTTTTCACGGATCGAAAAATCGAACGAATTATTACGAGAACAGAAGAATGTCGGAGACGTCGAGTCGCAAGGGCACTGAAACGAATAATTATCGCACCTCGTTTTGCCTGAGATCTCAGTGTGGCCATCTTCGAAACGGTAAATTGAAGGAAAAATTCGACGTCTTTTTCCAAAAACCAAAGAGGCCTCGGCACAGGAACGCATCGGCGGAATCGACGAAACGTAGACAAGGCCGATCGAACGACGTGCCGTCGGCGGAAATGATTTTTAAATATCGAGACTGCTACACTTGCAACGCTCGCTTCGCGAGCAGCGAACTGTACAAGCTGCACGGTTGCTACGCAAATCAATGGCACTGAGCGCCTTGTTATTACCGATCGTTGACCCTGAAAGAGCACATATGGGTTAAAGGGGGAGGGGTGAATATTCGACTTGCGCGTAATTTTTGTACCATTCGGTAAATCGCCATGGCGACTCGACAAGCTTGTCGCTTACACCTGGTCGTATCGATTTACCTACAAGCAAGCGAAAAAAAAAAAAAAATGATTCTATCCAAAGTAATGCGTCCTCGAGCACAGCGGTGAAAACAATCGTCAGTGGTCTTGTAAGATTCAAAACCACAAAATAAATGATTATATTAATTGATAAATAATTTCTCAATTATTATTTATTAATATACGCTATATACTTGTTAGTTCGTTATTAACAACGAGAAAAAATGATGCTCTCTTCTTAATGAACAAACGTTCATTGATTATTTATATACGAAGAAATGTTTTATTCATAAACATAGCGCGCATTTAATTGCAATCATTATTATGATATAATATGTGCAATTTAATGCGCGCATTCAATTAATTTATAATTATATCGTTGCGCATTGATGGCTACTTATCACGGTAAAATTAATCGGTTACGTAATTACTTTTTCCTTTTTTTTTTTCTCTTTTCTTCACGGGCCCAAATTAAATATGCAATAGGTTGTTGAGATATTTTGTTAACATTCACGTGACGCCTTAAACGAGACGTGTTGAAAAAAAAAAAAAAAAAAAAAAAAAAACTACGCTAGAACGTTAGATGTATATCGTATGTTATAAATTCCGCGAAGGCGGATAGTTGTTACGTTTCGTATAGAAGGCGATCGTTGCGGTACAAAATTGTATCCGGTGATTTATTTAACATAAAAATACGCTTGTACTCTATATTACTAAAGGCTGTTAATCGAACTGGTAAATAAGTTTGAAAAATTAGAGAGATAATAATAATAATAACAATGATTAATATAAACCGATTGAATACTTTTTTATTCGTGAAATTTGTTGATAAATCTTCGTTTCTCGACGTTTCATGAATTCATTATCAAAAAATTTGTTTCGTTGCGATTTGTTTTCGCTTTGATCCGAGCGAAGAATATAAAAATAATTTTTCATGCATGCTTATCATCTTAATGTTAGCCGATTGTCGTTTTCAATCGAGTACGAATACGTACCATAGATATATTTTCTACAAATTTCGACATGGGTCGATCATCGTTGGAAGCTGTGAAAATTAATGAATTTTTGTCACGAAATAGCATCAATTTGTTATCATAGCAATATCATAAATCGTCAATAAACGACCGGAAAATCGACAATACTTTCGCACCGCATCGAAAACTACGACGAATATAATTTGTATGTCCTCACTATTATGAGCCGATCCGTCATTAACAATTGGCAAATAAAAACTTATACCTTTCTAAAAAAAAAAAAAAAGAATTTATATTTAGATCTTGTGAGAATGGAATTATTGATTTCATAATCGCGTTGCATTTTAATTTTCGAACGCGCCGCGCCGCGGGCTCTCGCGGTCGCGTCTGCGCATGCGCGACCACTCGTCGACACTTTCACTCTCCACTCGGTTTATTCGGCAAAAAAAAATGTAACAAACAAACAATTAAACAGTGTGCACGACAGGATCGGGACGCCGAAAGATGATCGTGTTTAAATCTCTCGGTAATTTCATGCGCGATCTCGGAAGACACTGAAAGACGACATGTCCGAGGAAGTGAAGAATTCGGCTGCAGCCGAGGACGTGAGTTACAGCATAATTTGCCTTCTCAATCAAACACCGTAAAGCCTAACCTCTCGCGTCGAACGGGACGGACAGACAAGTGTCAAATTTTTTTTTTTTAACTCCCAAGAAATGCACATTACTCGATGTATAAACGCGGAAAAGATGTATTTTGTCGTGAAAAAAACTTTGTTCTCGTCCGAAACTATCGGCGGATAAAATATCTTTGGTCGCAACAATAATATCGAGCGGAATTTCGAGAGGAAAAAAGTGTCGAGCAAACAAATTTAACACTGTTAAAAAAAAATTGTTAATTTAATGTACCGGACTCGAATTTTTGACGCAAAAACTGGCACAATCTCATGCAAAACTGTGATGAAAAAATTGTATGATTTTTCATCGAAATTAAAGTAAATTACTAAAATTAAAGTAGTTTTATAGCAAAATTAACGGAAATTATTTAAAATAAAGATTTTCCAATGTCTTTAATACACTGTACATTAATTTTTTGTCACAGTGGTACACAAAATTTAGTATATCAGTTTTTGCATAAAAACTTGCTGTGAACATTTTTGTTCACAGTTTACTGTGAACAAAATTTTTTGTTCACAGTATGCAATTTAATGCATTGGGCTGGAAGTTTTTATGCAGAAAACTCTATTAAATTTTATGTTTAATCCCGATGAAAAATGAATGTTCAGTGTATTAAAAACGTTTGGAACATTTTATTTTCAATAATTTACTTTAATTTCAACGAAAGAGTATAAGAATTTTTCATCATTATTGTAAATTAAATTTAATGTCCCAGTTTTTTCATAAAAACTTTCAGTAACTTAGAGAAAAAAAAATGTCAATAAAACAAAAATTTTATCCTTGTAAGAATATATAGAAAATTTATTTGTATTCTGGACTAAAATAAAAACTTTGACGGATTTCGTATTCGCGTCTCGCATACAAATTTTTAGTCGCTACTGTGCGAATCTCTTGTGTGATGTTGTTCAGTCGATCTCGACCGGCGAGGACACTCTGGGATCCTCCATAAGTCTGAGTCTCGGTGAGAATTCCGTACGTCTCAGAGAGAAGGTCAAGCCGACTATTGAGGAACCTCAGACCGGCGCGCGGAAGCAGGAAGCCAACGAGGAGAACAAATGGTGGCTCAAGAGGCCGGAGACTCGACTGGGACACTCGGCGTCCGGCAGAAACCATCCGCCGGGCACGGAGGCTGGCAAGCAATCACCTTCGCCCGACGTCAGTTCTTCCATGAAGGAGTTTCTCGAAAAAGAAAAATTATGCAAGGTGAAAAATTTTCTCACATTTGTTGTTAAAATTTATTTATCTACTTGTGTTACAGGAAAATCCTTTGCGTACATAGTTTTGTTTAAATTGGTCTTCCATTATAATTTTACGAGGCAAAGTACAAATGTAACACCGGTCTATATAATCGAAATTAAATATAATATAAATTTTATATATAGTAAACGCCGTTAATAGAATATAATAAAATGAAGGCCGCTGAGAGAGATGACAAATTTCACTGATCAGGAAGTGGTGAATTGGACATAGCAAACGATTCACCAGCCTAGCAACCCTTTTCAAGTCCAATAGAGTAGATGTAAAATTTATGATATTTCTTCCTAGCTGGTTTGCTAAGCCTATAAGTCTATCAGTTACTGAACTGGACCCTGAGTATGTCTGCAAATTTACTCTTGTAACATTTTTTTTTAAATTTTATTTCGGTTTTTGTATACCGGAACAGTTTGATTAATAAAACAATGTTTTTGTTGGTTCAGAACCAGGCAAGAAACGATCGCGAAGCGAATCGCGACAAAGACGATACCCTCTGTGATATTCTCGCCTCCACGGCATTCGACAAATATCCATCGGACTTTGAGAGTGAGTGACAACAAAATATCATCGATATTAATTAAAAGATCTTTTTTTTTTTACTTTGTACAATTTTATACTGTTAAAAAAATAAATTGTAGACTTAATGTACTGGGACTTGAAATTTGCTTACAGTAATCGTATACTTATGTATTTTTTTTTTGTAAAATAAAAATACCAGATATTAAAATTACAAATGTTTTGCCTGAAATTTACAAAAATTTTCATTATGAATAAAAATGTTACTGTAATTACAACGCCTATGTGTTTGCAATTTGAGAAACAGTTTATGTAAAAAAGCTTCCAATATCGTTAATTGAAGCTTTTTTACATAAACGGTTTCCCAAATTTCAAGCTTATTAACATTTTTATTTTTAATGCAATTTTTTGTAAGTTTCAAAAGATTTGCAATTTTAATATTCGGTATTTTAATTATACCAACAACCTACATTAATCTTCAATTAATGTAAGCAATGAAAGCAAATTCCAATGGCCAATTCATTAAATTTGCAATTCTTTTTTACAGTCTATAATCTTATAAAAATAAAAAAATTCTATTGTATTTTCCAGATGCCACGGACGAGGATATCGGAAGTTTTCTCGAGGAGATGAGTAAGATCGCGGGCGCGTTGAGTCCGAATTCGGCGCCGGAGCGTACGAAATCGGGCGAGGATTCGAGCAAAAATCCGACGGACGAGGAGAGGTCCGTCGAGGAATTGTTGGAGGAGGCCGAGAAGCTCGTCCGCGAAAACGTGGCGTTGTCGAAGAGCGCGTCGCGTTCGGACACTTTGGTTCCCGACGAGATCAACAACGGCCAGGGGGAGGATTCGAGGGCGCGAAGACTCGAGGAGGACATATTTCACCTGATCGAGCAGGAGGTTCACAAGGAGTCCGAGAAGAATCGCAAGAGTCCGAAGAGCGACAAGAAGCGGCGAGAAACGAGTCCGGGCTTCGAGACACTATACGAGAATCGCAACAGCCTGAAACCGCCGAAGATCGTGACGCTCGAGGCGCAGAAGAAGCGTTTCGACGAGCACAAGGTCGAAGTGTCGTCGAGCTCGGACCTCGACGATCCGATAGATCGCCACTCGAAATCCGAGGATTCCAAGAAGACCGAGGAATCCCAGAGAGAAAAGGAAAACCTCCAGAAAGAAATAACGGACGTCGACAAAGATTTCTTCGACGATCTGCTGCGAAGATCGAAGGAAAAGATCGAGGGCGGTATGTCGGGTAGTTCGAGCTTCGGTCAGGAAGATTTCTCGCACTTTCTGCGAATACTCCAGGGCCAAGATCATCGCAAGGAGCAGGAAGCGAAGGATTCGAAGTTGGCAACGAGCGGATCGCCGAAAGTCTCGAGGACGGAAGACCATCTCGACGAGGAGAGCGTCGCTTTTCCGGAAAAAGAGATAACGGAGATACTCGAGAAAGAAATGCCCAGGGAAGCGACGGAGGAGCAGAGAGCGAATACGAAAGATAACAACAGGGAAGCTCACGAGTTCGGTGAATCGGACTCGAGCGTCGCGAGCCTCGAGGTTGGTCCGAGGAGGCGCGAGGCGAAAGTTTCCTCGAAAAATGAAGTCCAAGATAAGTCCCTCAGCGACGAAAGATTACCGTCCACGAGAGAGAAAGCCGTCGCCTCACTGTCGCGAAACTCGAGCGTCGACGATTCCAAAAAATCGGATCGAGCCGCCTCGGCCGCCAAGCAAAAGATCGAGGATGCGAAGAGAGTCGTGAATTCCAAAGGCGAATTGTACACCGTCGGTTTGACGCCGAGGCTCGAGCTCTTCGCCGACGCGATTCCAAAGCTCATAGCCGAGAGGTCGAACGAGAATTTCCGCACCGAAGAGTCCGACGCAAAGATCGAAGAGGCGAAGAGAGTAGAGACGAGTGTCGAGAGGCGAGTCGTCCGTGAGAAAAGCGTCGATTCGACGGACGAGCCGAGTCCGGATCGCTGGCGACGAGCCGAAAAAGTCCCGAAAGCCGCGAGCGCCAAGCTCGGATCCTCGCGAAGTTTCGACCAGCTCTCCAAGCCCGCGAACAATCTGAGATCCTCGCTCGACGACGTGAGATCGAACAGATCGGCGGAGAATCCTCGTCGATCGCCGCAGCAGTCGGCCGCGCCTCGGTCCGCGAAGCAGCCAGGAAAGTCGACGGTCTCGCGGCCGGGGCCGAAAATAAAATTGTCCCTCAAACCCCCGGCCTCGAAGTTGAATCCAACGCCCAAGACCGGCTCGTCGACGAACGCCGAGCTTCCCTCGAGGTATCCGCTCGCCGGCGGCGACTCCCGCAAGAATTTAACCAAAGACGACTTCGCGCTCCTCTGTCACGAGGAGAAGCGCAAGAACGCTCTCCTCAAGGACCAGATCGAGTCCGAGGCTAAGCTGTACAAGCAGCAGATCGAGAGCATGAGAACGTCCTTCGAGTCTGAGCTCTTCGCCCTCAAGAAACAAAACATAATTCTCAAGGCGAAGATCGACGAGCTCTCGTTGAACGAGCGTCGAGCCGAGGTCTCGAGCGCGAGGAAACCGGACGCGAGAATAAATCTCCTCGAGAGGGAGCTCGAGAAGCAGGAGGGAATGATAAACGCTTACGAGACCGAGAACAAGAGACTAATGGCAGAGATAAAGCGGCTGCGGGACGAGAGCAAAAACGCCGAATCTAACAAGAAGACAACGTTGGAGACGAACGAAACGCAGAGACTGAACGACGAGATAAAGGACCTTCGTGAGGAGACGCTCAAGCTGAATCTCGAGATAACGGAGACGAGAAGGAAGAACAGCGACGTTGCGCTGAGGATCGAGGACGTAACGCAGCAGAACAGTCTTCTGAAGGAGGAGCTCCTCATGTTCAAGGAGCAACTGAGAACGAAGAACGAGTTCATAAACTCGAGGCTCCAGTCGATGACGGCCGCGGAGCTCGAGAGCCGCAAGAAGAGCGAGGACCTTCGGATAGAGCTGAGCTCAAAGACGGAGCAGCTAAGGGACGTCAGGGCCGAGTACGAGAGGCTTCAGCAGGCGGTTCTGCCGCTCGAAAAGGAACTCCTCGAGCTCAGAGTGAAGGAGGGCAGCCTGACGGAGAAGCTGCAGACAGCGAGGAGCCACGTCGAGCGCGAGAAGCAACTGACCCTGAAGCTCAAGGACCAAGTAATCCTCGACAACAAGAAGATTCTCGATCTCAATCGGCAGGTTCGTGAGATGGAGAGAATACTGAAACGCAAGAATCCGGACTCGGTCTCGGCTCTGATACTCACCGCGAAGTCCGATCACGAGAGGATAAATCTGGAGAAGGTGAAACTGCTGGAGGATCGGATCGCCTCGCTGGAGGGGGAGATCAGGGCGAAGGAGGTCATCGGTCAGGAGAAGCTCGCCGATCTGCAGACTAAATTCGCCGAGATGAAGGAGAAGTACGTAATGCAGGTTATCGAACTGGAGACGAAGTTGAGCGAGGCGACGACGAGGGAGCGAAAGATCTTCAACGACATGTTCACGCAGACGATGGCCAAGAGCGTTGAGAACAAGGCCGTCGAGGCCGGAAACTTGAAGCGTGAGGAGAGGGAACGCTCGTCCTCGGTTCAGATGGAGAGGGACGAGAGGAAGGAGCAGAAGTTCGTGAAGGTTGGGCCGAAGTCGCAGAATCCGAAGGAGGACGCTCATCTGATCGCTACGATAAGGGGCCTCAAGCTCGAGATCGTCAATAAGGACAAGAACTTCGCGAAGATGAGCAAGGAGTTTCAGGAACTCCAGAAGACCAATCGGCGACTGCAGAAGGAGAGGGAGAGACTGCTGAACGATCGCAGGAACTTCAAGGGCGAGGCTGAGAGAAACGGCCGTCCCGCCTCGGTGTGCTCCGATCCGAGGATCCAGGCCGGCAAAGTCACTGAGGGCAACGATCAGAACTCCAACGTCTACCAAAACGGACACTTGTCCAACGGCAACGGCCAGAGACTCTCGGGCTCCGTTCCGAGACTCTACGATCCTCTGAGGTACTCCGAAAACGGCGAGACATCGACCGTTCGGAAACTCACGAACGAGAACGATATTCTTAAGGAGGAATTGAACAAGATCAACAAGGACTTCATGACACTGAAGAACAAGAGACTGCACGATCTTAATCTACTGCAGGAGGAGCACGAGAGGGAGATGGCCGCTCTCGTCAAAGAATACAGCGTCAAGTTCGGCGACTCTAAAGTGGTAAAGTTGCAGGTTTGTGCTCATGTCGCAGCTTATTTTTTTTGTCGGTAGATTTGCAGCGTTTTTGAATGATCTGTTAGCCGATTGAATCATCCACTTGATAATATAAAGTATAAATCCACTGGATACTCGCAGACACTTTCATGGACGCTCAAATTTGGAGTCGATGAGAGTGTTTGAGTGTTTATGTCACTTCCGGTCGAAAAATAAGATGTTCAAACCGAAAGGGATGTAATCCCGGTATGACGTCACTTCCGGTCGAAAAATGAGACGTTCAAACCGAAAGTGGCGTATTTCCGATATGACGTCACTTCCGGTCGAAAAATTAGATTTTCGAACTGGAAGTGAAATATTTCCGATTTTAAAACCGGAAGTGAAGTATTTAAAACCGGAAGTGAAATATTTAAAACCGGAAGTGAAGTATGGCGCTACTTCCAGCAGAAAAAAGAGATTTTCAAAACGGTAATTAGGCATTTCTGATATGACGTCACTTCCGAGTAAAAATGAGATTTGCAAACCGGAAGTGACGTATTTCTGGTAGAAAAATGGGATTTTCAAACCGAAACGAACGTATTTCGGATTATTCTCAGGGAATCTAAATTGTGCTGGTTTATAAATTCCATGTTCAATAACGAGGGAGCGAAGCGCCCGAGTCAACACCTGTTAGAGGATTTTTTAAAACCTGAATCTCGACTGACCTTTGTGTTGTTGTTTCAGGGTCAGATAAACACTCAGGTGGCGATAATAACGCACTTGAAGCAGCAGATCGAGAAACTGAGGGACTACAAGGAGCAGGTGGTCGTGTTGAAGGTCGAGCGGGAGCATCTGGAGAACAAAGTGAAGATATTGAACGAAAAAGTGAAATATCTGTCGACGCCGGTACGCGAACGAGTTCGTTAGTTGGAGGGGGACGAGTGGTCGATGGGATAAATAGCCAACGAACCACTCTAGGCGAAAGACGAAACAATATATATATTCGCCTATATATATATATAAAACGAAAAAAAAAATATCTAGCGAACCGAATGATTTCCTCTGTGATTGCAGGACACCGAGCAGCTCCAACTACTCCAGGACAAAGTCACGATTCTTCAGCAACGTCACGAATCCAGGGAGATGACACTGCAGAGTCTGGTTCGCGATCTTCTCAGAAACAGAACGCAATGCAGAGACTGCAAAGGCGAAAAAGGCAAGAGCAACAAGCAGCTATGCTACTTTCGTCAGGAGCTCGATCACATCCTCGGAATGCTGCAGGAAATATCTGAAGTGCAGTAACTCGAACGAGAAGATGAAAAGACAAACAAACTAGGGGATATAGTAGAACACAACAGGAGACCTCGGTGTCGGATAAAAAAAAATTATAACTAAGCCAAAACGTACTCGAACGATGTCCAATCGATCCTTCCAAATGTGGATAACCGAATTTTACGGTTCCTCGAATGAAAAAAAAAAAAACAAACATTAAAATTAAACGCGATATCGATTGGTATCACTGCCAAAGAAGATATTAAAATTTATTTTATTATGCAATTGCTAATGCTGTATCTTGCCAGTGCGTCAGTCGCACGTTATAAAAAAAAAAGTTATGTAAGACGAACGGATACTCCCGAACGGTGAACTTCCAAAAAAAAAAAATTCTTCAAGTAGCATAGCGTTTTTATAGAACTTTTTCCTCGAGTATTCGCTGTAAATAGAATGCGTACAACTTTTAGGTAATTATTAATTATTAAGTGTGAAAAAAAGGATATCGTAGATTTGGAGAGAAGAAAAAAGAAATAAGAAAAAAAAACTGTTCCCAGTAATTTTACGACACAACGAATCTCGATGTAAAACCTTTTGTCGTTGACATTATTGTATTGCCACAGTGGTATTATTACTTTTTATTGTTTTTTTTTGTATTTGCATATTTTTTTTGTACGAACACAACGAGCCAGGCGCGAGATAAGAGAGATAAGCTTTCCACTTTTTGCCGATCTATAGCGACTCAATATTTATTAAAACTATTTACCGACATTAACTATAAAGATAATAAGACTCCGTCGTTTAAAATAAAAAAAAAAAATATCCACGTATTATTATTGTATCGTCTCGCACAAGAATCTTTATGTATAGTGCCAGATTCCGTCTACCGTTTGACGCTCTCTTTTTTATATGAATGACGAATAGACTCTTAAGGCCGAAGATGAATGATGTGCATAAAGTGTTGTACAAACTCGAACTGATACCTCTTCAATAAAAAAAAATTACAATCTTTACTCGGACCCGAGTGATGAACATAGAAAAGAACAGTGGAACCTCTCATAGAGTTCGATACGAGCAAAGTCACTTTATATCAAAATCGAACGTCTCAGTATTGCGATCGCCCTAGGCGTTCCAGCTTGTGAAATAAGAACTAAAAACGTTCGTTCTATGTCAATACACAAGATTCATGCGTTTCGAGCAGCCAAACACACCTCCGTCGAATGCAAAGTAACTTTATATCGAAATCGAACGTTTGAGCTTAGCGATCGTTTCGGCGATTACAGATTTTTAAACAACCACTAAAAACTTACATTCTACTGTACGAGGAAGTCAAGATCGTACAACAGACTTTTTCGTCGAGAAAGCTATGCGCAAAACTCTAAAAAATTACTCGGATAGACAAGCGTCATGAAAAGTAGCAATATTGATGCAATACTACTTGTGACATTTGTAGCACGTGTCGCAATTATTGCGCCAACTTCTAACTTTCGCGGTGCTGGTTTACCTGGGTAAGAACCATGTGCACATTTCTCTGTACCTTTTTTGTGATGTCCCTTTAATTTTTTTTTTGAATGGTCGTTAAAGTTTTTTTTTTTTGTTTAATGTTCTTTTTGATACCCTTTGGTAGGTTTTTTTAATGTCGGTTGAAAAAATAGGTAAAAAAACGTCAGTTTTTCCCAGCTCTTCCCTTATTCGACGTTGTGGAGTTTCCACGAGCGCAATGGTCATACAGATGGGGCAATATGGTCACAGGATTATTCTGGTAACGTTAAGAAAAAAAAAATGTTTTTTTTTTGCATTATTAGACTATATTTCATCACAGAGAAGAAAATATATTTGTTTTTTTTTCGACAACAACATCAAACGCGTATCATGTACGTATATATATATATAGTATACAATTTGTGATATAGTATATTTTCAACAGACACACGCTTCTCTCGCCGTAAACGAGCAACACAACACCGAGCGACGACGATCTTCTTCTTCGAGTGTTACACATCCGACAGACTGCGATATCTTCATTATTCTTCGTTCCGTACAAACAGTTAGGACACGTGAGTAAAGTAGACGTTTAGAGTAGAATCGAGTTATCGAGAGTCCGATAAAACATGGGCCAAAGATCAGTCTTTCGTGTCTTTCTTAAAACACTCCGAAACGATTGCTCCAGGTAAGTATGTTACTGAAACTGAAAAAAAAACAAAATTTAAATTAAAAAAAAATAAAAATAACCGAGTATAATTATTTGACCTTAATTTTTGTAGTAAAAAAAAAAAAAAAAATTTCATTTCGTTCAATTTACCTGTAGGAATCACCTTTTCCCTTCAACAGGCCAGCTCCGTAGATCGCGCAGAGTGCGATGACGACGGCCTGCCGCAGGTTTTCGTGATTTTCCGTCATGGAAGAAGTCACCTTCACATCCGGAAACTGTGGGACGTTCGTGAAGCTCGTCGTAAACCGCTTGCTTGCGGCTCGAGGAACATCACGTGCGGCAAGACCTTGAAGACGTTCCTGAGAAACATCACGTGCGGCGAGACCTTGAAGACGTTCCTGAGAAACATCACGCGTAGCGAGACGTTCCTGAGAAACGGCACGTGCGGCGAGACGTTGACGACGTTCCTGAGAGACATCACGTGCGGCGAGACCTTGAAGACGTTCCTGAGAAACATCACGTGTAGCGAGACGTTCCTGAGAAACGGCACGAGTGGCGAGACGTTGACGACGTTCCTGAGAAACATCACGTGTGGCGAGGCGTTCACGACGTTCCTGAGAAACATCACGTGTGGCGAGACGTTGACGACGTTCCTGAGAAACATCACGTGCGGCGAGACCTTGAAGACGTTCCTGAGAAACATCACGCGTAGCGCGACGTTCTTGAGAAACATCACGTGTAGCGCGAAGTTCTCGAGAAACGGCACGTGAGGCGAGACGTTGAAGACGTTCCTGAGAAACATCACGTGGGGCGAGGCGTTCTTGAGAAACGGCACGTGAGACGAGACGTTGGCGACGTTCCTGAGAAACATCAGGCGTAGCGCGACGTTCTTGAGAAACATCACGTGTAGCGCGAAGTTCTTGAGAAACGGCACGTGAGGCGAGACGTTGGCGACGTTCCTGAGAAACATCACGCGCGGCGAGACGTTGAAGACGTTCCTGAGAAACATCACGTGTGGCACGACGTTCTTGAGAAACGGCACGTGAGGCGAGACGTTCGCGACGTTTCTGAGAAATATCGCGTGTAGCGAGACCTTGACGACGTTCCTGAGAAACATCACGTGTGGCGAGACGTTGACGACGCTCCTGAGAAACATCACGTTCGGCGAGACGTTCACGACGTTCCTGAGAGACATCACGTTCAGCGAGACGTTCACGACGTTCCTGAGAAACATCACGTGTAGCGCGACGTTCTTGAGAAACGTCACGTGTTGCGAGACGTTCACGACGTTCCCGAGAAACATCACTTGCGGCGAGACTTTGAAGACGTTCCTGAGCAAGATCGCGTGCGGCGAGATGTTCTTGAGAAACATCACGTTTGACGATACGTTGACGACGTTCCCGAGAAACATCACCTGCGGCCAAACGTTCGCGACGTTCCCGAGAAACATCACGTGCGGCGAGACGTTGAAGACGTTTCCGAGAAACATCACGCCCGGCGAGATGCTGACGACGTCCGGTATGTATAAGATCCAATGACCTGGCACTTCGGACGTTGCGACGGAGAGAATTCACCCAGGATGTCGGTTCGGCAACGTCCGCTCCGGATGCTCGACGTTCTTGCGACGTAATTCTCGCGAAGGCATCATCGGATGATATCCGCATACGTTCGGGATTGCTCTTATCGTCTCGCACCTCTGCGCGACTTTCGCGTGAGCGTGATCCTGATTGCCGAGCTTCAAGGCGATCGATATGACGCGATGGAGGCACTCGGACGTTCTGGGATCTTGCCAAAAGATTCATCCGTCTCTTCTGACGTTCAATTGGATTTATCTCTCGTCGTTCGGCGAATGTACGTTCCTCTGATCGGGCTATTCGTCTAAGATCCGCACGATCGTTATCACCCGATCGGGCCAGTCGAGCATCAAGTGATCTTGCCAACAGATTCATCCGCCTCTCTTGACGCTCCAATTTATTGACCTCCCGTCGTTCAGCGGATCTACGTCCCTCTGATCGGACGCCGGTTCTTTTAACATCCATACGATCGGTATCACGCGATCGGGCCAGTCGAGCATCGAGTGATCTTGCCAAACGATTCATCCGTCTTTCCTGGCGTTCCACTGGATTTACCTCTCGTCGTTCAGCGGATCTACGCTCTTCCGATCGGTCGCCTGTTCTCCTAACATCCACACGATCGGTATCACGCGATCGGGCCAGTCGAGCATCAAGTGATCTTGCCAAACGATTCATCCGTCTTTCCTGACGTTCCACTGGATTTACCTCTTGTCGTTCAGCGGATCTACGCTCTTCCGTTCGGTCGCCTGTTCTCCTAACATCCACACGATCGGTATCACGCGATCGGGCCAGTCGAGCATCAAGTGATCTTGCCAAACGATTCATCCGTCTTTCCTGGCGTTCCACTGGATGTACCTCTCGTCGTTCAGCGGATCTACGCTCTTCCGATCGGTCGCCTGTTCTTCTTGCATCCACACGATCGTTATCACGCGATCGGGACAATCGAGCATCTAGCGATCTTGACAAACCATTCATCCGCCTCTCTTGACGTTCCAATCGATTGACCTCCCGTCGTTCAGCGGATCGACGTTCCTCTGATCGGACGCCGGTTCTCTTAACATCCACACGATCGGTATCACGCGATCGGAACAGTTGAACATCGAGTGATCTTGCCAAACGATTCATCCGCCTCTCTTGACGTTCCAATCGATTTACCTCCCGTCGTTCAGCGGATCGACGTTCCTCTGATCGGTCGCCGGTTCTTTTAACATCCACACGATCGGTATCACGCGATCGGGACAATCGAGCATCGAGTGATCTTGCCAAACGATTCATCCGCCTCTCCTGACGTTCCACTGGATTTACCTCACGTCGTTCAGCGGATCTACGTTCCACTGATCGGTCGCCGGTTCTTTTAACATCCACACGATCGGTATCACGCGATCGGGACAATCGAGCATCGAGTGATCTTGCCAAACGATTCATCCGCCTCTCCCGACGTTCCAATCGATTGACCTCCCGTCGTTCAGTGGTTCTACGCTCTTCCGATCGGTCGCCCGTTCTCCTAATAACATCCACACGATCGGTATCACGCGATCTGGCCACTCGAGCGTCGAGCGATCTTGCCGAAGGATTCGTCCGTTTAACACGACGCTCCTCCGAGTCGATCGATCGTCTCTCGGTGGATCTCCGTTCTTTCGATCGCACGCCTACTCTCCCGACATCGTTCCGCTCGACATCGCCCGATCGGATCTCCCGAGCATCCCGCGATCTAGCCAAACGATCGATCCTCCTCCCCTCTCCCTCGAGCGCATCGATCTCTCGTCTCCTGAATGATCCGCGCTCCTTCGATCGCGACACCGATCTATCGACATCTCCGAGCGGCGATCGCTTTAACCGACGATCGGAACCATCGATTTCCGATCGATCGCTCGATCCCCGACGCACAGCGCCGACATCTACACGATCAACGTCCAACGATCGCGACGATCTCGATAGATCGGCAATTCGCCGTCGACCCTCCAGAGAAACAATTCGTCCAAGCGCTTTCACGGATCTTCGATCGCGAACTTCGAACCGATCTTTCGCCGATCCTGACGTTCGAACGAGCCGATCTTTGCGAGTCTCACGATCGTTCGCCGATCGAACGGCGCGCGGCGTTTGATCGTTGACTTTGTTCCATCGGGCCGAGCCGTCGATCCGTCGGACGTCGATCGATCGTCTCGCGATCGGCGGACTCCTCGTATCTCGATCCTCGCCTCTGTCCGTGGATCTACGATATTGCGATCGCGTTATCGATCTTTGCCTCACGGTTTGCTCGTCACTCGCACGCGACGATCCGATTCTTCTCTCGTTGACGATCAGACTTTCGTCGACCTCGAGTGATCTCGAGTTTGAGGCACGATCGCCCTTAACGATAGTCAACGATCGCGCTTGATCGGACGAACGAACAGCCCGATCGGAACGATCTGATGAAACCTTCCCGAGAGCCGAGTCGTCGTAGGGGTGAGCCGACCGGGCAAGTGGATGATCGTTCGGACACGCGTCCACCCTAAATTAAAATTAATGATCTATAAAATATTACATTTTATTTTATTGAATATTATTATTTATTATTGTTAAATACCGTAACGATATTATTGCGTTATAGAAAAATATTGTACACTGTAAAAAAAAAAAAAAAAAAAAAAAAATTGTTTGAAAATTACTGAACGGTATTGGAAGCTTTTTTTTTTTTTTTTACGTAAACTGCTTCTGAAATTTCAAGTACATGTGCGTTGCTATTTTACAGTAAAATTAGTATATTCGACGGAAATTTTTTTGTAAATTTCAGGCGAAAGATTTTTAATCTTAATATGTCGTATTGTAATTTTACAGTAAAAGCACATTAATGTTCAATTCGACGTAGATTATTTGAGGAAATTTCAATTTGACGTAAATTAAATTTAGAATTTTTTTTTTTTACAGTGTATGTCTCTATAATGTAATAATTTCAAGTGATTATTACATTATTATTATTTTATTTTTTTATAATTATTATTTTGTTATTTTTTTTACATTTTTATGGACGATCGAAATTAACTCACTCGTGCGGTGCAGTGTGCTTGAGTTCCGGTCCGGCGAGACTTCCGGATCTGCCCTCGCGATCCCGCGACACCAGACCGAGTGTCAGGCAAGCGAGTGACACTACCATGAGGCCCATGTACTGCCAGGACCTCACGGGCAGCACTACGTGTCTCGTTCGTCGCATTTTCTCTAAAACATTAAAGCTACAGTTTATGCCCCGAAAATACAGCAAGTACAGCAAATTCAGATCCGAAGCTGTTTCGGAAAGTCGTTATATTTTCGGAGCATCTTACAGTCCAGTTTGTTTTATAACAATCTATAGTCTCTTTTCTTTGAACGCTTCGACAGGCGATGAGAAAATGAAAATTAAAGGTCCATAAATATTAATCGGAGGGTTAAAAAAAATTTTATATTTTTTCCTCGAAATTCGGTAGATGAGAAAAAAACATTCGTCTCATTTTCTCTAAAAGACCAAACAGTACAGTTTATGCGCCGAAAATACAGCAAATTACGTCGCGATCCGAAGCTGTTTCGGAAAGTCGTTATATTTTCGGAGCATCTTACAGTCCAGTTTGCTTTATAACAATCTATACTCTGTTTTCTTTAAACACTTCGACAGGCGATGAGAGAATGAAAATTAACGGTTCATAAATATTAACCAGAATCTAAAAAAAAAAAAAAAAAAAAAAAAATTACATTTTTTCCTTTAAATTCGGTAGATGCGAAAAAAAACTTACTCCAAATTCGGTAGGTGTGAAAAAAAAAAATGTTTTTTGTTTTTCTCTCGAAATTCGCTAAATGCGGAAAAAAACAAAAATCTCTGCTTACCTTTGTGAGCGAAACGAAAAAATCTGCAAACTCCAAGATTTTCTTAAATTTTTTGAATTTTTTTTTTTTTTTCTCAAACAACGTCTTTGGAATTTTATTCGCGTTTCCGGAGAGGAGTTGCTTACTCGTCGATGGACCGCGAACGGTTTGATGCCAGGAGCCTCGAGGGATGCCCCTTTTATACCCCGCGAGGTGAACTCTTCTCGCTTACTGCTCCGGTGGTAATTCGATAGAAGTCCAATCTGCGGTTATCAGCGTGTGCCACATGGGACACAACTCGTTTCACCCCGTATATTCTTACTTCTCGTTCGTTGGTGCGCGATAATTCAAACGGGGGCGTGAAAAAAAAAAAAATACACACACACACACACACACACACACGCGCGCGCGCGCGCACACACACACACACACACACACACACGCACGCACGCGCGCGCGCGCACGCACGTCCGGAAGTTAAAAAACGATTGTAAAGAATTGCCCTTGCGTGGATGGCGATCGGAGGAATCCATCGAAGGAGACGCCCGCTCGTGTGGAAAATTGAACTTGCGGCTTCGCACATCGTGTGACGTCCGCGAGCCAGTGGATGAATCGGCAAGCGGTACTTATTCTTATTATTATTATTATATTTTTTTTTTTTAGCAAATCGGGTCAAGCACATCAATTTTTTGGGGCGATCGTGACGCAAACTGTTTGCTCGCCGGGGATGTGGAGAGTCGACGAGCGACTCGGATAGACTTGCGACGGATATCTGGAAGACCTGCAAAACCGGGAAATTTCAGGGGATTTTTTGGGGACCTGGAAAAGTCAGGGAGAAGTCATGGAATTTCTTTTAAATGCTGGAAGTTTTTTTTTTTTGTTACCGATGTTTTTCGTTCATTAGAGCCTTTCATAATTTTCGTGTTTTTTTTTTCACAGGTAAAATGTAACTATGTTGAATCATAAACAAAAAACTTCGTACGACGACAGTCGGTCAAGCGATCTGGATTTCCATTGGGCGTCGAGAGTCGAAAAGGTAGATTTGATTGCTATGTAAAGAACTGTAAACTCATGTGATACTATATATATAATATGTATAATATATACGGGCTGTTTCTGCACAGTAAAAAGTAATTTCGTAAAATCGATTGTGGACAATAAGTTGTTGTAAAAACTACAAACTTTTTTTTACTGTGCACTGTATACGGAGTGTATATTATATACGACTAAGCGGTGATATTATTTTGGCTGGGAACTTTTAATATTGTCAACTGAGTTTAATATATTAACAATAATCGTATATTATATTTGGCGTTACGTTTAATTGCCTTTCCTTATTGTGATCGATGGACTGAAAAAAATTAATTTTTCGTCTGGAAAACCGGAAAGTCAGGGAATTTCAGTTGGAGAATTTCGTGGCAATCATGGTTGGACGACTCGGTACTATTTTTTTTTTTCGTAACTCATTCGAATTTTATTTTATACAAAAAAAATCTCGCTTACAAGTGTCGATGTCGATTTTCAATCCTCGCTGCAGTATAATAATAATATTAATAAAAATAATATTAATAATAATAGTAATAATAATAATAATAAAATTAATATTAATAATAATGACTTATAAATATATTTACAACGGTCTCGTGTCAATAATATTAATAGCGTGACAGGTTCGAAAATTTTTCAAAAATTTTATCGAAAGCGCAAAGTATATAAACGGGAAATTAAGTAATTTAATGAGAACGAGGTTTGACGACTCGTCGAGTTTGAAAAATAAATTAATCGGGGGACCAATTTACAGTTACATCAAAATGTACACGGGGGGGGAGAGGGGGGAACGCTATGCGTTAAATTTTATCGTCGTCCAGGTGTCGAACGAATATTCCTCACAACAGGAAGAGGCTGAGAATAAAAACTACGAGAGGTATCAGCGCTCGCGTCGACCACTGGGAACCGGACGTGTGCCTCAGATTCGTGCAATTCGACGGTTCCGCCTCCGGCAAAGCGGTGAAGTTCGGGAACATCTGTATGTCGGCAGGCTGTAAGTGGAAATCGAAAAAGTACATTATAATAAGAAATTTTCTAAAAATCGCATTTTTTTATAAAAAAAAAAAAAAATTGAATTTTCATGGGATTTTTATATTTAAAAAAAATTGAATTTTCATGGAATTTTTATATTAAAAAAAAATTGAATTTTTGAAATTGATAAAAAATAAAATGAAAATAAAAGATGTCCAACTGACCAGTGCCAATTTGTCGTCCCTCTTTCGGCAAAAAGTCATGTGTCTTCCGTGGTACAAAGTGCTCTCGATGGATCGGGCCAAAAGCTCCTCCGACCACGGAAGCTCGAGCATGTGTTGGGCGAGCGTGCGACTCCGAAACTCTTCCGGATCCTCGATAATCAGCCGTGCGAAAACATTGTCGGTATTCCGGTCCTCGGAATAGTCCCTCATCGCCCTCAGCGCCGACTCCGTTTCCTTTATTATTTTCTCGTCGAGCTCGTCGTTTTTCTCAACCTCCGGATAACCGGCGAGCTGTTGAAGGGTCGTCGGCAGCGCAATTGACTCGGTTCTTTATTATGAAAAGAACAAAAAAAGAATTAATTTAATCGCAAAAAGGATTTTCCTCTTTTTTATATTTTCAGACTTTCATCTCAACTTCTGAAAAAAGTTTTTTCTTACCCGACGGTGAAGAATAATTTTTCCAAGTGCTCCATCGTAACGCCCTTGAAACTGTGAACGCCAAGTGTCCTGAACAGGTCCTTCGCCGGAATAATGCTGTAGCATCCGGCGAGTTCGGTTCTCGGATAGTAAACTATAAACGCGAGACACATCTCCTGGGTGGCCGCGTAACCGCCGAGAGTCGGTGTCTCTCGATCCTGTGTACTGTACACACACTCGGTTATGAGCTCGTCGCCGGGCATTATCTTCACCTCTTCCTCGAGCGTGTGAGACTGTTGATAATCGAAGTCGAAGTTATTTTCGCTGACTATGTGGGGCAGCTCTTTGCCCTGACGAATGTGCTTCAGACTCATTCGACGTCCGGCGAGGTGCGAGTGCAGCACTACGGAAACTGCGTTCACACCGTCCTCAGGGAAAAGCTGTAAGAAAAAAAAAATTGTTTCGTTTAAACATAATTTGGGCCTTACGAACCAATTTTTTTTCTGGGTCTTAAGTTCCAAAAATGTATAACAAAATATGCTATAACATCCAGTGTATAATAATTTGTAGACAGGAATAATAATTTGGACCTTACGATTTTTTTTGGGCCTTAGGGCCCAACAATTTATAGCAACAGATGCTATATATGTATGTTTATAACACACAGTATATGATAATTTGTGGATAGGAACAATAATTTGGGCCATACGGGCGACTTTTTGGGTTCTAAGGCCCGAAAATTTATTTAAAAAAAATGGTATATAACATACAGTGTTGGTGCAAGATCCGGTGCAGTAGCCAGCAGTCGCGTATTCCTTTTGTCGAGGTGGTATCATATGAAGAGGATTGACTGCGACGCCGGTTACGAGAATACCGGCCTCTTTGGGCCTCAGATTGGGAGTGACGTGGAGCCTTACGCCGCTGCTATCGATCGCGTGTTTCAGTCCGGGATTGTTGTAATGAACTTCGAGCATGTAGTATGAACCCTCGCTGTGTTCGGCGATCGGTATGCCCACGTCCTCCGCGAACCATTCGCCTTAAAGAACGAAAAAAAATAAACAATTATTCGCTACTTTCTATACGCCGAATGATAAGGCCCATTTTTTATGAACTCTATAATGGACCCGATTACGGATTCGAATTGATTCAATTCTCTCCAACAATTGCACATTTTGTGACACCCAAAAATCCGGGACTCAAAAAGGCCCAAAAAATGTGTCGAATAAATTGGGCCCAATTTTGTTAAATTGATTCAAATAATTCGAAATAGTAAATTACCTTTGCTGCCGCGTGCCCAGGCCACGACGGGTTGCATGCAAGAGTCCCATTCCCTGGGCATTGTCGCACCGTAGCAAGGGGCCCCGGCGAGTCGGGCGTGCTGGCCCAGTATCGGCAGAGTGGAGGCGCACTCGTAGAGTATCATGTGATGAACCAATCCCCGATTTCCCTTCTCCACCAGTGGTTCGTACTGTTGACAATTCAAACGATCCGTTACTCCAATCACGTATTTCATTTTCTCAATTCGAATAAAATATAAATTTGTGGATAAAGGAGGAATTTAGTGAAATTTAGGGTAATTTAAAAAATACAACTGCGTGAAAATTCGTGAATCGACTATGGAATGGGCCTTTTTTTTTGACCATCTCGAATTCAAAATTGGTAAAAAAAAGGGCAGTTAGACTTGGGAACATAGGTTTAGTAAAAACGTCACGTAGTATCTGACTGAATCGAATGCGGGCCGACGAGGTGCGGTGCGGGGCCTTATTTGGGACTCACTTACCCCGATCATGTGATGCTTCTTTTTGAGCGGCGGCGCCTTGAATATTTTGCACCAGTAAACAGTGTCCTGGCTCTCGGTAACGGCGAACTGATTGAGCTTGACGTCCCAGTGACGCACGTCCGGTCCAACCGGTGGCGATGGTTTTGGGCCCGGTGCACGAAGCCTCAAGGGCCTTCCACCCCGCCTCTCCCCGTGCCAGACTCCGGTGTTCAACTCCGGATCCGATTCGTGGAGCGCCCAGAGAACTCGAACGTTGTCGGCCTGCGTTGATCAAAAAGAGGAGAAATAAAGATTGGGCCTTATCGCGGTCAAGCGAAGGTACGAAGAGGACGCGAAGGTTTTATTGTCGCCTCTCTTTTCGCACGTTATTAACAATTGTTACATGTTGCCAGTGTGGTTTAAAGGAACTAGAAAAATGTGCGAGAGGTTAAAAATGGGCCGTATGATGAAAGGCCCAAATGCACAGGGCAGGACGATATTGCACAGCGCTTTTGTGCAGCGCCTTATTGTGCACGGCCCACCGAGATTCACACAATAGAATCAGAGTAGAGTATAATAGGGGAATAGTTATTAAGGCGGAAATACCTGGATTATCGAAGATTGGGACAAACAAAAGAAAATTCCATAATATATATCATACATATAAAATATGATAAAATATTATATATATTATTATATATATGAAGTATATGGAATATGTATAAGATTGCAAAGATAAGTTGTTGCGAGACTTAGTGACAAACAAGAGAAAAACATGCTGCAAAAGCATTTGAACAATTTTTTTTTAACTGCTTAATTCTTGCTTAAATATTTATGGAGTAGTTGCATCCAGTACTCGGCCAATGTTTGCCCAATACCGGATATGAGTCTGGCCCAGTGTTAACTATTATAATAATATTATATATTATATTTTAAGATATATAAAGTATATAAAAATATATGAGATTACAAAGACAAGTGACAACTTATCGTTATAATCTCTTATATTTTTATATACTTTATATTATCTTAAAAAAAGCCTTGTAACAATAAGACTTAGTGACAAACAAGAGAAAAACATGGCGTAAAAACATTTGAATAATTTCTTTTTCATTTCTTAATCGTCGCTTAAATATTCATGGAGTATTGGCATCCAGTACTCGGCCAGTGTTTGCCCAATACCGGATATGAGTCTGGCCCAGTATTAACTATTATAATAATATTATAAATATCATATTTTAAGATATATAAAGTATATAAAAATATATGAGATTACAAAGACAAGTGACAACTTATCGTTATAATCTCTTATATTTTTATATACTTTATATTATCTTAAAAAAAAACTTGTAACAATAAGACTTAGTGACAAACAAGAGAAAAACATGGCGTAAAAACATTTGAACAATTTCTTCTTCGTTTCTTAATCGTCGCTTAAATATTCATGGAGTACTGGCATCCAGTACTCGGCCAGTGTTTGCCCAGTGCTGGATGTGAGTCTGGCCCAGTGTTACCATCCCAATGGCTAAACCCCGCCTGTGTATGCGAGCCATGGCGAGGCATGTCGAATACCGAAATACCCCGGCGTGAATTCAGATGGAACCGAGCCGTTCCCGAGAAACGAAACGCGGAACTCGGGGCCTCAGAAGCCCGGCGAGAACGAATGCAGAAGATATTTGGGCCGTAGGCCCCAGGGGCCCGGCGATCGGTTACAGTTTAAAGTAGACTGGGAAGCGGCGATATTTGGGACACCTTCGGAATCCCTGGAAGCGGTGGACACTTCGGAGGATCGGGGTCGACCGGCTGTGAAAAATATTTTGGGCACGACAACAAAAAAAGGCCCAAAATAAACATTTGCACATTACCTTCTCGTTTTATTTTTGTCGATTAAAAATTAAATTTAAGACAAGATTTCGGTGAATACTTCTTCGCGAAGGAAGGTTTTTTTTTTTTTTTTTTTTTTTTTTTTTGCATCGCACATAGATTCGGAGTCAAAAGTTTAAGTACGATCAAAATTTCAGTACTTCGCGATTTGTCAAAAATCTGAGAACAATCAGCTGTACGAATTCAAGACCTTTCATGTTGCATAATAATAATAATAATGTCGAAAAGTTATTGAGAAATTATTGAAAAAATTAATTGTTTGAAGCGAAATTAGAAAACCTTTTATTTTCTCATTTCAAACGAATTCCTTGACTCTTTTTTTTAGAATTCATACGGATTTTTTTTTTTTTTTTGAATTTTCTTATATTTCAAGATGTTTTTTTTTTGTATTTTTTTGAAAATTTGATAAAATGATGCGGAGGCACGAATTTCGAAAAAGTTTCGAGGCGATTGTGCCAACAGCTCCGCACTTGTGGCGAAAATTCTCGACAAAATTCATGCGGATTCTAGATAATTAGATAATTTATTGAATAATTTTCATTTAGCAATATGTTAGTAACTTTTTGACATTACCGTTATGCAAGAATCAATGTTCCTGACACTTGCAAACACAGCTGATGTTTTTTTTTTTTCATATTTCTATACCAACAGGAAGTGTTCAAATTTCCATCGAATCTCACTTTTGGCTGGGAATCTACGTGTGAAGCATCCTTAAGTCAACTAAAGGAGCATGTAAATCGCAGCCTCATTTGAAGCTTTTATTTATTTACCGACAACTGTCGATCTTCCGGATCGCAAGTTTGCCAGCTTCTGGAGAACGTCACCGACGTGTGGGTGTCGTTCTGAAGGCCCTCGAGTACGGTGACGTCTTGGGAGTGATCGGTGACCGGCGAGGCGTTCGCCTCCTCGATACCGTGAGAATCCTGAAAACAAAAAAAAAACAAAAAAAATCAATGAAAATAAATAAATAAAAAAAATAAAAATAAAGGCAATTAAGAAAACCAGTCATATCCGTCGTCGCGTGTACTTCTTGTCGTAGGACACCTGGAGTGTTTCCTCGATGTCATCGGAAAGCAATTAAGGTAGTACTGGCGGACAGTCTGAGCCCACGTGAGTTCAGAGAGAATTGAGAGAGAATTGCGAACACTTCTCGAAAAGATAAAAATCTGAAGAAAAATCAAGCGTATGGAAGGTACTGAGAACATTGATTTTCCATAATAATAATTGAAAAATGTTATTAACGAATTAACGAAAAAAAAAAAAATGTCCCAACAAATCACCCGGCAACCTAACTTTTTTTCTTACACGAAAACGATTTATTAATTTTTCTGAATACGCATGCATTTTTTCAGATTTTTGTCAAATTTTTGAGAATTACCGTTGTTTATTAACTAAAAACGCTATTCTCAAAAGTGACATGAAGTTCTGAAAAAATTTATGCAGATTCAGAAAAATTAACAAATCGTTTTTGTAAAGGAAACTAAGTTAGGTTGCCGGCTGATTTGTTGGGAATTTTTTTTTTTTTTTTTTTTTTTTTTTTTTTCGTTAATGTGTCAATAACATTTTGGAATTACTATGATGCAAAATCAATCTTTTCAGCACCTTCCATATGCTCGATTTTTTTATTTCAAATTTTTATCCCATCGAGAAGTGTTAGCAATTCTCTCTCAATTCTCTCCGAGCTCACGTGGGCTCGGAGAGATTTTTTGCCTCTGATTTACACTCACACATACACACACAGACATCCGAACATTTTACCTAAATGCAATTTTTCGACGTTTTGGAACATTCTGAACATGTTTTCCTTAAAAGCTCTGAATTTTTTTTATCTATACAAAGCTTCCTCTAAAAGGAAGCAAAAAAAAAAAAATTATAGACAGACGGAGGCGATATTAATGAAAATGTAAATTCGTTGGCACAGGATGGCGGTTTCCTTCCCTTGTACAGCCCGTCGCGCGCACAATGCATTCGCACGATTATCTTCAAGCCACGCAGACAGACATCCGAACATTTTACCTAAATGCAATTTTTCGACGTTTTGGAACATTCTGAACATGTTTTCCTTAAAAGCTCTGAATTTTTTTTTACCTATACAAAGCTCCCTCTAAATGGAAGCAAAAAAAAAAAATTATAGACAGACGGAGGCGATATTAATGAAAATGTAAATTCGTTGGCACAGGATGACGGTTTCCTTCCCTTGTACAGCCCGTCGCGCACACAATGCATTCGTATGATTATCTTCAAGCCACACACACAGACATCCGAACATTTTACCTAAATGCAATTTTTCGACGTTTTGGAACATCCTGAACATGTTTTCCTTAAAAGCTCTGAATTTTTTTTACCTATACAAAGCTTCCTCTAAAAGGAAGCAAAAAAAAAAAAATTATAGACAGACGGAGGCGATATTAATGAAAATGTAAATTCGTTGGCACAGGATGACGGTTTCCTTCCCTTGTACAGCCCGTCGCGCGCACAATGCATTCGCATGATTATCTTCAAGCCCCGATGAGTGTACTGATCGTTTGTGGAGATTCCCGACGGAGCCGCGCGTCCGGAAACCCACGGTTCCAGCCAGCTGGGGCTCTCGACGCACGGGAAGGTCAATTTTCTCACGTGCAGGAAAAGGGTTGATCGGCCTCGTTTAATTGGTTAATTAATTAAACCAGATACGACATGTTATGTTCTTTTCTTTTTTTTTTTCGTGGAAAATAAATTGCCTACAAAAACTGCGAGTGCGCACAATTTGTGACGATCGGTTGCGTAGTTCGCGCAGAGGAACGTTTTTTTTTTTTTTCTTTCTTTCTCTAAATAAATAATGCAACGTTCCCGTGGCGCTTCAGTCCAATTAAATCGGCGCGCTCCATCGGAGGTCACGCAACGGCCGAGCCGCAGAGGACGACTGCGGACAAGGGAGATCGTAGTGTAAACACAGCTCTTTTTAGCCTGGCTCTTCCGCGAAGGGATCGTAAACTCTAACGATCGCTCAACGGTTTTAATCTCGGTCTGTTGTTGCGTGTTTCTTCATTCGCTCTTGTATTTCAGCGCTTGTTTATTTATTTTCTTTTGCCCGAAAGTTCCGGAAACGAACGCGCTTCTAATTAGGAATAAATAATAATAATAATAATAATAATGGGGACTGAAAGGGAAATCCCCGTAATTTGCCTCCAGTCTCGAGGATAAACGCGCTCGATGAACCGATACGATTTTTATTTTTAATTTTTAATTTGGAAAACGAAAGACGGGAAATAACTTTTGTAGGAATTTTGTGATTGATCGTTCGTTCGAGCTACGATCGGTTGTAATTTTTTTCTCGATCGAGGAGAAAAAGGCGCTTCGAGGCGTACGAGACGAGACCGCTCGAGTATTCAAGATGCGCGTTGCGCTCAATGGAAAAAAGAAGCATGTGTCGGCCGCTGGCGGTTGGACGCACGTGAGCTGCTCGCAGGAAGCGCAGGTACCGATCCGTGACGTCACATCCGTCGGGAATTAACCGACCGACGGACAGTGGCGAGACGGGAGCCAAAGGAAACGGGGGCGAGAGAACAGACCGAGAAACAACGGTGTACGGTTCGACGAAATATTGACGGTCAACTATAAAGTTTACTGAATTGTGTTTTACTATATTTTGTTATATTTTATATTTTATTTATGTAATTTAGTTAGTTTACTTAATTTATTTAAAAATCTGCGATTGAGATTTCTAAAGCCAAGTGACTTTGCCCCGTATGCGATGACTTCCGGTCGATAACTCAGATTTTCAAATCGGAAGTGACGTCGTCCTGTGTGACGAAAAAAAAGGGAGCCACGTTATTTTGCCGAATGTGCAATTGGCCGAATCGTCATTCGTTCAAAGTGAAAGAAGATCGTTAAAAGTAGTGGAGGTATCGAAATAGCTGGTCTTGCAGAAAAGTTTGGAGTCTCGGTTAACTGAAACAAGTATTTTTTTTATTGTTTTCGACAATTTTAAAAAATAAGGAACTCGAGATGCACGCACTGTTGTAAATGAGCCGACTGGCGTCTTACAATTTTGGCATATGGCCCATATAGTGACCTATCTAAGGCTCAATCACTTGATCTACAATTTTGTCACATGGCCCATACAGGGACCCATCCAAGGCCCAGTTACTGACCTGTGCAATCTCGCTTCTATGCCCGATAAGTGACCAAACGTAACTCGCTACACTGTAAAAAAAATTTGTTTGAAAATTAATGAACGGTATTGGAAACTTTTTTTTTACATAAACTGTTTCTGAAATTGCACACACAGGTGCGTTGGAATTTTACAATAAAACTTGTATCTTTAATGGAAATTTTTGTAAATTTCAGTCAAATGATTTGTAATTTTAATATCGCGTATTTTAAATTTACAATAAAAGTACATTAACGTTCAATTAATGTAAGTAATGCAGGCAAATTTCAATTTCCATTGGATTAAATTTACAATTTATTTTTACAGTTTAGCCGTTTTCATCGGGTTTACTGAAATACACGGACAATGATCGAAGCACACGGTGGCTTTTGGTTCACTCAATTCCGACCCACGTGTTTACCTGCGAAATTGTAACTCTCATCTTTTGATCGCACGCTACCATTCCAATTGATCCTCGATCGATCCGTTACAACTTGGATTCATCATTTCATTCGCTTCTGGTAATAAAAACCAACGGATCTTAGAAACTCGACCACCTAAGGTAGTCCTTGCGAATAGTGTTCACTTCACATAAGTTTCAGAGAAATGTGAGGGAATTGTAGACACTTCTCGATGGTATAAAAAATCTGAAAAAAAAATCAAGCTTACTAAAGATACCGAAAGGATTAATTATGCATAAAAATAATTCCAAAATGTTATTAAAAAATTCATGAAAAATAAAATTGTTCAACAAATCGTCCGCGGAAACATAACTTTTTTTCTTTTTTTAATGAAAATGATTCGTTCATTTTTCTTGAGTACGTATGAATTTTTACAAATTTTTTAATTAACTTCGAACTTTCTGACTTTCTACACGTTTTCCCATATGAAAAAAAAAAAAAAAACAAAAAAAAATCAAAGTGAATTTAAAAATCTGAAAAAATTCATACGTATTAAAAAAAATGAACGAATAATTTTCATAAAAAAAGCACAGTTAGGTTTCCGAGATATTTGTTAAACAAATTTTATTTTTCATCGATTTCTCAATAAAATTTTGGAATTATTGTTATGAAAAATTAATCCTTTAGGCATCTTAAATACGCTTGATTTTTTTTTTTTCAGATTTTTATACCATCGCAAAGTGTCCGCAATTGCCTCTCATGCGGCGAGCTGGGAGTTGACAGACATACGGGCGCACTCAGCGTCGAACGGAGAAGTCAATCACGGCTCGACGAGTGACGAAGACGTCACAACGAAAATCCATCAGTCCGAGCGATCCGTCGGCTGCCCGAGGATTGTACTTGGACATGCGAGTTTTTTGGGCACCGTGACCGGGGCTCCACGACTGGAGGGAAGGGACTCGCGGAGTCCGGTCGGTCCTCGAGGCCCGAGGGGAATGAGATTTAGATCGCTCGCTGGGTACATTTTGTTCCCATCAGTTGGGCCCGCCAGACTGAGTCCTCGGACTTTAGGCCTTTCGATTCTAGCCTGATCACGTGGCGAGACAAATGTTCTCTGCACTGTTGACGACGAAGAGTCAGCGTCGGTGGTGCGCATCGAGGCTGTGAGAAAAAGAAGAAAAAAAATTAGCAGTATTTACTCTCTCTGGAAGTGGGCTTTTGGCGATAAGGCCCAAAAACTGCGCCTGCTGGCGAAAGAAAAATCTTCTTTGCACTGTTGGTAACGAAGATTCAGCATTAGCGGTGTGCGTCTAGGCTACGAGGAAACCGAATCACCGTTATTCAAGAGCAGTTGCATTTTGCGCGATAAGGCCCAAAAAATGTTTTCTGAACTGGTGGTAACGAAGTTTCAGCATTGGCTGTGTGCATCGAGCAAACGAGGAAAAAAATTACCATTATTCAAGAGCAAGTGGATTTCGTGTGATAAGGCCCAAAAAAATGTTCTATGCACTGTTGGTAATGAAGATTTAACATTAGCGGAGTGCATCGAGGCTTCGGGGCAAAAAAGTTACCATTATTCGATAGCAGGTAGTTTTTGCGCGATAAGGCCCAAAAAATCTTCGTTACATTGGTAATGATAATTTAGCATTTGCGGTATGCATCAAGGCTACGGAGCAAAAAAGTTACGATTACTTAAGTGCAGACTATATCTGGAAGTGGCCATTGCGCGATAAGGCCCAGAAATTGCGCGCCCAACGCACCGGTCATTCCGGGCTTCTGGGCATTCGACGATGTCTGGCACGGTGAAATAAGCCATTCGATCCGCTCCTCTGGAGCCGACGAGCGTCCGTCTCGGATCGTGATGCAGGAAAACGAGCTTCGGTCAGGGCACTGCGAGTGAGGCCCCAATTGATGCGCATTACTTGCGGCGCGGCGGAAAGGCCACCGAGAGAATAGCGTGATGACTTGTACGGCGATCATTCTTATCGTTCTTTTACGCCGTTTATTTATTGAAAAATACAAAATAAAAATTTAAAAAACAAAAAAAAAAACAAAACGGTGAACGGGGCCTTATTCCATAAGAACATAAAATACAAGCCGGATTCCGTTCGTCAAAGAAAGACTGCCGGGAGCCGGCGCGCCGAACAAAAAATGCGCTTCACCTGGAAGCCCTCGGGGGGGGTTCTCAGCACGGTCGTAAAAGAAATCATGCCGAGCGGATAGAATAAGCAACAACAAAAATAGGGAAAGATCGTCGGTAAGGCCCAGAAGAATTTCACCGAGAGGAGACGGAAAAGAAGCGCCGAGGAAGGGAAAATGTAATAAGTTTGAAAGGGAGTTCCCGATGCGGTATCGCGCATGCGCCGTTGCACACCGTTCTCTCGTCCGCGCGGCTGTTTTTGCGCTCCTGAGCGCAAGGCCCAAGAAACCCCGAAAAGGGGCCTCGATGACCGGTGGTACCGGCCGTTTCATCGACACAGGCGGCTCGGCTGAACGAGCCTCCTCGACGGGGGGGCCCCCGCAGACTGGACGTCTGGAGGCCTTGACTGGACGTGTAAATTGAACACTAGGATGCATCGCCAGTCCGTAGAGAAGTAGAAAAAAATCAAGCAGTCGAACGAGACTCGTCCGAGGCTCGTCCACTGGCTCACTCCAGCGGACAGACGTTAAATAACAAATAAATCATTTCTTTTTTGGTCTAATTTTTTGATTTGTTACGATCAGTATTTTATTTTATTTTATTTTTTTTTGTTTATTACTCGCTATTTCCTACTACTAATACTACTACGATGGCAGTTTTACTATTACTATTTTGTTCCTTACTATTTTTTCTTCAATTTCAATTTCAATTTTCAATTCCAAATTCAATTGAAATTTTCATAACGCTTCCTGATAGTTGATAGTTGATAGTTGATATTTTTATGACACTTTCTCATAACGTCCCTTCATTCGAAGAGCTTATTATACGAGGAGGCCAAAAACATAGTAAAGGCTTTCTCATAGACGAAACTTTGCGAATAGAGGGGCATTATGTGAAAGATTTATAAAAATTTCAACATTCAACCCACAACATTGAGGAAGCGATGTGAGAAGTTAAATTTTTTTTTTTACTCATTACTGCTATTATTTTTATTTATTAATTTACATTTATCTGTAAATAATTTTCATTTCTATAAAAATTGCCTCACCATTTTGGCCTTTGGGGCACAGTAGATTTATTTTTTTCTTTTCGCTTTAATGTTTCTTGTTTTGTTTGTTTGTCTTTTTCGGTGAATCATTTTCTTTTTTTACTTAGAGTCTTTAAGGGGGCATTTTGTCGTGTGAGAAACGATCCTTCGAGTATAGTATCCCGATAACTCGCGGGAGCGTCCTCGTAATGGAAATAAATTTAATTAAGATTAGCGATTCCGAGAAGGCCGAATGGTGGCGGCGTTGAGGAGCCAGATCGAGCGAAGCAGGTTCCCCCCGGGCTCGCTGGTCGTGGCCCGCTTGCTTCTGATGTTTCTTTCTCAGCCTGACCTTCCGGCCCGTCCTTTTTCGTCTCCGCGCATACCCCGCCGCACGTAAAACCCTTTCTCTGCTTCTTTTTCTTTCTTAACTTTTTTTTTTCTTTTTTAGCGGCCCCAAAAAATTCCAATTAAAAATTTGGGCACCAATATCCTCTAGGAATTGCAAACTAGACGTAAAAATTTACAAATTTTTCACTCAATGAAGATGAATAATTGTCATATGTTTGTTTTTACACTTGGAATTTTTTTATTTTCTCCGAAATCAAGATATTTTTTTTCTACCTCGATTTACAGTGAACTCCATAAAAAAAGAACTAAAATTTAAGATATCTTTCGTTCGTACCGAGACGAGTTCTTCGCGGGCCCAAATAGGTTCATCATCGGATCCAGCGAGGTCCCCCAATTTAAAGGATCTCATTTATCCAATCGGCACGATGGTGCTTGGCAGATAATTATCAATTTTTTTTATATTTAAGATGTTTTTCGCAGACCCGAATGGCTTCATCATCGAAAGCCATCGAGGCCCCCCGATTAAAGGACCTCTCCAATCCACTCGGCATGATGGATCTTGGCCGAATAACCGGAACAGAGCTGCAAGTATATTTTGCAACCGGTCCTCTTAATTTAGTCAAACATTATCAATTTTTGATATTCAGGATATTTTCCGCTCGCCCAAATGGCTTCATCATCGAACTCATTGAGGCCCCCCAAATAAAGGACCTCCTTAATTCAATCCGGATGATGGATCTTGGCCGAATAACCGGACCGGACGAGCTGCAAGTATATTTCGCAACCGGTCTTCTTAATTCAGTTAAAAATGATCCATTTTTTATATTCGGGATATTTTCCGCTCGCCCAAATGGCTTCATCATCGAACTCATTGAGGCCCCCCCAAGTAAAGGACCTCGTTAATTCAATCGGGATGATGGATCTTGACCGAATAACCGGACCAGAACTGCAAGTACATTTCGCAACCGGTCCTCTTAATTCAGTCAAAAATGATCAATTTTTGATATCTTTGATATTTAGGATATTTTCCGCTCGCCCAAATGGCTTCATCATCGAACCATCGGGGGCCCCCCCAAGTAAAGGACCTCGTTAATCCAATCGGCATGATGGATCTTGACCGAATAACCGGACCAGAACTGCAAGTACATTTCGCAACCGGTCCTCTTAATTCAGTCAAAAATGATCAATTTTTGATATCTTTGATATTTAGGATATTTTCCGCTCGCCCAAATGGCTTCATCATCGAACCATCGGGGGCCCCCCCAAGTAAAGGACCTCGTTAATCCAATCGGCATGATGGATCTTGACCGAGTAACCGGACCGGACGAGCTGCAAGTACATTTCGCAACCGGTCCCACCTTCCACCGTTCCGACTTGGACGTGACGCGAGGAAGAAATAAAGAAAGAAGAACGACGAGAAAATAGCGACTCCCAATACGACGTCGTGGGCCTTTTGTTGCAAAGCCTTCACTCGCGGGTCACGGATTCTACCGGACTGTCTTTTTTTTCTTCTTACTCCTTCATCTTCTTCTCCTTCTTCGTCTTCTTAATCTTCCTTTAATTCTCCGGCTTTTTGGCTCTCATTTTATTTTTCACTTCACCCAACGAGATTCCGTGCGGGACCCACGGTGTGGATACGTAATGTCGTTCTTCTCGACTGTCTTCTCATTCCTTCGTTTCCCCGTCCACGGCGCTTTTTTTTTGTCTCTTCGTTTCGTTTTTCATTTTTGCACGCACGAGAGACTGGATCGCGGACCGCGACCGCGGGAGACGCTCGATACCGACAGGTTCCAGCGATTCTTGGATCTTTTACACATTCGAGAGAATTCACACGAGTCAGATCCACCGCAGTGTTCATTCTCTAAGTTTCTTCCCCCTCCCCCCCCCCATCCCAGCCCTCGGCAGCGCGAAAAAAGGCGGCTGAGATTTTTTTTTTTTTTTTTCTTGGGGCCCTTTTTGGGTGTCCTCACCTGTCCCCAACTGTGGCTCAAACAGAAATAATTATTTCGACTAACATTCAAGCGGTGTAATTTTATATATATTTTTTGGAAAAGTGTGGTTGCATTTCTTCGTCCGTTTTTTCCACTTCCGTACCCTCATTACGAATAGCAGACATGATAACGAAAATCATTTCAAAACACGATTATAAAAATGAGATCAAGTAAGTATCTGCGAGCATGTGTAAGTATCTGCGAGCATGTGTAAGTATCTGTGAGCATGTGTAAGTATCTGTGAGCATGTGTAAGTATCTGCGAGCATGTGTAAGTATCTGCGAGCATGTGTAAGTATCTGTGAGCATGTGTAAGTATCTGCGAGCATGTGTAAGTATCTGCGAGCATGTGTAAGTATCTGTGAGCATGTGTAAGTATCCGCGAGCATGTGTAAGTATCTGCGAGCATGTGTAAGTATCCGTGAGCATGTGTAAGTATCCGTGAGCATGTGTAAGTATCCGTGAGCATGTGTAAGTATCCGTGAGCATGTGTAAGTATCCGCGAGCATGTGTAAGTATCTGCGAGCATGTCTAAGTATCTGCGAGCATGTGTAAGTAGATACTTACACATGCTCGCCGATACACCTACGCAGATGCGAGCATGTGTAAGTATCTGTGAGGATCTTTTAGGTGTGAGTATTTGTGAGTATGTGTAAATATTTGCGATTATCTGTGAGTATTCATGTGAATATGTGTGAGTATTCGTGTGAGTAGTGTGGGCATTGCGAGTATCTTTGACCATTGGTGTGAGCATCTACGAGTATGTATCAGTATTCGTCTAGTGTCTGCGAGTATCTGTATCCGCGATTACCTGCATCGGTGAGTATGTGTGTAGGTGTATCAGTGTCAGTGTCAAATCGACGCGAATTTCATTATTATGTAGAATATTTAAATTGAATGTTGTATGTGAAGCGCGTATTTACCAGAAGATTAACAGCACCGGTGTGATCGTCGACCCAAGCTATCAGTATGTCAGCCCCCTTCATGTGGCTCTGATCGTTGAATCCAATGCCCACGTACCCGAGAGTTCTTGCGGTCACTTTAAACGTCACTGTCTCATCGTCGTTCGGGTCCCACTGAAGTAAAACATCACCGGCCTCGTCGAGTACCTCGTGCCTCGTGAAATTCGCCACAGCGGCGTTTCTCTTCGATCTCCCGTTGATAGCCTCGTCCGTAAGGTCCTCATTGACCTTGTCGCTCCCCGGGGACTTTTTCGCCTCGCTCGGATGCTTCTGCGCCGATGGATAATACTTCTTCGGCGGAGCGTTCCACCTGTTGGGATTTCTCTTGATAACCCGCTCGTCGAATCGTCTCCGCTCGTCCCTCCTCGACTCGGCATTACCGTCGAGAATCTCCGCCAGGGGTTCTCCAATTTCCTCCGCGACTTTCGCATCGTCCTCGCTCGTGAATTTTTTTCCTTCACTCTCAAACCTACTCCCGAAGGTTTCGCGCTCGTCGCCACTTCGATCTTTGTCCCTGACGGTCTTAATTTTTTCACCGAACTTTTCCACAATTTCCGGCCCAAACTGCCCAAAGAATTCGTCCCCCTCACTCGTCGAATTGTTTCCCTCGCTCCCGAATCTATTCGCGAACAATTCGTGCTCGTTCGTGTCGCGATGTTCCTCCCTATCGTTCGGAAACTCGAGACCGTCGTGTTTGACAATGGGACGCTTCTTGCGCGTGTCTTTCTTCGCCTTCGTGCGACGCCAGTCGCTCTCATCCACCTCCAATCGCTGCCTCCTCAGTATGCCGATTCTGAACGGATCGGCGCTTCGCGATGCGCCGCGGTTGGCCCTTGTCTTGCCGGCGACGTCGCCCGGACGAAGACGCCTCTCGTGGGCCAGAGTTTTCATCGTGTCGTCCATGTGCTGAACGTAGAGATCGAGGAGATCGCAGCTCACGACGGAGAACGCGCTGATACACGCGAACAATCTTACGAACAACATTCTCAGTTCGATATTCGCGAAGACGCGACTACGATCGAAACACACCCGCGCATGCGCGAGTCCTAACCTGCAATTTTTTTAGATACACTTTGCGTCACTTTTATGTATACTATGTATATATGTATATATATGCACACACACGCACACATATATATGAGAGAAAAATAAATGTATTCGTGGCCGGAAGCGTTGTTCGGGTCGACGAAATTTCATTCCACCTCGGACGAACCAATGACTTCGGTTAAATCCAAAGGTCGGGCGTCACATTAGTGTTTCCTTCGCAGCTCGTTTGTGTTCGAACACTTCGAAGTTCTTCTTCTTCTTCTTCTTCTTCTTAACAATTTATCGTCAGAACACTTTCAAGTTCTATCGGTTACTGCGCCGATCGCGGTCGCTGCGGCGTGGCATGTTGCTCGAACGACAGTTGTGCCGGGACTAATTTAAACACGCGGGGCCCGATGCCGAGCAACCGCCGGACCCGGCGAGCGGCAGCGGCAGCAGCTGCTTACCTGAAGCCCCGCTTACCGCCGGGCTCTTCTGTTCGCGCAGTGTGTGCGTGTGTGTGTTCCGTGGTCGTCGTGCGTTTCGGGGGCTCAAAGTGCCTGCGGTACGATGCACACCCGAGGGTACGGCGGGCTTCTGCCCAACGTCCCCGGTAGGCGGAGCTTCAGCGCGAGCCAAACTGAGAACCCCCCGAGACGCGCACGAAACGTTTGGTCGTTTCACCTGAATTCGTGAACGCTCGCATGCGCGTCCGTCTTTCCGAACGCACATTCGCGACGACGATCGAGAGCCGATCGGTATTGTCACGCTTTGGGTTCTTTGTTCGTTTTATCGGGACGTATCGTCGGGGACTCGGATCTTGCGTCGAATAGAAAGTTTAGCAAACTTCGGGCGCGGCATAATATGAAGGCAAATTTATTCGAGCCGCTGCAACGCCGGAACTGTCCGCATGATAATCCGTGCGAGAGGATGCAGGCAGCATGCAAAAAGTATAATAAGACATACATTAGGAATAATTACTGTTGTTGTCGTTCTAACGGCAAACAGCATAAAGCATAAAGCATAAAGCATAAAGCATAAAGCATAAAGCATAAAGCATAAAGCATAAAGCATAAAGCATAAAGCATAAAGCATAAAGCATAAAGCATAAAGCATAAAGCATAAAGCATAAAGCATAAAGCATAAAGCATAAAGCATAAAGCATAAAGCATAAAGCATAAAGCATAAAGCATAAAGCATAAAGCATAAAGCATAAAGCATAAAGCATAAAGCATAAAGCATAAAGCATAAAGCATAAAGCATAAAGCATAAAGCATAAAGCATAAAGCATAAAGCATAAAGCATAAAGCATAAAGCATAAAGCATAAAGCATAAAGCATAAAGCATAAAGCATAAAGCATAAAGCATACAGCATAAAGCATAAAGCATAAAGCATACAGCATACAGCATACAGCATACAGCATACAGCAAACAGCAAACAGCAAACAGCAAACAGCAAACAGCAAACAGCAAACAGCAAATAGCAAATGGCAATGGCAATGGCAATGGCAATGCAATAGCAACAGCATGACGATCATTCGTTCTAACCAAAACACATCTGGATTATACCGGAGTCATTTGCGGTCTTCCAGGATTATATCGATCGGTAAATGGCACTCTCTTGGATTTTGCAAAACGACCGCATCATTATCGGCACGAGAGAATATTTTTTTCTTCTCTTTAATCGGCAATGTGTACTCGTACACGTTTGTTTCTTCGTCGTTAACCGTGAAATCATTTGCCAAGCGAACGCTTCGTCCGTATACATTGTGTACTGACGGAGTCTGCGGGGTTGTCCTCCTCTGCACTTTGTCGCTCATACGAATTCATAAAAAAAAAATAAAAAATAAAAAAATAAAAATAAAAAAATAAAAAAAATGAGGATGAAGAGTATCTGGGCCGCTGGCTGCTTCCTGCGGAAGTGTTTTGTAACCGGAGACGAGAATGGTGGCTTGGGCTGGGTCTCGTTCCCCTCGGAAACTATGGGTTCTGGGAAAAAAAAGAAACGGAACGAAGAGGGGCTGCAAAGCCAGCAACTGCGGCAGATGCTTGGCCCCTTGGCACGCGCCCTTCTGCTTTGCCCAGTGGTGCTCAATTTCACACATCGAGGGTTGCACTACCGAGTCGCACCGACGTAGTAATTTTATTCGCAGTATAAAATTTTCGGGCAATATCTTGGCTCTATTGTTTATCGAGACACCGAACGATCGGAAATCGTAGCGTACTGTCCTCGGGCATTGAGAGCTTCAATCCTATACACTCTGGCGTTAGAAGAACTTGCTCGATAAAACTTTCATTCTACGTCGCGTAATAATTTTCCCATCGACCGATCCTCCAGAAAGACTTTGTTTTATGCCGCGAAATTGTTTTCATTATAGACTTGCGTGAAAACCTTCGCGGCAATGGAAAATTTTGGAAAATGTATTTAATTTAAAAAAAAAAAAAAAATGTTTTTTTTTTACCTTTTCGAAAATTGCTAAGAAGCTTTGCGTGAGAATTCCGAGGAAAAAAAATCAAAAAATAAAAACGGAATTTCTAGCGACAACAGAACTTTTTTTTTCCCCTCAACGGGCGAAAAAGTAAATCTCTCGCCGAGAGCTCTCGGTCGAGCTCTCATCCCGATTGTTCTAGAAATTTCATTGGCATCGACGGTTAACGACAGCTGCAACGGATCCCGTAAAAAAAAAAGAAAAAAAAAAAAAACGACGAAGATGGAACGACGGAACTGTCGCGAGAGGAATGAGACGAGGTATATATATATATATATACATCATCCTGCGGACTCCAGCACGCGTCCCTCGTCGGTGAAAAGGTATATCGCGTTGCCTCCCTCACGGATCTCTCGTCTGAAACACAATACACTGCAGCGGGAAGGGTTTATCGATTCCCTTCACTTCGCCGTTAATCCCGTAATCGAGCGGCCTTTCCCGCTTCCAATTCCCACCGAATTGTGAAGCGAATAAAAAAAAAAAAAGCGATAGTAAAAATTCGCCAACTAAAAAATTGGGTGAAGAGAGGAAAGATAAAGAAAACTGATGCAAAACAAATCCAATACACACCGGTAATTATGGTAAAAATATTCTCTCGATCATGCTATCGATGATGCGCTCACCCTTTCAATTTACGCTGATCTAAAATACATTTTTTTTTGTTAATTTCCAACGAAAAAACATTACGAAAAATGTAATCGAATTATTATGCACTATGGTAGAAGATGTAGAAATACACCGTGATCGATCAGTATTTCCGCTTCCAATTCCCACCGAATTGTGAAGCGAATAAAAAAAAAAAAAGTGATAGTAAAAATTCGCCAACTAAAAAATTGGGTGAAGAGAGGAAAGATAAACAAAACTGATCCAAAGAAATCCAATACACACCATGATTATGGTAGAAATATTCTCTTGATCACGTTGTCGATGGTGTTAAATCCATAGTCGACTTGACCTTAGGCTTTAAATTTTCATCAATTACACAAAAACGAATCGAATTATTATATACCATAAAAAGACGTAAAAATATCCCGTAATTCACTCGCTTTTCCACTACCAATTCTCACTGAACTGAAGCGAATAATGAAAAATGATAAAAAATACGCTAACGAAAAAATGACGCAAAGAGCAAAAAAAAAAAATAGAAGCTAAACCAATGCATGCCGAATTTAAGTAAAAATACCCGGTCTGTCTCGTGTGTTTTCGATGGTGTTAAATTTTCGCCCATCTAAAACAAATTTTATACAAAATTTAATTTGCACTTAAAAAAAAAAAAAAAAAATTACGAAAAAAACAACTTGAATTATAATATACCGGAATATCTTAAAAAAAAAAAATATCCCATTTGTTACGTCTTACAGACATTGAGTGCTCCGAATACAAACACATCAGATATATCGATGTTAACACAGTCGATACGTCTGTGTTTGCATTGAGAGCACTCGTTGTCTGGTTTTAGATGCGGCGCATTTTGAAAAGTGAAAAGTGCAAGTCGATTGTGGATTTAACTCATCCACAATCAACTTGCTCTTGGGCTTTCAAATTTTATAAATTCGCGCCTAAATATAACAACGAAAAAGACACTCGAATTGTATTACATACCGGGCAATCGTAAAAAAAAAATGTCCCGTTCGTTACGTCTCACGGACATTGAGTGCTCTCGATAGAGAAAAACACAGACAGGTCCCAAGGGCCCGAAGTCCCGCGGGTCCGAAACGCACACTTTCGTCTCTCAGTATTTCCGCTCCCCGTTCCCTCGATCAAATTAATTGGCTGTGCGAAACCAGTTTGGTCGTGAAGCGACATGCCGAAGCTCCACGGTCGTACAAGAAACATCCCGGAGGATTCCTAGCCTGGGGCCCCTCGCTTGTTTCTCTCATTTCGGCCCCCCGCCCCCCGGAGGCCCCGTAATAATCCATCCGCACTCGTATGCGAGTGCGTGCATTTTGGAAAGTTCTCATGTCGACTCCGAAAGAGGAACGAAAGGAAGACGATCGAGAAATCACGATTTGCATTCGCAACCGAACCGAAGCTTGAGGCCCATCGGGCCCAACTTTGCCATTTAAATAAACCTTGGTAGTTTTTCCGTCTCGTCGAATTCATTTGGAATCGAACGTTTCTCACTTTATGACTCGCGAATCCAATTGCTCTATTCGAATCGGCTGGATCAACAGGATGGATTTTTTTTGTTTTGTTTTTTTTTTTTCTCAAAATTTACTGGGAATTCACTTGACACAAATTCAAAGTTGAAGGCTCATTTGTCTTTCGTAAACGGGACCAATTCTTTCGACAAAAAGAAAGAAAATCGGGAACTGTAAAAAAAAAAAAAAAAACAAAAAACAAAAAAAAAATGCGAAACGGACTGAGTCGATAAAAAAAACTGTAATCGATTATTTTATTTTATTTATTTTTTATTTTTTCAATGTTCTTCGACATTTCCGGTGGATCGCGAATTATCATCGTCTTCATCTGACAATTGTCGTTGCTGATCAAAAACTGTACATCGCCGTTTCTTTACATCACCAAAAATTGTACGTATTCAATATGCTAAACACCAGTGAGTTTACACCATTTCATTATTACACTTGCCAAACCTTAGAACTTTGAAACTTTGCACATTCGACATACTTCACATAAGCGAGCTTAAACGCGTGTGCAACCTTACACCGACGGAGGGGAAGGGCGGCTTTCGTGAGGGGCGTTGCACGAGCGCCGCTGTTGTTCTGCAGATAAGATGAACCGACTGTCGATTGTGATCACATAGGGTAGCCCTCAATGTGCTTCGTCTTACCTGCAGAATAACAGCGGCGATCATCCAGCGCCAGTCTCGAAGACCGTATTTCCTCCCCCGTCGCTGTAAGTTTCCACGTGTGTAAGTTTACGCATGTGACGTATGTCGAATGTGTAAATTTTCAAAGTTGTAAGGTTTGACAAGTGTAATAATGAAATGGCGTAAGCTTACTAATGCGTAACTTATCGAATGCGTAGACTTTTCGTGGTGCAAAGAAATGTCGGTGTACAGTTTGTGATCCGATGATCGGGCGAGTGTGAGGTATTTGTGGTGTAAATTTGAACGAAGTGGCGAACTTGCGTGACATTTCGTGCGGTTTACGCTTTATTTTCGTGACAATGAACAAGTGTAAAAGTTTAAGGGTGCACGATTGAGGGCGCCTCGTTATCGTGGCGAATGGGAGAATGGGAGAAGAGGCGAGCGAGAGTGGCGGTGACCAAAGGAAATCGTACGAATAAAGAAAAATACGTCGAAGATCGGAGAATTTTATGGAAGACGAACTGTGGCGGTCAAAAGGGTGAATCCGACGGGAAATCCGAAAACCGTTATTTTCGTGGAAACTCGATTTCTTTTCATAAGTTTTCGTGTTCGGCAAGAGAGCGCTTCGCAGGCCTCCCTCCGGCCATCGGGAGAGCGAGGTCTGAGCGCACAATCCGCGGCTGCTGATCCTTTCGGCTGAGGACTCGCCGAGAAGACCGAGAGCGTGAGCGAGAGGGATCGTTTTTGCCACGCAATGACAATCTCTCGGGGGGCCCCTCGTAGTAACTCGAACATCTGCGCGCTCCTTCGACAAAACGACATCCTCGCCTTTGTCCGAACGGCGCGACATTCCGACAAACGAGACGAACGGATCCCGTAATTCCGAGCGTTGATTTCCACCTCGGCCTCCACTCGTCGCGCCGAAAAATTCGGAGGCAATTCAAACTTTGTGGGCAAAAAAAAAAAAAAAAACAAAGAAGCCCAAAAATTTACCTCCAATTTTACGAGAATTAAATCTCAAAATTAAATTTGCTCGTTGCTTTTTTTATATTTAAGATCCAGTTCTTTGGGGTCGCGTGTATATGAGGTAGGATTTGTCTCGGCCGTGTGCAAAGCCTGTTGCAAGATCTACAAGGTTGAGACAATGGTCAGCACCAGTGCTTAAACGATTTCGTCCCAACATTGGGTTTGACAGTCTCATTTTTCGACCGGAAGTGACGTGTTTACGGTATGAGGTCACTTTCGGCCGGAAAATGAGATTTTTCTACCGGAAGTGACGTATTTTCGCTATGAGAAGTCACTTCCGGTCGAAAGATAGGATGGGAAAGATCTTCACCCGAAAGTGACGTATTTCGTGTATGACGTCACTTCCGGTGAAAAAATGAGATTTTTTTAAACCGTAAATGACGTATTTCCGGTATGAGGTCACTTTCGGCCGAAAAATGAGATTTTTAAATCGGAAGTGACGTATTTCCGGCATGAGAAATCACTTCCGGTCGAAAGATGGGATGGGAAAGATCTTCACCCGAAAGTGACGTATTTCGTGTATGACGTCACTTCCGGTGAAAAAATGAGATTTTTTAAACCGTAAATGACGTGTTTACGGTATGAGGTCATTTTCGGCCGAAAAATGAGATTTTTAAACCGGAAATGACGTATTTCCGGTATGAGGTCACTTTCGGCCGAAAAATAAGATTTTTATACCGGAAATGACGTATTTCCGGCATGAGAAGTCACTTCCGGTCGAAAGATGAGATCTTCACCCGAAAGTGACGTATTTCCGGTGTGACGTCACTACCGGTGGAAAAAAATGAGATTTTCACACCACAAATTACAAATTACGTATCTTCGGTATGACGCCACTTCCTGTCAAAATATTAGATTTTCAAACCGGGAGTGACATATTTCGGGGATGATGTGAGTTTCAGTTTAAAAAAAAAACGACATTTTCAAACAGCAAGTAACGTATTTCCGGTGGAAAAATTACATTTTCAACCTGGAAGTGACGTATTTCCGGTGAAAAAAATTAGATTTTCAACCCGGAAGTGACGTATTTATCGTATGACGACACTATCGGTCGGAAAATGAGATTTTCAAATCGAAAGTAACGTACATAATGTATTCCAGGCATCAACGAATCGTTGATGTCTGGAACAGCGGCAGTTGGAGCATCGAAAGAATTAAAACTATCGGAATCCACCTGCCAAGAAGCGGGCACGCTTTACACCTGCCGCAGGGTGAGGAAACGCCGAACGATTGGTCGCTTGTTGGAGCACTCGGTCTGTCAGAACATCTGCTCTGCTATCGTAAACGTTTATCTACATACGACATGTCTCCAGTGAAAAAAAAAATAAAAAAATATATAATTTTCTGGACGAAAAAATTTTTCAGTCGGTATACAAAAAAAATTGTTCTTAATTAGCACGGAGTGGATTTTTTTCGTTCTCATTCGATGCGAAGCATGTAAGGAGAGAAAGTGTCGTTGCTTTACATGCCCTAGAATGCAATAAAATAGCATTTTCCCATTTGTAACTCTCTTTCGTAACGTAAAAAAAATGTCTGTCTCATAAAATTATTTTACTCCCAACCCGATATTTTCCATTTAAATCCCAAAGATACGATTTTTTTCATGCATAAAATCGAGAACCTTCTCACTTTCTCATCCAGTCGACCTCCACTCACTACCCCGAGGTCCAGTCGTCGTAGACCAGTCGTTTAGTCTGTTACCAGGGATTGGAAACGAAGAGTTTGGACGTTTTGAAAAAAATGTTGGCCCTGAACAGGGCCCCGTTTGATTTGAAAATTCCTCTCCAAATTTGGTACTCGTGGAACTCCGCCTCTTCCGTTTAAGAAGAAAAACTACTTTGTACTTTGTATTTTATTAAAGTACTTTACGCACCGAAATAACTTGTACTTATGTACTTACTTGCGGTACTTAGTATTTTAAGTACCGAAAAGTACTTTAAGTACTTTAGAGTTTAAAGTACCGAAAAGTACTTTAATCACTTTAGAGTTTAAAGTACCGAAAAGTACTTTAATTACTTCAGAGTTTAAAGTACCAAAAAGTACTTTAAGTACTTTAGAGTTTAAAGTACCGAAAAGTACTTTAAGTACTTTAGAGTTTAAAGTACCGAAAAGTACTTTAAGTACTTTAGAGTTTAAGGTACCGAAAAGTACTTTAAGTACTTTAGAGTTTAAGGTACCGAAAAGTACTTTAAGTACTTTAGAGTTTAAGGTACCGAAAAGTGCTTTAAGTACTTTAGATTTTAAAGTACCAAAAGGTACTTTGAGTACTTTAGAGTTTAAGGTACCGAAAAGTACTTTGAGTACTTTAGAGTTTAAAGTACCGAAAAGTACTTAAGGTACTTTAGAGTTTAAGGTACCGAAAAGTACTTTAGGTACTTTTCGGTACTTTGTCCAGCTCCGGTGCTTTTTATAGCAATTTATTGTCCACGAACGTCAACAATGTTTAAATTGTTAAATTTTGCGGATTTTTACAAACAAAATTAATTTAAAAAACGAAAGTACAAACTAAAAACGGGTTAACGACACGGGAAATAAATGGACATATTTGTACATTGAAAATCGTAAGAAACGAGTTTGGTCACTGTTATTTTCTCACAAAATCATCTTTACGAAAATTCGTATACCGATTTTTACGAAATTATTTTTTACCGTCAAATAATTGGCGCTCGCTAAATTTTGGGTTTACAGAAGGATCGACGAAGCGTGAATTGTGCGACGAAAAAAAAAAAAAAAAAAAAAAAAAAAAAAAAAAAGTCCACAACCACATGGGGAACGGGTTATTCTAGTCTTGTACGCGAAACGCGAGAATACGCGACTTCTTCGTCGTTCGCTATTTCCTTTGAATACAAAGTGACGCTCCCACGTCGCTATAACATACGAGTATGTATCCCACATGTCGCCCGTACAGGCGATTACATTTGCGACGTGCAATATATATATATATATATATATATATACACATATAATTCCCGGGGGGAAATTCCTGATGCGCGGGCAAGCTCGTTTCGCGAATTCTGTGCTTTGTGTATGTAATACGCAACAGGTTCGTGGGCTCGGTAACCTGAGCTGACTACTAAAAAAAAAGAAGAAAAAAATAAAAAAAAAATAAATAAAAATAATAAAATCGTCGGCTGGATAATATCTTATCTTGGAACTGTGCGAATCGAGAGGGTCCTCGCGGGTGTCGCTCTTCATGATCGACGATAGGAAATTCCAAGAACTGTCGATATGAGAACCGACGGTCGATCGGTTTTTTTTTTTTTTTTGGAATCTAAGAATTTAGTATTAATTTAGCACTTCTCGCTTTGGCGTTGCACATATTGGCGGAAGGTATTTTCATATCGGCGAAGAAAAACGCATACCGACGATCGGTAAGAGAGTCGAAAGTTTTTATCTTCGGACACGTTTGGGCAGCCTCGAACAAGTTCACGGTCTCGACGCTCCTGTAGCGACTGCAGACGCGAGCGAAATCGAAGTGTGCACTTCAGACTGTAAATTATTCATGTGAAATACTTGCCGGTTGACAATTTTTTTTTTTTTTTTTTTTTTTTTTCACGGTAAATGACGAGCAGCCAGCTTCGAAGGAATAAGAAAATTTTACATCGTCGAATAAAACGATGTCAGAAACAATGAAAAAGCTCATGAAAGCAATATAACTTCGGATACGACAAAGGGAAGAAATACAAAGGGACGAAAAATTTTGTTATCTGACAGCGCAGACAAATTTGAGCGATCTTTTTCGTTTTACATTTTTCCACGTCAAATGAGTAGCCAAATTCGCAGGATTAAGAAAATTTCACGGTGTCAGAAAAGATGAAAAAGCTCGTGGAATGAAGAACTTTGGCTGCGACAAAGGGACGAAAAATTTTGTTATCCAACAGCGCAGACAAATTTGAGCGATCTTTTTCGATTTACATTTCTCCACGTCAAATGAGTAGCCAAATTCGCAGAAATAAGAAAATTTCACGGTGTCAGAAAAGATGAAAAAGCTCGTGGAATGAAGAACTTTGGATGCGACAAAGGGACGAAAAATTTTGTTATCCAACAGCGCAGACAAATTTGAGCGATCTTTTTCGATTTACATTTTTCCACGTGTCAAATGAGTAGCCAGATATTCGCAGGAATAAGAAAATTTCACAATGTCGAATGAAACGGTGTCAGAAAAGATGAAAAAGCTCGTGGAACGAAGAACCTTGGACACGGCAAAGGGAAGAATGTTGGAATGGAGAAAAAAAAAATGAAAAAAAAGAAAAAAAAATCTTCAGTCGCAGTATACATACATCGGTGCACACATAGTGTACACGCAAGCCGTGTCCCCAGGGGCGTTAAATAATTCACCACAGCTGGGACCTGTCGAGAGGCCGGCGGGGGTGGCTGAGAGGTGGACGGTCGTTCGACGTCGTGCAGAAGGAGTTGGCCCGATGGTGGTGCGGGGCTGACGTTGAAGGACCGATTAAATATTCACATGTACCTCAACGGGAGCGGAGCTAACAGAAGCGAAAGCCGGGCAAACGGCAAGTATTCCGGCGTCTTGGTTTTCGTCGTCTCTTGAGCGCAGTCTCTCCTCCGCCATTCGTCGTCTTCGTCGTCGAGAATACCGAGATTTTTTCCTTTTCCCTTTTTCACGCCAAATATTCTTCGTCAAGGTTCTTCATAAATCCGTCGAAATTTCCCGCGAAAATATTCGAGCGCAATTTTTATCACGACTCTCAATATTATTTTACAAAATGAAGGCTGTTGTAATAAGAATTCATGAACGGACGAAAAAACATGTATTGAAAAAAAAAATACAATTTACGCGGAATTCGAGTGCGGAAGTTCCTAAGGAGTTAATTTTTTTTTTTTTTTTTTTTTTTTTTTTTAATCACATGCCGATAAAGATAATTGGCACGTTTATTGTCATTATTATATTATTCGAGGAGTCATCGAACGCGTACCGATACTTTTCTACAAATCGAAAATTGTAATGGTGTTCGAATAAGAAAAAAAAAAAAAAAAAAATTGTGAAAATTTTCCAAAACATAAAAAGGAGATCTAATGGCAAAAATCCAAATGATAGTTTAGGCGGAATTTACTTAGACGGGAAAAAATAGCAATATAAATTCATCAAAGGATGTAAAAAAAAAATTATTGGAAAAAGACAATTTAATGCGGAAATGTCGGAGGCGTGTTTTTTTTTTTTTAATTTTTTTATTTTTAAAATCCCATCCCAATAAAAGTAATCGGCACCTCCATTGTGACCGTCATTTTCATCGAGGAGTCATCGAACCCCTACCGATATGTTCTTCACAAACTGTAAACCGTACTGTATTTCGCACAAGCAAAATTGTAAAAATTCTCCAAAACATAAAAAAAAAGCTAATCCAATGGCAAAACCCAATAGACAATTAACGCCGAATTTACTTACGTGAGTGACACATGCTTTTTTTTTTAACCCCGTGCCAATAATGAAGGTGATTGGCGCCTTTTATACTGTGGCCATTTTTTTTCCCAGAGGAGTTATCGGTCCTGGCACTTGCACAGATGTCCGCCAATTTTGGTAATTCTTGTTTGTGAAGGGTCTATCGTCAATGCCTCGTCAAGTTCGACGATACCTTTCAGAGTTACACAGTCACATATAAAAAACGGGAGTAAGTAGCCCGTCGATAAGTTTCGATAAGGTTATAGGACCGGAATGGGATTATTGGACCCTGGTGGCATATCTTCGTGTCGACGGTCCTCGATTGGTCTGTGGATCGTGAAGTTGCTCCAACCGCCCCCCTCCAACCCCCCTCCACCCCCCCCCCCCCCGTTCGCACACCGGACCACCCCGAAGGGACACTTGACCGGAAACATCCCCAAAGAGGGTGATAAAAGTGACTTATGCTACGGTGCGGATTATTCAACGGTATTCGCTGGACCGGACGATGGCCAGATACCGCTCTTCATCTTTACGACCTCTCGCCCTAATAACACTCCCGAGTAACACGACGATGTCCTCCAAGTTTTCGTTGGCATAGGTGAAAATCCTTACTGCGTTGCCCTATAAATATTTCGGGTCGGCTCGATTGCTTGTGGGCTTTCGCGAATTTAACGGGACGAGGCCCACCTGCCCAAGGAACCTGGCATTTAATAAGTCACTGAGAGCAGCGATGAGGCGGAATGAACAATCAGTTACGAAAACATTATTGCGATGGCATTATTAGTACCAATACCATCAGTACAAATACCTATAAGTACCATTGTTCGAAATACGACTCATCTGAGGTTCAGCCACATTCGGTCGTGCAATGGGGAATTCTCGCAGGTCCGTGATCAAATAAAAATCGTCACCTCGGAGACAGCTCGTACACGGTATAATGAAAACATTTTATTCAAACATTTTATTGTCAACGAACAAGATCATATTTGGGAGAAAACCTTGCTTTTAATTGTTGCAATCATTTTTTTTTTTTTTTATCCATATGTTGCGCTATCAGGTGCTACGGCACTGTTTCTTCTCGTTACAGTACTGAAATGTGCGATGCGTGTGATTAAATTTATTGTACACAGTTTGAATCATAACAAATATTATGGGACACTTATTTCTTGTCGATATATATTTTGGACCAACCTTCTTAATTCCACATTTGGAACCCGGTAGAGGGACTCTCCTGCTTCGAACACATTTCTTAGAACCTTTAGCCCTGCAGCCCTTCGCCACGCATGTCCCTAATCTCTTCTTGAGCTGCTCGAATCATCAGTAATGAAATTTTAAATCTTGTGATTATCAATGTACAGTCGGTAATGTTTGATTATCAACGTACTTTGCACGATTCTGCAAAACCTTCGTTTTGACATTGTCCGTCCATCGACAACCACCTGCCAAGCAATATTTTGCCCTCCGGTTCTATCGACAGTGGCTTGTTGCGATAACACGCGGTTTTCTTGGATCTGAATTATCATTAATAAAAAAAAAAAAATAAAAAAAATTATTTAAATGTACCTTCATACATAAACTGTAATTGAAAGTTTCAATATATTTTCGTACGTGAACATATCAGAATAGATTCTTTGCTCGCATTTCAACTGTGTGCTACGCTGACTTTCATATGTCGTATGATCTTTCGAAGAGCATTTGTCGATCTTTGCCTGAGTGTTGGTGCCTTGCCATACTAACGATTTAATTCTAGAAGAAATAATTGCATTACTTACTAATTAATCATTGACAAATAAATAATAATGTCAACGATCAAACTCACGAACTGTCAATAACGGAATTGGTGTCGTAATGTACAATGATGGTATTTTTAACGGTCGTCATTGACTTTATGTTGCGTTTCGAAGAACAAAGGAGGCCTCCATTAGCGGGTACTGATGTAACAATCGTAATTTTTTTTTTTTAGCTGAACGGTTTAAATTATCGTGGAATTACAGGGAATATACGAATTTACGAAGATCCATAGACTCACCAGCTGCAGGCTCAAAATTGCTACAAGAATCGATCTCACCCTTGCACAAGTTCATTCTGTGGAGTCGAAGAAAGATTGGCATGAGTGTATGACATGGTGGTGAAAAAAAAAAAAAAAAAAAACTTTTCATTGGTAATGAAACCTTACGTAGTCATTGCGACAATTATGTCGTATTGCTTTAAGGGGAATCTCGCTCGTTCTTTATAGAAATATTTCCCCATATTCGATAATACATTGTCCAAATTACCGATTGTAGGTACCGTGACGTCTTCAGCGATGTAGGGAGTTGCCATCTTATCCTGTTGTAACGAGGGAAAAAAAAGTGTTAAAAGTATTAAATACAATTCGCACCGAAAATTCTACGTATCTACTAACCACGGCAACGATTATTCCAGCAATGTATGGATGCACTTCCGGCTTTCGAAGTGTGCTGAACATAAAATCTATTCTGTTCCACAAAGCCAACGTAAACCTCAGAGTTCGGGTTACAGTAAGATGTCTGGAGACATACAATTAACGCATTGTTGAATTACATGTGCCAACGGGTTTCTAACGTGGTTTCTATACTGGAGACATTTTACCTGATGGCGTTGTAATCGAGAACAATTAAAATTTCTGGGTAAATCGCTTTTGGAACCTTCAGTTTCTTTGATACTTTAGGTTTGCCTCTTTTGCCATTTGCGCGTTTCCGTCTTTCGTGATGCCCTGGTTCGACTATATATAGATCGATGATATTATAAGTGTTCTCTGGACTATGCTAAAAAGGCCCCATTTCATGCCTGTAACGGGAGTGAAAAGTGGCCGATTGTTGACGAGCGTCACTAAATGTGAAACTTTTCCACCCGCTAAATTATTTTCCCTCTCGCCAAATTACCTTTCCTCCCGCTAGTCAACAATCGGCCACTTTCCATCCTCGCTGTATGCATAGAAATATGGCCACTATTTAGTATAGTCGGTGAAATAGTACCTTTTTCGCCGACTGTGCTAAAAATAACGACATTCCTTGCGTGCAATACGGGCGGTAAATAGCCTGTTATCGACCTGTGATAATTATTAACGTGTGCGCATGCGCAGTGCAGTTCCATTACTCCCGCTCGAAGCTCTATTACTCCCGGGTCAGTAATGGTCATTGGCGAATATGACGATTTTGCGACGCAGGTAATGTGGTTATTTTAACGAAGTCGGAAAAATCGTATATTATGCCACAAGGGAGGAAAGTGCGTTTTTTTTTCACGGAGTGTGAAGTTTGACGCCCGAGCGAAGCGCACCCAGAAAAATAATTTATTTGACGGCCACTGTTTATTCGGTTTGACCAAAATATTTATTTGACTTAAATAAATATTTATTTAAATTAAGTAAATGGTTACTTGAATGAAGTTAATGTTTATTTAAATCAAATAAATATTTCACTTAATCTAAATAAACGGTGGCCATCAAATAAATTATTTTTTGCCCGCCTACGCTAAAAAGTCCACATTCCATGCTTGGAACAGGGGCAGAAAGTGGTCGATTCTTGACCAGCGGGCCGAAAAATAACACATGCCGGCCGAAAAGTATCGCAGCGGGCCGAAAAGTAACGCAGCGGGCGGAAAAGTAGCTACTTTTTCGCCCACGAACCGAAAAGTACTGGAGTGGTTCACTTTCCACCCCCATTGCAGGCATAGAAATGTAGCCAATTTTAGCATAGTCGCGCAAAAAATAGCGTATGTCACTCGAGAGGAAGTGCATTTTCACCTCGTGTGAATGTCTGCCCTCGCTTCGCTCGTGCATCAAACTTCACACTCGGTAAAAAGACGCACTTTCCTTCCTTGTGGCATATAATATGCCATTTCATTGTATAATTTCCAAAATTGGGGCTGAAGGACCTCGGTCGACGGCCCATTAACATTATGTGCATTGCATATCGTTCGTAATTGTTTCACTATCATTATTGTAAACACCAATGTCAATACATACATTTACTACCACTTTCCAAAATTGCTATTTTTAAGTTAAAAACTATCTATACTTCACCGTTAATTGCGTATTCAGCGGGTTCTGCGTGTTTATATATTTCAAGTTCAGTGATTTCGTCTGTCGCAGGATCGATTCTCCGTTCTTCACGATGTCCTGCTCCGCCCAGATATCAATGGAATAATACATTTTCATTTGATAATTAAAAAAAAAAAAATGGTATTTTGAACATAAAATATTACAAATCGTTCACCGTTATTTTCACGTTCGGTGGATTCTGCGGATTCATGACTGTCTATAAGTGTATAGAAGCCTACGGTGTTGCTAGAAGTCACCTCTCCATCAATCGAATTGAATGTAAAGTGTCTATACTTCAGAATCTTTCGGACCAATTTTTTCGGCACAGATCTTATTATATACCGCGATTTGATAATTCCTTCCTGAAAGTATTTCGTCACATTTTTTTGATAGTTCGTAATGTAATTGAAACTCTAAATACCCACGATGACGATTGTTGCAGTATGATCCGCGTAAACTGCTAAAGTCGCTTCATTCTCCAAGTCTTGATACATTGTGAATTCACCAATGTTGCTAATATTCTATAAATTCGTCCAATGTTCGTTTACCAAAGCGATCGTTCGTTTTCAATCGTTCCAACTCACCGGTAACAGTGGATAGTAACTAATTTTATTGTACGCGTCTTCATCACTTATCGCCCACCACATTGGGATGTATTTCGATGACAAGTATCGCGGGGTGGGTTTCAAATTCAATTTAATTTTCTCGCCATTGGGAGTAACTGTGAAGCTTATATTCTCGTTGGCTTCTCGGTTGCGTCTCAGTTTCATTAGCGAAATAGGAAACATTTCATACGCACGGTCTGAGTGACAAATATTTTTCGCACAATGTCAAAATTACGTGGAATATGATTTTTGTATTGATACTTTTTTTTTAAACGTACCCGGATCCTCCGAGCCAAAAATCGTCCATCTCTCGAGCTTTGTAATCATTCCGCGAAATTGTATCTTCCAAGGCGTGGTGGAATGTACAGCGATAAGCAGAGTCACAAGTATTGAATACACGAAGGCCTTAGCCATTTTTTCCGAGGTGTTTTCGATCAACTTAGTTTTAGACTGCACGTTAGTTAGCCTGTTGTCAATGTTTCACAGAACTAATTTTACTCGGCTTATATACGCCTGTCGCCGTTTTTTTTTTTTTCACGCAATAGAAACCGCAATCATCGTGTACTATATCGTTATGAAGAGAATACCTGTTTATGGAGCAAGATTGTTGGGGGCGCATTTTAATGCACCGAGTCACGATGTTCGCTTAGAAGCATACGCAATATACGTTCGCGAAGGGAAAAGCGCGCGTAGAAAAATCTGTTCTGTTTCTCTAACAAAATGTAGTTCGTTGGTAATTTCTTGTTTTTTCAGAAAAAATATTTTGTTGCTCCGGCAAAATATTTGCATCACGGCAAAATATTTGTTGCCACAGCAAAATATTTTGTTGCACATATGTGAAGCGGGTAAATCAGTTATGGCAACAAAATTATTGTTGTCCAAACAATTTTTTTTATCGTACCTTTAAAGTACAAGTCACGATGTTCGCTTCGAAGGATAGAAAATATATGTTTACGGAGGGGAAAATGTCAGTGGAGTCGATTTTATTTATCTATTATCATAGCTGTTCGGAGACATGCGCGACGGCGATAATTCGGAATGGCGCGTTCGAAGGCTTGCTCGTGGCCTTTTGATGTTTATGTTATAACGTTATCTCAGATTCCAACGAATCTGAGAATGTCTGGATCAACGCATTTAACAAAACTGAAAGGGTGCGATTTTATATTCATGTTACACAGTAAAAAATATTTGTACTTTTTACAACAACTTATTGTCCGCAAACGTCCACAATTTTTTATTTGTTAATTTTCCAATCCCGCCAGCCGGTTTCTAGTTTTACAAAAAAAAAAAAAAAGTACAAACTCAAATTGTTAATTGCACGGGAAATGAAAGGACAGCTTTGTATATTTAAACTTTATCAAACGAGTTTGTTGTTTATTTAACAAAATTATTTTTACGAAAATTCGTATTTCGATTTTACGAAATTATTTTTTACTGTGTTCGTCCCTGTGAGTTTTTTTTGCAAACTATTTTGTTGACATCTTGGTCATTCAAGTTATTAATTAAACAATATTTTGAAGAATGTACTACAGTAATTTGCTGAAAACAATCATTAAAGGAAAAACATGTCATTATGTAAATATCATCTTCGGTGCGGAAAGCTTTCTACAATCTTACAATGGTGAGCTAAAAAATAGTTTGACATTGAGAGGCCCGCAATGTTTTTTTTTTTGGGACCGACTTCCGAGCCAAATTTGACGCGATAATTTTCCTTAGGCTTCAACAAAAATTTTCACCAAGTGTTAGGAGAATTTTTCGTGCGGAAAAATTTTGTGTACAAGCTTTTACAATCTCTAAAAATAAATGATTTTTCAACTCGTCCTTGTGAGCTTGTAAGAAAGATTTCCGCACGAAAGATTCCCCTAAAACTTGGTAAGACATTTTTATGAAGCCTAAGGAAAATTATCGAGTCAAGTTGGGCTCGGAGGTCGGTCATAAAAAAAAAAAAAAATTACGGGCCTCTCAAGGTTAAACTATTTTTCAGCTCATCGTTGTAAGCTTATAGAAAGATTTCCGCACGAAAGATTCTCCAAAAACTGGGTAGGAATTTTTGATGAAACCTAAGGAAAATCATCGAGTCAAATTTGACCGGAAGTCGGTAAAAAAAAAAAACACGGGCCTTTTCAGGTCAACCGATTTCCGAGGTAATCCTTGTTTGGCCGTAGAACATTGTTCGCACAATGGATTCTTTTAAGGCTCCACAACACGGTGCGAGCGCAGGACGAAGGTACATTTTTCGTAATTTTTTACAAGTAAACTATGTGTCGACATTTTTTAATAATTCTCGTGGTCAATATATACATATAGAAGAGTGTATAAAAAAAGATTTATCCTAATACACAGCGTTGTTTGCGGTATACGTCCAGACAAAAAGTGCATTCCGGCTAAATTGTTGCTCGGCGGTCGACATCGACAAAGCTATACAGTTCATCTAAAAAATAAAAGAAAATTTATTAAGAAACTAGACACTTAGGTTTACATCATGACGTAGGGAAAACCCGATATCACAAAAAATAAAAAAATGGCGGACCAGCAAATTTTTTACTTCAAATTTCACGAAATTTTTTGTAGTGTTTATATTTTTTAAAAATGGAAGGGGACCGTTTATGAAAAAAACGCTACGTGGAGACGTAGAGACTGGCTTTGCGAACAATTTAAAACTTGGCCCATGCAAATTGGATGTATAGTTTTTTAAATATGTCGTCGACAAGGTTGAAAAAAATATTTTCGAGAAAAACGCGTTCAAAGTTTTGGTAACGAATAATTCGTACGTAAAACCTAAATTTTTTCTTGTCTGTTATTATAATGCTTCTCACCGTTAGTCTGCTATTCCTGAACCATAGAACAGCTCGTCAGTATCCATAGATTGATTGGTGTTTTGATTTTTTCCACGCAAACGACCCTCATGCGTGCTTTTTTTGGCTTCGAGGTCGGCGTCGAATATACGCTTCGAACTGTTTCGGAGAAAATGCTGTATCTTCGTCAATTTCAAAAATTTCTTCAAAAAATTTTGTGAGAACATTCTTAACACATGCATCATTCAGAAAAAAGAAAAAAAAAACAATTTGCACCGTGTTGTGGGGCCTTAAAGCTCGGTGAACATTTTCAAGGGCGAGGAAGAAAAATTGTCGCGATACAATAGGCTCGTAGGAACATCCCGGCATTAAATCAAGAATTGAAAGCTATTTGAAGATTATCTACAGCTTGCAAGATTGACAGTTGAGGTCAGTTCGTTGCTGCAACGTTGCGAACTTGACAGACGCGAAGATTGACAGTTGAGGTCAGTTCGTTGCTGCAACGTTGCGAACTTTAGCGACAAAAAATCGGCATAATTTTATGCTTATAACGGAGATGGCAATTGGCCGAGCCTTGACGAGAGGGAGGAAAATTAATTTAGCGGGAGGAAAAGTGATTTAGCGGGAGGAAAAGTGATTTAGCGGGAGGAAAATTTCACTTTTCCTCCCGCTAAGAGTGAAAGAGTGAGTGCCTAAAAATTTATGTCATATCCTGTTGAAAGACGAACATTTCCGATAATTTTCCGTATTGCACAGCGTAATGCTCTTTTTTTTTTTTAATGCACAGAAAACACCCCGATGCCGATTTTATACCACCGACTTCAGAGTAGATTAATTTTCCTCAGTGGATTGTCGATTCTGTTGTCATCGCTAATTTGTTTCTTCTTCACTCCCATTCTCGTCGTTAATTCGCAAATTTGATCGAAATACGACTCATCTAAGGTTCAGCCACATTCGATCGTGCAATGGGGAATTCTCGCAGGTCCGTGATCAAATAAAAATCGTCACCTCGGAGACAGCTCGTACACGGTATAATGAAAACATTTTATTCAAACATTTTATTGTCAACGAACAAGATCATATTTGTGAGAAAACCTTGCTTTTAATTGTTGCAATCATTTGTTTTATCCATATGTTGCGCTATCAGTTGCTACGGCACTGTTTCTTCTCGTTACAGTACTGAAATGTGCGATGCGTGTGATTAAATTTATTGTACACAGTTTGAATCATAACAAATATTATGTGAAACTTATTTCTTGTCGATATATTTTGGACCAACCTTTTTAATTCCACATTTGGAACCCGATAGAGGGATTCCCCTGCTTCGAACACATTTCTTAGAACCTTTAGCCCTGCAGCCCTTCGCCACGCATGCCCCTAATCTCTTCTTGAGCTGCTCGAATCATCAGTAATGAAATTTTAAATCTCGTGATTATCAATGTACAGTCGGTAATGTTTGATTATCAACGTACTTTGCACGATTCTGCAAAACCTTCGTTTTGACATTGTCCGTCCATCGACAACCACCTGCCAGGCAATATTTTGCCGACCGGTTTTATCGACAGTGGCTTGTTGCGATAACACGCGGTTTTCTTGGATCTGAATTATTATTAATAAAAAAAAATAAATAAAAAAATTTATTTAAATATACCTTCATACATAAACTGTAATTGAAAGTTTCAATATATTTTCGTACGTGAACATATCAGAATAGATTCTTTGCTCGCATTTCAACTGTGTGCTACGCTGACTTTCATATGTCGTATGATCTTTCGAAGAGCATTTGTCGATCTTTGCCTGAGTGTTGGTGCCTTGCCATACTAACGATTTAATTCTAGAAGAAATAATTGCATTACTTACTAATTAATCATTGACAAATAAATAATAATGTCAACGATCAAACTCACGAACTGTGAATAACGGAATTGGTGTCGTAATGGACAATGATGGTATTCTTAACGGTCGTCATTGACTTTATGTTGCGTTTCGAAGAACAAAGGAGGCCTCCATTAGCGGGTACTGATGTAACAATCGTAATTTTTTTTTTTTTAGCTGAACGGTTTAAATTATCGTGGAATTACAGGGAATATACGAATTTACGAAGATCCATAGACTCACCAGCTGCAGGCTCAAAATTGCTACAAGAATCGATCTCACCCTTGCACAAGTTCATTCTGTGGAGTCGAAGAAAGATTGGCATGAGTGTATGACATGGTGGTGAAAAAAAAAAAAAAACTTTTCATTGGTAATGAAACCTTACGTAGTCATTGCGACAATTATGTCGTATTGCTTTAAGGGGAATCTCGCTCGATCTTTATAGAAATATTTCCTCATATTCGATAATACATTGTCCAAATTACCGATTGTAGGTACCGAGACGTCTTCAGCGATGTAGGGAGTTGCCATATTATCCTGTTGTAACGAGGAAAAAAAAGTGTTAAAAGTATTAAATACAGTTCGCACCGAAAATTCTACGTATCTACTAACCATGGCAACGATTATTCCAGCAATGTATGGATGCACTTCCGGCTTTCGAAGTGTGCTGAACATAAAATCTATTCTGTTCCACAAAGCCAACGTAAACCTCAGAGCTTGGGTTACAGTATCATATCTGGAGACATACAATTAACGCATTGTTGAATTACATGTGTCAACGGGTTTCTAACGTGGTTTCTATACTGGAGACATTTTACCTGATGGCGTTGTGATCGAGAACAATTAAAATTTCTGGGTAAATCGCTTTTGGAACCTTCAGTTTCTTTGATACTTTAGGTTTGCCTCTTTTGCCATTTGCGCGTTTCCGTCTTTCGTGATGCCCTGGTTCGACTATAGATAGATCGACGATATTATAAGTTTTCTCTGGACTATGCTAAAAAGGCCCCATTTCATGCCTGTAACGGGAGTGAAAAGTGGCCGATTGTTGACGAGCGTCACTAAATGTGAAACTTTTCCACCCGCTAAATTATTTTCCCTCTCGCCAAATCACCTTTCCTCCCGCTAGTCAACAATCGGCCACTTTCCATCCTCGCTGCATGCATAGAAATATGGCCACTATTTAGTATAGTCGGTGAAATAGTACCTTTTTCGCCGACTGCGCTAAAAATAACGACATTCCTCGCGTGCAATACGGGCGGTAAATAGCCTGTTATCGACCTGTGATAATTATTAACGTGTGCGCATGCGCAGTGCAGTTCCATTACTCCCGCTCGAAGCTCTATTACTCCCGGGTCGGTAATGGTCATTGGCGAATATGACGATTTTGCGACGCAGGTAATGTGGTTATTTTAACGAAGTCGGAAAAATCGTATATAATGCCACAAGGGAGGAAAGTGCGTTTTTTTTCACCAAGTGTGAAGTTTGACGCCCGAGCGAAGCGCACCCAGAAAAATAATTTATTTGATGGCCACTGTTTATTCGGTTTGACCAAAATATTTATTTGACTTAAACAAATATTTATTTAAATTAAGTAAATGGTTACTTAAATGAAGTTAATGTTTATTTAAATCAAATAAATATTTCACTTAATCTAAATAAACGGTGGCCATCAAATAAATTATTTTTTGCCCGCCTACGCTAAAAAGTCCACATTCCATGCTTGGAACAGGGGCAGAAAGTGGTCGATTCTTGACCAGCGGGCCGAAAAATAACACATGCCGGCCGAAAAGTATCGCAGCGGGCCGAAAAGTAACGCAGCGGGCGGAAAAGTAGCTACTTTTTCGCCCACGGACCGAAAAGTACTGGAGTGGTTCACTTTCCACCCCCATTGCCGGCATAGAAATGTATCCAATTTTAGCATAGTCGGGCAAAAAATAGCGTATGCCACTCGGGAGGAAGTGCATTTTCACCTCGTGTGCATGTCTGCCCTCGCTTCGCTCGTGCATCAAACTTCACACTCGGTGAAAAGACGCGCTTTCCTTCCTTGTGGCATAATATACTATTTCTGCGTGCGAGGACAGAAATTCACACGAGGTGAAAATGCACTTCCTCCCGAGTGGCATACGCTATTTTTTGCCCGACTATACTAAAAAGTGACCACATTTCTATGCCTGCAATGGGGATGGAAAGTGACCCGCTCCAGTACTTTTCAGCTCGCGGGCGGAAAAGTAGCTACTTTTCCCGCCCGCTGCGTTACTTTTCGGTCCGCTGCGATACTTTTCGGCTCGCTGCGATACTTTTCAGCCCGCTGTATTACTTTTCGGCCCGCTGGTCAAGAATCGACCACTTTCCACCCCCATTGCAGGCATAGAAATGTGGTCAATTTTAGCATAGTCGGGCAAAAAATAGCGTATGTCACTCGGGAGGAAGTGCATTTTCACCTCGTGTAAATTTCTGCCCCCGCTTCGCTCGCGCATCAAACTTCACACTCGGTGAAAAGACGCACTTTCCTTCCTTGTGGCATATAATATGCTATTTCATTGTATAATTTCCAAAATTGGGGCTGAAGGACCTCGGTCGACGGCCCATTGACATTATGAGCATTGCATATCGTTCGTAATTGTTTCACTATCATTTTTGTAAACACCAATGTCAATACATACATTTACTACCACTTTCCAAAATTGCTATTTTTAAGTTAAAAACTATCTATACTTCACCGCTAATTGCGTATTCAGCGGGTTCTGCGTGTTTATAGACTTCAAGTTCAGTGATTTCGTCTGTCGCAGGATCGCTTCTCCGTTCTTCACGACGTCCTGTTCCGCCCAGATATCAATGAAATAATACATTTTCATTTGATAATTAAAAAAAAAAATGGTATTTTGAACATAAAATATTACGAATCGTTCACCGTTATTTTCACGTTCGGTGGATTCTGCGGATGTGTGACTGTCTATAATTGTATAGAAGCCTTCGTTGTAGCTAGAAGGCACCTTTTCATCAACCGTATGGAGTATATATTGTATAGGCGCCACCCTCAGAATCTTTCGGACCAATATTTTCGGCACAGATCTTATTATATACCGCGATTTGATAATTCCTTCCTGAAAGTATTTCGTCACATTTTTTTGATAGTTCGTAATGTAATTGAAACTCTAAATACCCACGATGACGATTGTTTCAGTATGATCCGCGTAAACTGCTAAAGTCGCTTCATTCTCCAAGTCTTGATACATTGTGAATTCACCAATGTTGCTAATATTCTATAAATTCGTCCAATGTTCGTTTACCAAAGCGATCGTTCGTTTTCAATCGTTCCAACTCACCGGTAACAGTGGATAGTAACTAATTTTATTGTACGCGTCTTCATCACTTATCGCCCACCACATTGGGATGTATTTCGATGACAAGTATCGCGGGGTGGGTTTCAAATTCAATTTAATTTTCTCGTCATCGGGAATAACTGTGAAGCTTATATTCTCGTTGGCTTCTCGGTTGCGTCTCAGTTTCATTAGCGAAATAGGAAACATTTGATACGCACGGTCTGAGTGACAAATATTTTTCGCACAATGTCAAAATTACGTGGAATATGATTTTTGTATTGATACTTTTTTTTTTAAACGTACCCGGATCCTCCGAGCCAAAAATCGTCCATCTCTCGAGCTTTGTAATCGTTCCGTGAAATTGTATCTTCCAAGGCGTGGTGGAATGTACAGCGATAAGCAGAGTCACAAGTATTGAATACACGAAGGCCTTAGCCATTTTTTCCGAGGTGTTTTCGATCAACTTAGTTTTAGACTGCACCTTAGTTAGCCTGTTGTCAATGTTTCACAGAGCTAATTTTACTCGGCTTATATACGCCTGTCGCCGTTTTTTTTTTTTTCTTTTTTCACGCAATAGAAACCGCAATCATCGTGTACTATATCTTTATGAAGAGAATACCTGTTTATGGAGCAAGATTGTTGGGGGCGCATTTTAATGCACCGAGTCACGATGTTCGCTTAAAAGCATACGCAATATACGTTCGCGAAGGGAAAAGCGCGCGTAGAAAAATCTGTTCTGTTTCTCTAACAAAATGTAGTTCGTTGGTAATTTCTTGTTTTGTCAGAAAAAATATTTTCTTGCTCCGGCAAAATATTTGCATCACGGCAAAATATTTGTTGCCACAGCAATATATTTTGTTGCACATATGTGAAGCGGGTAAATCAGTTATGGCAACAAAATTATTGTTGTCCAAACAATTTTTTTTTCTCCGTGTGTCAGGGAAGTTGACCTTGTTTATTTATTGGTGGGACGCCTTTAAAGTACAAGTCATGATGTTCGCTTCGAAGGATAGAAAATGTATGTTTACGGAGGGGAAAATGTCAGTGGAGTCGATTTTATTTATCTATTATCATAGCTGTTCGGAGACATGCGCGACGGCGATAATTCGGAATGGCGCGTTCGAAGGCTTGCTCGTGGCCTTTTGATGTTTATGTTATAACGTTATCTCAGATTCCAACGAATCTGAGAATGTCTGGATCAACGCATTTAACAAAACTGAAAGGGTGCGATTTTATATTCATGTTACACAGTAAAAAATATTTGTACTTTTTACAACAACTTATTGTCCGCAAACGTCCACAATTTTTTATTTGTTAATTTTCCAATCCCGCCAGCCGGTTTCTAGTTTTACAAAAAAAAAAAAAAAGTACAAACTCAAATTGTTAATTGCACGGGAAATGAAAGGACAGCTTTGTATATTTAAACTTTATCAAACGAGTTTGTTGTTTATTTAACAAAATTATTTTTACGAAAATTCGTATTTCGATTTTACGAAATTATTTTTTACTGTGTTCGTCCCTGTGAGTTTTTTTTGCAAACTATTTTGTTGACATCTTGGTCATTCAAGTTATTAATTAAACAATATTTTGAAGAATGTACTACAGTAATTTGCTGAAAACAATCATTAAAGGAAAAACATGTCATTATGTAAATATCATCTTCGGTGCGGAAAGCTTTCTACAATCTTACAATGGTGAGCTAAAAAATAGTTTGACATTGAGAGGCCCGCAATGTTTTTTTTTTTGGGACCGACTTCCGAGCCAAATTTGACGCGATAATTTTCCTTAGGCTTCAACAAAAATTTTCACCAAGTGTTAGGAGAATTTTTCGTGCGGAAAAATTTTGTGTACAAGCTTTTACAATCTCTAAAAATAAATGATTTTTCAACTCGTCCTTGTGAGCTTGTAAGAAAGATTTCCGCACGAAAGATTCCCCTAAAACTTGGTAAGACATTTTTATGAAGCCTAAGGAAAATTATCGAGTCAAGTTGGGCTCGGAGGTCGGTCATAAAAAAAAAAAAAAAAAAATTACGGGCCTCTCAAGGTTAAACCATTTTTCAGCTCATCGTTGTAAGCTTATAGAAAGATTTCCGCACAAAAGATTCTCCAAAAACTGGGTAGGAATTTTTGATGAAACCTAAGGAAAATCATCGAGTCCAATTTGACCGGAAGTCGGTAAAAAAAATAAACACGTGCCTTTTCAGGTCAACCGATTTCCGAGGTAATCCTTGTTTGGCCGTAGAACATTGTTCGCACAATGGATTCTTTTAAGGCTCCACAACACGGTGCGAGCGCAGGACGAAGGTACATTTTTCGTAATTTTTTACAAGTAAACTATGTGTCGACATTTTTTAATAATTCTCGTGGTCAATATATACATATAGAAGAGTGTATAAAAAAAGATTTATCCTAATACACAGCGTTGTTTGCGGTATACGTCCAGACAAAAAGTGCATTCCGGCTAAATTGTTGCTCGGCGGTCGACATCGATAAAGCTATACAGTTCATCTAAAAAATAAAAGAAAATTTATTTAGAAACTAGACACTTAGGTTTACATCATGACGTAGGGAAAACCCGATATCACAAAAAATAAAAAAATGGCGGACCAGCAAATTTTTTACTTCAAATTTCACGAAATTTTTTGTAGTGTTTATATTTTTTAAAAATGGAAGGGGACCGTTTATGAAAAAAACGCTACGTGGAGACGTAGAGACTGGCTTTGCGAACAATTTAAAACTTGGCCCATGCAAATTGGATGTATAGTTTTTTAAATATGTCGTCGACAAGGTTGAAAAAAATATTTTCGAGAAAAACGCGTTCAAAGTTTTGGTAACGAATAATTCGTACGTAAAACCTAAATTTTTTCTTGTCTGTTATTATAATGCTTCTCACCGTTAGTCTGCTATTCCTGAACCATAGAACAGCTCGTCAGTAGCCATAGATTGATTGGTGTTTTGATTTTTTCCACGCAAACGACCCTCATGCGTGCTTTTTTTGGCTTCGAGGTCGGCGTCGAATATACGCTTCGAACCGTTTCGGAGAAAATGCTGTATCTTCGTCAATTTCACACATTTCTTCAAAAAATTTTGTGAGAACGTTCTTAACACATGCATCATTCAGAAAAAAGAAAAAAAAACAATTTGCACCGTGTTGTGGGGCCTTAAAGTTCGGTGAACATTTTCAAGGGCGAGGAAGAAAAATTGTCGCGATACAATAGGCTCGTAGGAACATCCCGGCATTAAATCAAGAATTTAAAGCTATTTGAAGATTATCTACAGCTTGCAAGATTGACAGTTGAGGTCAGTTCGTTGCTGCAACGTTGCAAACTTGACAGACGCGAAGATTGACAGTTGAGGTCAGTTCGTTGCTGCAACGTTGCGAACTTTAGCGACAAAAAATCGGCATAATTTTATGCTTATAACAGGAAAGGGAGGAAAATAGGGAGGAAAATTAATTTAGCGGGAGGAAAAGTGATTTAGCGGAAGGAAAATTTCACTTTTCCTCCCGCTAAGAGTGAAAGAGTGAGTGCCTAAAAATTTATGTCATATCCTGTTGAAAGACGAACATTTCCGATAATTTTCCGTATTGCACAGCGTAATGCTCTTTTTTTTTTTAATGCACAGAAAACACCCCGATGCCGATTTTATACCACCGACTTCAGAGTAGATTAATTGTCCTCAGTGGATTGTCGATTCTGTTGTAATCGCTAATTTGTTTCTTCTTCACTCCCATTCTCGTCGTTAATTCGCAAATTTGATCGAAATACGACTCATCTGAGGTTCAGCCACATTCGGTCGTGCAATGGGGAATTCTCGCAGGTCCGTGATCAAATAAAAATCGTCACCTCGGAGACAGCTCGTACACGGTATAATGAAAACATTTTATTCAAACATTTTATTGTCAACGAACAAGATCATATTTGTGAGAAAACCTTGCTTTTAATTGTTGCAATCATTTTTTTTTTATCCATATGTTGCGCTATCAGTTGCTACGGCACTGTTTCTTCTCGTTGCAGTACTGAAATGTGCGATGCGTGTGATTAAATTTATTGTACACAGTTTGAATCATAACAAATATTATGTGAAACTTATTTCTTGTCGATATATTTTGGACTAACCTTTTTAATTCCACATTTGGAACCCGATAGAGGGATTCCCCTGCTTCGAACACATTTCTTAGAACCTTTAGCCCTGCAGCCCTTCGCCACGCATGTCCCTAATCTCTTCTTGAGCTGCTCGAATCATCAGTAATGAAATTTTAAATCTCGTGATTATCAATGTACACTCGGTAATGTTTGATTATCAACGTACTTTGCACGATTCTGCAGAACCTTCGTTTTGACATTGTCCGTCCATCGACAACCACCTGCCAGGCAATATTTTGCCGACCGGTTCTATCGACAGTGGCTTGTTGCGATAACACGCGGTTTTCTTGGATCTGAATTATCATTAATAAAAAAAAATAAATAAAAAAAATAATTTAAATATACCTTCATACATAAACTGTAATTGAAAGTTTGAATATATTTTCGTACGTGAACATATCAGAATAGATTCTTTGCTCGCATTTCAACTGTGTGCTACGCTGACTTTCATATGTCGTATGATCTTTCGAAGAGCATTTGTCGATCTTTGCCTGAGTGTTGGTGCCTTGCCATACTAACGATTTAATTCTAGAAGAGATAATTGCATTACTTACTAATTAATCATTGACAAATAAATAATAATGTCAACGATCAAACTCACGAACTGTCAATAACGGAATTGGTGTCGTAATGGACAATGATGGTATTCTTAACGGTCGTCATTGACTTTATGTTGCGTTTCGAAGAACAAAGGAGGCCTCCATTAGCGGGTACTGATGTAACAATCGTAATTTTTTTTTTTTTAGCTGAACGGTTTAAATTATCGTGGAATTACAGGGAATATACGAATTTTCGAAGATCCATAGACTCACCAGCTGCAGGCTCAAAATTGCTACAAGAATCGATCTCACCCTTGCACAAGTTCATTCTGTGGAGTCGAAGAAAGATTGGCATGAGTGTATGACATGGTGGTGAAAAAAAAAAAAAAACTTTTCATTGGTAATGAAACCTTACGTAGTCATTGCGACAATTATGTCGTATTGCTTTAAGGGGAATCTCGCTCGTTCTTTATAGAAATATTTCCTCATATTCGATAATACATTGTCCAAATTACCGATTGTAGGTACCGAGACGTCTTCAGCGATGTAGGGAGTTGCCATATTATCCTGTTGTAACGAGGAAAAAAAAGTGTTAAAAGTATTAAATACAGTTCGCACCGAAAATTCTACGTATCTACTAACCATGGCAACGATTATTCCAGCAATGTATGGATGCACTTCCGGCTTTCGAAGTGTGCTGAACATAAAATCTATTCTGTTCCACAAAGCCAACGTAAACCTCAGAGCTTGGGTTACAGTATCATATCTGGAGACATACAATTAACGCATTGTTGAATTACATGTGTCAACGAGTTTCTAACGTGGTTTCTATACTGGAGACATTTTACCTGATGGCGTTGTGATCGAGAACAATTAAAATTTCTGGGTAAATCGCTTTTGGAACCTTCAGTTTCTTTGATACTTTAGGTTTGCCTCTTTTGCCATTTGCGCGTTTCCGTCTTTCGTGATGCCCTGGTTCGACTATATATAGATCGACGATATTATAAGTGTTCTCTGGACTATGCTAAAAAGGTCCCATTTCAAGCCTGTAACGGGAGTGAAAAGTGGCCGATTGTTGACGAGCGACGAAAAGTACTGGAGTGGTTCACTTTCCACCCCCATTGCAGGCATAGAAATGTAGCCAATTTTAGCATAGTCGGGCAAAAAATAGCGTATGCCACTCGGGAGGAAGTGCATTTTCACCTCGTGTGAATGTCTGCCCTCGCTTCGCTCGTGCATCAAACTTCACACTCGGTGAAAAGACGCGCTTTCCTTCCTTGTGGCATAATATACTATTTCTGGGTGCGAGGACAGAAATTCACACGAGGTGAAAATGCACTTCCTCCCGAGTGGCATACGCTATTTTTTGCCCGACTATACTAAAAAGTGACCACATTTCTATGCCTGCAATGGGGATGGAAAGTGACCCGCTCCAGTACTTTTCAGCTCGCGGGCGGAAAAGTAGCTACTTTTCCCGCCCGCTGCGTTACTTTTCGGCCCGCTGCGATACTTTTCGGCTCGCTGCGATACTTTTCAGCCCGCTGTATTACTTTTCGGCCCGCTGATCAAGAATCGACCACATTCCACCCCCATTGCAGGCATAGAAATGTGGCCAATTTTAGCATAGTCGGGCAAAAAATAGCGTATGCCACTCGGGAGGAAGTGCATTTTCACCTCGTGTAAATTTCTGCCCCCGCTTCGCTCGCGCATCAAACTTCACACTCGGTGAAAAGACGCACTTTCCTTCCTTGTGGCATATAATATGCTATTTCATTGTATAATTTCCAAAATTGGGGCTAAAGGACCTCGGTCGACGGCCCATTGACATTATGTGCATTGCATATCGTTCGTAATTGTTTCACTATCATTATTGTAAACACCAATGTCAATACATACATTTACTACCACTTTACAAAATTGCTATTTTTAAGTTAAAAACTATCTATACTTCACCGCTAATTGCGTATTCAGCGGGTTCTGCGTGTTTATAGACTTCAAGTTCAGTGATTTCGTCTGTCGCAGGATCGCTTCTCCGTTCTTCACGACGTCCTGTTCCGCCCAGATATCAATGAAATAATACATTTTCATTTGATAATTAAAAAAAAAAATGGTATTTTGAACATAAAATATACGAATCGTTCACCGTTATTTTCACGTTCGGTGGATTCTGCGGATTTATGACTGTCTATAATTGTATAGAAGTCTTCGTTGTAGCTAGAAATCACCTTTTCATCAACCGTATTGAGTATATATTGTATAGGCGCCACCCTCAGAATCTTTCGGACCAATATTTTCGGCACAGATCTTATTATATACCGCGATTTGATAATTCCTTCCTGAAAGTATTTCGTCATATTTTTTTGATAGTTCGTAATGTAATTGAAACTCTAAATACCCACGATGACGATTGTTGCAGTATGATCCGCGTAAACTGCTAAAGTCGCTTCATTCTCCAAGTCTTGATACATTGTGAATTCACCAATGTTGCTAATATTCTATAAATTCGTCCAATGTTCGTTTACCAAAGCGATCGTTCGTTTTCAATCGTTCCAACTCACCGGTGACAGTGGATGGTAACGAATTTTATTGTACGCGTCTTCATCACTCATCGCCCACCACATTGGGATGTATTTCGATGACAAGTATCGCGGGGTGGGTTTTAAATTCAATTTAATTTTCTCGCCATTGGGAGTAACTGTGAAGCTTATATTCTCGTTGGCTTCTCGGTTGCGTCTCAGTTTCATTAGCGAAATAGGAAACATTTCATACGCACGGTCTGGGTGACAAATATTTTTCGCACAATGTCAAAATTACGTGGAATATGATTTTTGTATTGATACTTTTTTTTTTAAACGTACCCGGATTCTCCGAGCCAAAAATCGTCCATCTCTCGAGCTTTGTAATCGTTCCGCAAAATTGTATCTTCCAAGGCGTGGTGGAATGTACAGCGATAAGCAGAGTCACAAGTATTGAATACACGAAGGCCTTAGCCATTTTTTCCGAGGTGTTTTCGATCAACTTAGTTTTAGACTGCACCTTAGTTAGCCTGTTGTCAATGTTTCACAGAACTAATTTTACTCGGCTTATATACGCCTGTCGCCGTTTTTTTTTTTTTTCACGCAATAGAAACCGCAATCATCGTGTACTATATCGTTATGAAGAGAATACCTGTTTATGGAGCAAGATTGTTGGGGGCGCATTTTAATGCACCGAGTCACGATGTTCGCTTAGAAGCATACGCAATATACGTTCGCGAAGGGAAAAGCGCGCGTAGAAAAATCTGTTCTGTTTCTCTAACAAAATGTAGTTCGTTGGTAATTTCTTGTTTTTTCAGAAAAAATATTTTGTTGCTCTGGCAAAATATTTGCATCACGGCAAAATATTTGTTGCCACAGCAAAATATTTTGTTGCACATATGTGAAGCGGGTAAATCAGTTATGGCAACAAAATTATTGTTGTCCAAACAATTTTTTTTATCGTGCCTTTAAAGTACAAGTCACGATGTTCGCTTCGAAGGATAGAAAATATATGTTTACGGAGGGGAAAATGTCAGTGGAATCGATTTTATTTATCTATTATCATAGCTGTTCGGAGACATGCGCGACGGCGATAATTCGGAATGGCGCGTTCGAAGGCTTGCTCGTGGCCTTTTGATGTTTATGTTATAACGTTATCTCAGATTCCAACGAATCTGAGAATGTCTGGATCAACGCATTTAACAAAACTGAAAGGGTGCGATTTTATATTCATGTTACACAGTAAAAAATATTTGTACTTTTTACAACAACTTATTGTCCGCAAACGTCCACAATTTTTTATTTGTTAATTTTCCAATCCCGCCAGCCGGTTTCTAGTTTTACAAAAAAAAAAAAAAGTACAAACTCAAATTGTTAATTGCACGGGAAATGAAAGGACAGCTTTGTATATTTAAACTTTATCAAACGAGTTTGTTGTTTATTTAACAAAATTATTTTTACGAAAATTCGTATTTCGATTTTACGAAATTATTTTTTACTGTGTTCGTCCCTGTGAGTTTTTTTTGCAAAATATTTTGTTGACATCTTGGACATTCAAGTTATTAATTAAACAATATTTTGAAGAATGTACTACAGTAATTTGCTGAAAACAATCATTAAAGGAAAAACATGTCATTATGTAAATATCATCTTCGGTGCGGAAAGCTTTCTACAATCTTACAACGGTGAGCTAAAAAATAGTTTGACATTGAGAGGCCCGCAATGTTTTTTTTTTTGGGACCGACTTCCGAGCCAAATTTGACGCGATAATTTTCCTTAGGCTTCATCAAAAATTTTCACCAAGTGTTAGGAGAATTTTTCGTGCGGAAAAATTTTGTGTACAAGCTTTTACAATCTCTAAAAATAAATGATTTTTCAACTCGTCCTTGTGAGCTTGTAAGAAAGATTTCCGCACGAAAGATTCCCCTAAAACTTGGTAAGACATTTTTATGAAGCCTAAGGAAAATTATCGAGTCAAGTTGGGCTCGGAGGTCGGTCATAAAAAAAAAAAAAAAAATTACGGGCCTCTCAAGGTTAAACTATTTTTCAGCTCATCGTTGTAAGCTTATAGAAAGATTTCCGCACGAAAGATTCTCCAAAAACTGGGTAGGAATTTTTGATGAAACCTAAGGAAAATCATCGAGTCAAATTTGACCGGAAGTCGGTAAAAAAAAAAAACACGGGCCTTTTCAGGTCAACCGATTTCCGAGGTAATCCTTGTTTGGCCGTAGAACATTGTTCGCACAATGGATTCTTTTAAGGCTCCACAACACGGTGCGAGCGCAGGACGAAGGTACATTTTTCGTAATTTTTTACAAGTAAACTATGTGTCGACATTTTTTAATAATTCTCGTGGTCAATATATACATATAGAAGAGTGTATAAAAAAAGATTTATCCTAATACACAGCGTTGTTTGCGGTATACGTCCAGACAAAAAGTGCATTCCGGCTAAATTGTTGCTCGGCGGTCGACATCGACAAAGCTATACAGTTCATCTAAAAAATAAAAGAAAATTTATTAAGAAACTAGACACTTAGGTTTACATCATGACGTAGGGAAAACCCGATATCACAAAAAATAAAAAAATGGCGGACCAGCAAATTTTTTACTTCAAATTTCACGAAATTTTTTGTAGTGTTTATATTTTTTAAAAATGGAAGGGGACCGTTTATGAAAAAAACGCTACGTGGAGACGTAGAGACTGGCTTTGCGAACAATTTAAAACTTGGCCCATGCAAATTGGATGTATAGTTTTTTAAATATGTCGTCGACAAGGTTGAAAAAAATATTTTCGAGAAAAACGCGTTCAAAGTTTTGGTAACGAATAATTCGTACGTAAAACCTAAATTTTTTCTTGTCTGTTATTATAATGCTTCTCACCGTTAGTCTGCTATTCCTGAACCATAGAACAGCTCGTCAGTATCCATAGAGTGATTGGTGTTTTGATTTTTTCGACCCTCATGCGTGCTTTTTTTGGCTTCGAGGTCGGCGTCGAATATACGCTTCGAACCGTTTCGGAGAAAATGCTGTATCTCCGTCAATTTCACAAATTTCTTCAAAAAATTTTGTGAGAACATTCTTAACACATGCATCATTCAGAAAAAAGAAAAAAAAACAATTTGCACCGTGTTGTGGGGCCTTAAAGCTCGGTGAACATTTTCAAGGGCGAGGAAGAAAAATTGTCGCGATACAATAGGCTCGTAGGAACATCCCGGCATTAAATCAAGAATTTAAAGCTATTTGAAGATTATCTACAGCTTGCAAGATTGACAGTTGAGGTCAGTTCGTTGCTGCAACGTTGCAAACTTGACAGACGCGAAGATTGACAGTTGAGGTCAGTTCGTTGCTGCAACGTTGCGAACTTTAGCGACAAAAAATCGGCATAATTTTATGCTTATAACAGGAAAGGGAGGAAAATTAATTTAGCGGGAGGAAAAGTGATTTAGCGGGAGGAAAATTTCACTTTTCCTCCCGCTAAGAGTGAAAGAGTGAGTGCCTAAAAATTTATGTCACATCCTGTTGAAAGACGAACATTTCCGATCATTTTCCGTATTGCACAGCGTAATGCTCTTTTTTTTACTGCACAGAAAACACCCCGATGCCGATTTTATACCACCGACTTCAGAGTGGATTAATTGTCCTCAGTGGATTATCGATTTTGTTGTAATCGCTAATTTGTTTCTTCTTCACTCCCATTCTCGTCGTTAATTCGCAAATTTGATCGAAATACGACTCATCTGAGGTTCGACCACATTCGGCCGTGCAAGGGGAAATTCTCGCAGGTCTGTGATGAAATAAAAATAGCCAGCTCGTTGACAGCTCGAACACAGTACAATGAAAACATTTTATTCAAACATTTTATTGTCAACGAACAAGATCATATTTGCAAGAAAACCTTGCTTTTAATTGTTGCAATCATTTTGCTTTATCCTTATGTTGTGCTATCATTTTCTACGGCACTGTTTCTTCTGGTTACAGTACTGAAATATGCGATATGTGTGATTAATTTATTGTACACAGTTTGAATCATACAAATATTATGAGAAACGGATTTCTTGTCCATATATTTTGAACCAACCTTGGTAGTTCCACATTTGGAACCCGATAGAGGGGCTTTCTTGCTTCGTACACATTTCTTAGAACCTTTAGCCCTGCAGCCCTTCGCCACGCATGTCCCCAATCTCTTCTTGAGCTGCTCGAATCATCAATAATGAAATTTTACATCTCGCGATTATCAATATACAGCCGGTAATGTCCGATTATTAACGTACTTTGCACGATTCTGCAAAACCTTCGTTTTGACACTGTCCATCGATCGACAACCACCTGCCAGGTAATACTTCGTCGACCGGTTCTATCGACAGTGGCTTGTTCTGAAGACACGCGGTTTTCTTGGATCTGTGATTTCATTAATTAAAATAATTACTTAAGCATAATACCTACAACCATAATTTATAATTGAAATTTCAATGTATTTTCGTACGCGAGGGAGCGAGAATGCAATTTTTGGCTGCATTTGGACCACTTGAAACTCGGATTGTTATCTGTCGTGTCGTGTGTTTTCGAAATGCAGGCGCTATTTTTTCCATAGCCGTCGCCGTGATGTACAAAATATCTAAAGTTCGAAGAAGCAATTGCATTACTTACTAATCACTCATTGGCCAAAGACAATTTCAACGATCAGACTCACAAATGTTCGGGACCAAATTTCTCGTCATAATGCATAATCATGGTATTCTTAAGGGTTTTCGTTTTCGTTATGTCAGGTTGCGAAGAACAAACAGCCAGGCCATTGGAGTGTCCTGATGTAATAATTATATTTTTATATTAATTTTTTTTACATGCACGGTTTTAACGATCATGGCATTATACGGTGTACATGCATTTTTTAACAGATGTAGACTCACCAGGTATAATCTCACTACTCTTGCAAGAATCGACCTTACCCGCGCACAAGTTCATTCTGTGTTGTTGAAAAAAAGGAATGTTATTGTATGTCATGCCTAACTTTTCATTGATAATGAAACTTACGTGGTCATTGCGATAATTGTGTCGTAGTTTTTTATAGGGAACCTAACACTTTCTTTGTAGAAATATTTTCCCATTTTCAATAATACACTGTCCAAATTACCGATGCTAGATACCGAGGTGTTTTTAGCAATGTAGGGTGTTGCCATGTCATCCTGTTATAACGAGAGATAAAAAGTTGTCAAAAGTATTAAAAAGTTCGTACCGAAATCGCCACGTATCAACTCACCGCAGCAATGATTATACCAGCAATGTTTAGATGGATTTTTGGCTTATTGAGTGTGCTGTAGATCAGGTCTACTGCGTTCCAGAAAGCCAATGTACGACGCAGAGCTCGAGTTATAGTAGGATGTCTGAAGGTATTATAGTAACGCGTTATTATATTACATATGTTAACATGTTTCTAGCGTTTTTTTTTCTACTAGAGATAGGTTTACCTGACGGTGTTGTGATCGAGAATAATCAACATTTCTGAGTAAACCGTTTTGGGAACCTTTTGTTTGCCTTTGTTGCCTTTTGCGCGTTTCTTTCTTTCATGATGTTCTGATTCGCCTGGATATTATAGATCGATGTAATGATAAATTTTCATTAGATAATTTGCAAAAATGCTGTTTTCAAGTTGAAAACTATTTATAGTTCACCGTCATGTCCGTGCTCAGCGGGTTCTGCAGGTTCATGGTTTTTAACGAGTGTATCGGCCGTCGTAGGAGCCGTTGTCCCTTCTTCATGATGCCCTGGATCGGTCATATAAAAATCGATGGAATCGTACATTGCGTCTTCATAATACCCTAGATCGGCTGCAGAAAAATCGATGGAATCGTACATTGCGTGTACATGACGCCCTGGATCGGCTATATATAAATCGATGGAATGGTACATTTTCATTGGATAATTTCCCAAAATACAATTTCTAAGTTAGAAATTATCTATGGTTCACCTCTATCTTCGTGTTCAGTGGGTCCTGCAGGTTCATGGCTTTCAGGGTGTGTGCCGACTGTCGTAGGAGCCGTTGTCCCGTCTTTATGATGGCCTGGATCGGCTATATATAAATCGATGGAATGGTACATTTTCATTGTATAATTTCCAAAAATACAATTTCTAAGTTAAAAACTATCTATGGTTCACCGCTATCTTCGTGTTCAGTGGGTCCTGCGGGTTCATGGCTTTCAGGGTGTGTGCCGACTGTCGTAGGAGCCGTTGTCCCGTCTTCATGATGCCCTGGATCGGTCATATAAAAATCGATGGAATCGTACATTTCGACTACATGATGCCCTGGATCGGCTATATATAAATCGATGGAATGGTACATTTTCATTGGATAATTTCCCAAAATACAATTTCTAAGTTAGAAATTATCTATGGTTCACCTCTATCTTCGTGTTCAGTGGGTCCTGCGGGTTCATGGCTTTCAGGGTGTGCGCCGACTGTCGTAGGAGCCGTTGTCCCGTCTTCATGATGCCCTGGATCGGCTATATATAAATCGATGGAATGGTACATTTTCATTGGATAATTTCCAAAAATACAATTTCTAAGTTAAAAACTATCTATGGTTCACCGCTATCTTCGTGTTCAGTGGGTTCTGCGAGTTCATGGCTTTCAGGGTGTGTGCCGACTGTCGTAGGAGCCGTTGTCCCGTCTTCATGATGCCCTGGATCGGCTATATATAAATCGATGGAATGGTACATTTTCATTGGATAATTTCCAAAAATACAATTTCTAAGTTAAAAACTATCTATGGTTCACCGCTATCTTCGTGTTCAGTGGGTCCTGCGGGTTCATGGCTTTCAGGGTGTGTGCCGACTGTCGTAGGAGCCGTTGTCCCGTCTTCATGATGCCCTGGATCGGCTATATATAAATCGATGGAATGGTACATTTTCATTGGATAATTTCCAAAAATACAATTTCTAAGTTAAAAACTATCTATGGTTCACCGCTATCTTCGTGTTCAGTGGGTTCTGCGAGTTCATGGCTTTCAGGGTGTGTGCCGACTGTCGTAGGAGCCGTTGTCCCGTCTTCATGATGCCCTGGATCGGCTATATATAAATCGATGGAATGGTACATTTTCATTGGATAATTTCCAAAAATACAATTTCTAAGTTAGAAACTATCTATGGTTCACCTCTATCTTCGTGTTCAGTGGGTCCTGCGGGTTCATGGCTTTCAGGGTGTGTGCCGACTGTCGTAGGAGCCGTTGTCCTGTCTTTATGATGGCCTGGATCGGCTATATATAAATCGATGGAATCGTACATTTTCATTGGATAATTTCCAAAAATACAATTTCTAAGTTAGAAACTATCTATGGTTCACCTCTATCTTCGTGTTCAGTGGGTCCTACGGGTTCATGGCTTTCAGGGTGTGTGCCGACTGTCGTACGAGCCGTTGTCCCGTCTTTATGATGGCCTGGATCGGCTATATATAAATCGATGGAATGGTACATTTTCATTGGATAATTTCCTAAAATACAATTTCTAAGTTAGAAACTATCTATGGTTCACCTCTATCTTCGTGTTCAGTGGGTCCTGCGGGTTCATGGCTTTCAGGATGTGTGCCGACTGTCGTAGGAGCCGTTGTCCTGTCTTCATGATGGCCTGGATCGGCTATATATTAATCGATGGAATGGTACATTTTCATTGGTTAATTTCCAAAAATACAATTTCCAACTTAAAAACTATCTATGGTTCACCTCTATCTTCGTGTTCAGTGGGTCCTGCGGGTTCATGGCTTTCAGGGTGTGTGCTGACTGTCGTAGGAACAGTTGTCCCTTCTTCATGATCCCCTGGATTGTCTAGATACACATCGATGAAATAATACACAATAATACATTTTCATGGTATAATTTCCAAAATTAGTATTTTTAAGTTAAAAAAAAAAAAAAGATCTAAAGTTCACCGGTAATTGTGGGTTCAGTGGGTTCTGCGGGTTCATGACTTGTAACGAATGCACGGACGGTCGTAGACACCGGAACATCTGGATCTTTTGTAACTACGTAGAAACCTGCGTCTTCATCAGACCTAATCGTTCCACCCATCACATTAGATATTTTTCTAATATGACGTACTTTGTTGAGAAACTTTCGGGTCAAACGATTCGGCAGAGATCTTATTGTATACCGCGAAGTGACAATTCCTTCCTGAAAGTATTTCGTCAGATTTCCGAATCGATCAAGAGAAATTCAAGAAATTTCGAATACTCACAATGACGATTTTTTCAGTACGATCCGTGTAAACTGCCAAAGCCGCTTCATTCTTCGCATCCTGATACATCGTGAAGTCACCAACGTCGCTCATCGCCTAAAAATTCGTCAATTTTTTCGTTTACCGCAGCGATCTACCGTTTTCAATCGTTCAAACTCACCGTTGATAGTGGCTTGTAACGAATTTTTTTGTACGCATGTCGATCGCTGACTGCCGACCATACAGGCACGTATTTCGTTGCTAAGTATTGCGTGGTGGGTTTCAAATTCAGTTCAATCTCCTTGCCATTGAGATTAAGTGTGCATTTTATATTCTCGTTGGATTTTATGCTGCGTTCCATTCCCATTAGCGACATAGGAAATACTTCGTACTCAGGAACTGAGTGACAAATATTTTTGGCAACAGTGTCAAAACTACATGGAGTATGGTTTTTATATGTGTATTTTTTTGTTTTTTGTTTGTAAACGTACCCGAGTCCTCGGAGCCAAAAACAGTCAGTTTCTCATCCTTTGTCATGTCCATGTGAATATTTGCGAAAAGACCCGTGGTAGAATGTACAGCGATAAGTACAACTACGAGTATACAATACACGATGGCCTTAGCCATCTTTTTCGAGGTATTTCCGAACTTAGTTTTGTGCTGCAACTTTGTTAGCCTATCATCAATACTTCATAGAACTAATTGTACTCTCCTTATATACACCTGTCGCCGTTTTTTTTTTTTGTTTATGCAATAGAAACCGCAAGCATCGTGCGGTAAGTCTTCATGAATAAGATACCAGTCTTCGAAGCTAGATTATTAGGGCGCTTTTTAAAGTACAAGTCACGATGTTCGCTCAGAAGCATACACAATGTATATGTTTACGAAAGGAAAATTGTGAGTGAAGTCGATTTCGTCTATCTGTTATTACGGCTATTCGAAACATGCGCGAAAGCGATAATTCGAAATGGCTATTTTAAAAAACTCCTCGTGTCCTGTGATGTTTATGTTATAACTGTGTCTTAGCACAAGTTCATGTTGAATTTTGTATCTAAAGAGGATTTCCTGTATCGAACGATGAGTCACACATGATAGATCTCTGGCATGGCGCGTATATCGAAAAATTGGTGAGCCGTTTTTCATTGAAGGACGAATACAGCCGACAATTTTCCATATTGCACAGTGCGATTGGATTAATTATAGAACAGGCAATGTCGTCTGCATAGAAAACACATATTTATCATTCTAGCGCCATCGATGTTGGAGGGATTTCATTGTCATTCGTAGATTGCCGATGCCACTCGCTTTTTTTTGCCTCCGCCCATTATCGTTGTCAATTCGTCAATTTTAATAAAAATACGACGTATCATAGCCGGTTGGAAAGGGAATTAAGGCGCAGTGGATGGGTGTATGAATTGACTGTATGTTATGCTCTAAATTGTATTAAATAAGGAATCCATGTGGCAATTAGTTTTTCCATGGGACTCGGTTTTCAAGTACCTTGAAAAACGAGACTACCTGTTGTTTCAGAGAATTGTGCCACACTGCACAGTATTACTCTGATAATGTATAATTCCGCTGAAAATAAAGATTTCCACTTGGCTCGGGGTGGATATCAATGGAAAGGGAAGTATGTTACTTGTACAAAAATTGTCAATCTGCCGGATTCGACACTGGACATCCACTGAATGACAAATATGTTGCGAAATGTTGATCGCCGTGATTCTTCAGCTAACGAAATTTAAAGGGTGTTAATTAATACTGTTGTTATGTCCTGGGATTTTTTTCCAAAGGATTTTGTTGACATCTTCATCGTTCAGAGAATTAGTTAATAAAGCTTTGGACATTTATTAAAGTATGCTGCTGAAAAACATATTGTCATTGAATTATCAAACTCGAGGGTTCGATAAATGAATGATGTACCGTACAAGGGAATAAATTATCCACCGGAAATACCCGGTAGCTCAGTTCAGTAGAGTTAGGTTGACGTACGCGAGTGCCTGTACAGCGGAAAGCAACCGAATAAAACTCAGCAACCTGAGGTGTAAAAATGCTGATAAGGATATCTGCTTAACGGTCATCACGCTTGTCGAACGTAGAGCCTTGAGCACTCATGGAAAAAAAAAAAAATTTGCTTGCGGGCTGCCAAAGAAATTTCTAAAAATTCCAATTCTACTTTCAATTCTTACAATTCCATATGACATTGAAAAAAAAAAAAAAAAAAACCACGGCGGAACTGTCAAGCTTACATGTCATAGTTTCAATACCGTACGGAATTATAAGAATATAAAGTAGAATTGAAATAACAATTTTATTCTTTGGCAGTCCCTAAGCGAATTTTACTTGAGTAATGGATATTTTTTTTTTCAGTGCACGCTTGTACGATGCGTGCCACCTAATGTGTAAGCGTGGCCGTCGGCGGCAATGAGTGCACCACCTCCTGGACGGCGAATATCGATAAATTATCGATTAAATTCTCGATCAACTTATCGTTATCGTTAAGAAAAACCGGTTCTAGAGAATAGATTTCCCAGTCGACGGTATTTTCGTGGAAGATTATTGATGATAAATTAATATAAAGTAGATTATTGATGATAAAGTAACGGTAAATAAGTATTGTTACGTTCACGCGGAATAAACAACTCGCGTACTTGTTTTTTGGGCGGATATTATTAATTACAATCACCGCCACTTCACTGAGAAAAAGAATAGTATTTTCTACTATAACCAATAGTTCCCAGTAGGAACGTCTATATAGATAATTTTTTTATAGTATATATTCAATTCGTTAAATGAAAATTGTAGTTGCAACTATGATTTTTCATCATTGTCGTAACTATTAAATGTAAACGTTCCCCCTGGGAACTATTTTTTATGGTAAAAAGTCAGTATTGTTGCTTTTACTATGTAATTTTTTCTCAGTGTTGTCTCCAGTATGAACTATCGGACGTATGCTCTCTTTCAAAGTCCTATCAAGACTCTCGTCATCTCTTCAATCAATAATATGTACGCATGTAATTTGTCATACCGAGCTATTCTAGTCGTCTGTGTAACATTGTTTATCCCAGTCCATCCTCATCTCTATATTCGTTGCAATATTAAGTCATATCGTCATGACAACAGTGAAATCAAAAGAGAAATACAATAATAAGTGGAAATAACAATATACTTTCTTCAAAACTGGGAAGCTCCGACTTCAATCACTCGTAATTTTTGGAGTCTTATATTCTAAAAGGAAAACACAATAAAAGTCAACCAAATTTTGATTGCGATGGGTCTTCAATCATCGATATTGAAGGGGTGTGAATTTGCACCATTGTTACGTCCTGGGATAAAAAAAAAAAATTTTACCCAAAAAATGGTACTCTAACCATTTTTTGACGAAAATGGACTTTTTGAAAAAAAATGTTTAGATTTTTTTTGTTAATGAATTCGGTTAGGAAATATGCCACTTGAAAACAATGGCGAAGGTTTTAATTCGATTCCTTGAAATTTTTTGAAAAAAGTCCAGATTTCTGCGTTGGAAAAATCCTCAGTCGAGGAAATCCTCAGTCGAGGAAATCCTCAGTCGAGGAAATCTTCAGTCGAGGAAATCCTCAGCCGAGGAAATCCTCAGCCGAGGAAATCCTCAGCCGAGGAAATCCTCAGCCGAGGAAATCCTCAGTCGAGGAAATCCTCAGTCGAGGAAATCCTCAGTCGAGGAAATCCTCAGTCGAGGAAATCCTCAGTCGAGGAAATCCTCAGTCGAGGAAATCCTCAGTCGAGGAAATCCTCAGTTGAGGTTCTTACCAACAAAATTTTTCCAGAATTTTTGGGTTCATGAGATCGGTTAGGAAATATGCCACTTAAAAACAATGGCGGAGGTTTTAATTCTATATCTCGACATTTTTTTTTGAAGTCCAGATTTCTGCAGCTGTAGATTTCTGCAGCGGCAGAAATCTGCATTTTTTTTTTTTTCAAAAAATTTCGATATGCTATATTCTCAAGATTTCGGCGTTCATACCATATGGGCGTGAAATCCGAAAATCCCAAGTTCCATATAGCACACGGGAGGGGAATTCGAAATTTGCATCGGAAGTGAGATTCGGTTCCTTAAAAATATATTATCCGGCGATCGCGTTTCAATAGACGAAGCATTTGTCATCTATTGCCAACAATAAATAACATAAATAAACGAACCTATCGTCGGGCGTGAAGCGATCGATCGCTAGTTAATTAGTAAAGATTAGAAATATTTATTAAAGTATGTTGCTGAAAGTAACAATTATAAGAAAAACATATCATCATTAAAGTAATGAAACTCGGAAGTTTCATAATAGTAATTTACGATATTAGTGCGATAAAACTTTTTCTGATGACCGTGAATTTGCAGCGCGAGCGCGCAAAGTTTTTCGCACGAGCTTCGTAATAAATTGTACTTCACAAGGTGTGAAAAATTAGGGTTTTTCGCTCGCTAAGCGTGCGTAAAACAGCATTTTTCGCACGGAGTATAAGCAACAGATAATATACCGGAGAAACGGATAAATTATTCATCGGAAATAGCAGGTCGCTGTTCAGAAGAGTTAGGACGATGTACGTGAGTGACTGTACAGCGGAAAGCAACCGGATAAAATTCAGCAACCTGACACGTAAAAATGCAGATAAGGATATTTGCGTGACGCTCATCACGCTTGTCGAAAACAGGACCTTGAACACGCGGTTGGACGGCGCGTGTCACGATGTGCCTAATGTCAAGCGCGGCCGTCAGCACTGATAAGCGCAGCGCCTCCAGGACGGTGAATACCGATTAATTATCGATCAGCACTATTATCGAGGAGAAAAATGATTGTAATATTGAATGTTGAGATGGATGAAAAACGGTTCACACAAACTAAAATTACAATGTTGTACGGTGTGAAATGTTAAATTTTTTCTTAAAACAGCTGTTTTTTTAAGGTAATCGTCTGCGCAGAGATTTTGAAATTCTTCCATAGGTGTTGTGCGTACTTCGCAGCTGAAAATGTTGCTTCGCTGTAAATTACAACTACATCGGTGTTTGAAGTCCAAAGATAATCAGGGATGCGGACGTCTCGGGGACCAAATAATTTTCCAAGCCCTTCGCAGTTGAAAATTATCGTGTAGCTCCGATTTATTTACTTCAATATGCATAATTAACTATATATATCAACTACAAACTAATCGTAAGTAAATATGAGTAATCAAAAGCAACATTTTGTACATTAATATGTAGTCACGGAGAGCGAAGCTAATAGGCACTTTTTTTTTTAAATTTAATAGACGCTTCCCTTTGAAAGATCAACATTGACGCTAATTTTTGATATTGCACAGCGTGATGCTGTTTATTATACGATAAGCGTATATCGTCCACATAGAAAAGATACTGTAATGTCGATTTTATGCCATCGATTTCATAGAGCATTAATTGTCGCCAGTGGATTGTTGATCCCGTTGTTTTCGCTGATTTGTTTCTTCGTCACTCACATTCTCGTCGTTAAATCGCGAATTTTTACGGCAATACGACTCATCCAAGGTTCAACTACGTTCGGCCGTGCAGAGAGGAATTCTCGCATGTCTGTCATCAAATAAAAATCGTCACCTCCGACAATAGCCCAATCACGGTCATAATAAAAACATTTTATTGTCAACGAACAAGATCATCTTTAAGCGGAAGACGCTGCACATTGGATAAATTTTATACTACTAACAGGATCATCTTCGCAAGAGAACCTTGCTTTGAAAGGTTGATATGATTGTTTTGTCTTGTCTTATGTTGTGTCATTTGTAAACGCATTGTTTCTTCTTGTTACAGTACTGAAATATGCGATATGTGTGATTAAATTTATTGTACACAGTTTGAGTTATATAAATAATATGGAAATTCGTTTTATTGTCCCATATATCGTGAACCAACCTTGTTAGTACCACATTGTGAACCTGGCAGAGGGGCTCGCTTGCTTCGAACACATCCATTAGAAACTTCGTCCCTGCAGCCCTTTGCCTCGCATGGACCCATTTTCGACGGTAGCTGCTCGAATCGTCAATAATGAAATTAAAAGTCTCGCGATTATCAACACACAGTCGGAAATACCTGATTATTAACGTACTTTGCACGATTCCGAATAACCTTCGTTTTGACATTGTTTGTCCATCGTCAACGCCCCGCTGGGCAACACCTTGTTGACCGAGTTCAGCGACAGTGGCTTGTTGAGGAGACACTCGGTGTTCTTGGGTCTGATATTTCATCAATTACAATGATTACTTAAGTACACCTGTCATCAATCATTAAGAATTGAAATTATAATATATTAACTCACGCGAAGATGTGAGAATAAAATTTTTTGCTGCAGTCGGACCACTCGAATTTCGGATTATCGTTCGTCGATTCACGATCCTCCGAATGGCAGTCGGCGTTTTTGTCATAGCCGTGATTGTCCTGAACAAGAAACCTAAAGTTTGAAGTAACAATTACATCACTCACTAATCACATATCGGCAAAAGCAAAGTAATTTTAACTATCAAACTCACAAATGTTCAGGAGTAAATAGCCCGTCGTAATGCATAATCATGGTATTGCTAAGTGTTTTCGTTCTCGTTGGGTTGCGTGACGAAGAACAAAACGGCCTCCGATTAGCGTATCCTGATGTGACAATCGTAATTTTTTTTTTTTTTTTTTTTTTTTTAGCTGAACCGTTTAAACTTATCATGGAATTAATAGGGAGTACATGAATTTTCGGTGAGTTGCAGACTCACCAGATACAGGCATAATACACCGGCAAAAATCGGTCTTATCCGCTAACAAGGCCATACTGTGGGGGTTGAAAAGAGAGATTGGCATGAGTGTACGTCATGCCAGACGTTTAATTGATAATGAAACTTACGCAGTCATCGCGACAATTATGTCGTATCGGTTCATGGGAAACCTGGCGCGTTCTTTGTAGAAATGTCTTCCCATTTTCGATAATACACTGTCCAAATTACTGATGACACGCTCCCCGGCGTTCTTAGCGATGTATGGGGTTGCCATGTCATCCTGTTATAACGAGGACACAGAGTGTTGAAAGTATTAAACAAAGTTCGCACCGAAATTGATACGTAGGTGAGAGCGTGGCAAAATGGCACAGCGGGACAAAACGGGTTAATGACACAAAAAGCAATTGTCCAATAACTTTCGGATGGTGGCGATGGTGGTGCGTGGGGCAAAAAACGGATTTAAAAACCAGGCTCAAAAAATCGGATGTACCGTTGTGACAAAATGGGGCATCCAAAAATTGTTACAATATCGAGTTTTGCCCTCACTGTCCCGTTTTACCCCGCTGTGCCACTTTACCCCGGGTCTCCCCTATTAACTCACCGCGGCAATGATTATACCAGCAATGTTCAGACGGATTTTCGGCTTATCAAGTGTCCTGTAGATCAAGTCCATTCCGTTCCAGAAAGCCAAGGTGTTTCTCAGAACTTGAGTTGTAGTACGATCTCTGGAGGTTTTATGTTAATGCGTTAATGAATTGCGCGCGTCAACGCATTCCTAACTTTTTTTTTTTTTTTTTTTTTACTGGAGATAATTTACCTGACGACGCTGCGATCGAGAACAATCAACATTTCTGGGTAAAATGTTTTTTGATCATTTCGTATTTTTGTAACTTTTCGGTCACCTCCGTTGGCTTTTGCCCGTTTCTCTCTTTCATGATCATCTGCCTCGAGCAGATATAGATCAATGAAATAATAAATTCTTTTTGTATAATTTCCAAAAAATGCTGTTTTTACGTTAAAACTGTCTCACAGTTCACCTTGAATATTGTATTGAAGGTTGGAGGGAGCTGCGGCTCCAAACATGGAAATGAATGTAACTGCGTAGAAACCCATATCATCCATAGAAGTAATCGCTCCGCCCAATATATCGGATGTGTCGGTAATATCTACTTCTTTCCTGAGCTCTCTGATCAAACGTTTCGGCAGAGATCTTATCGCGTACCATGAAGAGATAGTTCCTTCCTGAAAGTATCGCGTCAAATTTTTTGTATGATTCTAAAGAAATTAAAGAAATTCCAAATACTCACAATGACGATTGTTTCAGTGGGATCGGTGTAAACTGCCAAAGCTATTGCATTCTCCACGTCCTGATACATTGTGAATTCACCAACGGTCTTCATCGCCTAAAAATCCGTCAAATTTTACTTTACACCGGAAAAAAAGGTTTTGGTAATATCAAACTAAGCCGCTGTTGCGGGTGGCGAAGGAAATGTTTGGTCGATTCAAAGAAATATTTAGTCGATTGAGCGCACATTCGGTTGTTTGATCTGACATTTAGTTGATTGAACGGATATTTGCTTGCTTGATCTAATATTTAGTTGATTGAGCGCTTATTTGGTTGTTTGATCTGATGTCTAGTTGATTGAACGCATATTTGGTTGTTTGATCTAATGTTTAGTTGCTTCAACGAATAGTTATTTGAATTGAACATGCATTTTTTTTCGATCGACCAAACATTTCCTTCGTCACTCGCAACCGCAGCTTAGTTGACATTTTTTTTTTTTTTTTTTTCAGTGTACCAAAGCGATCTATCGTTTTCCATCTTTCGAACTCACCGCTGTCAGCGGCCTGTAAAGTATGTCTTTGGACGTATGTTGATCAGTGACAGCCGACCATACTCCGGTGTATTTCGATGCTAAATATCGCTTGGTAGGTTTCAAATTCACTGTAAATTCCTCGCTGTTGACACTAAGTGTGTAGATTATATTCCTGTTGGATTTTCGGCTCCGTCTCATTCCCGTTAGCGACATAGGAAATACTTTGTACAGAGGGTCTGAGTAAAGAATATTTTTCCAAAATTACGTTTGCGTCAAAATTACGTGACGTATGCTTTTTATGTCAGCACTCTGATGAGAACGTACCATGGGCGAGGGAGCCAAAAACCGTCAGTTTCTCAGCCTCTGTCATCTTGGTGTGAATATTTGAGGAAAAAGCCGTGATAGAATGCAGAGCGATAAGCAGAGATCCGAGTATAGAATAGACGGAGACTTTGGCCATTTTTTTTTTTTTTTTTTTTTCAAAGATATTTTCGAACAACTCAGTTTTAGCCTGCAACTTCGTTAGTATATTATCGATAATTCTCCGAACTAATTTCACTCGGTTTATATACGCTTGTTGCCGTTTTTTTTTTTTTTTTTTTTTTTTTTTTTTTTTTTTTTTTCTGCGCAATAGAAACCGCATGCATCGTGCAGGTAAATCATTATGAAGAAGATACCAGTCTTCGGAGCTAGATTATCGGGGCGCTTTTCAATATACAAATCACGACGTTCATTTAGAAGCATAGAAAATATATGTTTCAGAGGGGAAAAATGTCAGGAAAGTCGACTTTGTTTGTCCACTGTCACGGCTGTCGGAGACACGAGCGAGTGCGATAATTCGGAATGACGTGTTTTAAAACTTCCTTGTGGCCTTGCGATGTTTAGGTTAAAACGGTGACTTTGCATGACTTCATGTTGAATATTGTATCTAAAGAGGGTTTTCTGTGTACGATGCATGACTCACATGCACAGCTCGCATGTCGAAAAATGTATGCTTCATTTCCTACTTCAGGCAATTTCATTGGAAGTCGAATATCGCCGACGATTTTCCGTATTGCACAGTCAGATGTCTATTGTAAAATAGGCAATGTCGTGCGTGTGGAAAACACCTTTCCGGCATTTTCGCGCCACCTACTTTGAATTGATTGTCATTGTCCTTCGTAGATTGTCGATATCGCCCTTTTTTACCCAATCGCTTTTTTGCCTCCGCCATTGTCGTCGTTAGTTCGCTAATTTTATGGAGGTACGACGAATCAAAGGGCGGTTTGAGGGGGATTTGAATTGAGAGCTTAATACGACCTCCCCAAAACATTTGACTAAAATATCGCATTGTTAACGAACAAGTGAATCTTGTTTCTTGAACATAAGTTTCGTGGATACTTCGCAGTTTCGAATATTGCTTCGCTGTAAATTTCATTTAAATTTGTAAAGCCCGTTGAAAAGTCGCGCCTCGAATTCCCCCAAAAGTGACCACAGTCACTCCGAAAGCCGACTGCGGTTATCCAAAAGGCGTCCGTAATTACCCGAAAAATTCGACAATGGCGATCAATGCAAAGATTCTTATAATCAACGAATGGACCACTTATTTTTTTTATTTTTCTTCCTTACATGCCACTATTTTCAAAGAATACTTCACGAAGTATTCGCTAACCAATCCATATCAATTCGAAAAATGTTGCGTGACCAAAAAAACTGGAAATGATTCTTAGTGACCCGAATTCCTCCATTCTCCCCTAATCGTGAAAGACTCCGACGCATTCGCTAATCCCCGATGCAGTCTTAAGCCTCGCATTCATAATTACAGTTGTAACAATCGGCGTCGTATTAAAAAAAATTCTATTCGTCCTTAATTCCTTAGATTCATGCGTTTCCGTCGCGAGCTTAATTGTTTCGACGTTGAAATCGAGCCTTGCAATATAGCTGAGGTCTGGTTTGGCTTTGTCGTAAAGAAGATATCACTTTCTTCCCGTTCGGAAACTGCTTCTGCAGTGTCATCGGGTCTTCCCCTTCGGGCATGCCGTTTGGCCCGTGCGGTGTCACTTTAAAACCTTCGAGTCGCCGCTTCCCGAGCGGCAGACAGGGGCGCTGACCCGCTAAGGCGAACTAAGAGAAGCAAAAAAAAAAAAAAAAAACGAAAAAAAGGGAGAAGAGGAAACACAAGCATGAAACGATTCGGTCAAACGAGTCAAGCGCACGTTAGCTACGGTCCTAATCATCATTCTAATTAGTCTCCGGTAACCCAATCCTCCCAGGGGGTGTCGGAGTGTCTTTGGCTTCCCAGCCTCGGCACCCTTGCGCAACCCCAAACCCATTCCCATTATCTTTCTCTCTTTTTTTTTTCCCTATCGCCTCCCCTTTGTTTCTATCTTCGTATTTCGACCTATCGGCAAGACGAATTCGTGTCAGAGCCTTCTTATCTTTCCTCTCGATTTTCTCACCTTCGTTCGGTACTGCCGACGAGCTCGGACCTTCTCGTCTGATCTCCGAGCTACTCGAGTTCCTTCTGTAGACGGTGAAACGTCTCTCGAGTTAATCAGTCCGACATTTCATTTGCTGTCCACATTGACAATAATTTATATTTTTATTTATTTATTTAGTTTGAGGGATAAACATTGGTACTTACATACAAGAATAAAAATTAAACGAGTAAATAGTGGAAGCGCTGCAGTCAGAATAATATCACCAGATCGCATCTAAATGTAAAGCTAGCTAAAGTATATTTCATCGTTTCATTGAATCATTCTTAATTAACAACACCGATTATATTTGTCTTTGGTAGCCAGGATTATTCAGGGATAAAAGTCATTCGAAGACAAGAATTCGCCGCTCCGCAATTGCTCTAAAGTGAAGTGCAACATGCTAACAAAACGCAAGATCGTTTTCCATTTTTCTCAAAGTGGTTTGATGATTTTGGAAAAAAATTATCAAGAGCCAACTCGGCCTGACGATGCCAAAGTTGGCTCTTCTCAATTTTTCCCCAAAAGAACAATACTCGTTGAGAAAAATTGAAAACGATTTTGGTTTCATTAGCATATTGCACTTTATCTTAAACCTCACTGACCGATAGTCCGAAATGCACTATTTACCCGAGGGTATTGGCGAGTTTCATGAGTCGTCTATGGGATAGTTAATCTTGCTCCGATTAATATTATGTATTTTGTTTTATCGTTGCATGAAAAATGAACGGTGTTCGAAGTTCCGATAAATCTCATACCAGCGACTAGTCGGAGCTCGGTGAACGTGAGCGGGGCAAAACGAAACCCTGGAGAATGAAGAATGCCATGTTATTGAGTTGCAATGAGACTGTTTGCTTTTCTATGTCACGCGAAAAAAACAGGTAAAAGCAGTCCGTTTTGCGCCGCTCTGCCGTACCGGAGGCAGGCGGAAAACTGTCATCAACACGGAAGCTGCAATAGGAATTGAAGTTTTCGTTGTCTTATTCGCGATAGTACAAAAGCACCGAGACGTTGCGGGATGCCGTGTACCAAGCTGAGAACGGAGGGAAAATCCTGTTACCGCTCACGTCACCTCAGACTTCGGTCTCCACGCTGTTGATTCTGCCTCTGCCATGAGCTCTGCCCACCCCCACCCCCCCCCCCCGACGACCACCCATCTAAGTTTAACAATTAACGCCGACTAGGGAAAAATAAATTAATTGCTCGAAGGGATGCGAAAGAGCTAAAACTCCGACTCCCTCGTTTCTTGCTTGCCTGACGCTCCCCTCATTCCCCGAGCTGTCCTGCATTGTCGGGAAGAACGTTTCGCCCGATCATCGTACCACGAAAAAAAGACCTTGCCTCGTTGGTTAGCCCCGGTGACTTCACCGTTGGGGTCTTCTACTTTCGTTTCTTTCGTTATTTTCCACTGTTCGTTGTTACGACGCTTTTAATATATTCGTTAGGGCGGATGAGGGAGAGGAATTGCGTGGCTTATTGATAAGAATTAAGTAGTTGCCAGCGAATCGGTTGGTTCGGACATTCAAATTAATTTGTTGGGTGAACAAATTAATTGGTTAGCCCTAGAAATTTCATGGTCTGACTAAATATTTTCCGCCACCACTTTATTTTGACGAACAATTTATTGTCCCGAACACTTTGGTGTCCGAGACAATTTATTAAACCAGACAATGTATTGAACCCGATAATTTATTAACCGAGACAGTTTAACAACCCAGACAATTCATTGTTCCAGATAATTTATTAAACCAGACGATTTATTAACCCAGACAATTTATTGTCTCAAACAATTTATTGATTCAGACAATTTATTGTCTCAAACAATTTATTGATTCAGACAATTTATTGTCTCAAACAATTTATTGATTCAGACAATTTATTGTCTCAAACAATTTATTGATTCAGACAATTTATTGTCTCAAACAATTTATTGATTCAGACAAATTATTGTCTCAAACAATATATTGTCCCAAACAATTTTTTGGTCCAACCGACTAATCGACTGGCCCCAACTGTTGTCTTGAACCAAGCAACATAATTTGCGCGGAACCAATATACCCCAGGCAGTTGGCCGGTACAACTAATTATTTTTCTCCGTGTTATGTGCTATTTAGTGCGTTTTATAATATCAATTGTTTAATAATATAATATCAATTATTAAAAATGCGCTACACACCGGCGACGTACGACGGGGTGAATGTACGTTTCAAGTATGTGCCGATGTAGTTCACCGAGCAGTTACATGCCCAACGTGAAGCCCGCTCACAGTCGAGTCAGCCTAATAGCATCGATCGGGCACTTTTAATCCATTGATGAACTACCCCGGCCCTCCGGCCGATTTTACCCCGTTAACCTGGGTCCCTTCACAGTTCGTGCTTAACAGCTTCTCGTATGTGTATTGCGACACGCTCCCGCTGAGCCGCGTATCAAACTTTCACACCAACGAGTCTCATCTACCGTGGAATACGCGAATAGGACATTTTGCGTTTACCCTCGTCGCACATGCCTTTTTCGACTCTCTTGCTTCCCGACGAGTAATTTGACACCGAAGTTGGAAAAAGTGTCAAACTGCCGAAACACTCGCGGACCTTCGCCACGTCGACGGAACTTTTCGAAAAAGGTTTCATCAGCGATCGCTCCGAGAGAACCGAAATGTAGCTAACTTTGATCATAGTCCAGGTAGATTTTATTTATGCTCTTGCCGTCGAAGTTCTCGAATTTCTTCACTCCGAACTTGTTAATTATTCCAACGGAAATTATTGCACGAGTGTATTCTCATAGATCGCTAAAAAAAAAAAAAAAAAAAGAAATCGTCGATGTAGATTTCACCGAGTGAAACATGCAAATTGACTGAAATCCCTTTATCGTTCCGCCAAACAAGCGATAGGTCGCCTCCAAAGGGGAGGCGAAGGGTGAGTTTGCATCTGCCTATCCGAACCCTCCGGTACATCGACAACGAAGACGACAAGGGCGACGACGACTACGACGACGACAAATTCCTCAAATATTTATCTCCCTCGTCTTCGCTGCGCCAACACACACCGGCCTTTCTTGCTTCCTTCGTCACCCTCCTCGAGTGTCCCGTTTTTTTCTTTCTTCTTCTTTATTTTTTACCCCCGTTCCGTGCCGTCACAGAGACGTTGCGTGACTGCGCCCAGTGTGTCAATCCTCGATGACTATAGACGTATGACAAATACCTCCCTTATCGAGGTTGTCAAAGCTAAAATGTGAAACGCTCCTGACAAAAGTTACCCGAAATAGAGGAAAAACGTTTTTTCCCTTCGGAACGGACCAACGGCGCGAGGCATCGATGGGCTTCCTTGGATTCTTGCTCTTCTCTTGTTGAACTCGTTAATCGTTCGGAGCTCATTACCCTTTTTTCGTGATTTTTCCCTACCGGAAGTCGAACCGCGTGACCGAAAAAAATTAGACGATCCGACGTTGACCCGGAAGGGTCCACGAACTCTTCCACCGCCCTTCATAGCGCATTGATATGAGCGACTTGTAGACCCAGCCGTGGTCCTGCAAAGATCAAATCGAACATTCAAAACGCTCCTGACAAAAGATCTCTGAGATGGAGGGAAGACGTTTTTCGCTTCCGGAACGGACCAGCGCAATCCGTCATCGACGGGCTTCCTTCGATTCATGCTCTTCTCCTGTCGAATTCGTTAATCTTTCGAGTCTCGTTAATTTTTTGTTTCGTGATTTTTCCCAACCGGAAGTTGAACCGCGTGACCGAAAAAAATTAGACATCGTCCAACGTTGCGTTGAAAAGCGGGCCAACGATCCTCCCGGATCCACGAACTATCCCTCCGCCCTTGATGGCGGATTGATATGAGCGACGTGTAGACCCACCGGTGGTCCTCGCATGGGGGTTGAATTTTAAAACTACCCCCGAGGGAGCTTGCAGTTCCTGGCGTCGACGTCGACGCTCTTGGTGTGGGGTCGTCGTACAGCCCTAGCGCGGTAGTGGCGGTGTCTCACGAAATCAGGCAATTCGTGATCCTGTTCTCGGTCGTGGAGGTACACGTCCCACGGGGCTCGAAGTCGATAGCTACTGTACAGTGGAAAGTGGATGTCCCCGGTGTGCTCCTCGTGGATAGGTTATTCTTCTTGAATCGAAAGGAAATTTCCCGTCAAGGTACCAGTCGGCGGGGCGGCCCTTCATACGAGCGAAACGATTAGCTTATAGCAATTTCGATTGGCTCTATTCTAATCCAATTGTAGTCTGAAAGGAAGCGCGTTGCCGAGAGCGTGTCAAAACAACACGAGACACCCATTAGTGAGTGTGTTGCACACATTAGACGTGTCGAAGGAAAACGGTTGCACTATACGTCAGCAGTATCAAATGTACAACACGGTTTTGACTGAATTGGTGAAATAAACCCTTTTTATAACATCCATAAAGTGTGTTGAATTCTTGTGAATAAACCGCAACAACACGTCTTATCTAAACACGAAACACATAGTACGTGTGTTTGCACCTGTTGGCCGTATTGAAACGAAACGGTCGCACTGTACATCAGCAATATCAGCCGCTCAACACGCTTCGTACCGTCTTATTAATACAAACGTTTTTGATAACACGCGTAAAGTTTGTTGATTTAATGCGCATAAACCGCAACAACACGCTTTATTTGATATATACACTACATAAGCTACACCCTTTATGAAACAACATTAACCGACAACAAGTCTGCAGACATATACAGTTCGCGGATAAAGATGGCGCTAACGGTTATCGCAAGTGGTCTGGTATCTATCAAGTTTCACTATGCAAGAATCCAACCCCGATTGGAATGCCAGTTGAAACAGCGCGCCTGTTTCTAGGGTGTGTATATTGCATCGTCTTTTACGTTGCGTATTACAATTACAATCGATAGGGAAAAATTCTATTCCGGGAGGGTTTGTTCCACTGGCAGAGAACAACTTTACCCTCCGCGATCCGTCGAGGCTGAGCTGCATCATGAATCTTTAAAGGAGACCCAGCAGGTTTTCCAAAGCCCATCTGTATCAACTAGCTCGAGCGTCTAATTCCCGCAGAGCGTCATCGATACTGACCGAGCTACCGTCGGTAGGGGTGGAGCGGAAGCCGGAGGAGCCGAGGCTTGAGGGACCAGAAACTGGGGTGGGTTTACTGAACCCGAAGGCATCGGGCCTGAAGCGATTCCAGGGTCATTTCCATTCGGCCCTTGCAAAGTGGGATCATTTCCCGTGAGACCGGAGGGCTCGGCACGTACGCGGCTCACGGCTTTCTCTCGGCTACCCGGTGGCACAGCTGGCCAATGGGGCTTTCCACGTTAAGGGCGCAGGACGACCACCGGTTACCTACGGTACCTACGTCGGCGTTCGCGCGCGCTCATCCAGTGTCATCGGCACTCGAGGCTCCGGGACAGACTGGAATTACGATGATCAAGGATGATATGCCCACGGGGGACATTCCTCCCAGAACAAGACTATTCACCTTCGATACTTGGTTCTTCGACGTTGTATAATCGCACGAGACACAGAAGCCGAACCTCATCCGCCCCCACCGACCAAGACGGGGTCGCATCTCCATACCAAATGTAATCCTAACCCAGTCGTTACCACGGAGACTCTGCGAGACGTGCTCCTCGACACGGAACTAACTACTGATGCTGGTGTCTTTACATCGTTGGTTCTTTTCTGGGGTTTTTTTTTTTCATCTCCGGTGTCCTCCATCTTATCTAGTAGCTCGACCGAGATTTTAGCTCTCCTTGGCAAAGTTATGGCCATTTGGCGACTCGACCCAATTTGCATCGTAATAGGGTTGCAAGGGATCGTTTTACCACCCGAACCGGCATGGTCGCTATATTTCTGAAGGGAATCTCCGGGATCTCCGCGTGAGCGATATCAAGCTGTTTTATACAACGGAGGAACACGGTTTAATATCCTCTTGGGATTATTAATTTTAGGAGAAAATCCGATCTGGAAATCTTTGTCATTGAATTATGGGGGAATACTATTTTGATGGGTCAAACCAGAAGGGATCGATGGATAGGTGGTCTTCCTTTTGAAATGTGTGTGTTTTTTTTTCCGAAGTAATTTATTGCATCGATGAATTTTTTTATTTCAAGTGAAAATTTTGATGACGGCATGAAGGTTTACGCATGCTTGGTAATATGGACCATGGAGAACCAACAATGAAACTTCGATAAGAATCTCTCGGCAATGATTCGAACAGTGACAGTTGGATTCAAGTCTGAGTACAGAACTTCAAGTTCTTATGGAAACGGAGTCAATTTTAGAATCGTAACGTAGATAAAAGGGTGGTCCATACTAGACAGCTACGGGTGGTCTATCAAAATCATGGCGTCCGACGTTTTTTAGTCTAATAAGGAGCAAGGTTTCATACTTAACATGGCTCAATTGTTATCGATAAAAGCAAGTGAACGATGTTTTTGATTCTTTTTTTTTTGTATCACCACGTACTGGTCCATGTTATCACGTCGGTCCACATTCACAACCTTCACTCTATCGCAATGGAATCTAAGTGGCGGATACTGCGAACAAAATATTGCAAAGCTCGTGTTCATCCTCTTCGTTATAAAGATTCGGAAACTGACAATTGCATTCAAGTGTCTAGAGATCTTCGATTTTATATGGAAACGGAGTAAATTTCACTGTCATAACTTAAATGAAAGGTTGGTCCACAATCTAATAAGGAGCAAGGTTCAACACTTGAAAGACCTCACTATTATCGATAAAAACAAATGAACGATGTTGTTGATCCTTCTTTTTGTGTCATCACATACTGGTCCATCTTACCACGTCGGTCCACATTCACCACCTTCACTCTATCACAATGGAATCTAAGCAGCGGACACTGCGGACAAAAGATCGGAAAGATCGTGGTCGTCCACTACGTTGATGAACGTCCCTTTGAGACGATTTAATATGTCGAAACGAAAGGGTTGCCCTAGCTCCTGCAACCGACATGAAAATCTTGATCCCAAGTGGTAAATTCGTTGAAGATCGGCCGAAGAAGATCCGCGAAGGGGAGGAGGACCCCTCCACACCCGCGTCTTCCACGCCGCCCGAGGATCCTCACCGCTACAGTTAAAGACCGGCTGTTTCGGAGTCTCCTGAAGACGAAAACGGGGGACGGCAACCTTTAATTATGCTAAGTAACGTCTTTGGGATAGAAACTCGTCGTCGGGGGAAGGCACACTGCAGCGGTCATAATATTTAATCACTACTCGTTTATTCTACCCTGAAAGCGGGTGCGTCGCCCGTTCCTCCGAGGCATTACGAGGGAAACCGGTGGCTGGAATTCAATCGTCCTGTATCCCAAAATTCCCTCCGACACTGCGCTTAAACTCCGCGGATATCTGAAAAAATTCCCGAAGCAATTTTTTTTTAGTCACTTCTTTCAAATCTTTCGTAACGATTCTGTTTATTTATTTATTGTTCTATTTTTTTTTTTTCTGGAAATAAATATTTTACGGGTCGGCGTTTCTTTACGACGACTTTCGAGGGGACAATAATTTTTCGGTCCCCGACGATTCCAGCCAACCCCCCTCTTTCTCTCCCCCCCGCCCCCCCCCGTCTTCAGTTCCAACCCTTCCGATCTTGAAGATTATACAACAAACGAGCGAGGCGGTGAGAAGGAGACGCGAATAGAAGTGCGAAGATAGTAAATGGGGTGCAGAGGCGTTCTATACGCCACCCCGCTAAAACCCACCCCCAACTCCGTCGCTACTTCTCGCCGCTCATCCCTCCGTTCCGAACGGCAGCGCGTGGTGCACGAGACCGAGAAATCTCGCGGAGGCATTTGTTGCTCCGCGGACCAAATTTATAGAGTCGGATTGACGCGAAGAACCTGCCGACGTTTTACGGTATGTCGTGCTTTTTTTCTTTTACTTGAGTCGCTCGACAAAATTTACAATCTCGATAGATCGGAAACAAAAAATTCACTGCGAACATTGAAAATCGAAAGATTTTTTATTTTATTTTTTTTGTAAACAATAAAATGTAAAAATTATCTAGAAAATGTATATATATATATATATATATATATATATATATATATATATATAATAGGGTAAGTCAGTGAGATATACTGGAAAAAAAAATTTGTTTGAAAATCAATAAACGGTATTGAAAGCTTTTTTAGATAAACTGTTTCTGAAATTTTATAGATATGTGCGTTGCAATTTTGCAGTTAAAATTTGTATTTTTAATGAAAATTTTTGTAAATTTCAGACAAAAGATTTGTAATTTTAATATCTTGTTTTTTTTTTTTTTTAATTTCACAATAAAAGTCCATCAATGTTCATGTAATGTAAGTAACGTACGCAAGTTTCCAATTTCCACTGCAGTAAATTTACAATTCATTTGATTACAATTCAAATTCAACAATTCAAAGTAAATTTACAAATCATTAAGATTCTATAAAGTTAACCCTCCAATTTTCATTGTCAAAAAAAACTCCTGCCCACATCACTCCGACTTGCCCCATTTACACTGCGAGATTGGTGTCAGTTACACAGTTAGGTCAGTTGCATAGTTTGGGCTTGATCGGTGACTGCGAGAATAGGGGATTGTCTTGGGTCGGGTTGAGTTCGAGAGACCGGGATTTAGAAAAATGAATAAAAAATTCGCAAACAATGTTGACAATGTTGACAATGTTTTCGCGCAATACTTCGACGAAACTCGATACCGCGTATCGAGGATCTTCGATATAACTTTCCGCCGCTTTTTCATTAGAGCCTCACGATAATTCATCGATTCGCTCCGCTCGAGTAAAGAGCGCCGCCTCAGCTGCCTTGGTTCTTCTATTCTTTCGTAGTCTCCCCCCCACATTGGTGTTTTTTTTTTTTTTCTTTTCATTCCAAGCGTTTTACCACCGACGATCCAGCTGCGTATACCCTTGAATCGGCGCATCATAAACCAACGACTGTGACCTCATCCCTTGATTTCTCTCCCTTCCTATTTCCGTCTTTCGCTCTCGATGTCTTTCCTTCTTACTCGCCGTCCTTCTATCCGAGACTGGGTTTCCCTTACACTGCGGCACGCTCGTAAGGGTGTCCCGGCGATGGTTCCAATTTTTTCTTTTTTTTTTTTTTTTTTTTCTGTCGCCCGGTATATTTGATTCCACCCTTGTAATAAACCCCCGCCTAGGGTTGTCGGCTGCCGGGAATCCCCGTCGGTGGGCTCACGCCTCACTACATGTCATATCGACACCTCCGCCCAACCCAACCCGACCTCCGGAGTCCCGGCGAAGCGAACTACCAACCCCTGCGGGTCGGCGAGGTGACTGCTAGGTAATTTGCTCTCGTATTTTCGTCTTCGAGCTACCCGGCCTTCTCGACCCCCAAACCCCACCCCCACCCTGTTATGCACACGCATGAACGAAATTCCGCGATACGAGGAACGGGGAGCTGTAGCCGAGGGGTTGCAGAACAAACAGCCTGTGTCGCTGTGCAATTTTACTGTGCGTTCTAAAATCCATTTTGGGAAAAGTGGCGATTTTGTGCATTTGAAAAAAAAAAAACAAAAAAATCTATGTGTCTGGCAATCGTGGAGGTTTAAAAGAAAAGATTCATACAAGAGATGATGAGGCGAGAGTGGCACACCATGAATAGGCGAAGAGATTATCACTATAATTATTATAATATTAAGTGTAATCATATATAAATAAAATTGCTTAATAAATTTATTACGCTTTTCTGCCAAAATAACATTCAAAATTCTTTTTTCTTCTTAAATTATTTTAATTAATTAGTCCTCTCGTACAAAATTAATTGATTTATTTTAAAGATAAAAACCGATCTGGCTCAAACCGATATACTTTAAAGAATAAATGATATTATGATTATTTTTTTAATCTACATGTGTGAGAATCGTAGAGGTTTAAAACAAAAGATGCATACAAGAGATGATGACGCGGGAGTGACACACAAGGAATGGGAGAAGCGAGGGTCAGTTGGACGGAGAATCGTATTGCGTGGAGACTGCTCTGCAAAACAGATTAAGCTCTTTAAATAATATAAATTATCGTTAATGCTCGTGATTCACTACATTGTCCGCTTGCTGATGGCGTTACGAAGACGTCGAGATGTTTATGGTGTTCCATGGAAATAAATACATACAGTGTGTTAGGGGCGAGCGGGGCAAAATGGGAAAGTGGGGCAAAACAGGACAGCGGGGGTAAAACTCAATTTTTCAATAATTTTTGAATGCCCCGTTTTGTTCCAACGATGCATCCGAATTTTTAACACTGTTTTGCCCCACTTATCATCACCGCTATCATCGAAAAGTTATTGGAAAATTGCGTTTTGTCCCATTATCCCGTTTTCTCCCACTGCCCCATTTTGCCCCGCTCTCCTCTAATTGGGGAAGTTGTAAAATTAACTTTTTCACGATATTATTGGAGGGTGATGAAAAATGCATAAAAAATCACGATAAAGGAATGAAACTTGTTTGTAATTTTTTTTTTGTGTGTAAAATCAAAATTTCAGACAGTCTGAATCGCGATCGCATGATTCGATGCAATTTTTTGCGACGAAGACGAATACGATTTAAATTTGGGCCTGTCATCGAGTCTGATTATGGTAATTGTGGATTTTTTATATTTCATTTTCGGCACGGAATTACATTTTGAGACATGGATTCTTTTTTTGAATAAAAAAAAAAATGGTCATTGTCGTACCGTGGAATGACATTCTTTTTTTTCGAACGGAACCGTGGATGTCCCGGTGCGACGGGCCTGACGCCGTGATATATGAGTGAACACAGGCGACGAAGCCCCGGTCGGCACGGCGACGAAGATCAGTCGGTCCGAATGGCTCAGACGCCCTCGCTATGCCCTAATCGTATTTGGTCCGCCTCCAATCCGCGGAACTCCTTCGTTCCCGTTCGCCGTTGAGACACGTCGTTGTTATACCTCCTTTGGTTTCTTCTCGGCAATCTCGTTACCGTCGTCGGTATCGAAAGCCTTATTAGATCCAGCTCACGGCTCGACTCGCTAGCGAAACGAGAGATTCGAGAAAATCAGCGTGAATCGATCAAATGTGTTTTTTTTTTTTTCGTGAAACAAACATGAAGAGTTCGAATGAAACTTAATTCACCCGAAGCAATAAATTTCATTTTATTTCAATGAATTACGTCGATTTTGACAAAAAAAAGGTTTCATTGATTTCAGTCTTTGTTTCTTCTCAGTGGATCGCTCACAGAACCGCAATTCCAACAGCGACACCTCGAAACCAAAATTCAACCCTAAATCGCAAAGTACCGCAAATCGGGTCCGACGCTCTCGGAGCGCGTCTCTTCCGGAGCCTGTAATTTTTACAATTACCCCCGGATCGCTACAAAACCTCGACAGACATCTGGTACGGGTTCCGACGTATCGATTTCACTACAAACAAGCATGAAAATATTAATTTTTCGCAGAGCAGCACAACGACAAAGACGAGGGGTGGAAAAATCTGATCTTCCGGCATCAATAAAGTGTACCCGCTCCTTGATTAAAAAATCCCAATTGAATTGACCGTCGACCATTGAAATTCACCAGAAGTATTCCTAAAGGTTACAAGCCAATGTCAACCAAGATAACAAAAAAAATGTTACTAATCTCATCCCTTCAGACACGTACGTGCAAGCTCGGACCCTTTCGCGAACGACATCGACACCGACGTCGTCGGTGGTCTGTTTCGTGTGCAGCGCAGAAACCTACCCAGGCGATTCAACCCCCGTCGTTCCACATCCCTTCTTTCCGTCAACCCTCGATGCCCGCACGGGAAAGCGGCTCCTCTCTCACTCTCCCTCTCTCACTCTCTCTCTCACCCTCTCTCTCCCCGTCTCTCGCCTCTCGCCGCGCTCAGCCCAAGACAGGACAAAACTTACCCTAAGAAGCCTTTAAGAAGGCAACGAGAGGGTGGAAAGGAAGCAAGGGGTCGTCGCGTGACTCTGGTGGGGCTGCTCTTGCCGTGGCTATAAAAGAGTTTTCCGCATGCGCACAATGACTGCAAAAACTGCGACCCGCCTCCAGTCACCGCCCCCGCTGCCTCTCGTTTCTGTCACCCTGTTTTCATCCCCCTTGCGTGCACCCCCCCGTTCGTCCGCAAAACTCGTCCCAAGCAACCTCTCTCTCTCTGGAACCATCCCCCCCCCCTCCCCCCTCCCCCAACCCGCGGGTGTCCCTTCAGAACGGACTAAACGGCCGCGGGACTCGTGCACACGAATCCTGCTCGAAAACCCTTCCGCGTGTTCCTCGCACCCGCACGACACCCGCCCGCGACACCCCTAAGACGCTCACCGGACTTAGCAGGGATCTACGCGTTCCATCGGCGCTTCGTCGAACGGCGAGGAATATTCGTGATTTTTTTTTCTCGATTCAGTCGTCTCGATCCTGGGGTAGATTGACAACACAGTCTTTTGACCTTTTTCAAACGGTGTTTTTTTTTTTTTTTGGTGTTTAAGATTTTTTTAAATCGTTCGAGGCGCGTTGCTGTCGATGGTGGGGTGGTTGATTGTTTTAGGGGAGGATTTTTATCGTGAGAAATATTGATGGTAAATTTTCAACGCTTCATCGGCGTGAAAGTGTGCCAATTTACTTTCTGACTTGTGCGCAGTGTGTCGAGAATTTTCGTATGTTAAATCGGTGCACAGTGAAGGATTTTACCGGTGCCGATTTACTGAGTGCTCCGTGATTTACGGCGATTCGTGGTGGAAGTAATACGGAGCTGTTTCAAACATTCTGATTAATGTAAATTGAGGAAAAAGAAACTGAATGTCACAGCAACAATTTGCGGCGTCCTCGTCACTGTTTTCGGTAAGCACGTGGTCGAGTTTATCCGCGAAACTCCGAATTCGTTCTGAAAGTTTAGTGGCGGCCGCAGAACGAAAGTACCGGAAGTGGTATAGGAGTTGCAAAACCTGCAGAACAGCGAATTCATCGTAGTTCAACATACGGTAAAAAAAAAATATATGTCGATACACGCATATGTTCACATATTTGTAAAATAATTTAGTGGCATCGGTTCAGTGGTACAATACAAAGGATACACATATGAGATACACACATGCACCTAAATATGTGATACACATACGCACCTGCATATGAGATACACATACGCACCTACATATGAGATACACATATGCACCTACATATGAGATACAATAATTGAATAAAAGGAAAAAGAAAAAATTTAAAAAAAAATACGGCAAAACGTGCATGCATTTTTCATCGTGAAAACCAACGATAGCGATGAGGGAGCGATCAACAATGACGGACGATCGTCGAACGGCGACAAATCGTCACCTATCTAATTGGTCTCCGGACAGTTAATTGTTTGACCTCGATAATTGGTCCAATTAATTTGAAACGTAAAAGTGCGTCGATTATCGTTGGGCATTCATCGACGATGACGACGAGGCGGGTTGCGTGACGCTACAGTCACTTCGAGAGGATTCAATAGGGCGGGGGAGGGGGGGGGGGGTTCGGGAGTGTTGGATCGCCCCCTGTTGCACCCCGCATTCTGGCGGGTCGCGCGCTTGCGGCTCGCGCAGTATATCGTTATTGTCGAAAAGGGATTTAACGGTGAATGGTACGCGCACAGTTCGATAGGGATGGAGCAAAAAAATATATCTATATATATATATATATATATAAATATGCATATGTAAAAAATAAAATAAAAAGTAAATCGGAGAACCCAGTGCCACTAGTGCGAATACTGTTGTTTTTTTATTTATTTTATTTTATTTTTTTTAATGGAAAAGGTCTTCGCTAGAATAGAGGACGGATTGAAATACGATTAAAAACAATAATAATAAAATGAAAAATAAAAAAAAAACAACGACAATCGAAAACGGCACTAAATACCATTACAATAACTGCCGACAGTCTGAAACACCGCTGTTGAGGTCAATAAAACTTGTAAAATAATTACGGCACAAATGGCGTTGAATTTTTCTTCTTTACATTTATAGTGCAATCTCACATCTTCGACCGGAAATTATGTCATACAGGAGACGCGTCACTTCCGGTTTGAAAATCTCAGTTCACGACCGAAAGTGACCTCGTAGCGGAAATACGTCGCATACGGTTTGAAAATTCCATGTTTCGAGCGGAAGTGGCCTCATACCGGAAATATCTCACTTCCGGTATGAAAATCTCATTTTTAGACCTGAAGTGACGTCATATCGGAAATACGTCATTTTCTGTTTGAAAACTTTCCGGTCAAAAAGTGAAATCACTGAATTCCGGTCAAAAAATGAAATTTTCAAACCGGAAGTGACTTATTTCTGGTAAAAAAAAATGAAATTTACAAACCGGAAGCGACGTATTTACGGTAAAATCTGGCGAAATAAAAACTTCCGGTTTTCAAATTTCATAGACGGTAGCTCCGGCGCGCGAGCTCCAGGAACCTGCAAGTAATAATAATAAGAGTGATTGACAATGGTGCATTGGGTATCGGGCTCGATGCATGACGAAGTGCGGATCGAAATGTGCACGTCAATGGGCAAAAAAAAATAAATAAAAAACGAGACGGTGAGTCGGAGGATGGAAAACCGGGGCTCAGGATCTATTGTTGTCCATGGGGGCTTAGGATTATGGGGGAGGGGGGGGGGGGCGGGGGAGGTTTCATGCTTGCTCGTCGTTCGGGGATACTTTCACTGCTTGGTACAGATACGGTCTGATCGATAGTCCACTCTTTGGACTCCCGGAAGAGCGAGATGTTTTACGCTGCAGCTAACTAACTCCATCTCGCTTCCTATCCGTCTCCTCTTCTCTCACTTCGACGGTTTGTTTATTGGTAGAATCGAAAAAAAAAAAAAAAATCATCGTACGTTTCTCTCAGCTACTCAATCGGATCAATGACGTTTTTTTTTTTATCGATACCAACTTGCTTCGATGACACTTCTCGTAATAAATAATTTCAGCCTTAAAGAGGGGTGAATTCTTCTTTTTGGTAGTCGTTGTTGTTTTCGATGTTGTGTTTTGCCGTATTGAGATAACTAGTCGAACATGTCGGCGGGAAGGGCGAAAGGAATGAAAAAAAGAATGGAAAAGGGAAGAAAAAAACAAAAAAAAACAAAAAAAAACAGTTGGGGCGACTCGTTCGTGGGGTGCACGAAGATCCCTTTCTCCCTTAATCTCGCGCGCTTCTTCGACCCCAACCAGCAGCAGCGCGTTGCACAACCCCTATATTCCTTCTGGCGGTAAACGCAGCTACAAGAAGGGGGCTTCCTGCTCTTCGTCGTTACGTGCCGCTCGTTCGAGTCTTTGTTTTCGCCTTCTTCGGCCTCAGTTTCGTTTCGGAGCCGGGCGAGGAAGCGCCAAAACACTCGACGCCCCGACGAAGACCTTCGGTTCCGATCTCTCGGCATGGGAATCCTTATTTATAATGGTAAAGACGCGCCGACAAGTACTCTCGGTATAATTTTTTTTTTTTTTTTTTTTTTTTTTTAGAAATAATCGACCGTTCGCTGCCGATTTCCGACTGCCTTGCCGACGAAGGACCCTTAACTGCTTCCTGGGACACCTCCATTGTTCTTCGTCCTTCCATTTCTTCCCGTCTATTCCCTCCACCGTTCCCTCCGCCGGTTAAAAAAAAAAAGAAAAATTATAATCGCACGAGAGTTCGTTGCAGAGTCGCTGGCAGGATTCCAATTCGGGGTCATTCAATCGAACCCAGAAGAATCATTTATTTTACGGTGCCCCGCAAATAAATATTTACTTAGTTTAAATAAATATTTATTGATTGAAATACATATTTACTTAATTTAAATAAATATTTATTCGATCTAAATAAATATTTATTCGATCTAAATAAATATTTATTTAATTAAAAATAAATAGTTACTTAAATCAATAAAACATTTATTTAAATCAAATAAGCATTTATTTAGAGGTGACCGTCAGATAAATTATTTTTCTGGGTGCAGTCAAGGAAGATGCCCAAATAAGTTCGGCTCTCAGCAGGCTTTTCAATACCCACAGCCGATTAAAAAAATAAATAAAAAATAAACATTACCAAATGCTCCGTAAGTTTTCCGAGTTCTAGAAATCTGTATAAAATCGTCAGCAATTATCAGTCGGACGAGAAACACACCCCGATGTGTTTCCCGTCCGACTGATGAATGAGAAGTTCAGGAATGAGATCTCTCCGATGTCTGCGCTCGGACGATTACCCCAAACAAATAAGACAATCCAAATACTCTCCGCCTGTTACACATCCGAACTGAGTGTCTTTATATTTTTGTCAATTCAGAGAACGGTCGACTCCGAGGAGGCAACGAAGCTCGTTGCCGTTGGAAGAGGAGAGTATTGGGCATCGTCAGCGATCATCGTCACGTTTGGATCTCGGCTAGCGGCGAAATGTCGTCTCCGTGCACCAGGGTGGGAATCCGACTCGAGACTCACGAGGAGAGATCCACGGCCTGAGAGCCGTTAATCGGCAGTCACGCGGGAGGTCCGTGACGGCGCTTAAAAAGGCCGCGGCAAACGGGAAGGGAGCTTTTTCGGGGGGGTTTACGAGTTACCGGGGGCGGGGGGGGTGGAGATGGTTCCGTCCTCGTCGTCACCCACCATCGTCACATCAGGTACCGAAATACGCGAAGAGGGAAGAGTGAGAAGCGAAGCCAGCGAGTAACCGGAGTGGGGTCGAGAGAACGCCGGCGAGAGAGAGAGGAAGAAGCACGGAAGAAGACAGAAGCACAGTGGAAACAGCGAGTAAGCCACTAGTGGGGTTGAAACGGTGGCGAGAGAGAGAGAGAGAGAGAGCCAGATGAAAGAGGAGCGAAAGCGGCGGTAGCGAAAATATAACGAGTGGGAAAGAGGTGGAGTTAGAGTGAAACAGGAAATTTTTCCCCACCAAGGTAGGAAAAAGCAAGTCCCCCCCACTATCATCGACAGGGCGCGCGCTGCGGCGAGTCGTTGAGGCAGGACGGGGGTAGCCGCGGGGGTTTGGGGGCTGGGATTCTCTCTCGGTGGCCTGGGAGGAGGCGTCGCGGCCTCAAAAATACACCGCAACCACACCGCGCGGCTCCACCGCAGAAGCCGCCGCCACCTTCCACCGCTACCGGCAACGCGGCCTGCCAGGCCGACCTCGCAGCTCTTGTGCTCTCTTCTTCGCTGTCCGACGAACCCAACCGAAACGAGACCGCGTGCACCGAGAGTTAAACACCCCTGTTCCAACCTTCGCAACGTTCCACCGCTCAGCCGAACACACGGCGGAAGCGTGCTTCGGATAACCGGAAACACCGATCTCGGTTCTAATGAGGATACCTTCTTTGGTTCGTCTAACGAGGCTCATCGGCAGTCATCGAGTGTTTGTCCAACCGGATTCTTGCGAAAAGTGAACGGTTCGGTACTTTGCCTATCAAGGATTGTCATCGATGTTGCACGATTTGTGAAGTCGTCGAAGGATCGGTAGAGATCGGGGTTCGAGGAAAGATCCTGGAAGATCAAGGATTCCAATAGTGAAACTGACGTGAGATTGTGGAGTGACGCTCAAAAAAGGCGTGTATACTTGACCGTTAAAGTTCGATCGTTGAAGTATAGTTGGACCGCGAGTTGGGTTGGGTGAAAGTAGATCCGACACTGGAGGATCCTCATCCGGGTGCGATCGCGCCGCATGAAGACTGTGCTGATGATCGCTCGTCGCGACTCGGTTGATGGACTTGATTGATCGGCAGTGTCCGTGCAGTCGCTGCCGCCAAGGTTCGCGAGGACCCTCACGAGTGATCGCCGGTACCGTTCCGAAAGTGTGATATTCAGCGGCCCGGTACCAGCGGCCCAACGACGGAAGTTCTTGGCGACGATGCGCTGGGACAAGTGACGTGCAATACCGAAAACACCCTCCGCGAATAGAGCTCGGCTTCCGTTGTTTCTTTGGTGACGGTGATCGGTGTTCGTTGTTGACTGTGATGAAGCTGCGATGAGTTTTTACTTCTGACCGTGTCATCGTCGTCGGTGTCTCTGACTTCAGTGAGCAGACTCCTTGCCGGTTTCCGCTGCGATCCGAACGAGCCGCTCAGTGGACCACGGAAAAGTGGTCACATGTCCACTATCAATCGTGTTTGAGAAAAATTTGGGCAACGCGTAACTGGCAAAACGTCGAACGGTCTCGAGCGATCGGGTCGAGGAGGAAGAGACGAAGGCGGCCCTGGTTGGATTCCAATAAAACGAATTTTCTTCGTGACTTGGCATTCAAGAGTGACGCCGAGGATAAGAAGGCGAGTAACAAGAAGAAGAATTTGCAAACGGATGCTACTGCCGCGGTGCCGGCGCACCGTCGCGGGATAATGAAATAAGGATCAAAGGATCGTCGAGGGCTGTCTTTCGCTGAGGGAAACCTAGAACTCAGCCCTCAGATCACCCCCGTTCATTCATTCTTCTTCTTCTGCCTCTTCACTCCATCGGATCCGGACGAATTCGCATTTGCCGAAAACAAATCTAATTCCAACGACTTGGGTTGGGTTGGCGGGCTCGAGGGTAGTCTTGACGTTCGCGCGCGCCCGCTCCGGTTGGTGTCGTCGCGGGGCAATCCGCTCAGTGGGTGTTAAATAGCTGTTGTTTTACCAGGCGGTCCCGACGTCTTCGGATTTGGTTCGATCCTCCGAAGGGTCTCCTTCGTAAAGCGACGATCCAGCGAGGAAGCCGAGAGAGATTAAGGAGAGGCTAACCAGCTTTCCACCTTCCACGGGGTTGGCAGTCCGGAAAAAGATCTTTCGACGGAAGACACCTCAAGTGGATTCTGTATTTTGTTAGGTCTGATCCACCGTCGACGGATCGAGGCTCGCCGAAGTGTCTCAGCTTGATAATCCGGAAGGAAGGTCGGGAACCGATCTGGAAAGCATCGCCGTAGTTGAGGAAGGCTCTTGCCGCAAACGGTTGAGGTCCTTCGAGGGAATTACCGAGGAAGATTCCCTTCGGCTTTGCAATCCGACTGTTCAGGTCGACGAATCTCTTTGACCACAAAAAGGACAGGATTTTTGTTTGAGAAACCAAGAGATTGTCGTGATAGTTTGAGTTTGTCGATCTTGCCAAGTGTTAAATTGTGCCGTCATGAGTCGATGATTCAGCTTCCATGACGAATCCTTTGCGCGACGTACGACCCGAGGAGCGTCCTCTGGGCCTTGACTATCATCCGGATCCTAGAGCCACCCGTCCGAGTCACCGGCAACTCTTGCAACCGCTGAATCAAATCGGTGGCGCGAGACTGAGAAAGACGAGGGGATCCTCCTCGAGGAGGAGAATGCACCTGGCGAACGAGGCACCCGGTCAAGGTCCCAATCAAGGTTCCGCCACGGCGAACAGTCATCTTTCGGAATATGCCATCACCGCCGAGCTGCTCGCCGAGCGAACCCTCGACGGTCTCCTCGCGGAGCATCCTGGCGAACTCATCAGGACAGGTGAGAAAAATTTTAGTTTCATTGACAACCGATTGCTGCTGTATGTAAAACTATGCTTAAAGAATGGTCATTCCAAAAGATCAACCAAACCGACTGAAAAAGCTGTTGTTCACCTGAGAAAAATTCCGCCCGTCCGTAAATTTCCGAAGGTTCTTCAAGTTTTGTCGAATGAAAAATGTTCAGGCTAAAATCTTACCTTGGAAAAACATTGCGGCAAGAATTTATACTGAAATTCATGACTGCTCGAGTATGAGAGTTTGGTAGTTTTTCATTGAGCAATGAAGGAATAGAGAATTTAGAACGGCTGCGATGATATGTGCCGAGGTTAACGATATACTGCTATTGGTCAGAATGTGGCGAAGTTATGACTTCCCAAAGTCGGATTATATGCTTTTCATAGTGGTTTGTACTCGACGTGCAAAGGTTGTCCTCATGTGGTCTGCACCGTTCTTCCGCCCCACTGGCGATCCAACAAGACCCTGCCGATGGCATTCAAAGTGGTGGCACTCGGCGATGTGGACGACGGTACGCTGGTCACCGTCTGCGCCGGAAACGACGAGAATTGCTGTGCCGAGCTGAGGAATTCAACGGCTTTCATGAAGAATCAGGTGGCCAAGTTCAACGATCTGAGGTTCGTTGGAAGAAGCGGAAGAGGTGAGTCTCAATCAAAATTATCACAATTTTCTATAAGTTCTCATCGTCGTTTCCAAGAAGCAAGCGTGCTCTATCAATGACAAAACTTGACAAACGAACTGCGCCACTGTGTAATCATTAATGGCAAAATCATCGTCATCAATGTAATCCAACTTTGAGGGCAATCAAAACAAAAATACCATCAGCAGCTTGGTGCACTACTCGTATTGATACCTGCCATTTCTCGATATCTTGCTCGATCTCTTAACGGAATCGAAGACATCCAGCAAAACATCCAACAGGATGTTCCGAAAAAACCCGGAATCAATGACGGCCAGTGTACTTTTAGGTTTGTTTCTTCCGTCCGTTGAGAATCAACGACTTCCAATCGAACCACGAGAGACAGACCGGGAATCCAAGAGGCTTCCGCGCCGAGATCACCCAACAACCAATCCTCCTGCGTCGCTGTACGGTCTCATTTTTCTCGCTGTCTAAAATCGCCCCCAAACTAAAAGGGGCCTTTCCCAGTCGACGTTATCGCTCGCGCGTTCTTCTAAATGATTCACGGTCGCCCTCGCTCGGATACATTAAGGTACGCCGGATGGTTAGGTACGTTTGCTCATGGCAGCTTGTATCCCCGTCGCTCAGCAATGAAGGGCAGACGCGAGACCGAGGGCTTTTGGTCTCAAACCGGAGCGACCCTACGACTCAACGAGCCACCGCGCTCGCTTTATTCCGTTTTCATTTTTAATTCACTCGGTGCGCAAATACGTCACGGTTCGCGGAACGGATTTCTGTTCGTCTACTGATTGCTCAGCCATCAATGACGCGAACGGCATCCGCCGAAAAAAGAAGAACCCGCGAGGGAACCCGCTCGGCGGACATCGGGATTTTTAATTCTTCAGTCTCCCCGGCCAGATCCAAGGGTGGACTCAATAATTCAGGACGTTTCTCCTTTGCCCCGCGAGGAAAACCGGCACGCTGCTTACTTTCGTTCGAGGAAACTTCCACCACGGCTCCGCGAGATCCGAGGGCAAAAAATTCGAGGTCCAAGAAGGAAGCACTGAATAATGCGTTCGAATAATAAGAACCATTACCGGACGGTTAATGCCGCATCTCAGGGTGTCTCGACGATGACGAGCCGGGATTTTACCATTATACCTCTGGAGTTCGCTAAATTCTCTCTTTTTTGAATTTTCTCGCGGGAAAAAAATCGCACAGTTTTATCTCACTTGTCGATGACTTTGTTCGTCATTCTTATTGTCCTGGTCAATGCTTTTTTTCAAACTCAATACGAGCCTCTTTCCTATCGAAATATTCAATTTTATCAGCTAATTATTATTTTTTAATGCATTTCTTACTTTCTCGTCCCGTACGAAGTACGTGAGTGCGAAAAGGTATTGGAAATCCAAAAAAAAAGTCGATTTTCGGATTATGGTCTGCAAATATGTATCGCATGTTCCAGAATGCAGAAAAGCATTTTCCCATTTCTGTCTTTCTGTCCGTAGATCTGTAGGTGTGTCTCATCCGAAAACTTAATGACACTTCTGTGTGTCTTCTACATTGCAAATGTAGTTTTGGTCTTGAAATTCGAGCCAATAAATCAATCCTTTCCGGTAGTTTACCTTAAACATGCAAAAAACCTGTCCAAGAAATTGTCGAAACACTTAAAAGAAAAAACAAAAAACGGATTCGGGTAAGAGACAGTAGACTCGACGTCGCCAACCCCGAAAGAGACCGAAGTAACGAAGACGCAGGGTTGGTTTGGCGATAAGAGTAACGATGCGGCCCTTAATTCCTTTAATTCCGACGAGAAGGGAGCCGCCCGCCGAGGATGAAGACTCGTCGCGAAGGCAGTCCGAGCCCCTCGGCCGCGTTTTTTTTTTTTTTCGCGACTGACAAACGCCGCGGCGCCGACACTCTCGACGAGACTCCACCACCACCGCCACAATCGCGAATCGAGATTCCAATCTGATACTCTGCCCATCCGACTCCTCACTGCGCCGTCCAAGTGGTTTCCCTTCCGGGCTTGCGTGCCATCGCGCGTGGAGGCGGTTCTCTTCGTCCCGACGAAAAATTTCACGACCGGAGAAGCTTGGTGAGGATTCCCGTTTAACGAGCTTTTTCCGGGGACCTCGAGACGTCCCCGGGTCGACTCGCTTATGGCAAATGGGGATAAAACATTGCGGTCTACCGAAGAGACATCGGAAATCTCCTTTCCAGTTGCCAGGTAGCGTTCGGCCCGGCAGACTGTTACATGCCAGCACCCGAGAGGAAACTTTCGAGCGTTACATCGGGCCCTGATAGGGACCTGACAAGGCCTTATCAGGCCTTATCGGCCGTTCTTAGGACCTTATCAGGGCCCGATGTAAGGCGCGAAAATTTCTACTGGGGCACTGACGCAAGTCTGATCCCCGGACTCGGCCCGGTCTCGCGCCAGTGCTGGCATGTAACAACCAGCCGCGCCTAACTTAACTGGGCGTATCTCGCCGACCGGATCAAATTTTGGCTAGAAGACTTCTCGCATTCCTTCGGTGCGTCGTTGAGCCGTCCTCGGTCAACTAGCTCTGTCGAGCGTTACATCGGGCCCTGATAGGGTCCTGATAAGGCCTTGTAAGGCCCTTGACAACCCTCCTCGGGACCTTATCAGGGCCCGATGTAAGGCGCGAAAATTTCTACTGGGGCACTGGCGCAAGTCTGACCCCCGGACTCGGCCCGGTCTCGCGCCAGTGCTGGTATGTAACAATCAGCCGCACCTATCTTACCTGAGCGTATCTCATCAACCGGATCAAATTTTGGCTAGAAGACTTCTCGCATTCCTTCGATCCGTTTTTCAGCCGTCCTGGCTCGAGCTGTTTATGTCAAATTGCAATGTAAAAAATAATTTCGTAAAATCGAAATACCAACTTTCGTAAAAATAATTTTGTTAAATAAGTGACAAACTCGTTACTCAAGGTTAGAATATACAAACCTGCCCTTTTACTTCCCGTCTCATTAACAATTTTACTTAGTACTTTTTTTTTTTTGTAAAACTAGAAACCGAATCGTGGGATAGGAAAATTAACAAACAAAAAAATCGTGAACCTTTGTTGACAATAAGTTTTTGTAATAAGTACAATTTTTTTTTTTTTTATTGTCTCGAATAAAACATTGCGCTCTACCGAAGGGACATCAGAAAATCTTTCTTCCAGTGTCTCGCTACCGTTTAGCGCGGCTCGCTCTCGCATGCGAGCACTGGCGCGACTTCGATCCCCGGACTCGCCCCCGTCTTTCGCCAGTGCTGGCGCTTAATCGTCAGCCGCACCTGTCTTATCAGCCCGATCAAATTTTACCCGGAAGATTCCTTCGAAGCGCTTTGCGATCCTTGCTCGGATCTTCCACAGCCGCTTTCCGCCGGCTTGAGCAATCGTCCTCCAGCTCCGTTTCCACTTTTACCGCGTCTCTCTTTCTCTCCGCGCGCGGACCGCGCTTTTGACCGGATTTTCTTCTTCCCATCTCGTGCGTCCCTTTAGACCGAGAGATTCCGCGGATAATCGTAGGAACATTCCTATAGCCACTGGCCGCCACTGCCATGGAAAAATCGTCGAGCTTGCGAACTCTGGGATGAGCGCTCGACCCTGCACACGCACACACACACACACACACACACACACTCACACGCACACTCGCACAACCGCACACAAACCCGCTTGCCGAATGCTTTACTGCTCTACGGATGCGGCACAAATGCTCAAGAGGCGAGTGGTTGGGTGTAAGCCGCTTTGGTTTCCATGGCAGTAAGCCCTCATTACTGCATTACTGGTAGCCCCTAACTAGCACTCGTACGTAACGACGGTTTGCCTCGATACCCCCCCGGGGCTGCATCAGCGAGCGTTATTTCTCGCGTATGGGGCGCGCGCGGAATCAGCCGCGGGAACGGTAACCGGGGAGGAAACTGGCAGATTCTGGAAGCGCTGCATCACGATGGCCGGAAATTGTTCTCAGCGTCCGTCCAAACATAATCGGCTCATCTACATCCCGGAACGCTCGAAGCCGGCCGAAGGATACGCGTAGAAAACGCTTTGACCATGGAAAATTCTCCGGCGGAGTTGCAATATTTTTATCTTTTTTTTTTTATATTTTTCATTTGAGGAGCCGAAGATTTTTCGCTGTCATTCTTCATCGCCGACTAGCGGAGAGCCGAGAAATCGGATTTTTTTGGTGACGCTTTCTGAGAATTCTGACGATAGAATATATTTTTTTTTTTGGTTCAATGACTCAATGGCGACGGTTAAGCAGTGTACATTAATATACAAATGTTTTAATTATTTAATTATTGTAATGTATGGAATATATTGTATAAAGAAAGTATGGTAATGAGAATTATTCCGCCGATTCGGCTAGGGCTTGATACCGATGAGAGTCTCGGGCGTTCGGAGACGATGAAATCGGTCAGCTTTTTGGTACGAGTCGGAGTTATTCGTCAGCTCGAGGTTGCACTAAATTTCGAGGGTCGATCGTTTTTAACTTTTTTAAAATTTTTTTATTTTTGATGGACGGTAAAAAAAGGTTCGTCCACTTCTCCTTGGAATATTTTCCTCTGACGCTGAATTGTTATCTCCAATTTTTTTTTTTTTTTATTGGCCATTTTTTATTTGACGACTTCAAGATTTCTGCTGGCATTCTTCGTCGGGGATTCGCGGAGATCCGAGAAATTGGTTTTTTATTTTTCGTGCTGAATTCTCAGAGTTCAGACGATATAATCTTTTATTTGTCCGAAATATTGTTTGTTTTATCTGTTTGAAATATTTAATACAGGACAACGGATTTCCGGTCTGCGCGACAGCGTGGCGACAGTTATTTGATTTATTTAATTATTATATAATATATGATATATTATATTTAAAAAAAGTAAAGTAATCAGAATAATTCGACGGTCGCGGTCGCCCTTGATATTAATAACAGAGTCTCGAGTGTTTGATGACGGAGAAATCGTTCAGCTTTTCGCTACGATTCAGTTACTCGCCGTTCGAAGATTTAATTTTGTGGAACGAACATTTTCTTTTTTTATGTTTAAAAAAATGTTGATAAATGAAAGAGAAGGTTCTCTCTGTAATATTTTCTGAGAATAAAAAAAAAACGTATTGTAAAAAAAGGGTTAATCGTATAGTGGTACGGAACAACGCCGAGAGACTCGCTGACGAGGCGAGGGGGACGAGTTTGTAGCTGATGCTGGCTGCGAGGTCCCGTGGAATATTATCGTACAGTCGCAGGGCCAGCGTTTATCCATCCTTGCACGTTTCCACATGCCAACGGGACGGATTAGCGTCAACTTCCGACGCTAAGAGTCACGCCCGTGCACGGTTTGCCAGATGATCCGCGGCATAATACAACCGAGTCCCCGTTATTTAATCCGTCTCGAGAACTCGCGAATTTCCTTACACGTTGAACACGTATCGGCACAACAGTTGTTTTACAATTATTTAATATTTAATATTTAATATTTAATATTTAATATTTAATATTTAATATTTAATATTTAATATTTAATATTTAATATTTAATATTTAATATTTAATATTTAATATTTAATATTTAATATTTAATATTTAATATTTAATATTTAATATTTAATATTTAATATTTAATATTTAATATTTAATATTTAATATTTAATATTTAATATTTAATATTTAATATTTAATATTTAATATTTAATATTTAATATTTAATATTTAATATTTAATATTTAATATTTAATATTTAATATTTAATATTTAATATTTAATATTTAATATTTAATATACACTCTCATTGCTCACTTACGGTCCAGAAATTCATTTTTTTCTACCGAAAGCGACGTATTTCCGGCACGACGTCACTTCCTCTTGAAAAGTGAGATCTCAAACCGGAAATGACGCATCTTATTATGACGTCACTTCCGGCCGAAAACTCAAATTTTCAAACAGGAAGCGACGCCACAACGAAGTTCCTCAATTTTTTCCGCGTGACGTCACCTCCAGTTCAGAAGCGAGATTTTCGAACCGGAAGTGACGTTACAGAGAAAGTTTTTTAAAAATGTTTCTGAAAAAAAAAAAAAAAAATCCAAAAAAACTCATCCACATCCCTCATCGTTACATTTTTTTTCTTCATTCGTTCGCTTAAGCTCTCCTTCTCTATGCCCCGTCGTTCGTCGGATGTTCTGTCGTTGCCGGTAATATTCAGCCTCCGAGCTTCGGGCTCCGACGTCGAAACTAAAACTCGGTAAAACGACGAGCGCGTATCGCATAAATACCGGAGTTACCTGTGTTTTATGACGGGCAAGGGAAGCTCCGAGAGGTACGGAATCGACGAGCGTTCTCCGCTGCTAACTATCCGCGCCGTATCCAGCGGGAAATGCTTCACGAGCGAGCGACCGGACGATATCGACAGCTAGATCCTGACCAATGTTCTCCAAGCCACCCTCTCGGTTATACTATCCCTCATATCCGGATTTCTCGTCTCTCTGTGTACACACTTCCCCCTTCCGTCCTATCCGCGACAAAAGTCACCCCCTAAAAACTAAATTTCTCTTTCTCACTCTGGCGTTTCGTCTGGCAATCTCACATTTGATCATCCCGAATATACGAGGGATTTAACCGTACTGGCCAGAGCTTTTCGGACTTCTCGTCCTATAAATATTACTGAGTCATCAGTATTTTCAGCGACTCTCTGTACGAGTATTTCGGACCGACGTATGTAACCCTTGTTGTTCATAAGACGGGAAGTTCGCTTTTTGCATCGTTTTGGAGCAACAGCAATCCATTCGTTACAAATGAAAAACAAACTTCATCCATTTAATAATTAATGTTATTAACTTAATAAAATTAATAATCAAAGTCTCATTCTGACGTCAAGTCTCATTCTTCGTAAGATTGAAAGTTCGCTTTTAATATCGGAGCAACAGCAATTATGCAATAAAAACGAAAAATAAATTTCACCCATCTAATAATCAATGTTATTAACTTGATAATTGAATTAGTAATCAAAGTTATCGAGTACTTGGATTTAGTACTCAGAGTTTCTAAATTAAATAACTACTATCGATGGATATCGATATAATATATACAGCATGTACAGATATTGAAGGAGTGTATTAGATTTTACCAAGGTGCAAGTTTATTAATTCATTAATAAGACATACGTCAATATTATAATATACATGAATTTTGAATTGGGACGTACTTGGGCATGCTTGATGGCTACGAATTTCACCATGACGATACTTGGATACCTCGACGCATGAGAAGATAACAATACAATATGGCTCGAATCATAAAACGCAATCGAAATTCAACGAACCGCACGCTCGTCGTTCTTTTCGTTTCGATTGGATTGTCTTGGATCGATTTTCCGCTGGACTTAGATCCTCCTAACGACCGACGGTCTCCAAATCGGCCGGAGTAACGGATCATCTCATCAGCACTTTCCAGGCCGAAGCGTCTGAGCCCTTTTTCCCAATTAAAAATGAAAAAAGAATCGTCGGCAGCCGCTTGAAAATTCCCTTCGGGTACGGTGTCGTTGAGCATACTGCTTGCTGCCTTTTTTCTCTTGCTTCGCCTTCGTATATTCACTCTTTTTTTTTTCTTTTTTTTTTTTTTTAAGAATATATAATTGCACAGGCACCGAGTATTTCTGCCGATTAAACATTATTTTCGTGCCCCCCTTCGACAGTCTCACGTGCACTCGCGTACACCCCGCCACCCCGCGACACTTCCCCCAGGACTATTCTTTCGAACTTTCTGCTCCGCATGTCTACAATTGATAATTTTGTTTTATACCGGTACGATGAGTCCGGTGGCGCTGTGTGAAACTCCTACCGTACTCTCTGCTCCGATGGCTTCGTTCCCTTGGAACGCTTCGATAAATTCGTTCGTTTAATCGCGCTATCTCTCATCGAATTCGATTTTTTCTATTTTTATCGTGTACCTTATATCGGCCTGACTTGGACGCTGTCATGCCGTCGCACCGGTTGTACGGAGGAACGAACGTACGAATAGTTTCGTTCCTTTCTCTCCTCCCGCCTACTCGATCCCCGGTCCACCCCGATCGCACCCACACCTGTCACCAACTCTCTTCCAAAAGCCTCAAGTTCGTAGTTTTTGTTTCGAAATTTCAAGATTTTTCGTAACTACTGGAATCTCATTGAGGAATGCTAATAGTAACTACTGAAATTTCAGCGGTGATCACTTAAATGTTCGTGGTAACTAGTGGACACGTAGGAGTAACTATTGGAATCCTACCTGTAACTATTGAAATCGTAGCTGTGACCGCTGGATTGCCCGTAGCAGCTAGTGGAAACGTAGGAGCAACTATTGGAATCCTAGCTGTAACTACTGAAATCCTAGCTGTGATTACCGGAATGCTAATAGTAACTAGTGGAAACCTAGGAGCAACTATTGGAATCATACCTGCAACTACTGAAATTCTAGCCGTGATCACTGGAATGCTAGTAGTAACTAGTGGAAATGTCGGAGCAACTATTAGAATCCTAGCTGTGACTAGTGAAATCCTAGCAGTGATTACCGGAATGCTAGTAGTAACTCGTTGAAACATGGGAGTGACTATTGGAATCCTGGCAGTAACTACCGAAATCTGACCACTACCGAACTACCGAAAACTGACCACTAGAATGCTAGTAGTAGTAACTAGTGGAAAACTAGGACCAACTATCGGAATTCTAGCTGTAATTACTGAAATCCTAGAAGTGATTACCGGAATGCTAGTAGTAACTAGTGGAAACCTAGGAGTCATTATTTGAATCATTGCTGTTACTGCTGAAATCCTAGCAGCGACTACTGGCGGTAACTACTGAAACCCTAGCAGTGACCACTGAAATCCTAAAAGTAACTAGCGGAAAGCTCGGACCAACTATCGGAATCCTAGCTGTAACTACTGACATGTCAGCAGTAACGGCCGGAATGCTAGTTGTTAACTACTGAAATATTTGTCATATGAACTTGAATCCTTGTAACTACTCGAATCCTTATCGTAACTACTCGAATCCTTACCGTAACTACTCGAATCCTTGTCGCAACTACTCGAATCCCTGTTCTATCAACATTAATATTTGTCATAGATAACGGGTTCCCAGTAGATATGACAAGCAGTGTTTTTTACGAACACAAATTTCGAGAACATAAGCAGCAAGTCGTTACCAACATCGCCAAAAAAGGAAACCCCAACTTTTATCCGACGGCACACATCCGTAACAGAGATATTCTCATAGTCGAAACGTCAGAATCTTAAAACACTACAAACACTCAGCGGAATATAACGATCCCTGGACGACTCCCGGTGAAGAATCACCCCTCCTTTACTTCCCTTATGGCGAGTGGGTGAACGAATAGGGGGCTTAAGCCAGCGGGCTCCCGTTTTTCCCCGGCAAACAGGGGAGTTTTTTAGCACTGCATGATCCCTGGGTAAACTTGACGTGTGCGGGCCGCGCAGAACGAGACTTTTCATAACCTCGTCATACACCCCGCCATCGGCGGTGAAATCTCATGAACAATTTTTGCTGAAAAAAGCTTCCCATGTAAAGAAGCAAAAAATTATGCGTGAGTATGCGTGAGCATGCGCGAGTATGCGCGAGTATGCGCGAGTATGCGCGAGTATGCGCGAGTATGCGCGAGTATGCGCGAGTATGCGCGAGTATGCGCGAGTATGCGCGAGTATGCGCGAGTATGCGCGAGTATGCGCGAGTATGCGCGAGTATGCGCGAGTATGCGCGAGTATGCGCGAGTATGCGCGAGTATGCGCGAGTATGCGCGAGTATGCGCGAGTATGCGCGAGTATGCGCGAGTATGCGCGAGTATGCGCGAGTATGCGCGAGTATGCGCGAGTATGCGCGAGTATGCGCGAGTATGCGCGAGTATGCGCGAGTATGCGTGAGTATGCGTGAGTATGCGCGAGTATGCGCGAGTATGCGTGAGTATGCGTGAGTGTCCAATCGACAAGAACTTTATTATTATGTAGATTCTCGCACCCTAAATATTGTCGGATAAAATGGAGAGAAAAAAAAGTCCCTCATGATACAAAAACAGAGAACGACAGAGGGGGGCTGCGATTCGCACGGGGTGAGAACGCAGCAGCGAGCAAGATTCGCAGGCAATCGAATTGGGACGGAAAGTTACAAAGGCGTCAGGCAATATAGTAGGCCGTTTGGATACTCAGAGCCGAAGTATGCGAGTCCTGAGGGGAGAAACGGGCATCCCAGACACGTCGGGGGATCGTTCTTCCGCCGAGTTACACATAATGCCTCATAAACACCCCTAAAATGCCTGCCATCACCTTTAGCTTCCGCGGCGCCTGCCTCCCGGAACCGTGAAAAGCAACCGTCATGAAACGCGTCAGGCTCGCAATAAACACAGCGGCCTTGTTAGGCGCCGAGCTTGAATGTTGTACGCTTCGAAAACCCCCGTCATTATTTCACCGTTTGACGATGTGGGTCGCCGTGTTTGTGACACGTCAAGTACGGCGTTTTCTCCATTCCGGTTTCGCGAGCCAAATTAAATGAACCACATCATCAATTATTATTTTTCTTCATTGCAGCGGAAGAAATCGCGAAATCTTTCAGTCCCAAGAATCTGCGAATGATTAAAGTGTTATGCAAACGCATGTGGAGATTTTTGAAAATAATTAATAAAAATAAGGCTACGAAAGATTTTTGACGAAACGAAGACTGGAAAAACCGACATGCGCAGCGCGCGTGAGGCGCGTTTTTTCGATTTCGGTTTGAGGAGCCAAATTAAATGAACCACGTCATAATATCATTTTTTTTTGTTCATTGCAGAGAAAGAGGGTGAGAAATCACGTATTATAAAAATCTGCTGATCGTTAAAGTGATATGCAAACGCATGTGGAGAGTGTCGAAAAAAAAAAAGAAAATGAAGCGATGAAAGGGTTGCGGATGGATTGAAGACCGGGAACACCGGCATGCGCAGCGCGCTCTCCATTTACCGGAGCGATAGAAACAGGGCGGAGGGGGGAGGAAGATCCATTAAACGTCGTGGTTGACCGTAAAAACCGGAACGTTATACCACCGGCGGATTCGGTGGCCGGTGGTTAACGCGCTATAATTAATAAAAACTTGCAGGTGGGAACGCGGGTAAAAGTAAACACCGACGTAAAATAGAGCTCTGGGAGCGTTGCGCTTGGATTGTACATGCTGAAAAAAAAACGCGCCGATTTACAGTTTAACCACGGGGATGTGAGAGGTAATTTGAAAGGTTTTCTCTCTATTTTCTGTTGCCTCGAGCGTATTTTTGCCGACTGAAATTTTAGTTTTACCGGTTAGGATAAACGAACCATTACCTTTTTCGGATAAATCGTAAGGCAATGGCCACTTCTCGTCTTCGTCATCTTTGAAGTTTGAATGACTCATCATGATCGCGCCATCGGTTCTGGGACAGTTTTATCGAATAACTTTATCACCAATCTTTAAAATCTGACATAAGATCGTTAAAGCAAAAGTCGGTTCTCCTTGCATTTAACTCCTTTGATCCGTTCCGTCGGATAGTCAGATCGAATTTCGTACCCTTCAATGAAGAGAGATAAGTTCGTACAAAATCAGGGCACCAATCGTCTCTACTGGGCCATCTTTTTCAGATAAATCGTAAGGTGCCACTTACTTGTCGTCTTCGTCATCGTCGAAGTTTTCACGGTTCATCATGATTACGTCACCGATTCTGGGATAGGTTTCTGGAATGACTTTACCAACAGTCTTTGAATTCTGACATAAGATCATTATAGCGAAATTTGGTTCTTGCCGTTAACTCCTTTGATCCGTTCCACTGGATAGTCAGATCCAATTTCGTACCCTTCAATGAAGACAGATAAGTTAGTACAAAAACAGTTTACCGAGCGCATCCACTTGCCATCCACTTGCTACCTACTTGTCGTTTTCAACATCTTCGAAGTTTTAACGATTCATGATGATCACACCATCGGATCTGGGGTAGTTTTCTGGAATGACTTTATCACCAATCTTTGAATTCTGACATAAGATCGTTACAGCAAAATTCGGTTCTCCTCGCCGTCAACTTCTCTGATCCGTTCCACTGGATAGTCAGATCGGATTTCGTAGCCTTCAATGAAGAGAGATAAGTTAGTACAAAATCAGGTCAACGAGCGCAACCACTTGTCAACTTTGTTTCGATCTACGACTCGCCGCTTTGGGGCTTCTCGGACGAAAAAATCTTTACGATTGAAAAGTTTTTCCGTTTTCACGGTCCACCCCGTTGCCATATTTTCGCGGACGCGACTAGTGGGGTTGAACACGGCATAGGGAACCGGCAACCCCTCGGGGTCGTTTACTGTCAACGGCATTAACATATTCCCGGCAGAATCGCGCTGCTGAAGGGTGCAACAGAAACGGTGGTTGAGTTTTGCAGAGGACAGACGGAAAAAGAGCAAACATCGACGCAGAAAGAGAGCAAACATCGACGGTGTGGCGCCACTCGTTTACTCGCCCCCTCGCAAAGCCCCTTCCCCCCTCTCCCCCGCCCCCAAATCCGCCCCCTTACTTCCGACACATTTGTGTTTTGTTTCCAGTGTTAACGTTCCTCACGCAACATTGACCACTACTTGTTATGTGACGCGTTCACTGTCGATTCTAGTTGGCTCTTCAAGAACTACCACCATCGCGCGTGACTTATGTGTTGGACCTTTTTTATTCGCGCGTGTACGTGTACAGTTTTCGCTATGGGGGATACTTTCTAGCGCCGAAATGAAGCCCCTGTACCGACGAGACAGTTACGTCTGAGAAGTATTGCTATATACTTATTCGTTGAAGAAAACAATTTTTGTCTCTTCCTATAAAGACTCCTATAAAGACTTTCTTCCTATGAAGATCACCGCAGCTTACCGATTTAAAATATACGCAAAATATCCGAGTAAAAAAAAATAGTGTATCATACACCATTTATGATACATATTTAATAACAGTGTATCCAAATGGTAGTCGTGGGATTTTAATACTGGAAATGACGTATTTCCAGTGTGACGTCACTTCCGGTGGAAAAATGAGATTTGCAAACAAGAAGTGACATATTTTCAGTGTAACGTCACTTCCGATCGAAAAATGAGATTTTCAAACGGGGATTAACGTATTTCTAGTATGACGTCACTTCCGGTTGACAAGTGAGATTATCAAACCGGAAGTCACATATTTCCGGTAAATGTCCGAAAATCTAAATTTCCGTTTTCCAAATTTCAAATTACATAGATAGCTCGCACTTTGCGCCCGAGTCACAAGCCCCGAGTTTTTCGTTATATTTCACGACGAGTCATTATTTTGCCCCCTCTTCCCCCTATCCACCAGTGGGAACGACTCGAATTAATTCGCGTTGGATTCGAATTGTGCGGTCCTTCAAGTATTCCGCAAGCGTGTACATTCTCAATTTACTGCTTTACCTGAGGGTGTGATAGCTCAACCGCGGAACGGATTAAAAACCATAAAGGTGGGCTATAACCGCTTTGGTTTCTCGGTTTAGCGTTCGGATATCTATTATTCAAATCCAATTCAAGCCACACCGCCGGCCGCGATTCACCCGTACTTCTGTCGGACGCTTTTTTTTTTTTTGTTCCCCAAACCCGCGCGCAGTTTTTACTCTTCTCGTCGATCCTCCTCGCGTCCCCCCGACCGCGTCCCGCGTCTGCAGCTCTTCAGGCGCGCTTCGAGTGTTCCGGGACTCTCATCCCCCCTCCTCCACACCCGCTACCCACACATGGCAGCGCTCCTCTGTCATCCCAAAACGCCGGAAAACTTTATCTCGATCCGTAGCCGCCGTTTCTTTTTTCCTTCTCTTTCTGTATATCTGTTTCTGCTCCGTCTCCAAGTTTCGTTCGAAACGGTTCGTTGCACCCTGTTCAGCCTCTCGCAGCTTGTTCCATTTCGTATCGTCGTGTGTGCGCTCATTGTTCCGCACGAACCTTCGATGCCATCGAAGACGTCGTTCAGGAATTAAATTGTTGGCGTTACGCCCGATCGATCACTCGATCGGAATTGAAAATTTTGTCATTAGTTTTTTTTTTTTTTTTTTTTTTTTTTTCATTAGTTGTTTTTTTTTTTATGGAAATGTCGGTCGAGACGGATCAAGGATGATTGACGAATCCGCGGAGCGCAGCGAGTGAGGATGGGAGTTGCGTGGGAGTCTTCTCTTTGCTGTTTACTTCATTGCCGATTGTCTACCCTTGTGTATATCGATAAATATATTTCGGGATTTTTTGCGATTTGCGGTAAGATAAATAAAAAAAAAAATAACCTCACAACTAACTTGGCGATGCCATCGAGGTCCTTCCGGAATCAATGCTGCGTGTCTTCCAGGCGGTCGTTTGGGCTAGTCGGTGTAGTCGGCTCGCGGATAGACAACGATGGATTCCACGTGATTCAATTTTTCAGCGACGATCGCCGGTCCGGGAAGGGAGCTGGCCAAGTGTCGGCCGGCGATACGCGCCAGCACTATCGGCTATCGCGCAACTATTAATATTTAAATAGGAAATATTTAAATAGGGAATATTTAAATAGGGAATATTTAAATAGGGAATATTTAAATAGGGAGTATTTAAATAGGGAATATTTAAATAGGGAATATTTAAATAGGGGATATTTAAATAGGGAATATTTAAATAGGGAATATTTAAATGGGGAATATTTAAATAGGGAATATTTAAATATGGAATATTCAAATTGGAAACATTTCCTATTGAAATGCGTCCAGGAATTAAATGGCGTTCTGCCCCAATCGAAGTTTCCATCAGCATTGAAAATTTTGTCATGTTTTTTTAAATTTTAGTTTATTTTTTTATTTTATTAAAATAAGTGATTTCAATTTTTGTCATGATACACCATTTTGCCCCATATACGCTGTGTCCGACGTTTCCCATTATGCCTCGGTCTGAAACTATATCTATGCAGATGCATTGTCGCCTGGTGTCAATTCTAATGATTGCTTTCCCGATCTCATTACAGGCAAGAGTTTTACCCTCACGATAATGCTGGCTACCTCGCCACCTCAGGTCGCAACTCTCTCGAAAGCTATCAAGGTTACCGTCGACGGACCGAGAGAACCAAGGTCCAAGACAAGTGAGTTCACTAATTTTGTTATTCAATGTTTTTTATTTCGTAGTACTTTACTCGAATTATTATTTTTTTGTTGTGTATTTCACTGAACGTTCGGTTTTTGTGTCAATAAAGGTAATTCGTCAGATTTTGCACTCGCAATGAAAATGCACAATTATCGCGGAAAAATCGAATTCTTGAAAACGACAGATTGAAAAAGAAGGCTCTCAATTTTTTGTTGTTGTTTTTTTGAAAGATAAATTATTAACCGATTTTATTGTTTTTTTTTTTTTTTTTCGTCGCCGAAACACCAATTCGTAATCGTGTATGAGTACTTCGACTGAATGACGATTCAACTTTTGAAAAATCAAGTCGTTATTCATCCTTCGTCTGTGCAAAATTGATCGAACAGCCTTTTATCGGGATCCACAAAGGTCTCGCCTGTTACACAATTTACCGAACACTCGTAGAGGCAGAGGCGGAAGGAATGGGTGTGAGAATCATGAATAGTAAAAAAAAAAAAAAAAAAAAGCGGAGACATATAAAGCAAGCGGAGCTTCAGTAGACGACCCTTTGTGTGTATACACAGTGTACCCCAATCTGGACGATCTACTAAGGAAAGCAACTCACGTTCCAGGACAGCACGCCTTTCATCCCTACCACTTTGGACCACGGCCATTTCCCTTCGGACATCCGCAAGACTCCCTGGGATTTAAGCTGTCCGGTAAGTCTCGTCTTGCACCATAATGTCACCCGCCCGTTTCCCTAAATCGTCAAATTCGGTTCCGCACCGTCGGTCCATCCGAAGGATGTCCTCCTCATGATTAATCAGTGACTTCCATAGGGAACATTTTCCTCACCAAAGACCAGCCATTTTTCCATTATTTGCATTCTATTTTAAATTCACAAATTTATTCCACGTAGTGGAATAAAAACCTAAATAAAAGTGACAAACCAATGGTTAATTTAACAAACTGGGCGATTTTTGTAATTGGCCAACTGATTGGTTGCGTTAACGGATTGGTTGCGTTAACGGATTGGTTGTGTTAACAGATTGGTTACGTTACGTTGTAACACACGGGTGATATGAATTGAGGACAAAATGATACGGCTTTTTTTATTTCTTTTTTTTTTTTTTTACTGAGGACCCCCATCTTCATTTTCTCTATTCACTACCGATTCTCTTTACCCCTCTGTGATCAGGCCTTGATGTACAGCAGCCGTGCAGGCTCCGTTATAGATAACTAAGTTTGCAGCCCGACCACCCTTTGAGGCCAGGTATAGCTACGTCCCCGGCATAACACTTCTGCGAGCTCGAAAGTCTTCCTTTCCTTCTCGGTCTAGCTTTCACCCTCGGTCTCGTTTCAACCCTTCGACAACGTCGTCTTGCCTCGGTGCCAACTTCTTGTCACCTGCCGCGCCACGCCGAGGGTGTCAAAATTGCTAAGGAAGTAAAGGAGACCAACCCGAAGCTTCGTTGCGGGAGCCGGAACTCCACGGTCGAGTCAAAATTGAGTTTTGCCAAGGCCTCTAAGTGGGGAAGGCTCTGATTAAGGACGGGGCTTTTCACCCAGGATCGTGTGAGGTCTTGGGCTTTTCGTTATCGATGTCGCGATGCTTCCTCGAGTATTCGAGAAGCGGCGCCAAATCGTGCGCGCTGGCACTACTAGCTTTAATTTGGATCGTGTGAGTTTTGTGGGGATGATCATCGATCCTTCCGTTGAAATAACATACGTGGCGACTCGTGACGCTGACTCTGGCATCATCATTGCATGGAGAAAAATAATGAGTCGCCTCAACCAACTGCGTGGTTAAATGCGATCTTGGAGCTTTTGGTAATTGGCCAATAGATTAGTTGGGTGAACAGATTGGTTGGGCCAATAGATTGGTTAGGTTAACATATTGGTTGGGCCGATAGATCGTTGGATTAACAAAATGGTTGGGTCAACAGATTGGTTGGGTCAACAGATTGGTTGGGTCAACAGATTGGTTGGGTCAACAGATTGGTTGGGTCAACAGATTGGTTGGGTCAACAGATTGGTTGATCCAACAGATTGGTTGGTCCACCAGATTAGTTGGGTCAACAGATTAGTTGGATAAACACATTGGTTGAACCAACAAGTCTGTCGGGGCAACCAAGTAATATTGTGGTTACTTTGTGCAACAAAACATCCCAAATCAGGAGCAAGTCTGTGCGTTGAACAACAAACCCCTTAATTTTGAGTTAACTTGTCTCTGCGACCCCAGTAAAGTTCAAGTCACCGCAAAATTCCCCAAAAGATATTTTGTCATCACGCTCAAATGCCGCCGTATCGTGGAACGAAAATATCGATTCGAAAGTAGCTTGACCCACGATATCAACTGCGGTTGAGCTGTCCTGTCGGATAGCGATGACAACGCGAACGAGTCAGGGATATTTTCGGGGATCCGGTAGGTACGCAATGTTCTCGCCACCTCTCAAGCGGCGTTGTGTGTGCCACTGATGCCTACTTCCGCCATTGGGGTGTCGAAACCGGAGGGTATTTGCTCGGGCGCTTAAAGTGGGCGAGGGATCAAAATTCCATTCGAATTTGTTTAAAGCTTCGAAAATTTTGATGGGACTAGCGAGAGGCGAAGCGCGAGCCCCCCCCCCCCCCCGGATCGGTGACGAAGGGACGACGAGAGCCGATGCTGAGTAAGGGAGAGAACCACAGTCGGCGAACGGGGAACGGCGGGGAGAGGGGCAACTGATACTGGTGCACCGACACTGTATTGTTTCGGCATGATAAGCGGCTTAACGGAGCTCCAGTCTCGCTCTGATCCCCTCCCCCCCACCCCCACCCCGCCCCTCTATAGATCGGTAGCAACAGCTTTCAATCCCCCCAATTCAACCCAGTAGTCGATCTCTAGCCTGTAGTTCGATACCCCATCCTCACCCCTCGCGCCGTATACCCTTTTGGAAATTCGAACCAACGCCCAACATTTGGTCACCCAATAGAGTGCCAAAGTAGTTTATCAAAATCGTTCTTTAGCAATCGACGAAAGGGCTTCTAAATTTTGAGGACTTTCACCGACCCGTAATCATCAACAGAACTTCAAAAATTAATAAATAAATTTAAAAAAATGAAGAAGCAAAAGTACAAAAACCGATACCTCGAAGATGAAGTCTCAGCAAGGGATGCAGTCATTTCCCGATACTTTCGCAAAAAATAAGCTGACCCAGACCCGAAAGGAATATGACGACCGCATAAACGCGGCCCGAATTCGCCTCTCACGATCTCCTCGTGCAGATTTCGCGCCATCGACTCCATCGTTACCCCTCAAAGTCATTCCTGCTATTCCGACAAAGTCGTACACGGTAGTTCGATAACCCATCCTCCCCCTCGCACCGTATACCCTTTTGGAAATTCGAACCAATGCCCAATATTTGGTCACCCAAATAGAATGCCAAGGTAGTTGATCAAAATCGTTCTTTTGCAATCAATTCGCCAGGTCATCGAGTTCTCGAAGTTTAAAAATCAATAAATAAATAACCAAAAATGAAGAAGCAAAAGTACAAAAACCGATACCTCGAAGATGAGGCCTCAACAACAGATGCACTCATTTCGTGACATTGTTGCAAAAAATAAGCTGACCCAGACCCGAAAGGAATAAGACCGGCTAATCACCGCCCGAATTCGCCTCTCGCGAGCACCTCGCGCAGATTTGGCGCCATCGACACCATCGTTATCCCGCAGGATCATTCCTGCTATTCCGACAAATTCGCACTTACCAACCAGGTATTTCCGTCAGATCTCTGCCGCGCGCAACCCTTTCGGCGATGGGGAGCTTCGCGCTTCGTACGACAGGTTGCGCCACCGGCCTGTCCACTGCGAGGGGTCACTTTACGCGCTGGTCAGACCGAAAGGGGATGCTTCCGTCGTCGTGCGGAGCGATGGCGAAGCGCGGCGGTGCGAGGCCTCTCGAGAGGGTGTATCGCATGGCACGGTGTGTGCCGGGTGTGTTTCGAGAGGTGGTTTATTAGATATCCGCGTCCGGGGGTTGATAAGGAGCGAGAACCGAGTTCGGCGCAGGGGTTGAGAGGTCGGCTCGCTCGGGGTTCGACGGTGGTTGTACGGCGGTGGAGGCGCGAGCGGAGGGTGAAAGACACGAGGGTATCCACCGTCACTGGCTCGGCTCACCCTGCTCTCGCTCTCTCAGTGCGGAGGTTGTTAAGGTGCCCATTGAGGTGTAACTAGGGGGATGTTATTAAATTTCGTTCGGTGCCTACTACTACCTCAACGGCAGACTTGCCGAGCAGCGAATTTTACGGGTTTCACTCAGACACGTCGGGAAACCCCGAGGGCTTTCTCTGTTTCGCCTTCCTCGCTCTCTCCTCGGTGTCCGAAACGTTCGGCTTTCTTCGAGGCTTTCGATAGCCTCTCAGTGTTCCGCATATTAAATTTTTCCTGCCTCGAGGCGATGGCTCGCGATCATTTTTTTTTTTTTTTTTTTTTCTTTAGGTATCCTAAAATTCGGGCGACGTTTATTCTGGCTTGGACGGTCGAGGCGAAACCTGACCGTCATATTTTTCTCGAGGTCGTTTGAGAAGTCTTCTCGAGTCATCGAATTGATTATTGCACCCAGAAATATAATTTATATGACGACAAACGTTTATTTGGTTCAAGTAAAGTATTTATTTGATTTAAATGAACATTTATTTAAATTAAGTAAATAGTTACTTAAATAAAATAGATATTTATTTTCATTCGACGCGAAACCTGCGCGTCTAATTTCTCTCAAGGTAGTTTGAGAAGTCTTCTCGAGTCATCGAATTGACTATTGAAATTGAGAACCAAAAAAAAAAAACAAAAAACAAATTAAATATGCGTGAAAGTGTTTGGTCCCCGGTTGAGCGCGGAAGAAAAGAGCAGAGAGATCGTCGCCGGCATGAAAACACCCTCGTCGCGTATTCGGAAGTACCGTTACTCTGATTCTCCGTTAACATCGCCCTCGCTGACGCCGAGAGACCGTCCTCATTCCAGATCGTTTTCTTTTTTTTTTTTTCACGGTCCTCTCCGCCTTTCTTCGTTCCGTCGTCTATCTCGTCACTCCTCGTTCCCGCCGTCGACTCCGTCGAGGGGATGAAAAATCGTGAAAGACGAAGAAAAGTTAGTTGCTCTCTCGCAGCCTCCTCGGCCCGAGAGGCCAGCGGCACGATTGAGGATTCGAGTTAACAAGAACACGAGAAGCAGTAGCAGCCACTCCACCCTCGTCGACGACCTCCCCGTGTCAATTAACCGCCTCCGCGTGGCAAGGCGTTCTCCGTACAGCCGAGGGGTTAGGTGCGAAGGATTCGGAGCCCGGAAAAATCGCAACCCCTGTTTCAATAAGGTGGCCTTTACCTCATTTGGGGGGAGATTGTTAGGTGGCACGGAGAGTTTAAAACTGTCCCGGGTTCTTGAATTAAAGAATGGCGAGAGCCTGCGTTTCCATGAGGATCGTTTTGCAGTAAATTCGCGGGCTCTTTTATTTTAAGTCGCAAAAAAAAGAAAAAAAAAACTTTCACCGAGGTATTCGCAGAGAGCTTTCCAGGATACCTTATTAAGAATCCTACCCGTCGTTTCTCCGGACAACCGAAGGATTAGTGAAGGAGGAAAACAACGAATCTTAGAGCTTACTTAAACTACAGTTTAACGTCGGTTCTAATAAGCCCGATAATGTAACGGAAAAACTCTGAAACCTCTCTCTAGGCTTGATGACATTGAAACGTAAATCTGTATTTCATGTTAGAGCTGGACAAGTACATTAAGTACCTTAACTACGTATAGAAGTATAAGCTACTTAAAGTAGGCATTAAAGTACTAAGTACGTGTAGTAGTCGTAAAAGAACAGAGTACTTGAACTACACATACAAGAACAGGGCACATGAACTGCACATCGAAGTGCAAAGTACTTGAAGTACGCATCGAATCACAAAGTACTCGAAGTACGCCTCGAAGTACAAAGTGCTTCCAGTACGCCTCGATGTACAGAGTACTTGAAGTACAAAATGCTCCTAGTACGCCTCGATATACAGAGTACTTGAAGTACGTTTCGAACTGCAAAGTACTTGAAGTACACCCGGAATACAAAGTACTTAAAGTGCGCCGCGAAGTACAAAGTACTGGAAGTTCCCATCGAAGTACAAAGTACTCGAAGTTCTCATCGAAGTACACCCTGAAGTACAAAGTACTAGAAGTTCGCCTCGAAGCACAAAGTATTTTTGGTACGCCTCGAAACACAAAGTACTTCCAGTAAGCCTCGAGGCACAAAGTACTTTTGGTACGTCTCGAAACACAAAGTACTTCTGGTAAGCCTCGAAGCACAAAGTACTTTTGGTACGCCTAGGAACACAAAGCACTTCTGGTAGGCCTCGAAGTACAAAGTAATTGAAGTGCTGTTGAAGTGTAAGGACCCGAAGTACGTGTGGAAGCGCAAAGGTTTTGAAGCACGCATTGAAATGCAAAGTGCTTGTAAGCTCCTTTGAGCCTCCAGCTTTAAAAAACTCGCCGATGCTTCATCTTGTGTCGTTGACTTACAACTCTTCCAGACCGTGCCAAAAGTCGTCTATCGCTGGAGGGAACATTTTTTCCCCCCCAACGGTTGGCCACCGACGCGGTGTGTGTCTCGAATTACGGAGGTTTCTTCAAATTCGCGTCACATCCCGCCCTCCGCGTTGGGGACGGGTGTCTTTTGGATGTGCTCCCTTTTCAGGATCCCTTGACCTTTCTTCGTTCGTTCCGTCTTTTAATCAGGTCCGGTGACCGGACTCTCGGGTCTTTTCCTTCTCGCGTCCCCCGAAAGCTCACTAATAATACCCTTCGCCATCTCGGCTGACCAAAGAACCGATTTTTCTATCAACCTACCAGCGTACATATGAATCCTGAAGCAATACTTATGAGAGGATTTGTGATGCAGGTGAGCTTCATCTAAATTCTTTATTTTTATTCTCTTTGCCTAGTCATTTTTTTCATTTTTTATCCAACAGTAGACGGTGGTGAACATTCTCGCATCTTCGTGAGATTCGCTCCACTGATAATTGAATATCTAATAATTCGCGCTTTTTGTTGAGAATTTGATTCCATTTTTCTTTTAACAACCTCTTCGCTATCTTGTCTGACCAAAGAGTCGATTTTTCTGTCGACCTACCGACATACATGCGAATCACGAAGCAATGTCTTGAGGGAGATTTGTGATATAGGTGAGCTTGATCTAAATTTGTTTATTTTTATTTTCATTGTCCCACAATTTTTCTTTTTTTTTTTTTTTTAATCAAGGCTCGACGGTAGTGAACATTTTCACATCTTCGTGAGATTCGCTCCACTGATAATTTAATATCCCGTAATTCGAGTGTTTTGTTGAGAATTTGATTTTTTTTTTATGTATATAGAGAATTTGATTTTTTTTTTATGTATATATATTTTTTGATGGCATGTTTTGTGGTTTTTACTTAATATGTTTTTCCTAAATTTCTGTGATTCGCGTCAGCGTAGCGAGGCGAGTCGCCTGGTAGTATCGGTTAAAATCGTTGTCCACGCTCGACCCGGACAAGGAACTGCTTGCCTGCTCAGCGACGCGTCGTCACCGTCGCTCCGAGCTCGTATCGTTGTGTGTGTGTGTGTGAGCTCCGAAACCCCGGAGACCTTCCCAGCCTGGCATTTCAGGAGGGGGTGGGCTCCCTCTACGTCGCGATAATGAGAACGGGCGTAAAAGGGGTGGGTGTGCAAAGACACCCGACTACGACGACGACGACGACGACGACGACGACGATGAGGAGAAGCGGGCTCGAAGCTTCTGGCGAGCGAGAATGAAAGGGCTGGCGGTAAACGAACAAGGGGGATGGAACGAGTGATCCAACAGACGGAGGCGAGGCTGGCAAAAAAGGAATGTTAAATTACGGCAGTCCGATCGTCTTGCACTTATGGTGAAGGGCGAAAAATTATTTCTCAAAAGCCAGCGTTTGATCCGCCAGGAAAAAAAAAACAGTGAATTTATCGAGAACTGTTCTATTTAAAAAAAAATTTATTTCTGATTCAGTATCCGCTCCGATCTTTGTTTAATCGCACTAAATTGCATCAGGTGGTTTTCCTTTCGTAAAATCGTGGGGTCCGCATGAAAAAAAAATAGCAAATTTACTGTGAAGTCTTTTATTTTTAATTGATTTCTTTTTGTTTCAGTATCTGCTGCATTTTTTTAACGCACTAAATTGCATCAGGGTGATTTTCCTTTCGTAAAATCGTGAGGTCCGCGTGAAAAAAAAAAAAAAATAGCGAATTTACTGTGAAGTATTCTATTTTTTAATTTATTTATTTCTGTTTCATTATCCGCTCCAATCTTTGTTTAATCACACTAAAGTGCATCAGGGTGCATTACCTTTTCGTAAAATCGTGGATTCCGCCTGAAAATAAAGTAGCGTCTTTACCGTGAACTGTTCTATTATTTATTTATTGATTTATGTTTTCGTATTCGTTCAAATTGTATACTTTAGCACACCGAATATACAATTCTTGTATATTTAGTGTGTACAAAAAAACGACAAGTACAAAAAAAAGGGTACGTCTTTTTTTTCTTCTTCTCGTAAAATAGAAATGCGCATATTTAATATTTCGATGAATTTTTTCCTGTCGAATACAAATACGATGGGATAAAAAAAAAAAAAATGTTATCGCCTTTATATTTTAGACCGAATGATCGAGACTTATGAAATTAACGCGCTAAGAGCCCCGCTTAGGCGCCCATAAAGTACGGCCTCGTGGTGATTAACATCCTTAAGCAAGTGAAAGCGTGACAGAAAGCGAATGGGCGCCGGTTAGTGAGAGAGGGCAGCTCTGTTAACCGACGAGGAACGAGGGTGCGAACCCGGCAAGGGGTTAACGCGCGCCCGAGATAAGTAAGAAGTAGTAACAGCCTCGGTGCCCCGTTGAGCACGGTCGAGGAGGCGTTTTAACGCCCGTTTTGCATAGATTTGAATAGATAAAGAAGACAGGAAAATACGCGAATTAATTTATTATGTATCTCACGATTCGAGATCCTTCGTCGAAGTATATACGAGCCGAGCTTAGAGGACCTTCTGCTTCTTCTGGCTATATTCTCCTTCTCCCACCGTACCTTCAAACCCCCCCCCCCCTTAATGCCTCTTTAAGTTTTCGACTCTCGAGATTTTCCGTTAGCTTGTTTCAACCACGTTTTCCGCGAGGGGTGTTCTTTTACCCTGAACTGAATGGAATTGCCGACACGAGAAGCGAAGACTGGAATCCATTCGCTTCACCCCCGTCCATTAAGTTATTTCACCGCGGACTTAGTTGCGTAGATAAAGCTTCGGGAATTTTATTGGCATATCGGTCGAACAACGCACTGTGAAAATTTGACTTAGATTCAACATTTTCAAGTTTATTTCACAAAATTATTATTATTATTATTATTATTATTATTATTATTAAAGAAAGAAAAGACAAAAATTAAATTAAAAAAAGAAAAAAAAATAAAACTTCCAATATCATTTTTTTTTTTTTGAAGATCGAAAGTCAGCTGTAAAACTGCCTTACGCCTATCAATTCTATTCTGATCGAATATGCTACACATATCGCATACACATGAACGGAAAGGAAGGTGTTTCATATGCTCTTAAGAGCAAGTACAATAATATAATAAAAACTGCGGTCGATAATAAAAACTGTAATTAACGTCTCTCACGGATTTTGGCATGTACGGTAAAGAGAAAAGCCTCATGGGAAGCCGAGATGATATTTATTTTGAGCTTACATACGAGTACCTGTGAGAAAAGTTGATTACAGTTTTTGATACCGACTGAGCCCGGCATGGTCTGGAAGGGAGGTATTTCATACGGTTTCGTCACACATGTACATAAGCCCACCCATTCATCCATACGCCACCTAAAAACCGCATTTCTCGGCGTTTTCGACTATTTTAAGCACTCAAATAAAAATCTCGATTTTGTCATTTTTCGTCAAAAATATAGCTTCCTCTATGAGGAAGCAATATGAGGTAGCAAAACGACAATAATTCCGCGCAAACATCCTCAACTGCACTCGTCGCTAGGGTCGGTCAGTCGAATCCCGTTAAAGTCGGTCGCGAGTATGGTTCTCCCCCCTCACCATTGAATGGGTTTTAGATGAAACGACTGTCCGAGCTGTTCGTCAGTCCGCTCCGCGAGTTGCCCGCATATGGTTGGGCTCTGATAAATTGATTGCTCGTAGTTTCGACGATTAACACAGAGAACTACACAGGGTTGTAGGGTTGTAACACGGGTACTTTACATCGCGCAACGGCCTTCGTGCAGTCCTCGTCCCGAATGCCCCTCGGGCCTCTCGCTCTCTTTCTCGGCAGCCCTCGCATCGGCCCCGCTCGGCTCACAGGCCGAACACACATTCTGAACATGCTGCACGGATAATACATCATCCCTCGGTGCTCGGAGCGCCGAGAGTCGGGTCTAGGCAAACCCTTATCGAGGGGCGGAGAGGAGTTTCTTGGGACGAAGGGCAACTAAACCCGCGATGTTAGGTGAATTGGTGTGTGGGATGAGCCGGACCGGAGACTCCGTAACGTTTAAGCCCGACATTTCTCACCCCCCCCTCGAAGGAGGCCCCTCCATCCTGGCCAGGACTCCTTTAACCCGTCCACCCTCCTTCTCAGCCTGCACAGTCAGCGGTCCCTTCCGAAGAGCGCCCGCGTCCTCGCGAGCGTACGAGGAGCTCTCACGCAGGTCCGCGGAAGGTTCCCTCGAGCTGGCTCCACTGGCTCGGCGGGCCCTCCTCTCATTAGTCTTCATTTGTTTTCGGAATTATCGCCCCGGTGAGTAAAGAGTGAGAAAGGGGTGGCCGGGCCGAAGAGAGGACGAGATGCCAGCAAGCGAGGGACCCGGAATTTCGCTCGCTGTTAGGGTATAGACCGGCGGCGAAATCCCACGGGAGCTCCTGGCTTTGGGTGTCTAGCCGAGGGCAACGGCAGGGTGGAGGGTCTGAGCGGAGGGCGCCCTTTATTGAATTCAAAATGCGCGCTCCGAGGCTTCGCGACCGCGAAAGACACGGATTTCTCGCTCTTCGGTGCGAAGCCCTCGGGCCTCGTTATATCGTTCTCTTGCATTGATGGATATGCAAGGCTATTTTGATGTTAGGTAATTTGTCCCGTAAACGCTCACGTCCTGATGCTCCAGATTGTAGCATGAGAACGAGCGCTAGAGCTGGTTTCGATCCAGAGCCTTTGTCACCATCACCTGAACGACGCGATGTTGACCGAAGGACCATGGAATACGAATGCATCCACAAAGATTACCAGGACTTTCAGCGATTCGCGAAAGGAATTCGCGTAGAGGGCGCTCTTTATTGAATTCAAAATGCGCATTCCGAGGTTCCGCGACCGCGAAAGACACGGATTTCTCGCTCCGAAGGCCTGAGGACTTCGGTGCGAAGTCCTCAGGCCTCGTTATATCGTTTTCTTGGATTGATAGATAGGCAAGTCGGTTTTTTGGTGGCAGGTAATTTGTCCCATAACGACTCACGACCTGATGCTCCACATTATAGCACAAGAACCAGCTCGAGCTAGTTGCGATTTGGAGCCTTCATCGCGAACACCTGAAAGAGGCGATGTTGAACAAAGCGTCATGGAATACGAATGCATCCACAAAGGTTACCAAGACTTTCAGCGATTCTCGAAAGGAATTCGCGATCGGAGAACATTTTCCAAAAAAAAAAAAAAATCCAAGTCTTCTCGGCTGGAAGCAAAAAAACCCGTCTCTTGAATCTATCCTGAAAGAGGTTCTCGCTCAACCCATCCACGGGCATTCACTCGGGCTCTCGGGTAATAGAATCCCGGGTTACAGTGAGTCGCCGGGAAATAGTAGATACGAAAGCTTTTCCAAGTCGCCGAGAAGCGAGACTCTCCCTTATCGTCGTCTTAATCCCTCCTCATAAAGTAACGCCGGTGCCGGCGTGTACCGAGAAGTGGATGCAAACCCGGCGCTAACGGACAAGCGGCCAACGCGCTCCTAGCCGGGCGCGCGCTATGTGCCACTATGTGGCGGTGGTAAAGCGCGATAGCTAGCGCCGGTGTCCTTTAGCTCTCGGCAAGTCCGCGGAGCTTAAAGTGAGCCGGAGCGAGGGGAATATCATGCAAAATGAGTTTGACCGCGTTGGCGGGGGAAAGTGAGCTTAAAAATCTTCCCCTAACTTTCGGCCCCCTCCACGAGCGTCGTGCTTTTTCCGCGCGGCCCGCCGCCAGGGGTCGTAGCGGCGTGAACGAGTCCACACACAAACACACACACACACACACACACACACACACGAACCCACCCGTTTCCCAGTCGGCCGCTTGTGTGCGCCAGTGCACCGCCAGGGCTCGGTGGAAGAGAAAGGGAAAATAGTATTTGTGAGAGTATGCAGCCACGAAAAGCCCCCCCGGTCTCCTTCGACCCACCGGATGTGCCCCGCACGCGAACGATGCGGGGGTTTGCGGCCAGCCAATCCCGCTGGCCGCAATCTTCGCGGGTGCCGCCCACGCGCCAGTGACTCACTCACCATCCCTACCCCGTAACGGCCTCTCTGTGGACACGACGATTTCCATCCCTTCTACTTTTTACCCCTCTTTCTTCAAGTTCCGAGAGCGGGCTTCGGCACCGCCGCTCCACCCCCGACGGCGCCGCCACCACCGACCAGCCCGCTCCCACCAGGTTTACTTTCACCCTTCCCCGAGAGCGGCGATCACTTCGGGGCTCACTCTTTTAGCCTTCCCCTATCGCGGGCCTCGCACCCGAGCCCGGAGAGGACCGAGAACCGGAGGCGGCAGCCGCCACGCGGATGCCAGCGGGTTCGGTGCTTTTACGGAATTTTTGAACTGCTCCGTCCAGATGACGATATAATCTCCTATTGATCAAGGTTCTATGCTGTAGCGAAGGGATGAAGAGGGAGGGGGGGGGGGCGAAGCTGGGACCGCGAACGGGGTGAAATGGGCCTAAAATTGAGGCGTCGCCGCGATGACAAGGCTTCCGTTCCACCAGGCGCATTATCGCGCTATGGAAGTCACCATCGCCGGGGCTTTATATAGTTTCTATTGAAACGATAGTCACTTGACACTGCAGCGAGGGTGACAATGGTATGTGCATTCTCGGCCGGGCACGGACATCGTCGAACGGCGGTGATTGGTGCGTTATTACCTACGGGATATAATGATGAAAGTTAGGATGGGAAAAGGCCGATGCGGTGAGGCTGCATCGGGGAAAATTTAATTGTCGGGATAATAGAACACTCGACGATGAAGGGGCTCCGGATCGATATTGGGAAATTTCAAATTTCGTTAGACGAAGGAAAATTGGCAACGTCGTGATACATCGATGGATCGGGATGTGGGACAATTTGGTTTGGGAGAATTACCGGGGTGCGCGAGTGGGGATTTTCGGTCGTGTGTGGGGAGAGTGGGGCAAAACGGAGACGTGTTCTCCAATTGGGATTGGACTTTTGTTGAGGTAGGACAAGTCTGCTGAAAATGGCCCACACTGATTTCCATGTGAATCAACGATATGTGCTTCGGGTAATATTCACCGCGAAAAATTGGCCAGAATGGTCCAATTTGCCCCGCCTGGTCACCTCTAGTAGCCTTCGACATAACATTGTTGCTGTTTTTTGTTTTTATTTTTCATTTTTTTTTTTTCGTAACATTGTAACATATTTTGCGATCCTCTTTTGAGCGCTTCACGATTGACGACTCTATTGTCATGTATCGTTTAGGTCTTCAACACCTCGGTCTGGAGCAAGGTGCCGGCCAAGGATGGAGCGGTTTACCGCGGGGTTCCCTGCCGCCGCAGTGTATTCCCCCACTTCCGGGACTCCACTCGCAGCAACAGCAACAGCAGCATCCCCATCAACAAGCGGCCGGTGGAGCATCGGCTTTCAACCCCTTTCATCACGCCATCGAGCAAAGATCACCGAGATTAACGGGGCCAACGTCAACCGGTATGCCAAAACAAAATATGAAATAAGAGAAGACAGAAAAAGAAAATGCACACTAAACGGCACACTGAACGTTCACCCCCTATACAATTCTCTACACTGAGAGATGGACCCAATAAAAATTACCAATCATCTAAGAAAACTACCATAGCGCACAGTAGTGGGACGCCAGTGCGTCACCTATGGTAGAAAGTAATTTGTAGAAAGTAATACACAGTAAAAAAATAATTTTGTAAAGTTGGAATGCGAAATTGCGTAAAAATAATTTCGTCAAATAAGTGACAAACTCGTGGAGAATAAGTTGTAAAAAGTACAAACTTTTTTTTACTCTGTATCTAAGAATTTTTACCATAATATGTGAGAAATGTGCTATGGTAATGTCTCTCAAGCGATATAGTAATTTTTACTAGATCCTTCTCTCGGTGTATGTTGTGTGTGTGTGTATCCTTATCGCCCGCTAACATCATCGACGAAGTCGGCTGACACGCTATCGTAATCTCCTTTGTGTCTGCGACCTAGACTCGACGAGCAGAAACGACCTCGGGCCGATCAGCGTATCGGTGCGAGAAGTCACACCGACCGAGTCACCGGGAAATCCGGCGCCGGGTCCGGGCTTGCTGACGACGGCCTCGGTTACTGCGCAAACACCACCTGCGGAACCTGCGACGACGACCAACGCCAATGCGCCGAGTCCATCGGGGCAGCATTTGCATTTTCAAGGTAAGACCGGGACGACGGACACGTGCGTCTGTTTTGTCGCACTCAAGGTAGTTCTGTCGCTTGGTATTCACTTCGCGTAAGTTCGAGAAAAATTAGATAAAATTGAAAATACTTCTCGACGGTATAAAAATCTGATAAAATGCATGCAAAGTAAAGGTCCTGAAAATATTGATTTTCATGCATAATAATAATTTCAAAATATTATTAACAAATTGATGAAAAAAAAATTAGTTGACTGTTTGTAAATTTGCTTTGAATTTTTTTTTTATTTTTCATATGAAAGAAAACACAAAAATCAAAGCAAATTTAAAAATCTGAAAAAATTCATACGTCCTTAGAAAAATGAACGAATCATTTTCATAAAAAAAAAAAAAAAATGGGTTTCCGGGAAATTTGTTAACCAATTTTTTTTTTTCATCGATTTGTTAATAACAGTTTGGAATTATTATTATGTAAAATTAATCTTTTCATACCATCATGAAGTATTTGCAATTTTATCCCACTTTTCTGGAACTAATGCGAAATGAATGCCAAGCGACAGAACGACCTTAATCCCCGATCGACCTTTCACCAGGACGAATTCATCTGTTTTGTCTCTTTGTCAATGCAGGGCTTCACCTACTTCGGGCGGGTTCGCTGTTCGGCACGATATTCGGTCCGCTTCTGCCGCAGTCACCATGGCTCTACAATCCTCTGTCGTATCACACGCAGCAGTACGTCCTCGATCCGGACTGGCACGCCCTGGCGCTCAGGGTCGCCCAGCAGCGTCGTCAGAGGCCCGATCAGGCGAGCCTCGAGGATCTCAGAAAGTTGCGAAGCACCAGCGGAAGTCCGAAGACCGAGAGGCGAAGAAACGACGATGAGACGCAGCAGGACGAGGATCTCGATCAGGAAACGCTGAGGGAGGTCGAGAGTCCCGAGGGTAGCATCGAGGTCGACGACAGAACCCAGGACCACAATCACATGACGACGGATCTGGCGAGGAGCGAGGATTCCGTTGCGGAGCAGGACTCACCGAGAATATCACTTACGAGGTGTGACCTCGATCCCGAGGACAACACGAGCACGAGGGACGGTTTCAGGGAGGCGAGCAAACGGCTGAGACCGAGCATCGAGAATCTCAACGAATCGGAGGTACAGATCGACATCGGTCACGTGTCGAGAAGAGGCGACCTCACCGTCAAAATAAGGCTCGAGGGCTCGGTCGACCTCAGCACGAAGAGAGGCTGTCAGGACAAGGAAAACGTCGGACAAGATCTAACGACGACGACGAGGCGGAAGGACGATGAGGTCGAGGTCGAGAGAGAAATCGTTGGGCCGAAGAAGGACCGAAGTCCGAAGCCCAGACACGTGTGGAGACCTTATTGAGGTCAAGCGTGAGGTTTTGAGACAGTTCGCCGCATTGCCACTTCGGTGAGGTCGGAAATCGGTCGCGGTCAAAAAGGACCGATGTTAAACTCGTCGAATCCGCGCTTGGAAAGTCTTATTGAGGTCAGTAAGGTCTTGATAGAGTTCACCGAATCGCCGGATCTTGTGAGGTCGAAACTGGTCGAGGCTGAACAGTCGACGTTGAGGTCGTCGAATCCGCGTTTGGAAAGTCTTATTGAGGTCACTAAGGTCTTGAGAGAGTTCACCAAATCGCTGGATCTCGTGAGGTCAAAATTGACTGTGCGCGTTTGGTAGTTCTTATTGACGGCTGTCAGATACGAAGAAAAAGAAAACGATCCGTATTTCTAGTCCTCGATGAGGTTGACCTCAGCGACGCTTAGTTGAGCAAGACGAACTCAGTCAGTTGTTCGGTGATCGAGGCTCCGCGCGCGTTTCTCGTATACTGTTTGCATGGACTCGAGGACTAACCAGGGTTTACGTTCGTAATTCTTAAGGTCTTGTAAATAATAATATTGTAACGTCGCAACACGCGTCATTCCCCCACACCCATGTTCTCTATCGATAGTCTAGCGTAAGGTCTCCGATGATTGCTCGGAAGTGAACTTTGACAATTGGCAAAAAAAAAAAAAAAAACGAAAAAGAAAATTCCATCGGAATTTCGATGAATCCGCATCCGACAAGAAAGTAACCTCACGATCGTCGAGCGATTCGTAGATCAGTCGGATGCTCGATCGGTGATAACTTTGTTCTCCGTAACGACAGTAACAATTCCTCGAACGATTCTACCACGAGGTCGGCTTTACGCCGACCAGTGTGACTGTAAATAAACGTAACGACTAAGGTTTTTCCGAGATCAGCGGAGAAAGTTTTACAGAGAGGGGGAAGAAAGAAAGACGGGAGGCGGTTCGTCGAGCAACTTCGGTTCGACGGCGAAGATCGTTCTCTTCGTTCACCCCCTCGACCTCTCACGATTTAGTCTCTCCACGAGTTGTGAAATTCGAACCAACCTCGTTTAATTTTTAAGCTCGTGATCATCCGCTGTTTAGGTACGTGAATAAAAAACAAAATAAAAAATAAAGGTGAAATTAATAAATATCATTTGTTCCGTCGACTACGAGAGTCGCCTTGAAATTTGTATCTTTCAACCCTCGCACCTGAATCCAATTCACTCGAATGCATGTCAATGAGGTCTCTCAAGACGTAGAAAAAAAAAAAAAAAAAAATCATTCCCGCGTGAGGAACGAGGCCTGCGAGCTAAGCCGCGCGTTTCCGGTGTGCAGTGCAGCAGATTCAATAATTCGCTCCGATTGCAATCGAACGACCGACCGGGGGTTGGAGGGAGCATCGTGTCACACGCGAAAAAAAAACAAAAAAAAAAAATACTCGCTCCCCTTCCCCAGAGCCGATCGAAAGGTCGGTTCGGTGGAAAGGTCGCGTGATTGATGGAAAACACAAAGCCGCCCGGCTGGCCGCACAACCGTCGGCACATGTCCGGTCGCTCGGAGGGCGGAAAGGGGTGTGTGGAAGGGATGAAACGTGAGTGAGCAAAAGCGACAAAAAGCTGCCGCAAACTCGTTTGCCTTCTACATTATTTTGTCACGGTAGTTGGGCCGCCCATCGATATATAAATCGAATAATGAATGAGCAATAATAGCCGAGTTACGTGCGGTCACCTTCGAAGGTGCGGCTCAGTGGTTTCGATCAAATACGCGCCGCGTATGGCATGTGTTTATTTTTCCATGCGCGGGACACGCAACATATATTTAAAAAAAAAAAAAAACGATGTCTAGCGCACCGAAAAAAATATCAACTAAGCTGCGGTTGCGGGTGGTTAAGGAAATGTTTGTTCAATTCAAGTAACTTAGTTGAAGCAACTAAATATTATGTCAAACAACTAAATATGCGTTCGATCAACTGAATACTTCTTTCCATCGACTAAATGTTACCTTCGCCACGCGCAACCGCAGCTTAGTTTGATGTTACCAAACCTTTTTTTCGGTGCGTTATCGCACTGCGACCTCCCGATCGTGGAACGATAAAAAATAAACTAAATTTCTTCTATTTTTTGCCAGACACATTTTTTTTACATCGACTGAACGTGTAATCTGTATGCGTATGGAGAACGTTGTACCGGAAGTAGATAATCATGTAGCGATTTAACTAAGAAAAATAATTCGTTCATCAAGAAACAAGAATCTTATCGATAATAAACTAAACAGTGTCCTATTAAAAGTAGGGTCTGAAAACTCTACACCGCACAGCAGTGTTGACAATATAAAAAAGAAAGTCTTTCCCAAAAAAAAAAAAACAGAAATTTATGCATTCTCGTGCGAAGGATCACCCGCGATATAAAAAAAAGTCGTTCCACGACGTGTTATCGTGCTAGCCGAGGTACATGTTGCTTCCTATATTGTTGCGTAAATTCGTTCAGTTAGAGGTTTTACGCGGGGTCTCGAATGACTATGGCAGGGGTGCAACGGGTGGGTGGGGGGGGGGGGGGTTGGCGTTGGCGAGCTCGTTTCGTGTGTCCCGCGGGGTATCAAAAGTGAGGTGTGTCGTTAAATCGATCACCAGGGGGTCGGGCGGGGGCGGGTGGCAGGAGGGGGGGGGGGTTGGATTCGGAGCGACAAATGGGGTGGATGGCCGAGACCAATGACAACGAGGCTGCCGTACTCGGGAGCACGGCCTCGAATTTTCTTCCACTCGTTTTTTTTTTCCCCCCCAAATCCGCGTGTACACTGTAGCCCTGGTCGGGTTATCGCAACAAACTACCCCAATGACGACACGATTAAAATTTCACGGTGGGGTAGGGTTTCGGGGCGGCTTTCCGAACGGGGTTTCGCGCTATCGATGGGCGCGCAGCGCGCCGGCTTTCGTTTGTGTACGAGGCGTATACAACCTTCCGCCTATGCCCCGACGAACAAACTCTCACCCGCACTCGTATTCTTCGTCCCTCGGCCAACGAGCCTCCCCCCCCCCGCCCCCGACGCCCCACCCGATGTGTGTGCACTCCGGACGGGCGCATAACCCGCAATCCCTCGAAACCGTTTCGGGAACCAAGCGCGTAGTCCTCCTCCTCCTCTTCCTCCCCCTTTCCCACCCCCTCCTCCCCCTCCTCCTCCCGTGTCGCCCCCGTCGGGTGATTGGTACGCGACCGCAGCGACCCCCGCTTTTTAATACACCCGCGCCTCCACACATTGCCAATGACATTGGGTTGTTCGATGTGTGTCGCGAGCCTGGTATAGATGCAGTTGCATGCTACGCTGGCCCGGTGAGGAGAATCAACGGCCACATAGGTAGCAGCACCCCGGACTGCTGGACCGGCTCCCCTTGGACCCCTCCGAACCCCCCGCACCACCTCCTCCCTCTCCCCCCCCCCCCCCCTCCTCGCGGATCGACCATATATACTATTCTACATGTATATCACCGATCGAGGGTGCATCCGAAACCCACTACCACCCATCAACCCCTCCGATCCAACCTCGCCGCTCCGTCAACGTCACGGTGAACGGATTGATTCATCGATCGAACATCCGTCCGAGCGCGTCCACCAAAATAGCGACAAAGACTCGGTCGACCCAAACTCCACCGAGTTACCCCGACCCTTTTCCTGCCTAACCCCCCCCCCCCCCCCCCCCCCGCCCGGACCCGAGCCCACATGGATCCCGCTTTCGAACCCCATTGCAATCGGCAAACTCCTCGTGTTCTCGCTCTCGTTACGAGCTGCTCTCTGCTTATACCGATGATATGTATGTGAGGTTTGGTGAGTATGCCAGGTTTTATCAAGTTTTTTGGTGAAAAACACAAAGGGATGTTGAGTATTAGGGGAAAAGGTTTGAGAAAGTAAAGAGCTGCTAGTGGAAACGGAAGGATTCTGTACGGCGGTTTTGTTTTTGTGATGGTGACTTTGGAAGCGCGCTAACAGGTCAATTTCATACGTCCAGATACACGTCAGAAGATAAAGATCGAATGAGTAAAAAAATCTGACGCAAAGTATAAAAGAAAAAAAGTTTAAGGAACAAAACAGTAGCTAGTGGAAATGGGCGGACTTGGTACGGCGATTTAGTCTATGCGGTGATCATGCCTCTGGACGTGCGCAAATAGGCAAATTGGATTCGTTCATATAAACGTCAGAAGCCGAGCGTCAAATGAACAAAAAAAAAAAAATCTGACGCAAAGTATAACAGAAAAAAAGTTTAAGGAACTAAACCGTAGCTAGTGGAAATGGACGGACTTGGTACGGCGACTTTGTCTTTGCGGTGATCATGCCTTCGGGCGTGCCCAAATAGGCAAATTTTATTCGTCCAGATAGACGTCAGAAGCCGAGCGTCAAATGAGCAAAAAAAAAAAAATCTGACGCAAAGTATAACAGAAAAAAAAGTTTAAGGAACAAAACAGTAGCTAGTGGAAATGGACGGACTTGGTATGGCGATTTTGTCTTTGCGGAAATGATGCCTTCTGAATGGACTCTGAATGGAAGCTAAACATCAACTGAGTAACTAAAAATAACGCGAAGTATAACAGAAAATAAAATCCAAACTGTAGCTAGTAGAAACATACGGGAGTTGTAAGTCGGTTTCATTGTGTGATTATGCCTTTGAAACGGCACTAATAAGCGAATTTGATTCGTCCGGATAGACGTCAGAAGCCAAGCATGAAACAACTAAAAAGAAAAACGGACGCAAAGTATAACAGAAAAGGGAAAAAAGAAAAGCATAAAATCCAAACGGCGGGCAGTAGAAACGGACAGACGTGGTACGGCGAGTTTATTTTTGCGGTTATCGTAGTGCCTTTGATCTCTTCCCGGTCATTCGATCGTAACCCCAATATGCCAATACGACAATCAAAAAATCCTTTTGTAAACGCAAAACCCCATACACGAGGTTCGTCAGAGACCGAGCTTCGAACAAGCCAGGATGTCAGGCTCAGATAACATCGCGCCAGGGGGGCGGGGGGGGGGGGGGGGGGGGGGGGGGGGTGGTGGAGGGGGGGTCAGCTATCACGAAGAGAATGAAGAAGAAAATAATGAAGCATAAAACATTACCCGAGTGGAACACATTTCACCCCTTTCCCATCCCTCAGTCTTCTTCTTGTTCCTTCCTCCCTCCACCACCCTTATAATCATGCTAATCCGATTACCGGACTATCCGCCCGAAAGGATCCTTTCTCCTCCCCCCCCCCCCCCCCCCCCCCAAAAGATTCCGCGACGGCCAGGCCTGCCACTAAAGAAATCTTCGCGCGAAGGGTTGAAAAATATCTCTCGCGTAAATAAATTATAGTAGCAAGCGGAAGCCCTCTTTCTCCCCCCCGGGATCCAAAAAAAGTACCTTTTGTGTGGGTATGTGTACGTGTAGCATCTCGGACATCCTGGGACGACGAAGTTCCGGCCGGTCGGACCTTTCGTTGGCCGGCACTTTTTTTTTCCCCTCTTCCTTCTTCCCTCCTTTGGCAGTACTTTCTTCCGCTTCTTTCGCCCGGCTCTCGACCGGCTCACGTTCTTTCCCTTTCACTCTGCTTCCTTCCAACCCTTTACATCTCTTCCTCCGCTCCTTTCGTTGGCCGGGGTGTATCCTAACCTTTTTTTACCTGTTTTGTTTTTTTATTTCGCTCTCGTTTCCAGGCTTACTGCTTTTACGTTCTTTTCCGTTCGCTATCCTGTGCTCGGATTTTTCTTCCTCCTTTTTCAACCTTTCCTCGCTATATAACCTACGCCAGCCAGCCGAGCACTTTAGATAATAAGGCCAGGGTGCCCGAACGCTGCCTGTGCTTCTCCACGAGTGGAGGGGCAGGGGAGATGCTCGGACGAAAGGGTAAATTGGGTATTCGTCCGAGGAATTATCTCTCTAATTTCTTTAACGTAAAGCCTGCCCGCTGGTCCATCGGCCTGGGGGACATGCCTTATTCCCTTTTTTCTGCAAACCCATCCCCCCTTCACACATGTCGAGGACTTCTTGGCGCGCCATTTGTATTCACGTGGCTGGAAATCTTTGTTCCCTCGCGAATTGAAAGTAAATCGTTTCTTCTCCGTACAAATTTTTGGAGCGTTACATTAGGGTCTTGCCTGGGCCCGATCAGGACCTTTTCACGAGCTGATGTAACGCTCTAAGATGTCTAGCAGGTTTCCGGTCGAGCAATGAGAACTATTTATCACACGTGCTCCATCGACATCGCAAAATGATCAGGCAAACAGTCCAGGAGGTGAACAGGAATCCTGGATGGATTCCGTGCAGGAAACATGTCCAAGCCCACACAAGTAACGTATTACAAGATCATTAAAGTGCAAACCCCCTTTCCCGTACCAGGAACTAATAATAACAAACGAGTCGGTGTACCCTCGAGGGGTGTGAAGCGGTGGAGGAGAACCCGGTGTAATTCGTATAAATGATCGGAAGGACTATCGGTCCGGCAAGCGGGGAAGCCGGCTGAACCGAAATCGAAGCGGCAACGGTAGCAGCGGCGGCCCACGTATCCGAAATGGACGTGAAATTAGATCCAACCCTCTACGGGCTAGTCGGAGCGAGCCCGCAAAAGGCAACGCTGCAGGGGTGGTCCAAGGAGTTCGACAAATTCAGTTAGTCAGGGTGAAAAATGATGCGTTCTCGCGTTACTGGGAGTTGGGGCGGGAGGGGGGAGGTCGAAGAGAGGCTAAATCGAGCCAACTGAGGTCTCGGACCTCGACGGCTGGCTGAAGAAACATTCCACGATACCCTGGTAAGAGTAAAACTGCCGGATTAGATTCTGTTTTTTGGCAGACAATCGGACTTCGAACAATTGCCGGATATTGCCAATGAACGTTGCGGAAAATTTCATAATAATAGCGGTAGGCGGTACATGGTAAAAAAAAAAATCATGACGATTTTTCTTTTCTTTAATTTAACAATTTTTTAAAATCTTAAAACTAAATTTAATTAAAATAAAATTAAACAATTGAATTTAATAAATTGCAGATAGTCAGAAAACTGAAAATTTGACCATTTTTTTGTTCGCCGCTTTGGTAATTCGCAGAGTTTCTTCACAGCTTGCTTCCATCGTAATTTTTTTGACTAAGGAAAAATGATGGGAAAGCGAGAAATTTAGAATTTCGAGAGTACACTTTTACTTGTTCTTTATCTTTCGGAGTATAGCCGGGGTTCGACTGACTTCTGGTTCCGGACGGATAATACAAGTGCCAGGAAGAGCAATGGAAACTAAAGTACGTTTTAACGTTTATACGGTTCAAACATTGCGCAATAGAGAATTGTTACTGGATACCGGTTTACGGATTGCACGGAGGCAAGAAAGCGGAGAAGGAGGAACCGGAGGGTTTCTACCCCATAGCTACGATATACTGTCTGTGATACCCCTAATATTGTCCTACAGTACCGCATCGCCCGAGGCACCAGTCATATTATGTTTGCTCCCGATGTTGATGAGTGCGCGCAACGCCATAGGAGGGATTTATCCTCGTAGCATCCGGCATCTGTGCGAGCGTACGTGAGTACCTTCAAGCATTCGTGTTAGCGGATTAAAGTATTCGCGATGCGATGTCCAAGAATATCCGTGCCTGATTGTCTTCTTTTTGTTGTTACATTAACACATCTTCGTTACATAACCCTCGCGTTCTGACCGACCTGAAACCAACCTGAAAATCAACCGGTGCACCAAACCAACTCTCATTCCAACCTGAAAGAGGTTGATTTTTCGGCGATGTTGAAAAACCAACCGATATATCGACACTAAAGCGATCCCATAAATTGACACAATTTTCGAAACAAATTTAAAACACAAAAACGCCCATTTTTTATGGTTATAGAGGTTTAATTTTGTCGAGTCGAGTCACGTATATAAAGTCGTCATTGAGCCACAATTTATGTCGTTCGGTGACCAATTAATGAACTTTTATCTAAAAAAAAAGTCGGGGTTGTTCTGGATTATTTTATCATTTAGAATTTCGATCAAGTGAGCGTCGGGAATTGGAAACCCAAATTAATCGAACTATATTTAATGAGAAAATGATGCCAATGAGTGATCAGTCGATCGATCGACGTACCGATATTATTATACAGGATTTCCGGTTTTGCATAAAAATTGCCTGAGAGTAATAAAAATCCCAGACTAAGTCGAAAGTCTTCCTTCGCGTTTAATCGGGACGACACGAAAGCTCGTTGTATCGGAGGAGGTTTTCCGTCGTCGTCCGACGACGACGGGATTGGAAGTCGTAAATATCATCTGCTAAATAAAGCTTCATCCTGGAGTATTCGGATGGTGCGGCTGGTGTTCCACGATCGCGCAAGAAAACACAACAGGGTAACTGCGGAGAATACGGCTCCGGATATACAGTCGACCCTTTCGGTTCTATTCGGGTGTTTCTGGCGAGAATCACGCGTCTCCGGTGAACCGAGGGCTGTGCGATCACCCATCCTAGTACACACAGCGAAGGAAGCGATCGTCATTACCCGATTTTCATTTCAAATTATTCGGCAACGATGAACAATAATTTTTTCCCGTTTCCGGCATTGTCTCTCGCGCCCTTAAAACAATAAAATAAATCAGTGAAAATAAAAACTCCACGAGCAAGCTAAACTCTTCTTTGCCAGGCTATTGAACAAGATCGTTTGACTCACCGAGACAAAATCCGAACTCTCGTGGAGGCGAAAAATTGTTGTTTCTGTGGTCCTCCACCATCGCGCGAGAAAACATAACAGAAAAACTGAGGAGAATATGGTTCTGGTTATGAATCTTTGAAAAATACCCCTGGAAAAATACCCCAGAAAAAAACCCTTGAAAAATACGCCTGGAAAAATACCTCCGAAAAAATACCCCCGCAACATAGCCCCGTAAAAATGTCCCCAAAAAAATATCCCCGAAAAAATATCCCCGAAAAAATATCCCCGAAAAAATATCCTCGAAAAAATATCCTCGAAAAAATATCCTCGAAAAAATATCCTCGAAAAAATATCCTCGAAAAAATAGCCCGGAAAAATACCGCCCGAAAAAAACCCCTGGAAAATACTCTCGAAAAAATATCCCCCTACGCACACAGACACAACCAGGGCGCTATTTTTCGAGGGTATCGCCATTGCCCTACTTTGATTTCAAATTATACACCAATGATGAACAATAATTCTTCCCTCGATCCATTGTCTACAGCGTCGTCAAAAAAAAAAAAAAAAAAAGAAAAACTCCGCAAGCAACCGAAACTCTTCTTTGCCAAGCCATTAAGCAGGAGCGTTTGGCTAACCGAGACAAAAATCCGAACTATCGTGGAGGCGAAATATATTTTTTTTTCTACCCCGCAGTGTATCGCATGCTTCAATCGTCAGCAAGGATTCGAGGCTGGATTCCGAGGATGCCGGCACGCAACGACACGGACAAAAGACAAACGCCGCTTCGCGTCTTTTCGTTTGTTTCAAGCGTCATTTGTTCGGCGGCGGGCCCGGGACGATGGAAAAGACTTTGACGGGGTTGTTCGTGCGATAGGGGGTGGTGGAAAGCGTGGCTTCTTCGTCTTATCCTCTCGAGTTTATCTTCAACGACGACGCCGCGACCCGAGGAATTGGCAGGATGCGAAAGATATGGGTCTCTGTCGACGATTGGGTGTGCTCAGAATAGGCCACTGTTGAATGCCTCTGAAAAATCTTAGCGATCAGAACACTCTTTCATCTCGGTTCTATCTTTTTTTGTATCTCTACACAGTGAAAAGAGTTTGCACTTTGTACAATAACTTGTTGCCCACAAAGGTCGACAATTTTTTGTTTGTTAATTTTCAGATCGCACCATCCGACCCGAGTTTTACAAACAAAAGTAAGAACTAAAATTCTTAATGTCTCAGGAAATAAAAGACAGGTTTGCATATTCGAATCTGATAAAAGAGTTTACTTAACAAAAGTAATTTATTCAACAAAATGATTTACTTAGCAAAGGTAATTTCCTCAATAAAATGATTTTTACGAAAGTTCGTATTTCGATTTTACGAAGTCACTTTGTACTGTGTACTTGCTTCTATTCTATTTTGTCGTCATTTCCATAATCGATGGACCGACAATATGAAGAAAAAAAAATGCCGAACGTGTCCTTCGAGATTATTTGATTACACGATCCTCTGACGATTTGATGATATAAAGAGGATCGTAGGACGGCCGTAGGTGCGTTGTATACACAGTAAAAAAAAGTTTGTACATTCTACAACTCATCGTCCACGATCGGCGACAATTTTTGATTTGTTAATTTTCAGATCGCGCCCGGTTTTGGTTTTGCAAACGAAAGTACAAACTAAAATGGTTAATGACGGGAGATAAAAAGGGGGGAGAATATACGGCTTGTATATTCAAACCCTAAAAAGTGAGTATTGTTGCTGTAACTACGTAATTTTTTTCTCAGTGCCTCAAATTCGGCAGAACCGGCGATTTTATGTCCTAAATCGATCAGCGAATGAATGACTTATCATCGTTAACACGAACGCTAAGGAGATAGATTTCGAATGCAAATGACGCTCGAATTGAAGCGTCAATGACCAAAGGGATCTCCTAAAGACCCACCGAAGATTCGATTTTCTTCGGATGACGAGACAGTATTTTTTCATTAGCCTTTCAATCCCCCACCGCACCCTCCCAATCCCACTGCCGTGGAGACCCTGTGGATTATCGAGTCAAACGAATAGCTCCCGGGGCGATCAACGCGATCCAGATTTGCCGATGCACCGACTGGCAAAAGTGAGATGGAAACCGAAGGAGGAAAGAAATAAGGTGAAAAGGGCGCCCGAAACGAGAACGAGGGAGAAGGCGAAAGAAGGTGGACACAAAGCTATTTTAAATAAAGGAGCGCTCCATCCATTGAACCCATTGTCGACCTCTGACGTTGACTGAACGAACGCCCGCTACCCGAATCCATCATCTCCATAGAAAACTTTAATTATTTTCCGATGAAAGAAGCACACACCCCTCCCCGCCTCTACCATCCCACCGACCCCGACTTTCTTTCTTTCCTCGCGTCCTCTCCTCTGCTATCGTAGTTCAGAATTGCTCTCCTTCAGCGGCGCGTTTATCTTCGATGGGCATTTTTTTTTTTAGGAGCGCCACGCGAACCGATAAAACGATCCTTAGGGCAGGCTGAAAAGGTCCGCGGAACAAACAGGAGTGCTCGGATATATTTATTTCTTTTTCATATTTTATCGCTCATTTTTTGCGAGCGATTTGCCATGCCAAGGGCTAATTACCAGGCGGGTTACGTTATTCTAGTCTGTCGCTGAGGAAGCTTTACGGGTTGGATTATTATGCAGAGGTCGGAAAAGTACCAAAAAAATACTTCGAGTACAAAGTATCGTAAGTACTTTTTACAAGTTCTTTTCGCAATTCGTTCCTAGCGTTAAGCCTTATCTAGGGTTAAAAAAGGTGCTAAATGTTTCAATTCCACTTTCAATTCGTACAATTTCATACCGGATTGAAACGATATAATGTCAGCTCGACAGTCTTATCGTCGTTCTTTCAATGTCATATACTGTAAGAACTGAAAGTGGAATTGAAACAAACATTTTTTTTCTTCGGCAGCCCACAAGCGAATTTTTTGTCAGTGTATTAATAGAAACAGGATATCATGCTACTCATCGAGTATCCGTAATGCGAGCGCTTACTCAAAAAGTACTCGTAAGGCAAACGGCACAGTTTTCGCAACTGTCCCAGTTCCCGTCATCGAACGCAATTTATACTAACAATAAATAAATTCTTCGTTTAATACGAAAGAAGTTGACGACATGTTCTAGAGCGGATTTTACTCTCGATTAATTCCGCAATAGGTATAGTTTTTTTTTTTTTAAAATAAAATGTTCCATTTAACAATTGAAGATGGCGGAAACTAGGCCGCTTACCTTAATAGATACTTGAAATCGTAAAAAAGTACTTTGCGTACTAAAAACTACCTTGCGCACTTCGTGTACTGCCCAGCTCCCTTATAATTATAAAATCTCACCGGCGATCACAATTTTGAGTAGATCGAAATGTTGACCTTTAAAAGTGTCGGCGTTCATTTGCAACGTGACGTGCGTTGAAGCTAACGAAAACGCGCAGATGAAATCGTGCGGGCCATACAGATGAGTAAAAAAAAAAATAAAAAAAATAAAGTATAAAGCGAGAAATCTCTTTTCCACCCTCTTAATCTGTTCTCCAGGAGGGACGTAAGCCCCCTTGTCGGCATATTGCGACGATTCGCGGCTATAAAAACCTTTCTTGCCCCCAGCCCGCCCCCCTCCAATAGGATGTGGGAGGCGAAAGGGAAGTGTAAGGGGTTGCGGAGAGGCTCGTCGCGGCTTCAGCCAAGAAGCGAAAGGGGTTATGTCGGCTTGCCAGAGTGACAAATGGTTCGGAATAATACCACCCAGTACCACATCGAGGGAGTGCGAGCGAGAAAGCCACCGCCACCCGCGCGGTAACAATACCACCCTATAACGCCTTGGTGTCTTTGGCCGTCCCGCCGTTCCCCGGGGCAGTTGTGTTGATCGCTCAACGAACTTCTTCATCTCTTTCTCACTCTCGGCTGAAGAAAAGCTCCAGCTCCATCATCATCATCCGGCGGCTCTGCGCGGCTGTAGCGACGGCTTGAAAACTCCAGTTTGCCCTTACTTTCGTTGTGAAAGTCGCCTGCGTTCTGTCGAATCGCTCACAACGATTCATTGGCAAGGCGCAGAGAATGGCAAGGGAAGAGCGAGTAGGCTCGCTTTGCGATTAAGAAAAATCCTGAATTATGCTCCACGATAGTCAAAGACCTATATGTCATCTATGTAATGAAGTCGCTGCTGGATTTTCTGAGTACATTGTTTTCAGAGCTGTCATACAGGAAATGAGTGACTTCCGGTCCGGAACGTCTCATTTCTCGACCGGAAATACCTCGCCTCCGGTTTGAAAATATCATTTTTCGATCGGAAATACGTCACTACCGATTTTTTAAAGTCTCATTATTCAACCGGAAGTGACGTCGTACCGGAAATTCGTCAGTTTCGGTTTGAAAATATTAATAGTTGTTTTTAATATTAATACTATACTACAACAATACAATTTTATATTCTAATATTAATATATAATATTGTATCAGTGTTATTTGTTATTATTATTTTCTTGATGAGTGAAATTTATTTGGAATGTGAACTTGACTCTGTATGGACTTTAGAAACATATCCATCATATTTATCAAATTTATCAATATTTGTCATATTTATCAATTATTTTTGACATCTAGATTGTACGTCCCTAATTGTTCCAATAGGTGGAGTTTCAGTAGATTCACATAGCAGCCCTACCGCAAGTCTGTCAATGGTAGACCAAATTTTTTTTTTTTTACATGGTATGACAATGGACATTATTTTGGCGTTTCTCTGACGATACGTACTCGAAGGCGTGCATATATACAGTCGGGATGTCAGGAGACTTTGAGCTCGTGGGATAAAGGATATCTAATCAACTAAAAGTCTGTTTAATTATGAGCGGTAGATGGCAAGTGTGAGGAGGGGGGAGGGGGCTGAGTGGAGGAAAACGCGGCAGTGAGAACGAGAAAGCGAATGAGAAAACGTGAGTGAGAGGAAGGGGATGGGGGGAGATCGTCGCTGTTCCGCCTCTGTTTTCGGACTTTTCCATTAGCCGGATGAATCGTTAGTCTTTTGTTGACTTTTATTGGGGAGATATGCTGCTGCTGTTGGCACGTCGGTGGCGCGCTGGAAACATTGTTCGGAATCGCGACTAGTCACACAGTTGACTCCCCCACATCCAACGGCACGGCGAACGAGACTGAGCAGCGTCGTCGTCGCGACTTGCAGCTTGATTATCTGACTGGTAACGAGAAATCGCTTCGCGCATCTTATTACTTTTTGTTTGTTTGTTTTTTTTTTACCCATTTAAATACGCCGACGCATATCGAGACGCAGTGGATTTTCGAGCAGTCATTGCAGACATGGAACTCGTCTCGGCGCAATCGGAAATCTACTTATTTCAGGTGAAAATTTCTTCCTCAATGAGGAAGGTATTCTTGTCTTACTGCCCTATTGAGGAAGCCATTTTTATTTTGCTTCCTCACGGAGGAAGCTATTTCTATTCTGCTTCCTCATAACGGATGGAATTTTTAGTTTGCTTTCTCATAGCGGAAGTCATTTTAATTTTTCTTCCTCATAGAAGAAGCTATTTTTATTTTGCTTCCTTATAGTGGAAGTCATTTTTATTTTTCTTCCTCATAGCGAAAGCCATTTTTATTTTGCTTCCTCATGGAGAAAGCTTTGTTTTGGTGAAAAAAAAAAATTCTAGATTTTGACGAAAACGTGTTCGAAATGTTCGAAAGCAACAAAAAATCAGTTTTGGAAAAAAATATGTCCATATGTGTGTGTTTGGATGTGTGTATGAATCTGACGCAAGAAACTCGAACCGCTATAACTTGAGAATGCCTCGATTGATCAAGCTGGAATTTCACACACGTTATGTGTGGTTAATAATCAATGTTTTTCGAAAATTCGATAAAAAGAAAATGTTCAGTTGTTTCATTTTTGTACGCGACTTTTTATTTCTTCAAAAATGTTTGATCGCGCTCTAGCTCTTAGAATTTCATACATACGTGGCCTAATAGCGTGTACACAGATGAAACATTATCGTCAGATTATCCCTGTTCTCATAAAATAGGGTAACAAAAATGATTTCTCACAGAAGCTTTGCGAATGAAAGGACATTATGACGAAGCGATATTCAAATTTCGATTTTCAACTATTTTATTTTTATTTAACTTTTAATTTTAGTTTTTTTTTCTTACTTTTATTTTTATTATTCATTAATTTAACTTTTCGACCTGAAGTGATGCCAAACACGTCACTTCCGGTCGAAAAGTGAGTTTTCCGTTTCAATTATTCTTGACCTAACGCACCCTCAAAGTAAACGCACACCCTCGTTCACGAGTGATTCATTCCGACCCTGTTTCCTTAACGAAATACGAACTTCTTTGGGCATAAATAGTTGAATTAAAAGGAGTAGCGTAATGCTTCATCCCCTTATCGCAGAATAATGGACGGGGGCGGGGGGGGAAGTCAAGAGGGCTTGGAAATTTCGAATTCAGTAGGAAGACTGGCGAATCCTTGAGGGTTGTAGCGTGAGTGTGTATAACGATGTCCGAGAAGTGGAAACGCCGGCCGGTCCGAGCGTCCCGGCATCGAATCGACTGGAGGGTTAATTTTCTGGTCAGTTGGTCGCTTCTGGCTCTATCCAGGGTTATAGCCCGACGATCTCGAGGTCCGTAACAATCCCTACTTTAACATTCTCCCCGGCCCTACATAAATATCCGGAATTAGCCATTTCTCCTTTACGCTCCGTCTCCTTCCATGTCTCGATTTTATTCTTCTCTCCAACAACATTCACCCGTCAGTTTATCTCCAAAGACAGGCTTTTCGAAGCGTCGGGCCTCGTACATTTTTGCCGGATTTTCGTTTCGAGAAGCCCGTTTCTATTATTATTTTTTAACGTCCGAAATAATTTGTCCGGTCACTTTTTTAATCGGTTGAAAAAAAAAAAATAATAATAATCTGCAGTGGACCAGATTTTTTAAATACAGGCCGAAGCATCGGGTTTCATACATTTTTACCGAATTTTCGTTTCGAGAGACCCATTTTTATTATTATTTTTTAACGTCCGAATGAATTTGTCCGGTCACTTTTTTAGTCGACTAGAAAAAAAAGAATGATCCGCAGTGGACCAGATTTTTTTTTACACGCTTTATCGGTTATCATGCGAACAGTAGTCATCTAGGTGTTCCCTGTCATTGCCGTTCCTGGATCTCTGCGTAGAACGGCACGAGCTACGAACTACTCCTGACTCGTGTGGGGGAGTCGATTTTGCCTCTATGATCACTTGACCGATTAAGGACTTGGACGAGGGCTTCGATTCGAGAGCCACGCTCGTTGCCCTCTCTCTGCCACCGATGCTTTACCCAAGCCCCTGGAGGAGGGTCCGGAGTGGATTGACGTAATTGAGGAGAAAATACGATGCAGGCCATCATCTCGGTGAAATGTACTCCGTAGGGTTTGGCCGATTTGCCTCGGGGCTTGTTAGCGAATTACCCGAGGAAAAGTTCTTTTTATTAATCCACTTTGAAAGTTCGCGGTTGGGAATGTTCTTATCGTTCGGTTGGTCGTCGGTCGTCAACCGGAACGGCTGTTCTTCCGCGGCATTAGCCAGATCGAACTGTGTTCGATCAGCAGCGTCCGAATACCTCGGATACTTTCCCACTGGCCCGGTCTTCCGAGTGCTCTCAAGTCATCAAACTATCCCAGATAGCCAACCCTAGCGCAGGCAAACAAGGGCAATTGTTTGCCACCAAGCTTTGCAGTTGGCTTGCGAGCAATATTGCAATAGATTCTGGCACGAGCTTGCAGCGTATTGGCAGCAAAAATCCAACAACGGTTGCTATGGGCTGATTTCGTATTCTTAACTGCCGTGAAAGAGACAAAAATTCCTCATCGACAGCCGACGTCTGATTGCACATATCCTCAATCAGCGTTATTGCTAACGATAATGAAAGCTTATTTTATTCGTGCGCTGATTGCGTTCGATAATGGATTGACAATTAATTGCGTTACATGATAACGAGTTGTTTGAGAGTTTGTTTACTTAAGTGTAATGTAATTGATTAATAATTAATAGCGCAAGCGTTATTGGATCACTTATTAACTGGATTACGTGAATTAACTGGTCTACGAACGATGTAAATTGTAGCTCAATGACATGTGTATGTGTGCATGTGATACGACACTTCGAAATTAAACCTCTATGACCATAAAAAAGAATGCGCGTTTTTGAATTTTTAATTTGTGTCGAATTGTGTGTTCGTTCAGTGTCGATAATATATCTTTCTAAAATATGATACGCAAATGGACTAGCTCTAATGATCCTTGGAATTGAATTTTTGTGAGAATCTATGTCGAGTCACATACATTTTGAGAGAAATTGAATTTTTAAAAATTTCACCCAAAATAACCATGACTTAAGCAAATGAATCTTCGTAGTATGACGCAAAGCACCAGCAAGCTTTGCAGAAAACTTGCTGACAATTTGCTGGCAATATGCTCCTAAGAGTTTTTGGCACTGAATGCTGGCAAAAACGTAGGCAAAGGCGGACGCACATGCCGCAATTTTGCCGCCGTCCCGTGCGGACATTCGCTGCCTATTTGCTGGCGGTTTGTTGGCAAAACGCTATCTGGGTACTCGTAGGGGCAAAATATGAAAACCTGAATCGATGATGCCTCTCTGTCGAGGCAGAGTTGCGTGGAGACGAAGGTTGGAGGGAAAAAACCAGAGAATAGGAAGGTGGGCGTAGAGCACTAGAATCGTAATAGGCTGAGGCGGTGCTAGAAGAAGGTGCACTCAGCTCTGGGAAACGGGGGGGAAAGGGAGAGAAATATGTGCAGTGAGGCAGCGGGCTCTTGGATAAATAACGCAAGCCGGCTCGACTCGAGGATAGATCGGGAAGAGGCAGTCGAGAGAGGGTGGAAAGACCGAGGCGAAAGATCGATCCGGTACTTGGAGAGTTTGTCGACGTGTCGTACGCTCTTTGCTCACTCTCATGAAGGAATAAGCAGGGAATCGATCATTTGCGATGCACGCTGGGATTTCATCCGCGGCATGGTTGATCAACTTCTCGAGAGTCGATCCGCAAGCGTCATTGAACGCTTGATCAATGAGCTAAACAAAAATCCGTGTCAACGAAAGTCTCAATGGATCCAAATATATCAATGGATTTTGTGGCTGCATTGTGTTGTACACCCATCATTGGTACCGGGTCTTTCAACTAAGCAATCGATGAAGCGAGATATGTAGCAAGACATCCAGCAAGCGTAGATGTCTTGTTACATGTAGCAGCTGGATGTCAGCAGCAAGACACCCAATAAAATTATCTTTGATCCCTTGTTTGATGTCTTTGATCCCGTTAAGATATGGAGCAATATATCCAGCAAGACGGAAAAGCCAGAAATCCAGATATCAATGACGGGCAATATGCCAGGCTGAAATTCCCAGCCTGACTTGTGTCTCTTATCCCAGTGTAATGTCTTCTATCCCGCTAAGATATCCAGCAAGAGAGAAAAACCAGAAAACCAGACACCAATGACGGACAATGTGCGAGTCTTAAATTCCCAGCTTGACTCTTGTCTCCTCGCCCGGTTTCATATCTTCGATCTCGTTAAGACGTCAGGCAAGATATCCAGCAAGACAGTAAAACCAGAAAACCAGGTATGAATGGCAAGCAGCGTGCCATCCTTAAATTCCCAGCCTGACTCTTGACACTTGATGCTGTTGATCCGTAAAAACTGCATGAATCAGCATCGCCAAGCTGATGAAAGCGGGGATCCAACGTCGCTGTGAACGAAGACCAGGATTCCCTCCACACATGCAAGATCCCGGTCCTACCGAAATCAGCGGCAAAATTCACTGATCTCCATTCGGTAGACGAGGGTAACAGCTTTCTCGTGGACGGTCGTCTCGTTTTTACTCACCAGGGTCGGAGGCAGGAGATTAAAGCGAAGCCAAAGCTCCTTAAACTGCGGTCCAGGGGCTAAGCTGGATACATGCCGGGGGTTTCCCCAGGAGTTTTGCCAATGCACGGCGCCCCCAGACGACCTCGCCATTCGGCCCTCTCCCTGTACTCGCTTCCTTCCGCGGAATCTCCTCTTTTGTCTGGATCATCCGATCCTCGTACGCCTTTTGGAAGTGCGGGCTGTAGTAGTTGTAGCGCTGTAATACGTCAGCTGTCCATGCCGGGATCATCGGACTATCCCACACTCCTCACGATTTAAAGAAGAAGACGAGTCAGCCCCTCATCAAGACGCCACACATGGCAAATATTCGATCACATCCAGGTGGTCTCAATCTTAAGTAATCCAGCGCGCATAACTTTCCAGTAGGGTCTACGAATGAATTGGCAGTCACTTCGGCACTCCACTGTTCATATTCGCTACGAACACAATATCGGCTGCCAACCGGCTTTGAGGGGAGCGACATGACGCTAGAACTCAGCCACCGGGGCGATAAAGACGTCCCGAAGCGGTGGATTTCATCCGCCCCAAGAGCTCGATGGCCCACTAACTCTGCCGGATCCGCGGATCGCCGCCAGCAATCGAGTTCCTTCTCCTCGTCGTCTTTTCTTCAAGCGGAACTTTTGCATCGCCATATTCATGAGCCGCAGGCTACCAAGAGGTCAAGATATGCCCTGGGACAGACAGATATGAGCGGGAGGCGTCGTTGGTCAGCCTTGGGGCTGCGAAATGGCTTATGCTAATGAAACATCCGTATCCCGAGAAGTTTATCGCTCAGAAGCGAAGAACTATTATCAGTCCGTACTATCAAGAAATGTTGCATACACGACGGAGACACTCTTGGATTTTTCTCTATATTCCGATTTCTCTGGTCGCTCGCCACGTCGGTACATACACAAAGCTTTCAGCATGCGGGAAGGATTTTGCCCCGGCGTTCGCCCAGTCGGGATAGAGAGGGTTTGTATCTGCATGTACGAGAGACTTTTCGGATGTTCCCTTCAGCTGACGGAAAACTCGTGTGGGAAAATCCAAGTAGAACGGCGACCGGTGAACGTAACCCCCAGGCTTCTCCGGCCGTTCTCATCCCAGTGACCGGATCGTTTGGTCCGTCCTCTCTCGTCCCGACAAGACGAAAAGTTCTTCTTGCGGGGTGGCCGAGGGCCAAGAGGGCCCTCGGAGCTCCTGTCCTCTCGATCGAGGGAGTGGTGCGATGCGCCAAGGGGTTCCGCGGCTCGCAACGGAATCGGGATCAGTATCCGAAGGTCGAAGGATATATCCTGATCCTCTGTATTTGAATACGATGAGGATACCTCTCGAGGGGACTACATGCATTTTAACTAACGTCCAGATGCCGGCAGTCTCACGCTGCCCCATCCAACGGCATCGCCGTCGTCATCGTCGTCGTCGTCGGGGCTTCTGGCATCGCCAAGTTTCTCAACTGTCGCTACTTCGGTACTTCGACATGTAGAGAGGAATACACGGAGATGGGGGCAGTGCGACGGAACGAAGGACGGATGAACGGGGCACCGATGTCGAGGGCCGAAGGAGAAACGAACTCCGCGCCTTCGGATCTAGGTGGCTCGCAACTCGGGAGGAACATCGGATGGGAGAATAATCCTACATTCGTGAAGTATGAGGCTCTGCAACTAAACGAGACAAAGGTGGGTGGAAAATATCCACTACACACAATAAAGTGGGGTAGTTTCCTCGGGTCACGGAGCGCCGGTCAAAGGGGTGAGTTTCATTAAAAAAATGAATCACGTGACCAACAACCTCACCTATGCAAACTTATTCCTGCTACTATTTCGCAGGAATCTCGCGTTAGATCGATCCGCTCGACCAATATGGTGCCCCAGGAAATCGGCAAAGCCGCCCGACCGGAAGCTCATAATGCGAACGGGATTGAAGGAGAGGTCGGATTCGTCGTGCAGAGACTACGAGGAGAAAAGGTGCCGTTAGTGCGGACTCCTTATCTGGCACCTAACGCGAGGAACCTAGAGAAAACGTGGTGTACTAGCCCGGTGCACGGTACAGAGCTACGCGGGCATAGACAAGGGGGACGGGCGAGGGGCCGAGGGGTGGTCGGGGGGGTTCTCTTTGGACCCCGGTGAGTTCGGGAGGGAGAGGCGCCTAGAGAAAGGGGTACGGAAGAGGGAAAGATGGAGAGGCGCACGGAGGCAGCGATGGAAAAGGAGGTGGTGAAGACCAGGAGTCGGGGAGGGGATGGGGGAGGGGGGTTTGTAGCCGAGTGGGTACCACCAGAGATGGGTTTGGTTGGCCGCGGCGTCGGCGGCTACGTCGGCGGCGGCTGTCTTGGACAAAATCAATACTGTGGCCACCCACCTTCTCCACGGGGGCCATCACCCCCTTGCTTTAGCAGCTACCACCCGATGGCATCACTGCCGCCCCTAAGGTTGTGCCCCTGCTAAGAGGGGCAGGGGAAGATGAGGATGGAGGTGGAAAGGGACGCCCAAGTCGGTGGCTCGGCTGCTGCCGCCGCTGCTGCTGCTTCTGCTGCTGCAGATGCCGCGTAATTACCACCCTCAAGACACGTGTGGCGCTCGCGCGCATCCCCCCGTCCCACCCCATACGCTTCTCTCGCTCCTTCCACTCTCCGCTCACTCGCGCTTTGCACTCTCACCCCTTAAACTTCTATCCTCCTCTATTCTCTGGTTTCTTCTTCCCGTTGCATACATCCTCCATCCTGCCTCTACCTGTACAATGTGTTCCACAACTCGGGCGCGAGTGATTAGGAGCGATTTTTGTAATTCGCGATGTATAGGATTTAAAAAAGAAACCTTCACGGCTCTATCGATTGTTCGTGGAGACGAATTCTTCGTGTGGAGAACAAACGATTATCGTCGGCGACTCCGAATTCCATGAGGTGTGTCGATAAAGGCGAAGGTTCTTTCTTACGCGCAAAACTGACTTTACTGCGTCATCGGCTTGACAAAATAAAGTTCAATGACCCCTCTATAATTAAATGAATCTGTGGAGTTTACTGCGCCATGTTGGACTCTGCAGTGGAATTTTTTGGACACCCTGTATGTTCCATTATCCTGTATGTACCTTCCCTCGCTCCCCGCGCTGCATCTCCGACCTTTCTATCTTCTCCTTCTCTATCCTTCCGTACTTTCCTTCTCCTCTTTTCGATTCCCACAACCCTCTTCATAGGGTATGCTGATACCGGTCTTGCTATCGCGGCGCGATGGTGGTCTCGGTGGGCTTGATCTCGGTGGCGATGGTCGGGTCTGCTCGCTTCGCGGATATCTTTTTATTAAAAGTATAACTCGCGGCGCTCGAGTCATCAGCGAGCGGACTTTTCTCGGACCGCCATGCTCTTTTTATCCCCTTTTTTTTCCGGATGCACACTTGTGCTTAGGACTATCGACTCGCGGATAAGTTTCCTCCCTTTATTTCAATACTGACTTTTTGCACTATTTGCAGAACCAACTTTTAGGTTTTTTTTTTCCCCCGAAGCGACGATGAACTTGAACCAGCGATCATGCGCTCGTCGGCGGAACTTGATTTCCTCGTGTACTTGTCTCGTACGGATTACCGACCAACAGAGTGCGTCTTAATCTTCGTTACTTTTTCCAGCCTTCCGCCATCCCTTTCATCCCCTCCTCACCGCCTCACCCACGTCAGGACGCGGCTCCCTAATAAATTAGCATTCTCGTTCCTAACAAGCTCCAGACTTCATCCCTCAGGGTGAACGCTAGTCGGTAGATAGCCAACTACAGCATACCATAGCCCATCCCTCGGCCGGACATTGCGAGCATAGCTCTTACGAAACCTCGGGCTCTCCGCGTTGGTCCGGCTCTCTCGGCAACCGTCCGACACCCCCCCGGCCTCCTCGTCCCGCTATATTGTACGCCAAAGCGGAAACTACCCTTATTAATATTATAAGACAAAGCCCGTGCACAGCTTCGGCCGACAGTCAGCCTCGCGTGTGTCTAAATAACCGAAATATTTGATACGACGATTCAGCATACCCGCGGACGCTGATAGAGTTGGAAGCGCACGCGAGGATTTTGGTCGGGTGTACTCCAAATCTGCGGATTATCGGATGAGCTCTAGGATGGATCGAGAAGTTATTATCCGGATACCCACTTCGGAGCTGGACAAATACCTCAAGGACTTGAAGTGCACAAGGAAGCACGCATGTACTAGAAGTACGGAATAAACTACTCAAGTACTTGACGTACATAACGAAGTACTCAAATACTTGATGTGTAAACTGAAATACTCAAGTAGTTTATGTACATAATGAGATACTCAAGTACTTGATTTACATAATGAAGTACCCAAGTACTTGACGTACATAGTGAAGTACCCAAGTACTTCACGTACATAGTGAAGTACTCAAGTACTTGACATACAGAGTGAAGTACCCAAGTACTTGACGTATGTAGCGAAGTACTCAAATCCTTGATGTACATAATGAAATATCGCACTACCTGATATTCCCAGTACTTACGTCATACTCGGTATCCAACACACTGTTACTATCCAGTGCTCAGTGCTTCAAGTACTTGGTACTTCAATGCGCAATTAGAATACTTGGAATAATTTGCGCAGCTCTGACAGCTCTGAAAAATGGAGCTTTATCTTTTTAAAAAATGCCTGCTTCAATGTTCTTTTTGTTGCATAGATATTAGAAGAAAGTCTCATAATATATGGAACGTTGGAGAAGTATCGTGAAAAAAACTGCATCCTCGTTTTGAATAAAAATTCATAAGACCCATTTTTTACGAGTGTATTTCGGTGTGACGAATTTACGATTGAGGTCGGGTAAATACGTAAAGTGAATACGAGAAATCCGAGTGAAAGCGAAACCCCCGGGCACGTACACGACTAATCATACCGCCATTTCCTTTAATATCCGTTAGGTTTGCTCCTCCCTCCACCTCCCCGGAACCCGTGAAGCAAGCAGAAGCGAGTTCGCTCACTCCGGACGATCCGTCGGTCGGATTATAACGCGCGCGCGCGCCTCCCGAGTCTTAGGAACTTCCGGTGAGGTCGTGCGCGGTCTCGAGCTCTCCGGGCTTCATATCGCGAAGGGTTGCACTGTGTGTGGGAATCATGGCTCCTTTCCGACCTCTGAATGTTTCAGATTTCGTTCACACACGAGACTGAATGCGTAAAACTGAAATTCGAGAAAATTTTCCTTCATTCGCCCTTTATAATTTCTCATCGCTTGCGAAGTTTTGTGAATCTCTCAATTTTATCAAAATTCTCGTCGGGAGTAATTTTGGATTCGCGCATTTCACCGAACGAAGCAACAGCTCGACTGGACCGGCCACTGCGTAAGAAGAAAAATAGGTTTTTCATTCGACAATCACGATCCACGCACCGAGCGTGTCCGTGTCCGGCAGGGGTCACGGTTAGGCGGCGCGAGCTCGACCAACGGAATATCGATAGTTCGGCTTGTTCTAACAACGCACGTGTGCGACCGTAGATTTGGCCAATGAAGTGGTCTGCCACGCCGAGCATTCCGGATTCCGGCTCGAAAGGGTGAACTCTTGGCTCCGTGCTGGTATATCGAAACAGCGCTGAACTAACCACGCCAATGGTCCAGATTATATGACACTGGGGTTCCGTGACACGGAGGATTATGTGACGCAGAGGAAAGAAAAACACTTCTGGACCCTCAATTTATCTGCCATTGTCGCTTCGTGTCTTTGTTCACCTATCCGAGAATTTCATCGCTCGCGCGCGAACCGCGGCGGCTTTCCCCGAGAATCAAATGATTTAGCACCTCGCGTGTAAATCAAAATTCAACCTCGCTCAATAACTTGCCCCTCTGCATTATCATCCCGATGATCCATCCGGTGAGCCAAACACCGCACTTTTGGGAAACACTCTTGGTTACACTGTTCCCAATCTCCTTCTTTTTTTTTTTAACACAAGAAGAATGATGGAACGAGCGGCCCTGCGTTCTTTTGAGGTAGCAAGATTGTTCCGTCTAAGTAGTATTCTGGATTCCAGCTGAAAAGGATGAATTCTTGCTGGTATCGAATCAGCGCTGAACTAACCATGCAAATGGTCCAGATTATGTGATACTGGGTTTACTCAACACGGAGGATTATGTGACGCAGGGGAAAAACACTTCTGGACCCTCAATTTATCTGCCATTATCTCTTCGTGTCTTCGTTCACCCACCCTAGAATTCCATCCGTTGCTCGAGATTCACTGCAGCTTTGCCGGAATCAAACGATTTAGCACCTCGATTGTAATTCGAAATTCAACATCGCCCAATAACCTTTCCTCTACATTATCGTCCCGGTGATACATCCAGTGAGCCGAACAGCACACCTTGGGGAAACCCTCCTGTTCACACTGTTTCCAATCTCCTCCCTTTTTTAACGCAAGAAAACTGCAGATCTCGAGGGCGAGAGACGCGACTCGGATGGAACGTGCGTCTCCGTGTTCTTTTGGGTTAGAAAGGTTGTCCGATCTAACGAGCGGATCTACACACCCAAACTGCCCCATCAAACCGAAACAAATCTTCCTTGGAAAACCGTTCAACTCCGAGGCCGGCGATCCAGCATCGGAAACCTCATACCCGACTAGCGGGATAGTCTCTTCCTATCGTTATCTACAAATCATTAGGGTCGGCCTCGGAAGGAGTTCTCGCCGGGGGGTGGAGAAGAACCGGAGTAAGAAGACCGTGGGAGGAAGAGCCACGGATAAGAGGAAAAGCAGTGGGAACGACGAAGACTGTAGGTGACGGCGGTGAATAGCAGTGGGCGCAAATGTGTACTATATATAGAGCTCTTACAGCCGTGGGAGTTGGAAAATGTGACGACGCTCCGCCGGCGAGATATTAAACTATAAATCCTTATCCCGGGTCTGCACTGGGGGCGCCTTGCTCTCGCTCGTGGACCGCCGGTAGCTTCTGCCGGCCCGGCTCTATCCACATTCTTTCCACCTTCGACGACTATACGTGTGTATGTGTACGTGCTTAAAAGTTTCGAACGGCATTCCGACGGTTCGTGCCCTCGAATCGCGTTTGATTCTCCTTTAACGTTATCATTCATTTAATTTTTTCAGCTCTAGACTAAGGTTAGTTAACCGGTTGAGCTAGAGACATATTCTGATGACGATTTTTAGGCGTTACATAGGGTGCCGATGAAGTCTGGTAAAATTGTAATGAGGCCTTGATAAGGCGTTACAGTGGGTCCTGATGAGGTTTAGAAGAGGCTTGATGAGGCTCTGGCAAGGCGTTATACCGGGTTATGATAAAGCCTGAAAAAGGCTTCATAAGGTCTCATCAAATCTGGAAAAAAGGCCTCATAAGGTCCTGACAAGACGTTCGATAAGGCACCGACCCGATGAGGTTTAGAAAATGCTGGATGAGGTCCTGACAAGGACCTCACTGGACTTTACACTGGATCCTGATGAGCTCCAGAAAACGCTTGATGAGGCCGTCACGCGAGACCTCACGAAATTCCGATGTAACGTTTGGTAATTTCCGCTAGAGTAATTCGCGGACTCCTTGATTTCTGTACCGACTATGGAATTCGATTAGCCTCGCATTGATTGACGTAGTCTTTTTTTTATCGATACACATGACATTTTATATGAATGCCGTAGAGCGGAAATCTCCGTTGCTCGGGACGGTGGAAGGAAGCCGAGCGAAATGAAGAGTCACGGTTTCCTGGCGACCATCAAAAGTCTCTCGTCTCTCCGCCGTTCAATTCCCACCGTCCTCCTACGGCTCTCGTGCTTTCACGCCCAAGTGAACGGCCGAGTGGAGACGAGGAAGTCGATGGTCGAGAGGGTTGCGGGGATCAGGCTGTAAGCGAAGATTCCGGACTACTACCTGCTCCTCTGCAGTCTTCTCTCTGTCGCCGCTCTTTGTGAATCAAGCTGGCAAGCGCTTCGGTCTACCGGACGCCCGTTCGGTCTCGGCACGATTGTAATCAAATGAGTATCACCGTCGCGATAGCTGAGGCAACATTCCTAAAACATTCCACCACAGCTCTTACACATCACGCAAAAAATTTTAATCTCAATTTAATTTCATTCCACCACTGCTTATAACTACTGCTCATAAATACTCATAACCACTGCTTGAAACCACTGCTTGAAACCACTGCTTGAAACCACTGCTTGAAACCACTGCTTGAAACCACTGCTTGAAACCACTGCTTGAAACCACTGCTTGAAACCACTGCTTGAAACCACTGCTTGAAACCACTGCTTGAAATCACTGCTTGAAACCACTGCTTGAAACCACTGCTTGAAACCACTGCTTGAAACCACTGCTTGCAACCACTGCTTGCAACCACTGCTCGAAACCACTGCTCGAAACTACTGCTCGAACCTACTGCTTGAAACTACTGCTCATAACTACTGCTCATAACTACTGCTCATAACTGCTGCTCATAACTACTGCTCATAACTACTGCTCATAACTACTGCTCATAACTACTGCTCATAACTACTGCTCATAACTACTGCTCATAACTACTGCTTGAAACTACTTTTTATAACTACTGCTTATAACTGCGAAGACTTATTACAGTAACATCATGAAGAACAATTTCTTATACCGGGATGAACCGTTTACGATGCTTTGAACTTTTGATTCGCGTACGATGGAATTTTCCGTTTCAACGCCGTAAGTAGAACATGATCTGCTCGGCGCGTAAAGTAGGCAAGGTATAAAGGGTAACTGTCGGCAAGGGTTGGGAGGGCCGGGGCAAGAGGGTTATATGCCAAGGGGATATAACACGTATGGTTCTCAAGTTCGCGCGCTCTCCGAGGTCTCGAGAGGTTTCCGTAGTCAGCACAAGTACCCATAGAGCACACACCGCCCGAGCAGCAGCCAGCATCCGGAGAGCACCCTCCTGCAATTATTAATTAACACTCCCCCCCCTCTCTCTCTTCGAAGGCTTTAACGCGGCTAAGAGCAAAGGCGGCTCCGCTCACTCCACTCGGCCTCTTTCTCGGCTCCGTAGTTTCTCTCCCGGCGCTACCTTCTCAACTCAATGCACCTCCGTTGGCTCAAAGCGAGGAGCCCAGCGAATATCATGACCAAAGAGTCATGAGAGACGCTTATATATATTCTGGACTCTGGTCGACTCGCATCGTCCTTTCAGACACACGACCATCCGTTTCGTTCGCCTTACTCGTTCGTCCCACAGTTTTCGGTAGAATCAGAAAACGTAAATTCCCGAGGGGGAAAAAATGTGCTTCCTCGTCGCCGAGATCGAACAGGCCCGAAATCTCGCCTCGGTGATTGCTCGCAGCAAGCAGCAGAGCGAAAACCGGAGTGGAGCGAAAGCGCGCCGCAGACCATGCGGATCCCGAAGAGCGGCACGCCACGGACTGCCCGAAAAGGAGTCGGGCTGGGTTCTCTAGCTGTCAGGGAGATAAATCGCCGCTGGCTTAATTAAATCTTCTTCCTTGCTGTAGCGAAAGCCAGACCCGCGAAAGAGCTTCACCCTAGTCTAGTGCGTGCGGCGCCTCCGGCTTGCCTCCCCCATGGAAACCCGTGCGGCTGGACACCTCGTGCCTTATCCGCTTCCAATTGTTCCGAGGATATCGGCCTTGATTGAGGAGCCACGCGGGCATTAACGCACCTCCGGCACGAAACTCCCTCGATATCTGGCGAACAATTTCTGTAACTGCGGAAAACCTCGAGCTAACCGGAAATAATTCACTTCCGGTTTCAACATTTTTATTGTTCGACCAGAAGTGACGTCATACTCGAAATGCGTCACTTTCTGTTTGAAATTATCATTTTTCAACCGGAAGTGACGTCATACTGGAAATACGTCACCTCTGGTTTGAAACTCTCATTTTATGACCATAACTGACGTCATACCGAAAATACGTCGCTTCCGGTTTGAAAATCTCCCTTTTTCGACCGACAGTCACGTCATATCAGAAAGACGTCACTTTTGTTTTGAAAATCTCATACTGCGACCGGAAGTGACGTATGTCCGATACGTCACTTCGGGTCGAAAATCAAGGTTCTCTGGACGGGAAGTGACGAGTTTACTGTCGAGTCGTCTTGGTGCAGATCTGACTGTTGGTGAGACGTTGGCGAGTTTACCTTCAGGGTGCAGACTCCTCGTGTTCAGTTGTCACGGTCCCGACATTTTTTGGTGTTCATCCGACGTACTGCCAATAGAGTACCAGCTGGTAGGATAAAGCTCTACATCATATCTTATTCGCACCCTGCGAATACGCGAGGCCTCACCTCCCCCTCGCAGGCACATGCGGATGATGGTATCTCTGGGCGATCGGTTCGCCTGGAGTTGGGGGTTTCTCTCTCGACTGAGGGAGCCCGGTTGCCGGAAAGGTGGCTGCTACTGGTGTTGCCGATGGTACAGCGAGGGCAATGCCAGGGGGATTACACGGTTGAAAAGGGGTTGCGCGCCAACACCGGTTATGGAAGGAGGTAAGAGGAAGAAGCCGAAGGTGGAAGCATCGCCGGGAGGGCTGCGCCGGCAACGCGAGGAGGACGAGGCCGGAGTGAAAACAGCGGAGAAGGACGGGCAGCAGCAGGGAAAAGGGAAGAGACAGTGGAAAGGGTGGCGGGTGTACGTCGATAGAGCGGCGCGCCGCGGAGGCCAAGATACGACACCGCCGCCACCGCCAGCGGGCCCGTAAAGGGGTCGCCTGGGGTTGAGAGCTGGGAGGGGTGTTCCACCCCTTTCCTTCCGCCGCTCTTCGCCAAGAGCCCACCGCCGGAGTGGCTCGCAGGAGAAGGAAGGGAATAGACGATGGTGGGTATAACGCGTGCACGAGAGGGAAATAACCGAGCTCGTAGCGAATATGGGTTGTCCGGAGAAGGAAGGTAGTAAGCTACGTTTCAGATTTCTCAGTCCGCATCGGAAAGCTCGTTGCGCAGCGCAAAGCGAAGAATCTCCAGCGCTCCGCTTCAGAGTGCTTCTCTACTTCGTATCGGAGAACCTCTCTATTACTTTCACCCGCGGCGGCAGATGTTGCGTTCGAAAAGCGCAGCGTCACTCCATAGGCGATGCAAGAGGACCGCCAGCGAAGTCGCGCTTCGCCCGCTACGTCGCTGGTGGCGGAGGGGGGTTGGTTTAGTTTCTCAGGGTTGTCGTACAGTACACGACCGCGTTTTTCCCAACCGTATTCCGAATAACCGCGTATTTCCTAAAATGACGACCGCATAAGTCCAATTCGCAAAAGGAAAGAAACGACTCCTTTCCTTTTGCGACCTGCGAATGAAATCGCCGCTGCTATTGGAAAGGGACGGTCGGCAGTTGGGATATCTAACTTACGCGGTCCTGCCTAATTGTAATGGCTCCCGAGGATAGGAGAAACGCGTTCGTGTACTGTACTCGTTGATCCAGCTTTTGGAGACATCGTCAATGACCGGAGATCCCGGAACCATCCGTGGATTCCCATGAAATTAACGATTTTACTCAATCCAGTCTCTTCGAACGGTGATGCCGATTAGGAGCTTCGTGTTCCTTGACCAGCCACGCTCTGGCAATAGCGATTCGACCATAGCGCGCCGATTCAAGAGTAGTTGGGTTTGGCGGCAGGCCGAACGGGTCGGGGGGGGGGGGGGATGATACGCAATTACGTACGTATGCGAGTCGTCTATGTCGCCCGGGTATGGAGTGCCGGGGGGTACAATGCTGCATGGTTCATAGCAGCAGGTGGAAATGTGGAGGAACGCGAGAGGATGATTTGGGCGCGCGAGTACGGGAGTGGTGACCGTCGCGGCGGGCCAGAAGGGATGGGGATGCGAGTCGAGGAACGGGCCAGTATCGGTATTCGGTTAATTATGATCCCCCTTACGGCCACCCCGCTCCTCCGCCCGTACCCCGCGCATGAATTCTTGACGCGGGGGGTGTCACCCGTCCCCATGCCAAGCGCGCCTGTCATATCGCACCCGGCATAGAAGCAATGCTACCGAGCGTGTAGCGCGTGGCTCTGTACCCCAGTGTGTACGATATTAGCTACCAGCACAGAGATATGTCTGCATTCACCGATTTCACCCAATAATCCTGGGCAGCATTCGAGACCAGGAATATCCGTCAAGCCGATCATTACACGAACACGAAACACATGAACCGCACGAGGAATCATCACTGGGATCTAAACTTTCACGATTTGAGGACTCGTTTTTAAGGATGGCGGTCGGTTTTTGGTGACGAATTACTCGAGCGCGACAATCGCTGAAGAGTGCGAAGATATCGGTGTCGGTTAGATTTATCGTCAAGTTTTAAGATCCTGAAAGTTTATCATTTATCAACTACTGTGCAGTTCACGATAGAGAGTCCCGACAATGAGTCGACCAAATTGGTAATACAATGCTTAACTTCGTAACGAAGTTCCTCTCATTGAGCTTCATCGGCGATTCCATTTACGAGCATCGATTATTATCAGCCTCGGGCTCTTTCTGCGTGGGATTCTTGGCCGGTTTGCCAACTGCTCGGGATTTACAGTAGGCAAAGAACAACCGAGCAGCTTTACATAGATCGTCAGCTCTTCGGACTCCGATAGCTTTCTTGACAGGCGGAAGGACGGAGCAAACTTTAAAAATCTAAAACTTTACCAAATTTTCATAATATTCCTTGAAACACTGGAGAAAAGCAAGGCGAAAAAGTGACGGAGATTCGAGCTCATCTAAAAACGAAGGCGACCCAACGAAAAAAATATCGTTTACGTTCTTACACGAGAGCAAAGATGAATAGATTGGCAGGAAGGATGAGACTACAGAAGCTAATACCGCTGCTGCAGTTACCGGGGATGCTACAGCGGGGTTGGGGCTTGTATTTAATTAAAGCCCCGGGGCTGCTTGATCGTGCATCAATACGTCATGGTTCTCAACCGCTCTGTTTCTCTCTCTCGTCCTCTCTCGATTATGAGGAAATCCAATATGAGCGAATTCCAAAGATCCGATCATCTTCGAGGTTGCGAAACGAAACCGTAAACCAATTACGCATGATCGTACATTTTTGAAACCCAAAATGAATTGTTTTTTTTTTTTTTTTTTAAAGTGATCCAGTTGCTAGATCGAAATTAATTAATTAACTATATTTACGGGACAAACCGTTTTACATTTACAATTTTACAGTTCAGTTCCAATACCGGTACAGTAATTTTCATGCCTACATTTTTTACAGTGCGTGCTCCAAGATTCGCGCTATAGACCCTTGCTGGACTAGAAGATGCGACAGGTCAAGCCTTCTTTGCAACTCTACGCTTTACAACGAAGGGAAGAAAGCATATTTTTTTAAATAAATATTTCAAGCCAGACAAATGAACAACCGATTCCTTCGTCGAACGGTGATTGGCGTGTTCTCCCTGCAAGCGGCGGAATCAATTGAACAGCGACTGCAGTGACCGGTGTAACAAGCTGAAACGAAATTAATCGAACAACACAGGGACAACGACGACCCCCCGTGATCGTCGGTCGGTTCGCGCCCTCGGCTTGCTCCGCAGAACCTATCGAGAATTCGGAATGAGAACCGAATACGAAAATGGAATGTCGGTGGGATGTATGGGAAGTTTGTCGAAGGCTTATTAGCGCTTTCGGGGGTTTCGGGCCGGAGGGACAAGGCCGCCTCCGCGACAGGGCGAAGGGGGAGAAAAAAAAAGCGAGAAAGCTTTACCAACAATCCCCGATGTCCAATATTCCAACCCCTGTTTCGGACCGCTTCGTCCATGCCTCCAACCGATCCGGCCAATTAAAAATCACTAAACTCGGTTATCCCGAGATACTTTTGTCAACCAAAAATTTCATGCCCTCCTCCCCACCGAGTGTCACGACCGGAGCGTCCTCCCCTCTTAACGCTTCGTTATTTTTTCCATCCGATTCAATTCCGAACCCGGACTCCCGATCGGAGACGAGATTTCGGAGTAATCGACGATCAGTCGCTCGAAGAACCATCGGGCACGAATTATCCGACTTTGTAGGCAATGTCGATATTGCGAATATAACGAAAGCTCGAGAATCAAGATTTTCGCGCACCCAATACAATAATTTGTTTGACGGACGCCCGCAAGTAAATATTTATTTAAATTACGTAAATATTTATTTAAATTACGTAAATATTTATTTAAATTACATAAATATTTATTAAAATTACATAAATATTTACTTGCGGGCGCCCGTCGAATAAATTATTTTTTTGGGTGCGCAGCTTCCTCGCGCAGTGTACTTTTGTAAACGGAGAAAAATTGTTTAGCCGCTCTAACGAAAAGAGTTTTGTTGGCAATGACCTCGTTCGCGCAACAAAACGATTAGTAAAAGCAGGAAAAACAATTACAACGCAGAAGCAATTGGTTATGCTGTCACGACAAAACTTTCTTGTTACTGTGACGATTTAGTTTGCTATGAGAACAAACGACGCCCGCTGTAATTTGACGGCTGAGCAAAGACTGCTAGTAGGATAGTTACAGATACGTACATACATTTGTTTGAAGATTAATTCACGGCGTTTGTATTTTATCATTTTATTATATTGAAAATAATGTCTGTATTTGCAATTGCGAATCCTTGAAATTTGCTGTATATGGATATATTAAACTCCGAATGGTATTCCACAGTTACAGTTACTTTCCGCAGTTTATACATCCATATAAGCAAATTTGAAGAGTTAGCAGTACCAATGTATTTTTTAATTTTTACTCGAACAAAATGGAACTGTTTCCTCACGTCACGTAGTTGTTGGCACATAAACGCGCAGTCATATAACACATTTTTTTTTTGTTACAGTGACAGAGGCCGTTTTCTTGCGGTAGCAAATCGCCCCAAGCGAAAGATTTTGCTCTGATTAGAAGCAGGTTTTATTATCCCGATATTAACAAACTAAATTTGTTACGGCAACAAAGATCTTGTTGTACAAACAATTCTTTTTTCTCTGTGTACGGCAGAGCTTCCATGAGAAAAGCATTTGCCGACCGTTAGGCTTCTTTATATACGGACCTTCATCGTCGAAAGATTGATATAAAGTTCCTCACCCATTCCAGCGACCCGACCTTTGGTCGACTGAATGAAAAATGATAACAAATTTTCGCAACATTGGCTATAAAAATAGCAATGTTGGAGTGTACGAGCGTGTTTTACCGTGAGACGGTAGTGAAGATTAGGCTTCGGAGAGCGACGAGGCGCGAGGGATGCTCGGGTTTAATCTGACCCGATACGCCACCGCGATCGTGCCGCAACTCCCTTTGCGACATTCGATCGAGTCTGAGCCATCGTGGCCTAATCGTGGTGGTAGCAAGTACGCAAGTGGCGAAGCGATGACAGGAAGAGGAGCGCGACGTGGATCAGGGCGGCGGCGTGAGTTCGCCAAATCCTTAACCTCTTCACTCTCCGCCGGTCCCGCCCGGTACCCAGGCATTGGCATCGGTATAGCGCAAGTATCAGCAGCTCCGACGGCTTCACCTGCAACCTAAACCCTCCACTCCTCGGGCCCCCCTCGGAACTGTTTGCAATTATTAAGGGCTCTTGGCGGCATCATCGGGTTCGAAGTGCTTGCCGGTAATTTCGCCTGGGCTTCCACCCCTATCCATGAGCCTGCCGCACCTTGTCTCGCTACATTCGCTTACACACGTATTCGTATCAGCATTCTTCGAAGTCGGAGTTGGATCAATTTCGGATCGTTACTCTACACTTTGTTGGCGCACTTTGCGATCTTCGATTAATCGTACGCTTATGTGTTATTAAGTCTCAGTGGAAATTGTGAGAAATGTTCAAACATAATTTGCAAATTTTTGTCTCTGAGGTCACTTACGCTGAAAAACGAGATTTTTGAACCGAAAATGACGACAGAAACGTATATATATTTTTTTAAATTACTCTTCGTGACGTGTCACTTCGCAAATCTATATTTTCAAATAAATCTATGTGGCGTCAATTCCGCTAAAAAAAGAGAATGTTGAACTGGCAGTGACGTCACAAATTCATATTAAAAAAAAAACTCTCCGTGATGTCACTTGCGTTGAAAAGAACTAGACATTTAAATCTGCGCTTGATGTCTCGCAGGAATATGTTTCGATGAATGTTTGCAGGAATTTTTACCAAAAAAAGTTAGTTTAAAATGGGATAATGAGACAAAACGCAATTATCCAATAACTTTTCGACGGTCTCGATGGTGGTGCGTGGGGCAAAACGGCTTCGAAAATCCGGATGTATCGTCGGGACAAAATTGAGCATCCAAAAATTATTGTAAGATTGAGTTTAGCCCTCACTGTCCCGTTTTGCCCCGCTGTGCAATTTTGCCCCGGTCTCTCCTAAGCCTAGCGCTCGCAATCGCAGCCCAGGTCTCAGGGATTTCGTGATATACGATCGGTAGAAAAAATATATATATATATATATATATATATATGGTGTTGTGTCCTCGAATTCCGTGTGACCGTTCGTCCCTCGACCGAGGCAGTTTTGACGAAAGTTTCGGTCCCTGCGACGGTTTCCCCGACGGGGAGGATCAGTCTTCGAGGATGCTCGGAGGGACGGTCTGGCTCCTGGTAAGAAATTCAGGACTTCATACCGTGCTGCAAGATCGTTCAGCACGTCGTCGACCTGTGCCAGCGCGAGTCCCCCGATGTCGTCGAAACCCTCGACATAACTCATTGCCGGCCGAGTCCGAGGGCAGACCGAGCCGAGTGACCTTTCGTTAGCAGCCTGGACGTAGGGATTTGATGTACGACGATCGCGGGACGCTGCCGGGCGGAGATGTTCTCGTACACCGGTTAAATCAACCCCTGAGAGGGTTGCGCCGGTCGGCCTCATACCCCGCGCGGCCCCTGCCCGGATCAACCTCTTAATAAGCCAAAGTGCACGCGGGACCGTCGAGCCAAGAGATTTTCGGATTCGGAAAGAGAAGATAGAAATATAGAGGATCGGAAGGGAGGAGATAGAAAAGGTAGAGGAAATAAGGGGGACTAAGAGAGAGAGAGAGAGCTCGAATTTCCAAGGGCTGACGATCCTAGCGATATCGGGGAAATCTCTGCGCTAGCTTTCACGAATAGAATACAAAAAGTTACGCTATGAGTCATTATCGTCTCCGTCACTTCTTTTCACACCCAGAAAAATAATTTATTTGACGATCACCGGTTATTCGTTTCAAGTAAAATATTTATTTGATTTAACTAAATATTTATTTAAATTAAGTAAATAGTTAACTAAATGAAATAAATATTTATTTAAATCAAATAAATATTTTACTCGAACAAAATGAACGGTGGCCGTCAAATAAATTATTTTTCTGGGTGCATCGGATTCAAAGTGCAAAGGAGAAATTAAATCCTCATAGCAGATTCCAATTTTTTTAATTTTTTTTATTTTTGGATCTCATCCTGCGAAAAAAAAACACACATAACGGACGTGTAAACATTTGGAATCTGTGTAGAGTTGTCTTAGAGGACAATTTTAAGAATCGCAACGGTGAGCAAGCTGTGCGCGGTGCAGAGTAATATTTTGAGTCTGGCAAACCAAAAATGAATAAATAAGTATTGGAAATAAGAGGACTAAGAGTGGTCTCACTCGAATTTCCACGGGCTAGCGATTCTAGCGATATCGGGAAAACCTGCACACTAACTTTCCGGGGATACCGATGGAAACATCCCTTAGACTATGAGTTATGACCCTCTCCAACACTCATTTCCACCGGATTCGAAGCGCAAAAGAGATATTAAATTCTCATCGCCGATTACGATTTTTACAATGTCATCCTATAAAACGATATACTCCATCATTCGGCATTGTCATCGTTGTTTTTGAGGAATTTTTTAAGAACCGCAATGCTGAGCAGACTATGCGTAACGTAAATAGGAATATATAGGAATGACAAAAGTGAAAAATTAATAATCAACATTAGTCCAGCGATACTGTTAAATATTAAAGCTCGGTCAGTTTTAGTTTTAATTTTTTACCAACATTTTTTGACAGTTAAATCATTTATTTTATCATTTGCAAATGTTGCAATCAGAAAATTGACCATAAATCTCTTCGAATAACCTTTCGGAGTTGTGAACGGTAAATAATAAAGATAAAATAAGTGCCCCGAGCGGATTTTCATCAAAGTGGATCGGAAGTGAGAAAGTCAAAAGATAAAAAATACGAGTGCGAAACCGCGCGTCGGGTATCGTGAAAGTCGAATGGTTTTTCTGCACGCGCAAGGGAGTATCTCGTTAATCAACGGGCGTCAATTCTACCGAGTTGTTTATCGGTGTAAGTAGAAGTCGCTCGAAGTAGTATTGGTGCAGAAGTGCGACTTTCGCTCCGGACGGTTCCCGATAGCGAATGGTGAAATCGCGGAACGGCAAGCCGTATCCTCCCGATTCTTTGGCTGAAAAGTGTATGGAACGCTGCATCCGCCATCCCTTTCAGGAATTGAGAACTCCCACCGAAACCCCTTTCGACGGCGCTAAAAAAAAAAAGAAAAAAAAAAAGAAAGGGTCGCAAACGCCACACGACCCTTGCTTGCAACACGTTCAGAAGTGATAAATGCGTTGCTGAAAAATATGACTGAGAAAAATGCTCGACGCGAGAGGCGGAGAACTGCTATAGGGAAAAGAAAGAATGGTCGGCCTTTCTGATTTCGCTGTTACCGCTTGCTCCGAGCTCCGCACCGCGTTTTCGCTGGCTTCTGCTTTTTCCATTCTGGACGCCCGCCTGCGCTCGGGACGCGCAGTCGGGAGAGAACCGACGGTCTCCGGCTCGAGGAATCGAAAAACTAATATCCGCCCTCGGGAGGCCGTTTGTTTCGTATTGTTTTGGACGCGGGACTAACCCCGGAGAGCCCCGGGGGTTGTCTTGGGGTGATTGAGTGTCCCCATTCTTCATTGAGGCGAGTATATGCGGAGGTTGGAAAAGCGTTCGCTTGTTTCCTCGTTCTTTTTCTTTCCAACTTTTCATTCACTTTTTTTTTATTATGAGGAGCCTGGGGGGAGGGGGGTGGGGGTGGAAAAGAGTTTGGGAAGTTCATTGTCGGTGTTGCTGCTCGGAGAGCTCCTCGAGCCTGGAAGCTTCGAGGCGATAGTCAAAATGACGAGCGCGGACTCGAGTCACTTTTCGCTCACTGAATTATTTTGGGTTCATGAGGAATATCAGTTAGACGGTGGCTGAAGGACCTAGATCGATGGGCGTTGGCAATATATATGTATATGTATGTGTACTCTTGATAATCTACGTTATGTCATGCTATGGTCGAAAAATTGTGCCATCTGGCAAATTGTTAATAAATCGACTATTACTACTAATCGGTTACGTGACGCGGGAGCTATTGCAAGGTACTTACGGATAAATACTTAAGTAGGTTTCAAAAAGATGTTCTATTTTTTCTTCGATAGGGTAAACGTGGTGAACATGGACCACCCCGATTAACACGTAAATCAATGAAATATGGACCGGTCCATATTCCCCACTTTTCCCCTATTATTAAAGTAGAAGTGCCAGAAACATTATGTGTAAATTCTATGTGCAAATTTGTAAAATTGTGCAAGTAGTAAATGATTGACCGCAATGAGGGTTCATTTTGCCCCGTCATAATGAAGCAAAGGTCAAAATAACAAAGAGCGCACACGATATTTGACCGTTTATGCAAGAAGCCTTCGACCCGGGCGAGATCCGAGCTCCACCCTTGTAATCCGGAGAATGGGTTGTGACAAGGATGCTTGTCGAGGATGTTCACTTATTAATGCGTACACAGGATCTTCGGCTAATTCCTCTCGTGGAAGCTTCGCCGGAAGGTACTCGCGGATTTCCGGAAGTGGGCTTTGGAGAGACCAAGGGACTTAGCCGGTATTCGGATCAGCTATCTAATACCAACGCACCGGCTCATATCCTCACACCCCTGAATACTTAAGACTTGCCTTCGGCAATTTCCATCTTCGTTCTGTCGTCTCCACATCGTCGATCAGCCTAACTGTCGTCATGAACGATCGACGGAGGCGGCTCAGGGTATTTCCAGTAAGACGTCACTTCCGACTGAAAAATGCGATTTTCAAATCGAACGTAATGTATTTCCGGTATGACGACAGTTCCGGTCGAAAAATTAGATTTGCAAATCGGAAGTAAAGTGTTTCGGGTAAGCCGTCACTTCCGGTGGAAAATTGAGATTTTCATATTGGAAGTAACGTATTTCTGGTAAGTAACGTATTTCTGGTAACTTCGATCGAAATTTAAGATTTTCATTTTGGAATTGACATATTTCTCTACCTCGAAATATATCACTTCCAAAAAATGAAGATTTTCTAATCGGAATTGACGTATTTCCGATATGATGTCACTTCCGTTCTAAAAATGAGATTTTCAAATAGGAAGTCACGTATTTCCACTATGATGTCACTTCCGGTCAAAACACTAGGTTTTCAAACTGAACGTTACGTTACTTCCGGTTTGAAAGTCCGATTTGGAAAGGATCTTCAGATTAACATCAAAGAAGATGTTTTTTAAAAACCCAGTGCCAAATATGGTGCACTGGGCTTTAAAGCTTACTTTTGAAAGTTACGTCACGTCCGGTTTGAAAGTCCGATTTGGAAAGGATCTTCAGATTAACATCGAAGAAGATGTTTTTAAAAAGACATCTTCTTCAATCACCATGGCGGATTCACCAACGTGCCAAATATGGTGCACTGGGTTATAAAGCTTAATTTTTTCGTACATTGCCTTAATTACTCTTGATTTTTAAAATAATTAGGTACCCTCGTTTGTTTTGAGCTTGTGAATTTCGCGTCTGCACGTTTTCGCTCGGAGCACAATTCAGTGTCGATTTCTTCAATAAAGATTTGTTAATGTTAAAAAAAAAACACGCCCGACACGAAAGATCGATCCGAAAAATCCGATTCCGGCCAATCGCGGTTCTACTGTAGGCTGGCACTCCGAGGGTGCAATTTAACGAACATAGAACCGAAGTGACGAGGGAGGCAATTAAAAAAAATTGTCGGTTCAGGTGGGCGAGGGAAATTTTCCTCAGCCCTCCTCTTACAAATATCCTCAGTTATCCAACTCCCTTCTTCTCCGCCTCTCGCTCCCACCCCCTCATAATCGCCGATAACAGCTCGACGCCTTATAAAAAAAACTTTTCCTTCGGTTCCTCCGGATTCGACCCCCTTCATTCTATTTTTCATCCCTTACTGGTTCCGGCCTCGGCGAACGAGCCGGCGCGTTTTGGATGCGACCGAGCGAGAGCGGCGGGCGAATGAGGGGGATGCCAAGACAAACCCCTCTACATCGACCAAACCCCCGTGAACTCTTCGCGGCAAGGCATCTCGACCGAGAAGTTGGTTTACCGCCCCCGCGGGTGGTTAGCGGGTCTAGTTAAGGGGCGTCTTAATTACCCATGGTAATGAACACCTTGTCGTAAAAACTTGCGTCGGTTTAATTATTTCAACCCCCCTCCCCCCTCCCGCCCCCTCGCGCCGCTTAATCTCTCATCCCTCTTATTCGCCATCGTTCCTCTCTCATTCATTCGACGCCCCCCCCCACTTCGCCCGCTACAATATTTCTTCACTACGGCCCCGTTAAATTCACTTCGCGGAGACCCTTTTGATCTATTTCCTAATCTCTGGGGATATAAGTTAAAATTAATTTAATATTAATATTTTTAGGCCTGTTTGTCTTTCCTGGAATCTCTCGAGGTGAGTCACGGGAACGTCGAGTCGGGGCGACTTCCGATTAGTCAAGTCAGAGGTCCAGACAACCGACCGAAATGTCATTCTTTTCAGCATATAGAGCGTGCTTTGGAACGGAATTTTGAGAAAAAAAATTAATGTTTTATCACTTCAAGATCTCTTAGACGATCTTCACTAAATTGAAAGATCGTTTTACGTCACTTGATCCGTCGATACACTTTTTAGCATCACATTTTAACATTTTTTCGTGTTAGGAGTTTTTGGCGTAGGGTAAAAGTAGGAAATATGGACCGGCGGGGTAAGATGGTCGTAGCCGAATATCTCAGGCGGGCTCAGTTTTTTTTTTTTTGACCTTTTAATTATCAGATCTTTATAAAGGAACTGATTTTCGGGTGCCTAAACTATAAAAATAAATTGTAAATATAATGTACCGGAACTTGGAATTGCTTACATTACCTACATTAATTAAACATTAATGTGCTTTTTTTTGTTCAATTTAAATACCAGATATTAAAATTACAAATCTTTCGCTTGAAATTTACAAAAATTTTACTGTAAAATTGCAACGCACATGTGTTTGAAATTTCAGAAAGAGTTTATGCAAAAAAAACTTTCAATACCGTTCATTAATTTGCAATCGCATTTTGTGACAGCGCGTCTTTACATCAAAGTGGGATTTACCGGCGGATAAAAATACAAAAAATAATAGTAAATAAATTATTTTTTAGAGTACATTTTCCGAATTTTAATCCGCGACTATCCAAGAGTCGTGTAATCTTCCGCGTTACTTGATTCATCGATGTGTATGCGCATATTTTTAACACCGTTAAATAGAAATGGTTAATGTGTGTTGCGGCGTGACTTGGCGAAAAAGTGTTTCGCATTAAAGTGGGATTTACCATCGGGTAAAAAAATACTAAAAATAATAAAAAAAGAAATTCTTTTTTTGAGCACATTTTCCGAATTTTAATCCGCGACTACCCAAGGGTCATGCACAACTCCGCGTTACCTGATCAATCGACGTGCGCACATATTTCTAACACAGTTAAATAGGGCGGGTTAGTGTGCGCAGCGACGGGCCTTGGGCGAAAAAGTATTTCACAGGGGTAAGTGCCAAGGGGCAAGCGGAGCCGTTGAACGAACCAGTAGTAGCAACCACCGGAAACACGCTGGCGCGGTTATAAATTCGGAGGAATTAAACGAAAGAATGCGGTTTGCGTCGACGTACGACCGGCTGGCTACTACCCTTAACCCTGCTTGGGACGTACGGAGGGCGGGCGTGGGTGGTAGAGAGGGCGAGATGCGGAACGTTGGCTTACCCCTCGCTAACCGGGGTGACGCAGCACCCAGGGCTTGTTGGATTTTTAATTAAGGGCACAATGTCTCTCCGGGACAAGAATTCCGAGCATCGTACTTTAGCGAACGGAGGCAGCTTGTGGCTGCGCGCCCAATGAAATAAGCTTCAGAATGTTATCCTCGAAGATCCGATCCCTTACGAAAACGGATCGACATTGTCGGTCGTGTCGATTTTTAGAGGAAAAAACAAAACCTCAAATTGAATATTCTTCTTTGCATTCAAAGGATAAAAAAAATGTACCTTCTGTAAAATTTAATTAACATTTAATTAAAATCGACGTTATTCGTAAAGTGGTTCAAAAAGTGAAAAATCATTTTTCATTTGATTTTTTCGAATATCAAATTAAAAATGGTATATTATGCCACAAGGGTGAAAAGTGCGTCTCTTCATCGAGTTTGAAGTTCGATGCCCAAGTGAAGCGAACGCATAAATTCACACGAGGTGAAAAGGCTCTTCCTCCTAAGTGACATACGCTATTTTATTTTTAACCGCCAAAGACGAAACGACAGAGGCCTCGAAGAGAGACGATGAAATGAAGAAACTTATTATTTTCATCACGATTAAATACTCACATAAACAAAAAAAATCCCTTTGCGAATTTTTTTTTAGCAAATTTGTGTTTTTTTTTCAATCTATTTAATATTTTTTCGTCGTCATGGAGCGGGGCAGGTGTGTAATCAGAAACCTCGGATAGCTATATTGACTTAAAAAAATCCCTTTGGAAATTATTTTTTTGCAATTTATTTTTATCTATGTATATAATTGATAGTTCCAGTTCGTATTCGCGATGTGATATTCTTTCGTCGTCAGGGAACGGGCGAGTGTGATGAGAAGCCTCGGATAGCTATATTGGGAGGGGGCTGGTAAAGAATCAGTGGGTCGCTCGAAGGGCAGGAAGAGGGGTGAGAATCAATTTTTGAACTGAAAGATGTGGAGCGGATGCTGCAGACGGTGTGACGACGGCGGGTGTTAAGGAACGAGGGTGACTTCTATCCGCCACCATTATATTTCTCTCTTTTTCTTTTCCGGGTATGAAGTTTCCGTGATTCCCTGTGTGTTGGTTCTGCAGACCAGGGAATCACGCACCGCACCGGAGGGGAGAGTGTAGTTTTGATTTATCGAAATCGGCACGGAGATTTACGAATATCAAATTCAGTTTAAGGATCGGTTCGCTGTAGGGGCGCGAAGACGGGGGAGAGATTTGTTTCTGTATTATACGCCGAGGGGATGTGAGGAATTGAAGTGAGTTCCCCGGTCACCTCATCTTTGTATTTCGACGTCTCCATGTGTCTTCCGGAGAGCCGTCAGGGTCGAGGCAGTTCAGAATTGTTTTGTTAATGGTAAAAATCGAAAATACTGTTTCGCACTTCGGAGAGCGAATTTTCGTGTCGAATATCGAGCTAGGAGTAGGGGTGAAAGAGACGACGGATGTAGGCTTTGGGGCCGAGCGATTCGTCCGAAAACCCTTTTTGGAAAAAGCTGTGACTTCCAAGTCCACCGGGAAGCCGAGACATCGTTGTTTGAAAATCACGAAAATCGACGTTTTTCCAACGCAAAATTGCAAGGCTACCCCTTTCGAGTTCATTTTTTGGGTTTTTCAATGTCCTCAAACTGCCCGATAAAACGCTTTTAGAACTTCGGACAAGGCGCTATCTTAGGTATTTTTTTTTTCCGTAGAACACGATAGGCACCTCGGATTTTTCCTAGCTCCATTGGGAGCCGAGATATCGATGGTTGAAAATCAGGAAAATCAACGTTTTTCCTAAAGTGCCGAAAAAATTGAAAAATCGTCGATCAATCGATTTTTATTGTTTCAAGGCTATATTAGACGTACTTTTTTTTTACCGCTGATCACGAATATAACAATTATTTTACCCCCAGCCCAATATTTTTCATTTAAATCCCAAAAATATTATTGTTGATGCATAAAATGGATACCTTTCTCACTTTCGGCCACTGTACCAGATCCATACGTCTTATGTTTAGTTGTTATGCGTTCAGTCGATTAGTCTGTTACCAAGAATTGGAAACGAAGAGTTTGGACGTTTTGAAAAAACGTTGGCCCCGAAGGAGCCGTTTGATTTGAAAATTCCTCTCTAAATTTCGTACTCGTGAAACTCCGCCTCTTCCGATTGAGAAGAAAAAGTACTTCGTACTTTGTATTTGATAAAAGTACTTTAAGTACCGAAATTAATTTATACTTAAAGTACTTTTCGGTACTTTGCCCAGCTCTGGTTTTTAAGCAGCGATATCTTTACTTTCCGATGGAATTATTCAACAATCAAGATTTCCGTTGCGTTCTACTGGATAAAAATATACAAGATTGTGTAGATTTGCGTAGATGTTTCAAAAGTCACGAAGTATAGGGGAGCACCGGTCCCTTTGCAAACACTATCGAGATTCAAAAGTATTTTTGAAACATGCAAATCGTCAATGTTGAACCTCACCGGTGAGGTTATTTCGCCAAATAAAAGCAACAAATAAAAGATTCGAAAATGAGAACAGAGGAAAGTGGGAACAGAAACGAGGAGCGTTATAAAGTGAAACAAAGTGGACGAAGGGAGTCCTCGCTGTGTAAGAACGAGTACAGTAGCCAAGCCAGGGGTTGCCCTTTTAGTCCCTGTAGCTCCGGATGGCCCTCGCTATTTATGTTCGAGAATCGACATATTTCAGATGCGCCTTTTAAATATTAAATGCTCTTGGGGTGATAGCGGCGCGGAACCCTCTGCGAACCACCCTCGAGCGAGGAGTGGAGTTTGACGCTTTTGCCAGGACTTGTACGAACACAACGAAACAGTATTTTTTACCGTACATCGATGGTAATTCCGTAATACCACAAAAAAAAAAAAAAAAAGACAAAATGTTAAAAATATTTTTTTCTTCCTTTTACAAACGAAAATAAAAAAATTAATATTTTAATGACACGGATAATAAAATGAGTTTCGGTGGAACAAATTATTATTGCTTCAGGGTAAAAAATCTTTTTTTTTTTTTTGCTTCTTTAACAATATTATTGTTAGGAAGCTTACAACTCCGATTTTATAGAGTTAATTTTTACCGCGTTAATTTGGTACTAATTTTGTGTATTTGCGTTTTTTTAAACTCTTGAAATGTGCGTTTTTCTTTTCTCTCAATCGTCTTTGCGCCGTGTCGCTCTTCTCAGATGTTCACTTCAATCTCTTGGGGAATATTTGAAGAGGCCCGGGGATCAAAGCCCGTCTGGTCAATTTCATCAACATTTGAATACAGGCCGTGGAAACGTGAGGTTAGAAACGAACGTTAAAGATTGAGAAAGCCGACAATATATATATATATATTTATATATATATATATACATGTATATGTTATACATGTATAAAGTAAAAGCTGAGCGAGCGGGAGTACGAATTCCCTGGATTCAAGTCGGCCCGAATCGGGCGCCTCATCCTCCATCGACACACCTCACCCTCGCGAACGCCCATTCCAATTCGGGAAATTCATCCCTTTTGGTACACCCACGGCATACGGATACTCCGCGAATAGAGGCGCAGCCAACGATATCTCAAGGGCGTGTAGCGGCAAAAAATCGCGGAGGGGGTGAAAACTTTTTAAAGGTCTGTCCTCTCAGTCGCGGCTGTGTTCGAAAAAGCATGTGTGTATGTACAAGTCTCAGAAACATTAAAAAAATATAACTATCCTTTGGATTTTTGTTTTTTATCACGTGAGGTAAAAGTATTGTTGTTAAATACTTATTAAAAAAAATTATCGATCAATAATCGAGATGCAATATTTCAAAATTTATCCCCAATAAAATTAACAAATGTCATTTGACAAATTAATTTATAATTTAAGGGATTTATTAATCCCTTTTTCTATACAGACGGAACACGAATGGTCGGCGAATAGAGGCGCAGCCAACGATATCTCGCGATGGGGGGGGGGGTGACCATTTTTTTTTAAAGTCTTTCCTCCCAGCCAGTTATGATCGAAAAAGCGTCTGCGTGCTTACAAGTCTCAGAAGCATCCAAAAATATAATTTTCCTTCCAATTTTGTTTTTTCTTTCTTTATCGCGTGCCGTAAAATAACAATATTATTGTCAAATAATCATAAAAAAATATTGATCCATAATCGAGACATAAGATATGAAATTCTTTACCCTCGATAAAATCAACAAACGGCCTTTGGACAAATAAATTTATGCGCGCACGCGTAATTCCATGAGTCATACGGGACTACTGTAGGATGTTAAGTTTTCATAACTGGGCAACGTTGCCTAGAAATTAGTAGCCCATTGTGCCGTTCATTCTACCGCTTTCCCAGTGATTGTAAGTCGCGCCAGGGGGTTGGTTCTTGGCACGAGAGATACTACTCTCGCGCCGCTACCACCGGACACCCGTGTAAATCAAGACTCCCACGGCGCTGGCAACGACGGTGGCAGATAGCGCTACACCCTTTAAAGAAGGGTCGACCGGATCGTGGCTTAAGAGGCACCTCGACCCCCTCCCCCCTGCCAACCCCCTTTCGCCCCTCGCGCGATCAAAGCATAATTTTAATTAGCCAGATTATACGGAAAGATAAAAATTATTAAAATTATTGCCTTAATGAAAGGGAGTAAGTGGGTTCCGGGCAGGGATGCGTAATTAAACGGCGCGGGGAGGCTTTCACCCCTCGTCGAGGGTGAAACAAGGAATCCACTCTGCCTTCACACTCTTATATACGAAATCGTGCCTCTCCGCGGCCCTTATGAAAATTAACCGGTGGGCCACCCATTGGGAAAATATATATTGGAGCTATGATCGGTATATATGCATGACTATCGCAGATAAGAATGTCTGAGCTATCATAGACTGTGTTCATGCTGATGACTTGTTTATGACGGGATTTATAAGGAATTTTATTAACTCAGGGGGACTTATGCAGTTGCAATGGGTGATCTTGACTATGAAGGCGATGTGACACTTTGCCCCGGTGAAAAAAATCAAGACCACGAAGGGGGTTTTTTTTCTTTCTAAGGATGCTTAACTTTTAGGAGGACAAACAAATTGACCACCATTGGGAAAATATCTATTGGAATAATTATCGATGTATATGACTATTGAAAATAAGAATATATGAACTATCACAGATTCCGTCAATGCCGTTCAATTGTTTATCATAGGATTCATAAGGAATTTATTAACTTAGGGGAGCTTATCAAATTACAATGGGTGATCTTGAACTTTTATGCGGTAAAACCAATACTCCGCCCAATAATTCTAAATTATTGGCGTCTGCTCGACTGTTCGATGAAGACTTCAATAATGACGTCTTTTGGTATCATTAGAAACGATCAATTACTGCTGACTATCGGTGCACGATGGAAAAAAAAAAATCAACAATCTGGAGGAAATCAAATGTTTGAAATAAATTTAAAAAATAATTCATAAAAAAATTACTCGACTTTTCGGCCAAATGTCGAAACTTCCGAACCAATGGTAGCTCGATAAGAGGTCCACACCCTCGTGGTCCTGGCGGCAGATCAACCCGCAAACCGCAAGGTGCCACCACACCCCCAAAAACCTCCCTCGATACCCCTGGCGGCCAATGATCGGGCCTAGCCGCCCCCAGACCGCAAACCAACCGCAAGACGATGCGCAGAACGTAACTCAGTACACATCTATTCACGCAACACGCACATCCCGCGACCGCAAAAACAAAATGGTGCGGGTCACCCCCCCCCCCCCCTCTGTTCGCGAGTATTTATTCATCTCTTCAATTTATTCGACAGTCTGAGAAGCCGAAATCACACGTAAATAGTAATTTTAAAAATTATATTTATGTTTTGCGGTACTTGGGTGAAAGCTTTCCGTTAATATCTTTTTAAGCATATTTTGGTACACAAATGTATTTATAATTTTCGGAAATTTGTCGACTGAAAAGAAATTGCTTTAACTGCAGCGAAAATCCGAACGTACAGACTTTCAGAGTTTGCAGAATATGTGACAATAAAATTATGCGAGACAACCCTCCTGTACACGGGTACAATTATGCTACTTTTCTCACTTTTATTGGACGCTCTAATAAACTGGAATCTAAAAAATGTAATTTAAAAAATGGTATGTGAATTTTTTTTCGCCACAACAAACTGACAAACTTGGCCGATATTGTTATTTGGGTGAATGAATAATATTGCCAGTACAAAAATCGTTGTCAAATATTGTTAAAGTGAAAAATCGCTAAATATGAACCGTTTGTCACAAAACTCTGTTATTATTGTTATTCAGACATGGGATCAACGAAGAACCTCCATACATGAACCAATGGGCAACACACAAACTTCAATAATATCGTTATTCGGGATAAAGAACAATATAAAAGGTCACAAAATTGTTATAAAATATTCATTAAAGAAATAGTTTTCCTTGCAATGTTATCGGATGCAATCTTCGTAAAAATAACATTGATATATATTTCAATATTGACGCTTCAATTCATTACCTTTCATTCACCTTACTCTCCATCGTAGCTATCAAAGAGGTTTCCGAGAGACTGTAATGACAGTCATTCGATCGATCGTTTTCAGACGGAAGTACTTCATCGTGGCACAGTCACATATAGATCATACGTATATACATATATAGATATACAGATAATAGAGACGCAATTCGACAATAAGCGTCCGCAGCGGTCTAGTTCAGTGGTCATAACAATCGACCGGCAATCGAGAGGTCTGCGTTCAAATCCTGGCTGAGATTCATTGCACTATACACGAATATACATTAATGAAAGAGAATTGCCGAATCGCCTGCTTTGATTATGAAAATTTACTGTTCTTCATTATAAAAATCCAACGAATCGTATCCGCGAAATTCATTACGTGGAAATCAACTTCTTGGGTCGATCAACAATGTACGGTTACTACATTGTTCGTTTTCCATCAAACAGCTCCGAGCAAACGACAACTCGTAACTGTGCAAAGCTGCTTGTGGCGAATGATCTACGCACCAGCGATCCTCATTGCACGTTGTCACTGACACAAATCACCGACAGGTCTGTTGTACTCTGACAATCGATCGCTTTACTTTGATTCCCTACCCTCACAGCACTCGGTCATTGAGCGCGTTGTTTGTCCCTTATTGCACCCAGAAAAACAATTTATTTGACTGGCACCCGCAAATAAATATTTTTTCGGTTGCAATAAATATTTTGATTGATTTAAATAAATATTTATTTCATTTAAGCAACTATTTACTTAATTTAAATAACTGTCTATTTAAATCAAATAAATATTGTACTTAATTTAAATAAACGGTGGCAGTCAGATAAATTATTTGTCTGAATGCAGTTCGTCCGAATAGTCAAACTTCCGAATCGTTATTTTTCACAAATTGTCAAACTTTCGAAACTTGATTATTTCGAATCTTCACTTCAGCGAACTCTTCGGAAATAGCACAGTAAAATGTAATTTCGTAAAATCGGAATACGAAGTTTCGTGAAAATAATTTTGTTAAACAAGTGACAAACTCGTTTGTTCAGGTTTGAATATTAAAAACCTGCCCATCTATTTCTCGTGCAATTAACAATTTTACTTTGTACTTTTGTTTGTCAAATTGGAAAATTAACAAATACATATTTTTGGATGTTTGTGGACAATAAGTTGTTGTTAAAAGTACAAACTTTATCAACTGTGCGATGTTTCCGGAGCTTATGTAAAAAAAGTTACTGTAAAAAAGGAGAATACCTTTGGACATTGATCGTCAATTCGTGAAAATCAAAGTCTTTCTAGCGTGTTCGAACTGCCCAAAAATCCAAATAAAAGGACCACAGTCTCAGTCAACCCGTTCGCAGCTAAACAAACCTACAGATTTTCAGAATTTTCATGATATAGTCAAATCTCTCAAAAGAAAAAAAAAAAAAAAAAAAAAGAATCAGAAAATCCTTATTGGATACTCATCGCCAGTTCGCGAAAGTCCAACACCCTCAGCATATTTCAACAGCTGAAGTAAAATTAAAAAAAAATGCACTATAATCCTCGTACCCGAATTTTTTTTTCGTTGTGAAAAGCTTCGATGAGGTCCGGTCGCAGAGTCCTCGCGAGTGATCGCGAGAAGTCGATGCCGGAGAGGCTACGGCTGGCATTTGGAGGGTTGGGTGATTTCTGGGTGTCGGGGCGGGGGGGAGATCTCGAATGCAGGAGGCAGGAAGGTTCCGTGGGACGGTCGTCTCACCTTTTTAGTCACCGTAGCGAGGGAGTGAGACGCGCAGCAAGCAAGCGGTAACCTGGGCTCTGAGGTGGGCCGACGTGGCCGCGCTGCGGCGCGGCTGGGTTCCCGCTGTGACCCAGCCACGCGACGGGGCTGGAAGGGGTTTTTGAAAGAGGGTGGTTGGCGGTCGAAGGTGAGGAGGAAAAGGCGGAGGTGCGCGGTGGCGCGGTACGTAGCGTCCCGGTGTGACGAAGTAAGAGACGGGGACGAAGAGAGGGTGCCGTAAGGTGGTGGCCCGGGGGGGTGGGGGGGTGGTGTGGGAGGGGGTGAGGTTAGGTGAGATTCTGATGGTCGTCGTATTCACTGGTGTGGGTCTCGAGCCTGGCTGCCTGGGATGCTTGAGAAGTGTGTATACCAAGGTACCGAGGAAAGGGATGGGGGTTGCCTAGCTACCGGGCGAGAGACCCGGCCAAGATACGCCGAGATCTCGTTCTGGCCTCACCTCACCTTTCACCCCCTTCCTCACTCTTCGCGCACTTCGTTCCTTGTTACAGACTCGGTTCACCTCGGCCACGCGGATGGCTCTCCCTCCCGCTCGCCGGCCATCTCGGACACCGAGGATCAACGCCGCAGCTCAAACAACGACCGAAACTACGTCTCGAAAAAAATCCGACCGCCGAGAATTCGTATGCCGGAGGTTGGAATGGGGCACAGGGTGAAATAAGATTTTTGCCCTTGACAAATTTCTTTTGTCCGCTGATGTTTGCAATTATTTTCTTGTTAATTCTCCCGAAAATTATTGGAAAATTTACAATATTATTGGAAAATTTACAATATTATTGGAAAATTTACAATATTATTGGAAAATTTACAATATTATTGGAAAATTTACAATATTATTGGAAAATTGACAATATTTTTGTGAAATTGACAATATTTTTGTAAAATTGACTATATTTTTGTAAAATGCCAATATTTTTCGTAAATTGCCCAATATTTATGAAAAATGCCCAACTTTTTAAATTAAAATAAAAAAAAAGAATTGTGGACGTTTGCGGACAAAAAAAAGTCGGTACCACTTTTACTGTGTCCTGGGAGAATTCGGCCGCTGAACTTCTGGGAATGAGTTTCTGCGAAAAACGCCGATTTTTTGGATTTTTTAAAAAAATTTTATCATGTTGAAAAAAATGGAATCTCTTTTGACAGTTTGTTATTGTCGATGATTGCGACGTTTTGAGTTCGTGGCTAAAAATACGGATGCATCGTACTGTAAATAATTTTTAAACTTTTTCTTCTTGTAAACATTGGCATTATTGATCAATTCACAACCTACGACATCAATGAACGTGCATGTTTTGTAAGGGTGGAGATACTTAGTTAAGTTATATGCAAATGTATATGTAATTTAACTCGCTTGGACGATCGCGCGATGCGGTGGACAGAAGTTTGGGCGATTGAGAGGCCTTTCTGCAAGAAAGATTCTAAAAGTTGGGATGGTGGACAAGAAATATCAATCCCGAGTGGACCGAAGAAGTAACATGACATCAAACTTTTTTTTCAAAAGGAAATTACTAAAAAGTATCCCACGCTGGACCTAGAATGTTATTCATAATAATAAATAATAATTACCTAATCCTAATAACAAAAAATTACAGATATTGCAAAAATTCTCTTGATTCCAAAATGGTCGGTTTCTTATTCTCTACACTGGGAAAAAAAAATGGTTGGATTAACCAAAAGTCGCGGTTACATACGTTCAAAGCTGTTATTTTCTTTCGCACAATGAAGCATTATTTTGTTAAGCGATTATTTGATGCAATCGATTCAAAGTGTATCGATTCAAACAATCGTTTATGTTTTACCAACCAAATAACACATTCCAACGTATGTCAGAGCGCATTGCTTAATCCAATCACTTTTTTAACTCCCAACTGTCCGGTAGGGCAAAAAGACGGGAGTTATGAGTTTCACAATCTTCGCTACACAGTAAAAATGGTACGAACGTTTCTTGTCCACAAACGTCCAAAATTCTTTTCGTATTAATTTTACAAAAATATCTTATCCATTTTACAAAAATATTTATTTTTTTTGCAACAAAGTATAAACAAAATGTTCCAATTATCACGACAAAAGCGATGGAACACGCCGCGAGTTCTAAAGTAAAATTTATCATCTTAAAAGAAAACAAAAAAAAATAATAATAACAGCCATTTCTCAGCGACGGCTTTTTCTTGGGCACGATACGAGTGTCGCCCTCCGACGGCCAAGACGACAGAGCCGTCGTCTTTAAGAAAGTACCGGGGCAAACTTTCGTGCAACCCTCTTTCGCAACGGCTCTAAGAAACCCGCGTTTCACCGACCACCCCGCGTCGCCGCGGTGGTAACGTATCGCGGGAGAACGTGCGACGGGAACTGCGAGGAGGGTCGTCGGTCGCGTCGGTAAGAAGCCGCTGGAAGGGTAGAAAGAACAAAAAAAAAAAAAAATTATCGAAGAAACTGTCTCTCGCGGTTGATCTCAGACTTTGTCGAATAAAGTCGAATAAATGATCTCAAATAAAATCAAAAGAATTAACGTATGTAAATATAATAAATATATATTAACAAATTATTTTCGCGTTTCTAAAAATACGAAAGCACAAAAAAAAAATCAATTATTTCGGAGAATAAAAACAATAATTAAGATTTTTTTTCACACAAATATTATGCATTCGGAAATAATGATTTTTCCAACGTCTCTCTCGCGAATTATGGAAGGCACAGGTGAGAATACAGTAGAAAAAAAAAAAAAAAAAAAAAATTGTCGTTCATCGAGAATAAAATCATTCGCGCGCCTCTCGAGCGCCGATACGGTCGGTAATGGAGGAAAAGAAACGCTTTAAGGATATGGAGGATCTTGAAGAAGTGGCGCCGCCGGTCTCGCGATGTCTCAGGGAAGGAAATAAGAAGCTGCTCGCTCTCCAGGCTGCCTCGAAGCGCCGCGACGCCGAAGGGTAGCGCTGCGATATCGGAACGAATGGGGAGTGAAAGAAAGTGAGATTAGACACGGAACTACTCGTAACGGTCTCACATTTCCTTTCCATATATTTTGAAAAGTTGTATTTTTTTTTTGTTTCTGCCAATTTTCAAGAATCCGGGGAATTCTTCCCGGGCCCCAATTAGTCTGAGTCCCCTTAAGGGCCTCCCTCTCAGGCCCTGATAACAATTTTTTCTATTGTACTACTTTGGTTCTATTCTGTGCATCTAGCGAGTTGTGCATAATAATGTGGTGCAAAGAGCGCTGTGCAATATCATCGTGCGCAAAAAAAAAACTCATTTTTCAACCGGAAGTGACGTATTTCCGGCATGACATCACTTCCGGTCAGAAAATGAGATTTTAAAACTGGAAGTGACGTATTTCAGATATTACGTCGCTTCCGGTCGAAAATTTAGATTTTCAAACCGGAAGTGACGTATTTCCAGTATGACATCACTTATGCCCGGAAAATGGGATTCGCAACATTGGCAAAATATATTGGTAGGAATATATTTTCGCAACATATTCTACACTTGATTATTCAAAAATGTTGACTAATTTTTAACATTTTTTTCCCCACAAAATATGTAATTTCGTTATATTCAAGGAAGCGCCAAGGGGGGGGGGGGGGGGGGGGTGGGCGAGCGAGTCAACGTTGACCGTGAATCTAGATGCACAGTGAAGTGTACAACACCGTATTCGAGACTCGTCGGAGAATTGAGAAGAACCACGTAGCTGAACTTTAGCTCTGTCTATATTAAACTTTTCGAATAGAGCCCACGCTATCTCGCACGTACGGTTGCTCCCTCTCTCATCCGCTATATCTCACGTTCCTTCGCGCACCTCCGCCGTTTCGCCGTGGCAAGCAAATGTTTAGCATGTAGATGAAGATCTTGGGTAATCAAAGGCTCGGCAGCCCGGAGCTGCCCCCGGGGGCCCACTTCGTCAAGTCTCACTTATTTCAGTGAGGCCGCGCGTACGCTTAACGAAGATTCCCAGTCGACCATGCTCATTTCTCCTCCCTTTATCAAGGAACCGTTTCATTCACGATTGTGTGTCTGAGAGTCTTTCCGAGTTCCCCTAAATTTCGCAACCCTCCCGGAGGGCGGATAGCCTCTTATCACTCTCCCTCACCATCCCTCGTGTAGACACTAATTAAAAGAAACCAGTTATCAAGCCACTTATCATCCCCCAGCCGCTATCCTGTAAACTGGGGCCTGTCTTTGAACGATACGACGGAAGCGGAAAGAAGAAAATTGAATGTTATCGGGCATAAAAAAAAATATATATGAAAAAAGTGAACAATATGTTCCATATTTGAGAAACATCGTACATTTTTGTCAGATGTTTTCTGATATGATTGTAGCTCAGATTGTGAATTGTGTCAAGTTCGACAGAAAAAGGATAAATTGTTTTTAAACTGCTGATAAAATCCAGTTATCAACTCATTTATCATCCCCCACGCGTGATCCTGTAAGCAAGGTCTTGTCTTTGAACGATTCAGCAGAATCGAAAAGAAGAAAATTAAATGTTATCGTGCTTAAAAAAAAAAAAAAAAAAAAAAAAAAAAAAAAATGAATAACATTTTCCATATCTACGGAGCGTTGTACATTTTTTCAGATTTTTTGTTTACCTGCTAGTAGCTCAAATTTTGAACTCTACCAAGTTCTATAGAAGAAGGATAAATTATTTTTAAAGTGGCTGAAGGACTTCGGTTGATCAACAATTGGCAGCATGTATATGTTTTCACAACAATCTACGTTACGTCATGCTTGGTACCAAAAATTGTTCCATCTCGCGTGTCGTCAATAAATCCACTACTACTACTACTTATTTTTAAAGTGCTGATAACATCCAGTTACCAAAAACCAGTAATCAAGCCAGTTATCATCCCCTACGCTCGATCCTGCAAACAAGGTCCTGTCTTTGACCGATCCAGCGGAAGCGGAAAGAAGAAAATTGAATGTTATCGTTCGCAAAAAAAAAAGTCACTCATCCTCAGCCTTCACAGAGGTCTTCTTTTTTCCCCGCGCCAAAGGTCCTGATAAGTTCCAGCCCGGTGTATATTATCGAGGAACGTGGAACGAGAATGATTCGGTACTCCGCCACACTCAAAATGGTAGAGTTTCAACCCCCCCCCCCCCCCTCCTCCGCGCCCCGCAAAATCCAGTTCCCATAATCGTCGGACAAAAAGTAATTTCCCCATCGAAAGGGGACGATCGTCGGCCCGCTGCCGGACACAAAGGGTGATTTTGTATGGAGGTGGTCGGCGTTCTGGCGACAATGCCCCCCCCCCCCTCCGTCCACCCTCTTCGATGGCCATAGGGGTGGCAGTGACCAGTGTGCGTAACGACCACCGTTCTCTTTCCACCCCTTTCGAATCTGTCTACCGCCCTGCCGCTCGTTTTCCACCCTCTCCTCCTGCCTCACCAACCCTTCCGCGTCCTCCCTGGCTTCTGTCCTCTTATTCCACCCCGGCTCGAGGTCCGAGCCGACCGTCGGAGCCTCATCCTCTCTCGTCTCCTCGTCCTCCCCTTGACGGAGTTCCATTGCGTGGAGGCGCGCGCCACGTGCGTCGTGTGCACCCCCGCCGGGAGGAAGACGCGGGGGTAGTTATGAGCCGGACACGCGTTTACACGGCGCGTATGAGGTTTCTGGGGCTCTGGGACACTTTTTTTTTGGCCGACTCTTCGCTTCGGCGCGACGGAGAAACTTTTTTTTCAATTCTATTTTATTTTATTTTTTGCTTCCGTTTTGCATCATCTTCGGATGGACGAACTCCTTTTTGTCATTTTGGATCTGGTCAATGCCACTTTGGGGCTGAATGGTAGAAACCGATAGATCGGTCATTAATATTCGGTCATTAATCGGTCATTAATCATCTCGGTCATTAATAGTCTCGGTCATTAATATTTTATGCGGATTTGAATTTTTTCAAAATCCTGAACTGGCTGTGCTCACGCATTTTTTAAGCCATTCGGGCCAAAAAGTCGGGCACCCGTGGTTTATTACCGAACGATGATCTGTATTGATTTTGGGGAGAATCTATCGAATGGCTAAAATGTATTTTTATTTATTTGTATTTATAACATTTTTATTTTTTTACTGGTAGTAATATTAAGTAGTTTTTTTAGTGGTAGTAGTAAAAGAGATTTATTGCCAAAGTTAATATTTATACACTTATCTTGTCATACTAATTTCCAATTGATAAATAAATAAGGCGATCGACCTGAGTCCTTGAGCCCCAGATTTTCTTTGGTATTTAAACTTTTTTTTATTTAATGAAAATTCCGTAGCTTACCTTTACCAGACATTTCGTGACGAATATTAAACTGGGAGTCAGATAATTGGTGGATTCGCGATCAGTGGCGAAAAATACTGTGGACATAGTAACGAAGCGACGACCAATGACAAAAATGTCAGGATATTTTTTATAACCAATATTGCGAAAATTAGCGTTTACAAAAAGTATTTTTGCAAAAATATGTAAATCGACTTTCGTTTTTTTTTTAAATTTCATCGACTCCGCTCCGAAACGGCTCAAGGCAACGAACCGTCTGTCGGGCCTTATGGAGAGCGAGATTCACGCAGCGTTGTCTACCACCGGTATTAACGCGAATATCACCGAACCAACTATTTTGAATATTCCGCCTCTCTGTACTTGGCTCTTCCGCATCACGGTCTATTCTCCGCACTCCATTATCTCCGTTATTCTACTCCGCTGTGCTCCACTCTACGCCATTATACGCGGAGACCGCGGATCAACGAGATGACTCCGGGCCTCCCTCAACACAGTCGTGTGGTAATCCACAGGGCTTTTGGTGTGGGAGGATAGCGCAAAGAGCCGCGACTGAGAACGACGGGAATATAAAATCGAAATTGTCGATTAACCCCGGAACACCGCAAATAGTTTTTTCGAATCCCCTTGACCACCCCCGCGTGGATCTGGCGGATGCTACGTCTTCATCGAGGCGCTGCTTCGCCGAGAATCAATATTTTTGGGCTTGTTTGTAGTGAAATGGAAACGACAGGATGTAAGCCATACATCTGGCATGGTGCCATATCAATGTAATAAATATTGTGCCAGTTGTACCCCCTTGTAAAAATACCCGAACCACCAAATTCTTTAACGAGGTCAATTTTCTTGAAACCCGACGATCGAGGCCGAGTACGGTGCTTCGAACTTAATAAAGCCCCGACAAGACCCAGATCCAACGCCGATAAATATCTACCAGGTATATCGAAGACCGAGACGAAAGGGAGTATTTTTACGAATTTTTTTGTTAGAAGTACAATAAATAGACTCATTTCAAATCAAAGAAACCGGACCAAGATCAAGTGTAAATTGCCGTGCTTCAAAGATGAACGGACAACGCGCAAAAATCAACCAGCGCACTCCGGAAGTTGGAAAATCTTGTCTCCGACATAAACGGAGCATCGAACAAAACACGCGAGTCTAATCAAATCTCGTGCTGGTCCACATGTACAGAAACATACGTACCAATCTATCTACCAGGTACATCGAAGTCCGGGGTAAAAAAGAGGCTCATCCCAAATCAAAGCAATCCGTCCATCTTGTACCGGTCTCCACCTTCCGAGTACCAACATATTTTCCGAGTACCAACATATTTTCCGAATACCAACATATTTTCCGAATACCAACATATTTTTCGAATGCCAACGTATTTTCCGAATACCAACGTATTTTCCGAATACCAACATATTTTCCGAGTACCAAAATATTGTTGACAAATCATTTGATTCCTCGCCCTGCCGCCAGTTACGTCCGTAAGAAACGGGACCAAGATCAAGTGTAAATTGCCGTGCTTCAAAGATGAAAGGGCAACTCGCAAAAACTAACCACCGCACTCCGGAAGTGGGAAAATCTTGTCTCCGACATAAAAGGAGCACCGAACAAAACACGCGAGTCTAATTAAATCTCGTGCCTTTCCACGTGTACAGAAACATATGTACCGGCGGGGGGGGGGGGAGACTGCTTTCCAGTTCAGAGAATCCTTCGCCCCTTGAGTGATGCGGAGGGTTCGTTATCCCGGGTTCTCCCGCGTCCCGGACCTTTTCCCGCGCCGAGCTTCTGCTTTTTCCGGTAACAACCCGACTCGAATGAGACTCCTTTGTAGTGATTCGCGTGTATGTATGATAGAGAAGCGCCGAGGAGCATCCCGAGATACTGCCGCGTTGGCTGGTCCGGCTGGAGGGCGAAGTGCGATAGCTCGTCCCTGCGGGATTCTCCGCTATCATCTGCACGAATCTCCGCCAAGGGGTTTCGGGAAGAGGGCAACGAAGGTGAGCTTCCGAGGATAGAAAGGCAATTACGGCCGCGGTTCCGCTACGTTATTTCAGCGACGCGTTTGTGACAGCGTTTCGCGCTTTGCCCTGTCGCGGAAAAAAATGACCGCTCGCCTTTCAAGCGGTTTTCTTTTATTTCCTTACGAGCACAACCCGTTCCGACGAAGGCTTCCGTTGCTCCTCGAGCGCTCGCCGTTTTTAGGGGGCTTTCATTTTTTTTTTTTTCGTCGAATATATTTCGTACGTTTGATTTTTGGAACTTTGGATTTTTTTGGATTTTTTTCAAGCATAGCCGTTTAGCGAGTAAAAGCATTTAGTATTTAACATAGTATAAAAGCAAAGATACTGACTTTTTTCCATAAAAAATTATTCCTGAGGGAAACACATTTTGTTGTTACGACAATGACAAACAATCATAGTTGCGACTATCATTATAGTTTAACCAATTGAATATATACTATCAGAAACTATCTATACAGACGATCTCTTTAAGAACTATTCTTTATGGTAGGAAATGCTATTCTTTTTCTCAATGTGGGGTAAAATACGATTGTTGGGTAAAATTGATAAAATACGATTGTCGGGTAAAATCGATTATATAGTAAAATATGATTACCGAGTAAAATTGATTATGGAGTTTTTGTGTGACCTTGGAATGTGTACGATTTTGGTGTGTTCAAATTTGTTAAGCCTTTGACGTTATGCACGATGAAGATTTCGTTCCGTCGCGAACGGTCGAAATTTTTACGTGGAATAAATTGTTTTGATAAATTTAGTCCGTTAGATTTTCGGAACGTCATTTTAATTTTTTTTTTTTTTTTCACGTATGGACATTCAAGAAGATACGATTATTCAGTAAGATCGATTATGGAGTAAAATACGATTATCCAGTAAAATCCATTGTGAAGTACAATACGATTATCCAGTAAAATCGATTATGGTGTAAAATTCGATTATCGAGTAAAATTGATTGTGGAGTTTTTGTGACCTTCGAATGTCTACAATCTTTGTGTGTTAAATTTTGTAACGCCGTTGAGGTATGCACGATGGTGATAATGAAAATTTAATGACACATATACTTCCCATGTGTGTTCGATGTCGAGTCGTCTCGATTTGAGATGATGGTCCATTTTTATCCATTTTGGTCCATTTTGATACCTTTACCGTGTCGCCGACGTTGGCAGCGACGATCGATTATCGGCTGCGAGAGACGAACTTCTGTTAACGATGCGGCACTCATTAAATGGTCGTACACAATTTTCGATACTTTTAAATACACTTTATTTCGACTCGGTCAAAAACTACGATAACAATAGTTCGGTAGATATGTATTTGTCGGTAAATAAAAATACCAGCTTAGTTTCGTGAGATTTTTTTTTTATCTAACTTTTTTTTTCCTTTCGAGTGACGCGTTTATATTCTTTTTTTTTTTCACGGACATCTCGACAGAAGCTCAATTTTTTTTTTTTTTTTTTTAACGCCGCAAAGACGGAATAATTCATCCTTTCATTTCCACAATATTTTTGTTCTTTCGGCCAGTGACGAGACGATAAAAACGTACACTCTCTGTTGCGGGGGGGTGGGGGGGGGGCGGCGGCTCGGAAGAAATTAGTTCGTTGATGAGAATTTTGAAAATATTGCACGGACCCGCAGGATCAACGTGTTTGAATACTATATTTAATAATAATCAATAAATATATCAATTAATAATGGATAATAGTAATAATAATAGATCGTCGACGGGCCAAACTGCAGCCGAAGATTTGCATCGCTCGATCGATAATTGAGATTGAAAAAAAAAACAAAAAAAATCGTTATGAAAATTCGTACTTCTTGCTAAGAACTCGAATTATTCAATCGAGTGATCGATGTATCGTTAAAAATAAATTCGTCGATTATTAAACTCGACGAGCTTCCACGAAACGGGCGAGCGAGACAAAACTTCTTCCGCACGATTGTCACCGTCAACGTCGTTTCGAATTTTTTTTTTTTTGTATACTATGAAAACATAAAGAAACTTCTCTCCTTCTCTATCGCTCTAAACCGAGGGACGAGTTTAATTATTCAAGTCCATTGTTTATATACAATAATTTACAGACTTCGGCAAGCCAGTATCGTAACTACCATAGTTATAATCTTTTATTCATTAATTCTTATTTTTTCATTTTTTTTTTGTTGCTTCTCAGCTTCGATCTCACCGCGTCTCGACCAGTGGAATCACACGCTTATTTATTTTTTTTTATTTCTTACACGTTAAATCACATTCTCACGCAGCATTGTTCATTTATTAATCTTCTTCAACTTTCTATCGGCATCGGCATGATCAATGAATCCATCACGCAATCGCAAATCACTCGTCGGATATTTCTCTTATCTTTTGCACGTGTCCTCTTCGGCCCGAATTTATGCACTTTCATCTGCGCGTATATTAATTTTTTTTTTTTTTTTGTTGTTTTCCTAAGATTCGTTGATTACCGCGACGATAACGAATTAGAAACGATTACGATTACCACAGAATCGTGCGAGCGCACGAGATCGTTGAGTCGACTTCTTCGCTAAAGGAAGCTCCAAGCGACTTCCTCGAGTACAATTAATGCCCAAATGCAACGAACGGGTCGCCCCGTTCGTTCGTCCACGATGAGTTTCTCCGTCGTGTTTTGTAATTTCGATAGTCACTCGACAGCACAACACCCAGCGGTTAACATAGAACGGCGCGCACTTGCTCGTGTCTTTTCACCGCAAAAAAAAAAAAAAAAAAAAAAAAATCGATTCTGACTCGGCAGATGAGTTCGAACGAATCATGAAAAATCGAACGAAAAAAAAGATCACAATTTCCGGAAATTCGCGAAGATCCGGTCAAGCGAAATTTCCTGAATTTTATCCTATTCGATGAGGAAAAAAAAAATTCATTTTTAGAATTCCACTTCTCGATCCTCGTCGAAGAACGATGCGATGCAACGCGACGCCGCCTCGGCCGGTAATCAATAAGGTCGCCAAACGTTATTGTCCGGCCTTACCTCCTCCTGTCGAACGCTGCAGCTCTCCGTCACCGCCGTCTGCTCGGTGTTGTCCGAGTTGTGAAACTGATTGCCGTATATCTGCGAGTAGAGTATGCTGGGCAGTACGCCCGGGGTAGGAAAGTAGTTTCCGTAATTCTGTCCGAAGCCCTCCTCGTGAACTGGACTGTCCGTCGTGTTCGAGTCCGTGGACAACGATCTCGGCGAAACGTACTCCTGGTATCGCTGACTCGACGAGCCGGACATCAGAGTGCTCAGAGGGTCGAGCGGATCGGGCTGCCCCGGTGTCGTCGTGTCTGGTACGACTGGAGAAAAAAAAAATACAAGAATAAATAATGTTCATCGAATGTTGATTGAGAAAAAGGATGGTGTTTCGTTCCACAGCGAATAGTTCTCAAGGGAAACGTCTATATAGACACTTTCCGATAGGATATTTTCGATTGGTTAAAGTATAATTATAGTTTCAACCATGATTTTTTGTGATTGCCGTAACTACAAAATGTAGACGTTCCCCTTGGGGATTATTTTTTTATGGTACAAAGTCAGTATTGTTGCTTTTGCTGTGTGGTGCGACTTGTAATAGCAATTTATGATACAAGTGCGGTAAAGCGAACTTTATACGCACACTGTGAAGTAAGTCGGACGAGCTGCACGATAACGACTTACTTGACAGTTCGCGTACTGCAGAATCGCATAGTGATTGTGGCGCTGTATGTGTGCGTAAAGTGCGAGGAGCATGCGATAAAATAACGTCGGTCAGATGTGCGCATGCGCCGGGTATTTACAGTAGACTGGGCTGTTGAGCGCTACTTACGCCACTCCCGGCAGGCAAGAAAAGTAGCGCTCTTTATGCGTGAGTTACATGAAGGGTTGAAAAGAATTAAATAGAAAAAAAAATACAAGAATAAATAATATTCATAAAGTATTCGAGCGAGTTCGAGAACTCCAAACTGATTGTAAAAAAAAAATAGAAAAATTGAAGATACACAAAAATCGAAATAAATGTAAATAGAAAAGGTGAAAAAGTATATTCATAGAAATTTTTAAAAATCTTATTACAAAAACAAAAAAAAATAAACCTAACAGAACTACGCTATGCAGCAATCGGCAAAACATCGATGGTTTCTTACGAGCGGAAACAGCAGCAAAGGTGTCTTGTTGCGACGTTCTTCCGGTGGTGGCCGCTGCGACGGTGGAGCCTGCCGTCGAATCTGGGGCGGCGGGGGTGGACATCGCTGCAGTCCCGGTGAAGGTGGCATGCGACGCGGAGGCTGCGGACGGCGGCGGGGGCGGAGGGGGCGGAGGTGGAGGGGGTGCGAAGGGCGCCTGGGCCGCGCAAGATGAAAGTGGCCCAGGAAGATAACCGGCGTATCCGGCTGTACTACCGTAGCCCCAGGAGTTTCCAGCCGTCAGTCCAAACTGCGACATATCTGGGGAGTAAGAAAATAAATAGAAAAAAATTAAAATATATATCTCAGCAGATGATAACAAGTAGACGATGCAAGATTAAAGTTTAACATGGATATCGCGCAAGTGATCTGGCGATGATCGTGTTCTCAGAACCTCTTGAAAGATCACTCTCTAAAAGTAGAACACTCCTGCCATAGTCACATTCAATTTGACCTAAAAAATCGACCCCCCCCCTTAAGAACTGCCACGAGACCCATCTAAGAACTACCGAAGCCCCCTTAAGAATCGTGACTGAACGGATCTGAGAAATACTAAAGCGCCTTTATGAATCGCGATGGATCGGATCTAAGAACTACCGAAGCCCCCTTAAGAATCGCGGGGGATCGGATCTAATTACTACCGAAGCCCCCTTAAGGGTTGCGATAAATCGTCTCAAAGAACCACCGAAGCCCCCTTAAGACTCGCAACGAAGCCAAAGGGAGGACAAAAAGGCTTAGCGTCTCGAATCAGCGGTCATTCCGGAAAGCCGGGGTTGTTTCTCCCCCGCGGATTCTCTCATATCGACAAACTGTCATGCGAGCCCAAGGTGGACGCTATAGACATATCGAACGCCGCTCGGGGGTGGCGAACGAAGCGAGCGACGGGGTCGAGCGATATCATACCGTAAACCGTATTTTTGCGGGGTGCTCTGTATGGCCCACCGCCGATAGGTTATTCCCGACTGGAAGGCGGAAAGGGTTCATTGCACCGCGCATGGAAGCACAGCGCCGGGCGATAAAGACAGGAGAAAGTGGAGGCGAGCCACCGACAAGGGGCCGCAGGCACCGCCGGGGGTTTTTGGACGCGGTGCCGTCAGCGAGCCACAGGCACGGGGTCAGCGGCGCGCTGTTTCCATAGGAAATCTGAGAAAGACCGACATCACTCGGCGCCGCTCGGGTCCGACTGAGATGGTCACGAGGGGAAAAAAAAAAGATAGAGAATACGGAGGCGGAGCGGCGGCGAGGGAGAGCCGTAGGAATGGAGATCAAAGGGTTGCTACCGCTGGTCCCGTCGCGCTCGTACCCGGAGAGCAGCCGCTCCGGCCAACTCAAATAACGGAGTTCGCCTCGGCGAGCTTCACTGGCCCGCGTCACTGCCGTACCCTCCGAAACCCCTCCTCGAACCCACGACCAACCCCTCCGCACCGCTGACTCCCTAACCCCGAATACTGCAACTTCGTCTTCCTCTCGCCACTGACTCTTCTTCGGCCTCCGTGGCTTCGCTTTTTCATCTCCGTCGCCGCTACTCGGCGGTCAGTCGCTCGGTGTCTTGGTGCTTCGCGGTACTTAGCGGGGCTTTCATTCCTTAGGGCTTTCTTGAAGATTCCGTGCTTTGTTTTTTTTATTCATTTTTTCTTTATTGCAAAAAATATTTGGACGCAAATCGCGCGATATTGATTTTTTTTAACGAGTGACCATGTTAAAAAATTCCCGGCTTTGGATTTTTTTTTTTAAATTGTAGGTGTTAATTTTTCTTCGATATTAGTTTGTTTTAAATATACTTGTTTTACTTTGAAACGGATGGAATCCCTGCTACAATTACGGTTCTCCATTCGCGCCGAAGAACTTATTACTTTCGGCTGAGATTTGCTAATCCCTCAACGAATTCTTCGATTAGAAATTTCTAACTCATAGGATTCCCGATTAAAAGATGCTCAAAACTCCCCGGCTCGAGATACAAAAAATTGTAGGACTTTAATTTTTTTCAATATATTATTCAATTTTTTTGTTGTTTTTTAACTTCAAAACGCATAGAATTCCTATTACGACTCCGACTCTCCATTCGTTTCTATAAAGGAACATATGTCGTAGGTGAATTCGTCGAAAGGCTTGCAACTCGCTACTTCCGGCGGAGATTTAGCAAACCCTCAGCGAATTCCTCGATTAAAAATTCCTAACTCGCAGGATCCCCGATTACAGGATGCTGTGAGAAATAAGCTCGAGGCTATCCTCGAGAGTGGTCTAGGCTCGGCGCAATCCGGCAGGGTAGACGCCGGGGAAGGAAGGCAAGGCTCACAAAAGTGAGGGAAAGCGAAGAGCAGCCGAGGTACGAGGTATCAGCAGTGAGAAGCAACATGTAATAGATAGGCGGCGTGAGAGAGAGAGAGACAGAGCGGGGCTTTCTGCATGCTCTGCGCTACCAGGCAGCAGAGGTAGAAACCGCAAGCCCCGTTCAAAGCTAGATTAAATATTATATTAAAGGGGTTGCCACGGGAGCGTGGCTTCCAGACCGGGTACCGTGGCTCGTGAGACCTCGAGGCTTCGGGCTTCTGCTACTAGTCGCGATGCTGGATGCCCTTGTGATTTCATCCACCTTTCCACTATACCTTTCACCGTCGAATCTCTTCCGTTGGCTTCTCGGGAAAACCTCGTCAAGTTTCATGGGAAACGAAAATTCACGCGAAACCTAACATTTCGCCGAATCTCCTTCAAACATTTTACTTTTTTCTTTCTTTTTTTTTTTACTAAGTACGCATCTTCGCCTTCGATTCTCTTGTCGATTTCTCATGATCGTTCGTTCTCGCAAATACCGGCAGAGCCGGGAAAAATTGTATACAGTAGAACCCCGTTTATCGAAAAAAAATATATATATATATATATATATATATTAGTGGCTTAAGTAAGATTTGCTTGCGGGCTGCCGAAGAAGAAAATTGTTATTTCAATTCTACTTTAAATTCTTAGAGTATCATTCGGGATTGAAATGATAACATGTCACCGTGGCAATCTTACCGTCGTTGTTTCGATATCATATGGAGTTGTAAGAATTGAAAGTAGAATTGAAATAATAATTTGTTTCGTTGGCAGCCAGCAAGCAATTTTTTTTTTCGCTGTACGCCGTATAAGTGAAATCTCGGATAAGACGGATAGCAGACTCAATTCAAACTTGTAGTACTATTATGTATTTTCTACACAACACACCACTGGTGTATTTGCAACTGGTGTATTTGCAGCTCGCTATTTAAACAGCAACAAACCTGTACAAGTTCATGGGCGTATGCAACAATGTAGCTCTTACGGACTACTCCGCGCATGGGTATTACTGCTTGCCCCGTTTTATCTGAGTATCCGAGCCTACACCTCGCTTAAGAGCATGTGAAACACTATGGAGTGCGAGCGAGATAGCATCAGTGGTGCTCACGGCGGAGCGAGAAAGACACACTCGGTAAGGTGTTTCACATGCTCTTAATACGGAGAATCGTTTGATCGAAGGTCGGATAAGCGAGGTTCTACTGTACCTAACAAACATTTGGCAATTAGCAAAATGTCAACAATTTATTTATTTTTTTTATCAATGAATCGCAAGTTTTTATTTTTTTTAATAGTGGATTATATTTATATTCATATTTATATTTATATTTATATTTATATTTATATTTATATTTATATTTATATTTATATTTATATTTATATTTATATTTATATTTATATTTATATTTATATTTATATTTATATTTATATTTAACCAATCGCATTGATTTGGGACACGCTATTAACGATTGACCAATAACTGCCAAACAATCGAGAAGTGAAAAATACGGACGATTTCACGCCCTGCATCGGAAAAGTTGAGAAATCAATACCGTGACAAAAATGCGTACCTATACGTACAGATTTAACGACAAAATATATTTTATATAATTTGCATTGCCTTTTATAGCCGCTGAAAAAAATTAAGGTATTTTCGGAGGCAAGACCGTCGGGCCGAGCCTCGATAAGCTGACCGGTCCGGAGGGTGTTTAATGAATTTCCTGAGATGGCCGAGCTCCGGATGCTGCGTCCCCCGGTTCGACCCATCCCCCGTTTCTCCCTGTTCTCATGTCCGTACACACCGAGGCCTCCCGACATTCCCCGATAAAGAGCGGAGAGTATCGAATATTTCATTTATTAATTTTTATAACACTACGTTTGGCCATGGTCGATGTGCAACACAGAGAGAAGGCTGTGCGAGAATGGAGAGAAGGTTCGGCAAGTTCATATCGATATAGCGGGACGTGAGGAGCACAGGGGAGCGGAAAGGGTTGCGCTGCAGCCGCACGATTATGTGAACGGTTCGATAATTTGCTTCCGGCCGCGCGAATCGCCCGGGAGAATTTCAAACCCGTCTTGGTTTTTTTTTTAAATTTATTTATTTATATATTTTTTTAATTAAATTTTTATTTCTTCCCTTTCGTAACTTTTCCATTTATTCGAATCCGAGCTTCGACGTTCATACTCACTTTGACAGTTGCCAGGCATCGCGTGTCTGAACGACGACAGCGGATCCCTCGGTTGGAGCGGATTCGGCAGTGGCTGAAGAGGATTCGGCAAGGGTTGCAGCGAATCGACCAGGGGCGATGCGAAGAACGGCGTTCCTCGCTGCGAGGCGAACGCGAAAGCGTGGAACTGTTGCTGATGCCCTAGAAAAGACAGCACTGCGATCAACCGTGCGCCTGTTCCCAAGTCCTGAGGTATTCGTGCAGCCGACAATTAACATCCGTCGCCATTCGTTCATCGGAATAAAACACCGCTCGCACGCGTTAATAATTGTCACACTCGCTTGCCAACTGTCGCCGAGTGCAATGCCGTTCGAAAAATCTTGGAGCACGTGAGAAACAAAATAAATAAATTGATAACAGATTTCGTTACCGACTGCGTCACCCGTATTCGATTCATTCGATAGAATTTTTATTTTATTTTTTTTTTACAAAATCTACATAGGAAGTTTATCGATTTTGCTGCAATTCCCATACATCACATAAGGCACCTGAAAGTTCTGTCGGTTTTTACCAGATTTATGGTAATTTCTATCAGATCGTTCTCTCAGTATAGAAAATTCAGCAACACATTTTTATCCTTATTGTTTCTTGGCCTAATTGACAATAAATAGCGTTCGCCACACAAACAATCCCATTCGTTTGCCAACTGTCGCCGACTGCAACGAGGTTCGAACAATCTCAGAGCCAATTACATAAAAAATAAAAATAAATTGACGACAGATTTCATTACCGACTGACTCACCCCGTATCCGATTGATCCGATACCACTTTATTAATTTTCCCAAAATCCCCATCGGAACTTTATCGAACTCCCTCACGACGCAAGTGTACTTGCGTTGGAGTGGCGTAAAATTGGACGTTCGGACTCGACCTCCGGTGACATCGGTAGAGCTCCAACCCCATCGTTGATTCCTCCGAAAGGAAGTAAAAAAAAAAGAAAAACTCCGAAAGATAAAAAAAAACGAAATATCGACGGACGTACGTTCGAACGTCCGAACGTTTTATATCCCTTGCTTCAGTTCCGGCCGGTTGGTGTCGCCAACGCAATTAAAGACGTCCCAGCAGAGCGCCGAGGGTTGCGACCCTGTTCACGCCAAGTCCGGCGCAAGCTGTGCCAGTGGCAGTATCGCCCATCAATGCACCCTCTTCCTCGTCATTCTCATACCCGCTCACGGGCTCGCCTGCTCCGCGATCCAGTCGGACGGTACTGTCGAAACCCTCCATACCGCCCTCCCGTCCCGTAATCCATGAAGTCACCCGGTGTTGAAAGCATCCGGAGAGACACCAGGGACAGGGCGTGGGTGTTCGCAGTCGGATCGGCGAAGGGAACGGAAGGGAGACTGCGGGAGCTGCGAGATAGACAGAAGCGAAGCCGTTCGCCGTTCGCCGTACCCGATAATTCAATCGAACCCCTAATTCTAACTCGGCAGACACGAAATTCCCGCCAGTTTGCCGAATTGCGTAAGCCACGATCGTGGAGAACACAATGGAGAGGATAGCGGCCCGTAGTCGAAATAACCGTAGGTGGCGGAGCCTTCCAGGTGAAAGCCGGCTGGCGCGGAGGTAACGTAAGTAGCCCGCGTTGGAAACCGCGACCGGTGGCGGCTTAACGAGATTCGGTTTAACGATCGATCGGGGATCGGCAGTGTCGCGGAGGGGGCAAGGGGACGACAAAGAAATCGCGGAGCCTGCGAGGAAAAATCATTTGGAGGATTGATTTTGAGGCAAGTGCGCTCGATCGGGGGACTTCTGAGGAATCGGCGATGCGAGGCGGTTCGACTTGTCGGTCAAATCGGTCGTCTAGTCACTGGTTAGATGAAGGCGGCAACCAATTATATTTTGACGATGGCTGTTTAGGTGCTAATTAATATAAAAAATTGCAGATATTGATACTATTCTTTAAATTAAAAATATAGCAGTTTGGGTGATTTCGGGCCGAGGCAGTTCGTTTGTGCAGTTAGATCGATTGTTTTCCGCGGAAGTTCGCTCGATCCGAAGCTCTGAGGAATACGGTCATGCGAAGTGGTTAGAGCAATCGGTCACGTGGCATGTTGAATTACTGGTCAGATAAACGTGACAACCAATGATTTTTTTACCGAAGGCTACCGAGCTGCTAAATAAATATGAAAATTTTGTAGATATAGATATTATTTTTTTTAATAAAAATTATAGTAACTCGGGTGAACTTTGACCTAAAGTTTGTGCAGTCAGATCGTTTGCAAAAATACAGGTAAAAATTTGCACACGATTTTTTCATTTGTTACAATTTTTCGGAGAGCTTTTCTCTATGAGAACATTCGTTACATTCGATTTTGGTTTCCTCGGAGAAGAAAAATACACGCGAAATTGTAATAAATGAGGAAGCCACGTGCCAATCATTTTACACCGCTTTTCGTAACATACAAATTTCTCACATCTAATGAAATTGAAACGATAAAAATTGAATCACAAAATTTAATGTGGAAAATCGCTAACAGAAATGTGCGTAATTCATTACTGTGGGGTTAATTTTAATCCATTCTTCGTCGCTGATTAGAAAACTGAAAATCATTTTATTCTTCACGTGATATTTTATTCAAAAACTCGCCTCAGTCGTGAACAATTTTTTTTTTTCGGACAATAAAAAAATTTCGATATTTCATCAAATTTAAACGAACCATATATATTTTTTTCCAAATTTAATGCCAAATATTGTGCAATATTAATCCATTTACGTGCCAATTTTAAGCTCGGTATCTTCATGTTTAATCGAATTATACAATTTTAAGTAATTACCAAAAAAAAAAAAAATCAAAATTCCATTTAAAAAAATGACCGCATGGACAGGTTTCGACCAAATTCGATACCAAAGATCTTTGAGGAAAAGATGAAATTTGTGTACAATTTTAGGATGACAGATTCTCAATGTTTTACCTTTTCTACGAAAACATACCTTCTTCTACGAGGAAGCAAAATAGCAAAAAAAAAGAAAAATTCTCTAAAATACACCCAAAAAATATGTTTCCTTAATAAATATTTACCTAAATAAATGTGTAATTCATTTCCGTCCTTAATAATCGACCACTTATATTTACGTCCTAAATTTAACTGCGCCTAACCGCCTTTTAAATTCTCGCCTCGAGGGCATCCGTCGCCTTCCCGAGGTCCTTCGAGCTTCGTCGGCAGTTCGTAACGTTGCAACGAGGACGCGAATGTGCGCGGAGGTTCGAAGGTTCGCGGGCGAGTATTCAGTCGGGGCTGGCCCAACCCTTCTCAATCAATTTCCTTGGTCCTTGGGCTATCCTTCCTTCTTGCTTGGAGCGCGGCGATGGTAACGTACGAAGGCCGCGGGCCAAGGGTTGAATGTGTAATGAATTGCTTGTTTAATTAATTACAACCGTACTGGATAGCCGACGGAGAAGACGAAGGGAGGGTCGAGCCATTGAAGGGCGAGAGATGGAGGGAGCACCGCACTGTGCAGCGAAGGACCGACCGGGCCAAGACTCATTTATCCTCGTGTCAAACCGCGTCCGCGTAAACGAGTACCGCAGTCCAAAAGTATTGGCACCGAGCAACTCGAAAGCTTCGTTCCGACTCTCCTTCCTCGAAGCTTTTCCCTCGTACGATCGTTAATGGAATTGTATTGTTTGCAAAACAAATTCCATAAATTCTGGGGTGTGCGAATCACGGACAGAGTTGGAAGACGAAGCTACCCCAGTGCGAAGCCACCCGTAATCGGTACTGGCGCAGCCTTGGCCACTGATGGCCCAACGTTGGCCAGTCTTGGCCCAATGTCGGCCCTAGATCGGCCAGTGATGGCCTAACGTCGGCCAGTGTTGGCCCAATGTCGGCTAGTGAGGGCCCAACGTCAACCAGTGTTGGGCCAATGTCAGCCAGCACTGGTTCTGTGCATCCCCATTAGGCAAATGGAGAACTAAGGTTCTCTTTCTTTCGTTCCTGAGGAAACTATCGCGTACCGGGACGGGTGGTCCAACAGATGCGCCCGAGTCGGCGGATGTGGTCAAACGAGCGCGTACACGGCATAAACAAGACCCTCGGCTTTACCAGACCTGGCTATTTTCGGTGCGCATCGCGGATACGTGTCGGCGTTCGTCAAAGTGGCTAACTCGTATAACTCGGCGCTAGGAACATCGCCCGCTCTCACAACAGGGTGTATATGTGTACACCAGAGAACGGTACAAGTACGGAATAAACCGGGAAACCCGGGGAGTCGGCTGAGGGCTCGTCAGAGTACAAGCAACGAGACGAGTTTCACGACTGTAGGGCTAGAACTGTAATCAGGTAACCATTTTTTTACTTTCTTTCTCGTATAGTTTCAACATTTCCACACCGAGAGATGGATCGAGCAGATATGATTATATGAGGCTTGGAAGATATTACCATAGCATATAGTAGGAGACCTCGCCAAGGAGAACTCGCCATCTATGAGAGGAGGTACCAAATTTATAAGGACTTTTCGTCGATATTATGGTAAAAATTCTTGGATAAGCAGGGACTTTCCGCCATAGGTAGAGCCCTAGTTGTGGACTACCATGAGCTATGGTAATTTTTCGTAGATGATCGGTAGTTTTGATTGTATCCTTCTTTTAGTGCGGGTATAAACCAGGAAACAGCGGGTAGTCGTCTGAGGGCTCATCAAAATATACGGACCGATACAAGTTTGACGGCAGTAGGAATAAAATTATAATCGGGTACCAATTTTTTTCCAGAAAGTTTGAATATTTTCAAGAGTAAACCACGAAGCCCAGGGAGTCATCTGAGAGCTCATAAAAATACAACGATCGATACAAGTCTCACGACACTAGAAATAGATCTGCAATCAGGTACCATTTTTTTGTTTTCTATAAAGTTTCAATATTTCCAGGAACAAAACAAGAAAACTACCGAGTCGTCTGAAGGCTCGTCACAATCAGGTACAACATTTTTTTTCCCCAATAAAGTTTCAACATTTTATTAAAAATGCGACGATGTAAAAGCAATTTAAACGAGTATTGTACTTGTAATAACGTCATACGGAACATCGTAATTTCCATTGAAAATAACCGAAATTTATAAAACGGAAGTGACATTGAGTTCCAAAATTTGAGCTCGTCTATCAAGGCAGGAAAGATAGGACCGAAAAAGTTCCGAGCCGAGCAGCTAAAAATCCGAGGCTCCAGCCGGCGCCGTAGTAAAGGGTCGGCCATAAATCAACAGCTAAGCGCACAAGCGTCCACGGTATTGCGCATATGGAATTCTGAAGATCCAAATTCATTGGAATTCTCGCCACTTGCGACGGCGACGAAGAGCCCCGCTATACGTTACCGAGTGGTAGTCGCCGAATGTACGAGATGTGGAAAACAGTCGTATACACAGAGGGACCAAGAAAGAGCGAGAGACTCAGCTCAACGAATGGAGATCTGAAGATCCACGGTACGAAATGGGGAAAGGCGAGTAGGCAATGGGGAGCAACGGAGTGAAGTGGAGCGTAAGGTGGAAGGTCCTAAGAGACACTTAACCCGAGGCTCCGGGAATAACCAAGAAAGGAATAGGTTGGAATAGGACGGAACGTGGTAATTGTATGTCTCGAATAAGGGGTCTTGCCATTGTCATCGTCGTCCTCGGAGTCGTTGTCGTTGTCGTTGTAGGTTGCAAGGCTAAGGCGTTTACCCGGTTGCCTTATTCCTATGCTCGGCGCTGCTCCCTTGTATCCACCATACTGCGCAAAGTTTGTAGGCGGTCGGTACAACGATATCTCCCCGTTGTCGCAGCCGCAACCCTTTATCAACGTTATGCCACCCCGTCCCACCCCCGCCGCCCCTCTTTTCGGCTCCCTCGCCAGACCGGCTCGTTTCGCGTTTGCCGCGCGAATTCTCCACCCTCTCGTGCCCGCTTCCTCCTTTTGCAATGTTCTCCGACACTCGCGACGCGGTTATAAATAATAGCAATGGCACTGGCGAATGGCAACGAATGCTCCGCGAGAAGAACCGATGCTTCGGAGGGTGGGTTCGTGACTCGTAGTAAAAAAAAGGTGGTTCGTAAATTGAGAAAAAGACAAGTGTCATCGCACAGGGAGAGAAGAATCAGATTAAAAGTGCCATGTCACAGGTGGTAGTCGTCTGTGGCAAGAAAGTGTTAGTCGTGACGAGAATTTTGACCAGACTTGCGGAGATTTTGTACCATAAATATCCAATGTAAAAGCTTGTCGGTGGGTTCTCACCTCTTCTTGTAATTGGACGTAGCCCGTTTTTATATAAAATAGAAATTCATCTTAATTTAATTCAATTTAGTTTAAATTGTTTTTAATTTTTTTTAAATCAAAATATGTACTATAAGAATTTCGCGTTTTATGGTAGAAATTCTTATTGGTTCTCATTGGTACTTTTCGACTGGTGGCGACTAACAGAAAATTGTGGTAGTTTTACACGAATTTATTGTACACTCTAACAGATTCTGCTCTCGGTGTACAGGAGTTTCTGATAGATAACAAATTGCAAGAAATTTGTTTGGGAGTATTGAAGGCTACCGTTTCATTCGCACCAGAAATTGAAAATTGCAAGGACATTATATTTTCTAAACTACGAACTAGTAATATGTAAGTAATTGATATAAATGCTTACAGTGATACTCACTGGTCTTGGATCTGGGCTCCCTTGGCCCGTCAACCGTAACCTTTATCGCCTTCGTGTACGTCGCCACTTGAGGCGGGGTCGTCGAGACCGTTATCGTTAGCGTGAAGCTCTTGCCTGAAACATTTAACGATAACGTGCGATTTATAATCAATTGTATTGCGGAATCGTTCCACGTAAGGACGAAGGTTGTAGAGGGACGTCAAGCAAATCGGGTAAGAGATTTTCAAACCGGAAGTAACGTATTTCCGGTATCGACGTCACTTTCGGCTGAAAACTGAGATTTCAAAGGTGGTAGTGATGTCATAATGGCATTTTATTATATTTTTTGTGTCCGTCATTTCCCGGTTAAAAGTGAGGTTTACAAACCGGAAGTCACGTTACAGATAAAATTGTTTATATTTTTCTGTAGAATGAATCTCGAATGTAGTTAGCAATAGAAACGGATGAATTAAGGATCACACCACTTAACCAGTGTGTTTAGTTTCACTCTATAGCTAACTACGCCGGCCAAAGATGGACTGACATAGCGTTTTGGCAGCAAGTGTGGAGCCAGCGATTTATTATGCTATTTTTCCAGCTACGGCAGAATCCCACTTGCAGAGATACGCTGGATCCCATTTTGTCCTACGCCCTTCAACACGAAAATGCGAGTTAACCATTTTTTTTTTATAGTGGGACATTTTGCCTCACGCGTGGAAAAAACACCGGTAATTCTTATTGAAAAGTATTTGAATATCGTCAAAATCTTCTGGAAATTGTGGCGAAAGTAAGTCGTGATGATAAACATGAAAATGTATATGAAAGATAAAACTCGTTCACTCTTTAAAAAATTTCGAACCGTACCTTACCAACTTAAATATAAAAATGTTTAACTCCTTTGACGGCTGACCCATTATGACTTCTCGCGGTGGATATTAATCGACAGAGTGAGGAATAAGTAGAAGCGAAGAAGGTGGAAACGAGACTGAAAAGGGGATGTTAGGCACACAAGGGTCCTCGTGCACGAGCGCACCGAAACTTCTGAAATCCGGTTATCCAAGCGGAAATTCAAGGTAATGAAATTAAAGGCGGTAATGTATTGAGAGAGGAGTTCGGTGGTTGCGGTGATGATGGTAAATGTATACGGCCACGACGCACTCTAGTGATGCTTTCGAGTGCCCGAAAGCATTGGCTTCTATACTTTCTCTCGCTCCATGTCAATGTGCAGGGAAGAGAGCAAAACGGACCAGTGTCCTCCATTGAAGACGGGACTTTTTATTTCCATGTCCATTTTGCCCCTCTACTCCCAATTAAGAAAAGAAAATGAGATTCGTCACAATTAAGAATTGACCTTCGCAATAAATGCCACTGTGCATTTACCCATCTCTCAAAATTCTAATTTGGCTGGACTATCAGTTTTCCAGCAATTATGTACGAAACGCTGGAAGAATCATCTGGCAATTTGGTTGCTCGATGTAACGCCGTTATCGGACGGCCGTCCGAGGATTCCGGGGAGAACGGAGCAAAAAAAAAAGGTAGGCCCAATGTGTCCCGTTGGAAAATGTACGCGAGCGGCGGTGGTACACGCGGAGGTTCACCGCAATTCCGCCCACTATCCCGCTGCATGGAGGTACATAGCAGAATCCACCGGCCACCCGGTAACTCCATTCCCTTCCCTCTCTCCCTCTTTGCCATCGGACAAGCGACCAGGCAGGTAGACCAGCGCGTTGAATGCGGGGCGGAATCCTCTTCCTCTCGTACTCAACGAGCGTGAAAACGAAACGCCACAAGTCTGGGGTGAGGGCGAATTGTCAATGGCTGTGTAGGACACAGGAGACCGGCACGCCGAGCAGAGTGCTGCGTATCGGGTCGTTTCAGTAGTTCATGCAATTTGCCATTACAAGGTATTCCGTAAAGGGCACATTTTGTCGCAGTCTCAAATAGAGCATGTACGATGTTGCGGACGATTCAAAATTCTCACGAGAGAAATATTACCAAAAAGAAGTTCGTATTTGAGAAAGCACACTGGCGAACAATGGCAGGTGACGAAGACATGATAAGCGTTTGTCCAAGGGGTTACATTGGCACAAATGCCGAGCGGAAGGAAGACAAGCCGAAGGTGATACAGAGGGAATAAGCGGTAATATCGGTGAGTGTTGAGCGCGGCCACACGGCGGTTCGCCACGCGAGATTCTCTCGTTCCCCCTCGCGTTGCACTGAACTACTACCTACCGTCGGTACCGCTCTCACCGCCATCGAGCCACAGCGGTATAAGCGCTAAGCCCATGGTTTTGCAAAACCAGTCACGCTATCCTACCAGTCCACGACTATATCCTTCTAACGCCGTCGCTCGCCTTAGTTCACTCCTGAACCTACGACTTCCCATTTTTGCTAATGTCTGTTGCCATTGGTACCACCACCGACTGTTACGCGCTTTCGTCCACGATCGATTGTTCATAACGGTACCCGATTATGTAAAAACATTCCCTGATACGAATACAAAAAAAATGTAGGAGTTCCATTTTTTAATGTAATTTTTACAAATATTCTTTACCTTAAAAAAATGAAACCATTCGTACAATTTCATACATTCGGACCTGGATATTTTTTTACATGATCGCATCACCTTAAAGGACAATCCTTGGTCGGGCATTTTCGATCCAAATGTTAGTTACCGAGAAAAAAAAACAATGCGTTTTGCTGCCTAAAATCGATGATTACGCCTCTCCTAAATCGAACCAACACGATCTGTAACTAGGAGTCCGATAAGTTCGTGTCCATAAATGTTCTTGTCAATCCAAATTATTGTGATGGGGGTTGAATCGTCGATTCGTGGCTCCCTTAGTAAAACGAGTGCGTATCGACTAGCACTAACAGCGTATTCTTTTTTCTTTTCGTATCTACCATACACATTTATATATATATATGCATACTTACGTACATGTGCAAGCGGAGGCCCGAAGCTTAGCGTTACACGTGGCTGAATATGTACCTAGCCGCCGGCGGGTATCACCCTCGGTGCCAGTCGCCGAAACCATTAAAAGTCGTCGAGCCCTCACCTCACCCTCTCGACGCTTCGCTTCAAACCCTCCGCCACCCCCTCTTGCACGCCTCCGATACACGCGTTTTTAAACGTTTCCCGTAACGTTCCGCCGCTGCCATAGCATCCGACCCTTATACAACCACCATTTACTACCACCAATGTTACTACATACTATTTACCGTACTACGCGGCACGATCGCGGCGCCGTATAGAACAATGGTCTCACCCTCCTCCGGTTCATCCCACTATCAAACCCCCAACCACTTCGCTACTTTTTTTTTTCTCTCGACGTTTACCGTTTTCTCGTTTTCACCCTCTACAACGTAGTACACACACACACACACACACACACACACACACACACGCACACACAGCGAAACGCCCCCGCGCGCATTTCGTATACAACGTGTACACTATCAAAACTTTCGCCGATACCTTTTTCCTTAACAACTCGTTTTAAATATCCCAGACCTTCGAAACTACGGTGTAAAACATGTATCCGTAACGCCGTGACAAACACGGAGTCGGCGGAAGTTTAACACCAGTAAAACCTAAAGCGATCCACCGTTCGAGCGTCGTTTCTGTCGATGCACACGAGAGTCCGAACGGTGAAGACTTTCAGGGCACATAAATCTTCGAGGGGGAAACTCGCGTCGCTTGGGTGAAACACCGGAGCTGTGGGGAATGTTGGGGTTTTTTCGTTCTCAGCAGTTGATGACAATTTTCTGACGCATTCTGGTTCGGCATAATTTTAAGGTCGTACTTGCACATTGCATACACTGTCAACAATTTTGTTTGAAAATTAATGAACGGTACTGGAAGCTTTTTTTTTACACAAACTGTTTCGATTTCAAACACATATGGGTCGCAATCCTAAAGTAACATTTTTAGTGGTAATGAACATTTTTGTAAATTTCAGAAAAAAGATATGTATTACAAAAAAGAATACATTCATGTTCTACTAATGTAAGTAATTTAAGTAAATTTCAAGTTCCAGTACATTGAGTTTACAATTTATTTTTACAGTGTAAGGTAGTATGAACACGAACTCGATTAGTCGACACAATACGAAATTTTTTGTTATGTTGCAGTGCACACGGGACGATGTCTGTAAAAATTAAGGTTACCGGCTATTCACATAAAAAAAAAAAAAAAAAAAATGTGAACCTTCGCGAAGACGAAATATTTCTTAAACGCACAAACTCAATTTTCACGTTTATACCGTAGATCCTAGTTTACACATTTCGGAGACGAGCGTAGAGTGAGAAGCGAGATAGGTCGATAGTTTCCCAGAGGCGCTTAAATGATCTACCTCGTTAAAGGGCTCAGGGGTTTGAAAGGGTGAAAGCGAGCCATTCGCCCTTCGGCCCTTCGTACCGGGACGTCGCCGATGTGATGGAGCACGCATTATGTTTGAACACGGGGAAGGGATTCGACGGGCCGTAGAAGCTTATCATCGATATTGCAAAGTTCTCTATCCGGCATAAAGGGGCGGATCCCGTGTAATTCGTAGTTTTGCAAATTTCGGAGGATACCAAAGAGCGTCTAAAAACTTATCAGCGAAATTATACCCCATTCGCAGTGTCGCATTATGTCTTTGATCTCAGAGGCTCTTCCAACAAATGCAACCTTAATGTTCAATTACATAATTAATCATTCGAGCAAACAAATTTTGCCCTAAATAGCCGAGGCAAAGAGAGCCAGAATCAGAGAAAAACAAATACAAAGACTAAAAACAAATGCAAAGACTGAATCCTACAAAGAACAGCGTTCGTCTTTGAGAAGGATTTCGCCAGGCGGATGAACCAAGAACGACATCCGCAGGTGCAAGATAGAGCATATACAGATAGTGAAGATAAGGAGAAAGCCGACGGCGCGCTAGTCTCGTCTATTCATCGTATGCATGAAATCTGAGGATTCGCCAAATTCGTCGGCGCCGAAGGGAGGGAAAGGAAGAGGAGGAACAAGAAGAAGAATCTGTCGACTGTGGATGTGCGAAGGGCGCGGTGATGGAACCCCTCGTGAGAGTCCTCGCCGGAATAGCGAACCCGTCATTTGTCTGGGATTAGCTCTCAATTGTTTTCGCGAATCTCTTCCCCCCACCCCTCCTCACCCCCCGCCGACCAGGCTTGCTTCCCCCAGACCCGAAGAATTAACATAAGCTCGGATGAAGGATGTACTGTAGGCGCCCGAGAGTAAAGTGTGACGTATAACGGAGAGTATTCCGGAGTTTCTAGATCGTTGATTAGTCTTAGGTGGCCTTTTTGCATCCCTTCTTGCGAATCTAGCTGATTGCGTTTGAGCCGATGGCAGGTAAGGTGCTCGTTTTTTTTTTTTTTTTTATACTCAAACCTTTCAGTTATTTCCGTTTTAGATTGTCATTGCAAGAGCGATCAACGCGTTTATGCGAGGATCTTTTGAACGGGGATTATTCAAACGGTGGAGATAGAGCGAAGCTGGTAATAACGTTAATTAAGAACCGGGAGAAGCCGCGATTAATATCGTCGGCCTGTTTTTCGAGAGGCCTTTAGTGCTTTAACTCACGCACCGTCTCATTCACCCTCGCCGCTGAATTTCAAGATTTTAGGATTAAAGATCCTCGGAGTTAGGACTGTTGTTATTATATTATTATAATGCTATAGTTATTAGTTTATTGACGGGACGAGCGCTTTTAGAAAGTAAATGAAGATGTAAAAAAACGCTAATAAAAAAGTAATGAAAAAACCTTCCTGACAACAACGAGCGCAATGCGAGGATAACTTCTCTTCGAAGACGATATTAGCACACTATCAATTTTATCCTACTACATAAACTACTTGAAACAACAAAAATAATAATGCCGAACGAAATAAATATAATTGACAATAGCACCGCATTAACCTTTAATTCCTGCATTGAGATAAATACAATAGCCAATGAAAAAAAAAAGGTTTCTGGCTTCTCATCGACCAATCGATGTGACAACGCGAACTGTTAATTTGTTTATCGGAATATAATTTATTTACGTGCGTTTACACTTTAGACTACATTTTTAGATCGTTTAGATCATAGATTTTAGATCATGTAGATTAAGTACTATTTTGTCGTTTCGACAAAGACTGTCACTTTAGAAATGACAATGTTTGTCGAACAGGACGCTAAAGTGGATCATCGCAGTGAAATGCATAACTCTCGTTTTGCTCGAAAGACAGTCGGTTAAAAATAAAATCGGGAGTGCATTCAACACAGTGTATTTCAGATTAATAGAGGAGACATTTGATAATAGATTTAATAGTTATTCATAGAGTAGGACTCGAGTTGATAGTGAGTTTCTATAGGTCGAGATTATTATATCATTATTATTATTATTATCATATTATTATATTATTCAGTAAACTGATAAATTGGAGACGTTAATGAAACGGGAAATATGTTCGTGTGTGTACGCGATTGATTCACGTTCTTCCAAATCGAATTAACTCGCTACCGGTTCGAGCCAGCGAGTTGCAGTTTGGTACCGAAGTAAAGTCGTCACTTCCTGCCGACATTAGATGAAGATTTTACGAGATTTTGAATTCTACAAGAATTAAATGACGAAATAAAAAATAAAGATCGAACGATCGAGCACTGTGGAAAGACGCGAAGTGGAACGGAATCGACGACGAAAGGCAGAAGACGGCGTTGAAACCGTCGAGGAGAGGTATTAAGGTTCGGTGAGAAGGCGTCGGTTGCGGTGAACAAATAAAACCCATTACCCACTCCATAAAACCAGAGTCAACGGGGACGAAGATTCCGGAAGATGTTTTCATCCCTTTTCCTGCAACCATCAGAAAACCAGCCTCTTCCTCTCTCTTCTCCCCCCCCCCCCTCCCCCCTCCCTTTCTGTTAAGGGGAAGCTCAACGGCGAGCAAAAGCTGTCTCGGCAAAGTCTGCAAACGACTTTTCTCACGATGAAAACAAGAAGGAACGAAAAGACGGGCTGGAAGGAGCTGCCAGGGGGCGAAAAATGAGGGTGTCTCGGAGACGTCCATGACCTACCCTTACTACGCGGCGGTTACTATCCGGAGCGAACGGAGAACACAGCATTCTTCCCGTCTTGAGAAGTCACATCCCCGTTCACCGACTCTCCTCCCTCAGCTTTTCTTCGCTCGGTTCTCGCGGACCTTCCAATTTTCACCCTCTTTCGAGAGTACGCACAAGCACACACACACACGTAGCCGCGCGTACACCGAGCTAAGAATCTTGAGAACCCTCTTTTCGCGATACCGCAGATTTCGTGGAGTCCACCCTCGAGTTCGAGTGGACATTCTTTTGTGAATGAATGCTCCGAGACTGGGATGCACAGTTCAGTGTTTTGCATTAAGGGGCGCAGGGAGGTTCCGACGGAAAATTAAGTCACTTTAGTTTATTTATAACAAGGCTGTAACACAGTGAAAAGAGTCGTCCTTGTGTTAGGTGTGTGTGACGATATTACTGAGGGAAATACGTTCCTAATGCTCATATCATTGTTATCAACATCGGTATTGTCAAATGTACCAAATATGTACTTTTTGCTCATGAAGACGATTCTGAGACAAGAACTGAAAATTTCTTCAGTAGCCATTGGACAACTATTGTTCCCGACACTGAGAAAAAGGATAGTATTTGCTACCATAATGAATAGTTTCCAGGGGGAACGTGTATATGGATAGTTTTTGGCAGTACATATTCAATTGATTAAACTATAAGCATGGTTGCAAAATTATGGTTATAAAGTGTAGAAGTTCTCTTCGGGAACTATTTTTTTTGCGGTGAAAAGTCAGTATTGTTGGTTTTAGTATGTAATTTTTGCTCAGGGAATGCCCGAATACCCAAAGTGTCAGAATACACTAAAAGCTTTAAGAAACTCTATTGTTGGTCTTTCTACCATAAAAGAATGGCCGGAAATCACCTTTTTTCAGCCCTCTAAAACGGGACACTGCCTTAACAACATTGTTATTCCCGGTTGTATCAAACATGCACTGTTTGCTCGTGAACATAATTCCAAGATCATGACTGAACATTTCTTTAGTGACCATATAAGAACTATTGATCCTAATTCCCTGCCCTATCAACGAAGCGTAAAAAAAAATATTGGTAAAGAAAAATCAGAAAGTCGCGCGAACAACGAAAAAATTAAACATTCGTGTTATTTATCGCAACAAATAAAAATCATATATTTAAGATCCATTTTTGGGTTGCATTTGTAGAATATGATATGTTTTATTTTCAGTACGAAAAAATCTCATAGCAATATCTGTAACGGCTGAAGAGTCTTGAAATATCGTGCGCGGACCACCAGAAAAGTGTAGTTTTGAGGGAATCACGATCGAAGTTCACACTTACGTGCGGAATAATATTGTCGACGTGTTATACTACACAAAAAAAAAATTAGATTTTTTTCAATATCACGAACCTCTCTGGTCCCCTTAAACGTCAAACGTCAATCGAGAGATTTATTGAATTATCTTCCAAATGCACAGACTCGACTAGTATGAGATTGATTGAGTTACCTCCTAAATGCACAGACGCGACTGCGATGAGATTGATCTAATTCTACTCTAAAAGGCCTTAATTCTCTACCTGCCGGCACGGTATTTTTGCTAAGTTCGTGGCACAGCCATTAAAAAAAAGACCTTCTTAAATCCCTGCTCATGCTTCTCGTCTTCTTCAAATGACATCCATCAAACTAGGCCTCAATCGACCGACAACTATGAGATTACTCACCTCTGCCACTTCTGCCGACGAACCTCAGGTCGTTGAATTTGGCGACCTGATTTTTCATCAGTGCCGTCGAGTTCCTCAGCTCGGCGCAGCAATTCTCGTCGTTTCCGGCCCTGACGGTGACGAGAGTGCCGTCGCCGACCTCACCCAGGGCGACCACCTTGAAAGCCGCCGGCAGGGTCTTGTTCGATCTCCAGTGCGGCGGCAAAACCGTGCAGACGAGATGCGGCGAACCTGACAAGTTTCATTCACATCCGTTAACTCCAAAAATTCCGACGATTCCACAATTCTCAAAAAATACTTTTGCACCAAGCGGAAGTGCATGAAAATTTAAAAAAATAGTATGTTTCTGATATATTCTTCATCCCGAGTAGACATTTTCGAACGCTATCCTTACCGTTATCCTTATCAGGCCCCTGTCAGACCTCTTCAGGACCTTATCAGGGCCCAATGTAACGCGCGAAAATTTCTAGGTCGAGATAAGAAAAGGTTGAATTTGATTTTCTTTCTGCACATATTTGATTTCCATGGTTGGCGTCTTTGACTCATCCGGAAACAGTCTTTTGTGCCCAAGGATTTCTTTCGAGCTCTTTTCAATGACGAACTTAGTCTCCGAAGTTCCTTCCGTCGTTTTTACCGGATTTTAACAATGTTTGTCTCTCACCTGTCTTAACGAGCTCGCCGGGATGTTCGCTGACAAAGTCCCCGAGCGTTCGTTCGGTGAGTATGTCGCTCGTCATCTTGGTGTAGGCATCGGCGAGCGGCGATACCCCGGACTCGGGTGATGCTGCAGCACCGGGTGCCGATGCACCTGTCAACTGCATCCTGGCTGCACCTGTCCCGTTACCGGCGCCGCCTCCGCCGCTGCCTGGACCAACGGCACCGTGGCGACCGGCGGCACTCTCAGACACCGTCGTGTCGTTGCCGTTTCCAGTTCCGGTGTTGGTGATTGTTCCGGTTCCGGTACCGGTTCCAACACCCACCCTGCTGACACCACTCAGAAGACCGCCGATCCCAAGCCCGCTACCAGTTAGCGAGGTTCCACCTCCAGGACCGTTGCAACGGCCGAATATATCCATAGGCAGTTAGAACATCGGGTATGGAATCACCTCTTCGTTTTTCTTCGTTTTTCGGCCCTTCGGCAAATCAACCCGTCGCGCTTATTTTTTACTTTTTCAGACGGCAATTCTTCTCGTCGGGCAGCTTCCGGTATTGTTAGAACGACGTTAAGAGAAACCGCACTGATGGGCCGACGGATGGTTTCTATGTTTTGAAACGATTTGGTTTCTATGTTGAATCTTCCGATAACAAATTACTGTCCTTTGGTGACATTGATGGGAATTTTAACGAATTATAATTAGGCGTCGCGACAAGGCGAGTTTTTTTTTGTGATCCTGGTTGGTGGTTTTGCAGAAACTTGACTTTCGGTTCACCTCTCGCAGCACTGTTTTGTTTTTATCGGCACTGGGCGAGTTTTATGTGAACTTCAGCTGCGCACTATTAAGAGGGGTTGTTGAGGGTGAATTTTTTCGAGTCCATAGTTTTACCGGGTCAGGCCATATGACCCGACGATTTTTGAGTTCAGCATCCAGGGCTTATGAAAGTCTTCGACTTGGTTCAGCGCATTCTTCCACCGTCGCGCCCGCGCGAACGTTTTTCGTCTTTCCGGTTATCCTCCGAAGTTTACTTCACGGTTTGACTGTCAGAATCATCCGGACTTCCGGCGTTTCCTGGCAGCCACTCAGTCATGGAACACATCGCACTTCACATCGGTCGGAAGTCGACACCGGTAACATAACGGATGACTCTCGTTTCGCGGAGAACTCTTCGACGCGCATAGTTCCTCTCACGGCTGCGAATCCAGTCCTTTGGAAAGCGAAGCTGCAAGCAAGATTATGGATAATCCATGAGTCGTCGGTCCTGAGAGCCAGGATGGGGAGTACAAGCTGTGTCATCGCAAAGGAACGTAACACATTCAAAGGACCACAACCGATTCATGTGGGCGACGCTGAGCGTCAGGACATTAGGTCCAAATTGAGAATCCGGGAAACGCGCCCCAACATTTCTGTCTTCCTTTCCCCCGGTAGAATTTTGCACTCAATTCCCAGTCGCTCAATGAAAAATGCCCTAGGTTGAATGGAAAAAGTAATGGAATCACTATTCGACAAGCATCGTTAATGAAGTAGAAAAATAAAGAACCCTCAGGAATCTCAGGAAAGATTTGGTTCTCAATATACTATCAACAATCTAACCGATCGTCTCGATGACCCATCGGCCTTTGGAGAACGCTACCGACCCAATGACTACAGACCAACTGTGATGGATAACCAGAGTCGGCAAGCTAACGAAGTCGAATCGCACATGTTTCAGCCGCAATTGAAAAATCTTCGACTTCCTGAGGGACATTAAAGAAAAATCTAAATCTTTTGGTGATCTTTTGCGGATTCCATCTGCGTAATCATGGTCCCGAAATCGAAGGAATACGACGTAGGAATATTACTAGAAACAACCATTCGATAACTCTCGCGAATGCAAAGGAAACAACGGCCTCCACGAGCACTCAGGAAGAACACTTCTTTCAATAAACTATCCAGAATCCTGCGGATTGTTTCCGTGGCCTTTGGAGAACGCTACGGTCCAATGACTACAGACCAGCTGTGACGGATAACAAGAGTTGGCCACCCAGCGAAGCCGAATCGCACAAGTTTCCGCCGAAATTGGAGAATCTTCGGCTTTCTGAGGGATATTAAAGAAAATTCTCAACTTTGCTGATCCCTCACGGATTCGATCCGCGTAATCATTGTCCGGCACCCAAAGCAATACGACGTAGGAACAATACCAGAAACAACCATTCGATAACTCTCGCGAACGATAATGAAACAACGGCCTCCACGCGCCCTCAGGAAAAACGCGTTTCCCAATGACCCCTGGAGAAAGCAACCCTTTGTCTCTTCAATTTCACCCCTAATTAGATCCTCGAAGAGAAAAGCCTCGGAAGCTTTTATCTCGCCGATGGCGAAACCCCAACGGGGATTGTTGCGCTCGGCTCACCCTCCGCGGAGCATCGGTCCACGAGGGTAGATCGGCACAAGACCTCGACGTGAGCGCTGATCCCTCGCGTCCTCAGACGCCCTCGATAATTTTCCATCGGCCTCCGAGCCGGTGTCCTCGTTGCAAAAACATCTCATCCCAGCGCGGGGAGCCTCGTGGCTGTCGCACGAACGACAACACGGACCGGATCACGAGCGCACCCGGAAGGACACGCGGATAAAGAGGAAGAGCGAAAAGAGGCGCGCGCGCGGGAACGTGTCACGAACTTTTAATGCCGAAGCGCGCGCGGGCTTTTCGCATCGACCCCCCTCCCATCGGCTCCGTGACGTAGACGTTCATTCAGTAATTTTTGCGTACGTCACCCCTCAACCGGGATGCAGGAATCCCAGTGCTGACACGCCACGTTTTACGCCCGTCAGGGGAAGGCTAAAAAGAGGGTGGCGCGGTCGCGGGGCGCGGAGACGAAAAGCGAAAAAGGGGTAGAGACGACCACGAGGTTCCCGAACCAAAACCGGAAAAGTGGGGAGGCTCGGGCGCAAAAAAAAAAAAAACGCGCAATTGAAACGGGCCAGGATGACAAAATAAAATCAACAAAAAAACACCCGCGGATTGAACGAAACGGCGAGAGGAGGAAAACGGCCGGTGAGCGACAGAGGAAGAGGCTGACGCTTCGACGGATAGCGGGCGTTTGGGTGGGGATAAAAAAATAGGGGAAAAAGCCCCGGCGACGGGCGGGATGGCCGTGATAATACCTGACACTGGGCAACCCCCGACTCCTCCGCTCTTCCTACCACCGGCCAGACCGTGGCCTCTCCTACTCTACGCACGTACACCGCGTGTCAAACTCTCGTGCACACGTGGCCGGGGTGGAGGGAGGGGCGGGAGGGGTTTTTATCAGTCTCACTACGGAGACCACGTTGCGGCCTCGGGGAAAAAAAAAAAACATAAATAAAACAGAAAAATACGCGTCCTTGAATGAACGAGAGGCGAAAGCGTAGTGCGAGGAGTGCGCGAGGGATTCTCGTTGGGCATTCCCGATCGCAACGCGTGTGACTTTGTCCGCTGATTTTAATGGCGATTCGATTTATCGTAGTTGTGTCAAGATTTTGACGGTAATTAATTCGCTTGGAATTCATGCAAATGAACTCCGCGGCGAAACGAGCGCTCGTCCGAAAGGCAAACGGCACGCAGAGAGTCGAATGACCCGTCGGCCGACGGCGATCCAACGGCATTTGGATTTTACTTCGAGACTTTGGACCCTGAGTGAGGATTTTTTTTACAGACTTTTATTCTCGACGATTATCCACGGGGATTTTTGGGGGTTGCCCGAAGAGGTTGTCCCAGCGGCTAAGATCCTCGCTTGACTTCGCATTCAAATCTCTACCTCTTGCGAGTCAACCCCAGTTTCTCGAACGCATACTTTTCGTCCACGCACAGCCGGGCTCGCGTCGACGGTTTCCGCCCCCTCCGTAGCGACGAAGAAAACACACACACTTTCTATGAGAAATTCTTCCCGTCCCGGCGATCCTCGCTCAAAATTCTTGAAACCAATTCAACGATTTTTTAAAATACTTTTTCTCCTTTCCGTTTAGATCGAGAAAAAAAAAAGACGACGGAGGAAACTCACTGGCAGGCGGTCAATGCAGCCTCCAGCCTCAATCCAACAAAACCTTTCGACCCGAACTGACTTTCCACCACTAAAAACAGAACCCCCAAAGATCAGAACCTCCTATAAAAAATTAAAAAAAAAAATCACTTCCATTTCCAACCATCCTCAAGCTCCGCGAACAGCGAACATTCGCACATAGGAAAACCGAGACGGAGTCCAAAGCCGTCGCACCAAAGGTAAAAACAAGAACCACTGTAAAAAATCATCACCAACCGCACTTACATTAACACGCGACACAGACGTTTTTTCCGGCGGATTTCCGTCTCCCCTCACCTTCGCCGGCAGATTACCGCTGCGACTCTCGCACCCTCCGGAGCATCGCGATTACCGACTCATAATGAAAAAAAAAAAAAAATCCCAACAAAAAAACAGAAGTAACCAACGATAATCTCGAACTCGTCCGCGACGCTCTTTCGCCCTGGCGACAAATCCACGCGCGATCGCCTAAACAAAAATATTCTCGGCCGAAGCTACGATCGCGGCATCTCGAAGCGCTCCTCGCCGGGGCCGCTAACTATAATTTTGGGCGGTACGTGTGAGGCAACAGCCGTTGACGCACTGGTCCATGCCTACACACGCAGCACAGCAGCATCATCCCCCCCCCCTCCCCCCCTACCCCTTCGTTTTCCTTTCCCTCGTCCTCTGTTTCCGCTGCTTTCACCCTTCCCTCTTCGCCTCTCTTCCTATTCCACTACCTCTTCCTCATCCTCACACCCCTCTCTCCGGAACCGCAGCCTCCCCCCTCTCCGACCTTCCCCCCCCACCCACACACACATACACACACACAACATCGCCATTCTACCCTTTCGTTCTCTTTCCCACTCGCGGCGCCTCTTTCCGTCTCCATCCCTCGTTCGACTTCACCGATCTTCCCTCATCCTTCAGCGCGCTCCTCGCTACTCCGCTTATCTCGCGTACCGTCGCAGCTCCCCGTCTCGGTAACGATCCCTATCTTCCTCGCTCCTTCGCCGACATTCTTTTTCCTCTCGGTTCGTTCGAAAATTTTGCCCTCCCTTTTCTGCTCTTCCCTCTCGCGCCACTTCTTTGCAGCATTTCACTGCGAATCGATCCTACAGATTGCGCTCCCTCAAACTACGGAGCGTTTTTCCGTTAATCGTGACTTCTACTTCCTACTTCGTCCTCTTCGACTTCCGCGCTATCGGACATTTTTTTTTTTTTTTTTGGTTTCCTTCTCATTGTCGCCGTTCGCCCTTCCGCTGTTTTATTCGCCGCATAACAACGCCGACTCTACGTCCAACGCGCTCGCAGTGCCCACCTACGGCGTCCAATCCTCCGAGGGCCTCCGATCCGCGCCGAGTCCGCTCGCGCGCTCCTTTCGTCTCCGTTCCTCGAGTGGCTCGAACTTCGGCCCGCGTCCTTTTCTCCCCATGACTCGGCCCGCTGCTCGCCTCCCAAAACCTCTTTGTCCGTCCGACGCCGGACCCAGACTGAACCCGCCCGCCCGCAACGCTCCCGACGAAGCCAACCCCCGCGTTCCGTCCTCTGCCGAACCCCCTTCGATCGGTCTACTTCGATCTCACTTCCGCTTCACTTTTGCGCGTACCCGTACGAACCCTTTATACGCCGGACACCGCGACGGCGCTTCGACTTCGTTCGGGGGGGGGGGAGTGAACTCATCGATATGTAAAAATGTTAACACTCTCTCTGTTACGTCGCTTACGGTTTGAATGTGTCACTCTTCGACCGGAAGTGACGTCGTATCGGAAGTACGTCAATTTCGATCGAAAAATTAGTTTTCTGAACAGGAAGTGACGCATTTCTCGCATGAGGATACTTCCGGTCGAAGAAATGAGATTTTCAAACCGGAAGTGACGTTTTTTCAGTACGTCGTCACTTCCGATCGAAAAATGAGATTTTCAAAGCGGAAGTGACGTCATACTTGAAATACGTCACCATCAGTATGACGTCACTTCCGGTTTGAAAATCTCATTTTTCGATCGGAAGTGACGACGTACTGAAAAAACGTCACTTCCGGTTTGAAAATAAGAATTAACACTTTTTTCACCGTGGGGTCACTTTCGGCTCAAAAGTGACATTTTGAAACCGGAAGTGACGTTAGAGTGAAAATGTTTACATTTCTCGTTAAAATATATCTCAAATGCAGCAAGGGAATGAAAATAATTAATATAAGGACGACATGTTAAGGGCGAGCAATGTTTGTTGAGCGTACAAGCCTGTTTGTACTGCGTAAATTGCAAAAAAACAAAAAAAAGTGTTAGTATCGTTGACAAATATTTCTCGTCCGCAAACGTTCATAATTTCCTTTGGGTCAATTTCGCAATTTTTGTTGTAACCAAAAATCGGGTGCGTTGACAAAAAATAAATAAATTGCGGACATATGAAGAGACGAAATGTTTGCAAATGTGAAAAATCATGTTACAGTGGTGTAACACAGCGAGCGAACATAAATCGGAGCGCCGGGAGCGACTGATGAGAGACTGATGCCAGCGATCGGCCGAGGGTGGGCGTATACAGTATTGACAAACGACCTAACGCACAATTCGCGGCTCTGCGTGCCTAGTGCAGCTCGCCGACCGTCTCATTCGACGAGATTCGAATTATCTCTGTTGGAGCTTGTCAATGCAAATGCCGTAGCTACATTCAATTACCGCTCGTCACGCTTCGATCAACGCGGCCTCGACGACAGACACACGGGTGTGCAGCGGCGGAGGAAGCGGGACTCGGGATACTTGCCACTGCGGCAACGAATGCCGATTCGACCTCTCCCTATGGCGATCCTACGGAGGTATCCGTCCTACGAGCCGACGTCGCTCGGGATCTCGTGGACTCGTCAACACCCCCGGAACTTGAGAAACGTATCGTCGGTCGACATGACGAGCGCATCATTGGAAACCACCTTTTTGTCATTTAATTTAGTTTTTATTTATTAATTTTTTTATAATGATAATTGCTATTTATTCATTATATTATAGAATTATTATATTTTGTGTTATATTAATGATGATTTAATAATTGAATAATGTATGATATCGATTGTCAAATACCAGAAGAGCCTGTAGGGTGAAAGTGGTGAATACGGCCCAACACGACTAGCACGTAAATCGATGGAAATGTAAACCGTACTATATTCATCAATTTTACCCTAAGCTATGTTTGTACACAGGCGATAAGACTTATGGAATTGAGCCAATAATATTATTATATGTTAAATGAAATGTAATTTAATTCGTGATCTATTTAATAGATTTTGTTATATTTTAAATATGTGATGTATTAGATTGTATATATAGTTAATATATAATATCAATTGATAATAATTTAAATAATAATTTTATCGATTTAATTTATGTTTTTGTTGCCGCAACAGCAAGTAATCAGTGATGGACATTGCGTCGGAGTGATATAATCATTTACTTCCGGATTCAAGGACACAACACAGGACCTCGCGACTGAGTCATTCGATCCCAACGACCCAACGCCACTCTGACGCGTCATCCGACCGGTTCGCCAATTCTCGTATCACCGATTGTCCATTTCGATAAAACTACCGCAAAAATCTCAACCCGTCTACATAACTGAACACTGAGTAAGGATCAATACTACACCGGTACCAATAATTTTACCACTTGCGCACTCAATGACGCGATACCGAACTTCCCGACTGAGTCGTGAAGTTCGGTGTTGATCCTAACGACGGCAACGCCAATCTGACCTGTTATCCGACTGATTCACAAACTATCGCAAAAACGTGAACCTCTCGACATACCTGAATACCCAGTAAGGTTTGATGTTACACCGATACCAACAATTTAACTACTTCTGCACTCAATGACACCACATCGGACGTCACGACTGAGTTTTTTGATCCTAACAACCCAACGTCAATGTGACCTGTTATCCGACTGATTCACAAACTATCGCAAAAACCTGAACCTCTCGACATACCTGAATACCCAGTAAGGTTTGATGTTACACCGATACCAAAAATTTGATCACTTCTGCACTCAATGACACAACATCGGACCTCACGACTGAGTCTTTTGATAACAACAACAAAACGCCAAGCCGGGGTGTTATCCGATTGGTTCGCAAACTATCGCAAAAAACTGAATCCATCTACATATCTGAACACCCAGTAAGCTTCGATATTAGACTGTTACCAACAATTCCACTATTTTCGCACTCAATAACACTACACCGGGCCTCACGATTGAATCTTTTGATCCCAACAACCCAAGCCAATCCGAGGTGTTATCCGATTGGTTCGCAAACTATCGCAAAAAACTGAATCCATCTACACACCTGAATACCCATTAAGGTTCGATATTAGACCGGTACCAACAATTCCACCACTTTCGCACTCAATGACACAACACCGGACTTCACGACTGAGTCTTTTCATCCTAACGACCCAACACCAGTTTAACGTGGTATCCGATCGGTTCGCAAATTCTCGTACCACTGATTCTCCTTTTCGATGAAACTATCGTAAAAATCTCAACAATTCACTCACAGCTTTTTCGAAAAAAAAAAAAAATGCGAAATCCTCAACCAAGGTGACCACCAATTTCTTGCAGCACAAGTCGCATATCGTTATGTTTTTAATCCATCGCGGCTGCAGTCACCGATACAGCCGCGGGTATCGATTCAAGAAGTTCTCAAAGGTACTGCTTCCTTGCTGAGCCGGATCAGCCCAAACGGATGAAAAATGCCCTCCGAACCATCGTCATTCGACGAATCGATCGCCAATCCGCAACGTCCGATCCGACCTTATCCTCGCTCCTCATCGTCTATCCGGATTTTCCTCGTTTCCCGAACTCTGCTTTCTTCGTGTCACTTGCCATTCTTTCGCCTTTGTTCCATCGGCTTTGCCCCTCATCGCCACTTTCTTCGAACCCGCGACCGTCCACCTCATCTCGCTCATTACTTCTTTTCCTTTCGCCTCTTTCGTGAACGTTCGTTCCCAAAATCGTACACTTTCCGACGGAGATGGGAATCCGGTGATTCCCCTCAAACGGCCCTCGCCCTACCGTCGCTTCGCAGCCAACAAACACGCTGCCTCCCACCGAACACCTTCACCACTGCCTCCCGACCGGCGGGGCCGAAAGGGTTGCGGACGGAAGGTAGGGGCACCGGCTGGCTACTATGAGAACGGGGGTGGAACATGTGTAACGTGTAGCCTTGATTGCACGAGGGCTTGTAAAAATTATTATCGCACCGACGCGAAGGCTCGACGCCTGAACGCCCCACTTTGTTAGTCACGTGACTTCCGCCAACGAATTGTGTTATTTAAATATATCTTTCAATCAATTTTATAAATATAATAGTTATGACAATAATAATTGTTAATAAAATAATAATAATTTATGAAATAATAATAGTGTTGGGCTGAAGGACTCAGATCGATGGCCCTTTGCCAAAGTTTAAAATTATCATTAGGTATGAAATTGGTACAAGAAGACGACTGTATAAATATTAACTTTGGCAATAAATCTCTTACTACTACTAGTAACAGTAAATAATTTAAAATAAACAATACAGAAAATAGCGTGACTTTAGTGTAGTTTTCCCGAGTTCTAAAGCGGCTTTAAGTGTCGAGCTAACGGAAAGGTTTTTTTTTTTTTTCAAAATTTATTTTAGTTGGAATTCTTAAAAATAAAAAAGCCTTCGACAGTCGAGCCATCTATAGCTATCGCCTCATTAAGAAGCCCACGGACAGTTTTTTATTCGCGTTTTTTCAATGGCAACCCATCTCGCTCCCGCCCGTTCTCACTTTATCTCGGTCGGTTACCGGTTTTTACTTCTTTTTTTTTTCAGTCTTTTTTTTTCACCTCCTCGTTCTCCCGCTTCCGGCCGGCCACAGAGAGGATTTCCCAACACCGCACATGTACCGATGGCTCGGCGGCATGTGTTTGCCGACCGTCGGTAAGCTCTCCGGCGGACGAGTGAATGACGGCGGACACTCCGCTCCACCGTTTCGGATCGTGGAAAATCGTTGTTGACTTTTTTATCCGCGCTTTTTTACCGACCCACCGCGTTAAGCCGACGTCTATAAGGGCGAGGTGTGCGGAGGTAAATCCGTGCGCGGGCGCGTCTCCTCTTTTATTAGCGCTACCAGTCGTACGATCCACCACTTTGATCGGCGACGGGGCGGAGGGGGAGAAATTCCCCTATATTATAATTTTCTCTTTACCTCACTCAAACTTCGTTGGCGCGTTTTTTCTCGCCATTTTCCTTGATTTTATTTTTCAACGATTCTAATTTTCTTCCTTACACTTTATTTTTTATTTTTTATTTTTTATTTTTCAGAGTTCTCGAGGATCGCAAGAACTTTCTTTTTTTCTTCGTTCCCTCGTCGCTTCGCCCTTTGGGTTAACATCGAATTATTCCTAAGTTCCGAAATTCTGCACTTCGATCTTCCGCGCCCCGAACTTGGATTATTTCTTGAGTATCTTGAACCCTCCTTCGTTATTCGGGGGACTGCCAGGGTGGGGAATAAATCCCTATATTACAATTTTTTTTACGTCACTAAAAGTGAGGTTCAAAATTTCTCACTCAAACCTCGTCGACTCGTTCCTTCTCTTCATTTCCCTCGATTTCATTTTTCAGTGATTCTAATTGTTCGTCTCTGCACTTAATTTTTTTTTAATTTCTCAAAGTTCTTGAGGATCGCAGGGACTATTTTTTTTTTTCTTCGTTCCCTCGTCGCTTCGCCCTTTGGGTTAGCATCGAATTATTCCTAAGTTCGGAAATTCTGCACTTTGATCTTCCGAGGTCCGAACTTGGCTCAACTATTTCTTGAGTATCTCGAACTACCCTTTGGTTATTTGGGGTGGGGGGGGAGGAGCGGGGGTGGTTCCAGACTCTTTCACGACCATACTTTGATTACTTCATTGCAGCCGGACGATCTTGAGCGGAGTTTCGCCGAGTTTATGGGCCCGGAGGGATTGGAAATTGTTTTACGCAGCGAATGGGCCAGGTATTGAGTCTTTCGGGTTCCTGACAGAGCCAACCGTCTGATAACCGAATTGAGACTGGTGGTAAGCCCGAATACCGCCGCTCCAACGCCGCGGCGGCGGCGGCGACGGCGGCGGCCCTCATGATAGCCGACGAGAAACCAGGACTTTCCCGGTTTCTGGTCGAAGTGGGGCTAACCGCAGAACAGCGGAGGCAAGATGGCAAAAGTAAGCGACGGCGCGGAAGCCCGCTCGCGGAGGCGGCGCTGAGACCTGGCCAGCCTCCGCCGACCGCGCATCCTCGAATCGTTCTTCGCGCCCACTTTACCACCACCTTCTTAGATAACGTTCCTCGGCTCAGCTCGCGTAAAAACATGCGCCGCACACGCTATCCTTCCGACGGAACTCTTTTTTATTCTCCGCGGATTCAATTTAACGACATGAAAATTCGTTTTTTTTTTTTTATTTTTTAATGTTTTGCTTTACGAGAATAAAATCAAAGGTTAGAAAAAAAAAAATGTTGCCGCGGATAGCGTCGTGGAAAAAATTATTACATGAAAGTTTACGCAAAAATGACATATTAAATAATAAAGCTGGTGAGTTGCTCCTTCCTCGGCTCAGCTGACGTTAAAACATACGCCACATACGCTATCTTTCGGATGGACATTTTTTCATTGCGCCGATTCACTTTTGGGAGTGGAATTTTTTGAGTAAAATTCCAAAAATTTTACTCCACCGAATGAAAATGTCTTTTTTTTTTACAATTCGAAAATATAAAATAGCTCGCAGTAAAAATTTTGACGATAAAAAAAAAGCCGGAGACAAAAGATTATTGCTCATAAAGATTACACAAATGAAACAAAATAATGAAGCTGGAAGTAAAGATTAGTTTACTCGACTTTTTTATTTTTTGTCTGAAATTTACAAAAATTTTCAATTGAAAATAAAAATTCAGTGATGACTGCTTTCCGACGGGTCGATGTCGATGTTATCAATTCGATGGAATGTCGATTGAGCAGACAGTCGGTCCCTTTGGCGAAAAAAAATTTGAAAGAAAAATTCATTGAAAGTCTGCGGTTGTAAAAGGCCGGAATCAACGTATCCTGAACGGTTAGTATGCGGTTCCGGGTGCGGGTGGGGGGGGGGGGGGGGGCGATAGGGACCACCAAGTTCCAGGCCGTCGGGGGGAATTTGTGGTTTGGGGGTTGGTTCCAGACGCCCGCCGCGGCTGAGAGCGAGCGGCACAAACGGAGAAAGTAGACGCAGCGCGTAGGTGAACAGCCAAGGTTCCATTAGGCAGTAGTAGCGGCGCGCAACTGGTCGGACAAGGACGGACATTCGCGCACCAGCCAAAAGTCCGGAATTGAAAATTTTTGGCGAACGGCGGACGGAATTGACAATCGAAAAAAAACAAAACAAACAAACAAAATAACATCTATATGGAAGATATTTTTAAGGGAAAATATATGCAAAATATATTATAGATCATTCTTCAGCAAAAAAAAAAATGGTCATATGAGCGATACATTTTTCCATATTTTTTTAAATGTTTTTTTCTGGGGAGCCAAAAGTTTGGAATCAAACATTTTTTGCGGTAGGCGAACAGCATTGAAATTTTGAAAATCGTTCAAAAAATAAAACCCACATGGAACACATGAAAATAAAAAATAAAATATACAGGAAAATATACGAAAAATATATTATGCATTATTATTATTATTATTGTTATTATTATTATTATTGTTCAGCAAAAAAAATATTGATAATTGCTTTGAATTTTCGATATATTTTGTGTATATTACGTGTACATTTAATATGTGTTTTTTTTCAGATTTTCTTATGTGAGGATTTAATATCAAAATTTGAAATTTTTTTTATAAAAACAAGTTGTAAAAAAAAAGCTTGGTGAAATTAAGAAAAATAAAATGAAAAATGTGTAAACTTAGATTTTTTTTTTTTGTAAAGGGATCGTCTCGGAGGCAGTGCTCGATTAAGCGGGATAACGTGAAAAATGCACGGCCGATGAATTTTCTAGTTTTCTCGCAGTGCGATCGAGGGAAACCCGCGAGCACCCGCTCGCATGTTGAGCAGTTAGCTCACAGAGGGCGATACCGAGGCTGTTGGAGGACAATTCCATTCAAGCCCGGACTGCGGAACGAACCGGGTTTATCCAGACGAAACCAAAAAGTGTTCGGCGCACGCATTAATATAATGATCGATAGACTTTGAAATTGGATTTCGCTTAATCTTAAAATCCCCATTTTTTATACTGATATTTGTTTTGCCCTGACAAAAGAGAATGTCTCATATTTGAGTATTTAAAAAAAAAAAATTATTTTCAGATCACGCATTGCCTTAACACTGGGCACGGACAATTATGTACTGCATACCCGATCGATCGCTTTATGTTCAGAAACGTTGCGGATAACTCTTGGTTTGCCAAAGGGTTGCGAATTGTGTATCAACATATGGAAACTCGAGAGTTCGCCCCTTAAGAAAACCGTACGAGCATGAAGCGGCATCAGACAGGAACTGAATGGAGGGGGGGGGGGGGGCAAAATTTCGAATGAACACACGTGGAATGGCCGATATTTTGAGAATCTTCATTATTGCGAATACGCTAATAACGAAAAAATGATTTATTCGAAATTTTTATGTTCGACAGGTCGCGAAGTCGAATGACTTTCGCTATTTCTATCGTTTGCCTTCTTGCCATTTCCGTCCTTGCAATTTTGGCGAGTCTAAATATTTCTTTTGTATATCAATTTATCGTAATACATTTATTTTTGCTATTTTCATTGACACTGTAAAAAAATTTTTGTTTGTAAAGTAATGAAAGGTCTCGAAAGCTTATTTACATAAACTGTCTCTGAAATTCCAAACGTTGCAATTTTGGAGTAAAATTTTTATTTTCAATGAAAATTTTTTATAAATTGCAGGCAGAAGATTTGATATTTCGTATTTTAATTTCACGAAAAAGTGCATTGTTAACGTTCAATGAATTATAAGTAATGTAAGCAAATTTCAAGTTCCAGTACGTTAAATTTACCATTTATTTTTAATGAAAAAGTTTTGCAAATTTCCGTCGAAAGATTTGTATCTGGTATTTTAATCTTACGAGAAAGTACATTATTACTGTTAGTAGTGTGAGCACATTTTAAGTTCAAGTGTATTAAATTCACGATTTATTTTTACAGTTTACTAATTTAGAGACTCTCGTATGATTGATCTTTTTACATTTCAATGTCCGTTAATATTGAAATTTGCGATTTGGACCGATCAAAAATTTTCCATCGAAAATGATTTTTATTGAAATTTTTTTAGTCCCTACCCAATTGTACAACGAATCTACCGGAACAGCGTTTCTGACTCGCGTTCTGTTCGCGCTCGAGTCTGGGCGGAACGGACGCGTCACCATAGCGACCGGTGGTTGTTTATTATTGCATCGAGTATATACCGCAGAGTGAGAGAGATTGAGGGAGGTCGTACGGGGTGAGTGGGAGCAGCGTAGGCGACAACAGGGGAAAGGGCTGCCGACCACACGGGCTGCCCGAAAAACATATTCACCAGCATCGCCCTCTTCTCGCCCTCGTAAAACCGAACACCCTTCGCGTACTGCTAATGAGAGTTCGATAAAGCGAGCGTTATGGAGAGTTTGACGGTGAAAGAGCAGATTCCGCTTTTACGTGTGCTCTTTAAATTCACTCGCTCATTATATTTTATTCAGCTCGATCGCTTTCGCAATGTTCCGATGCATCGAAAAATCACATTTTCAAAAAGTATGCTTTTTAAGCTCGAGTTACAATTTTTTTGAATATGTAGGCAAAAGAAAAACGAAAATTGTGAAAGATTTTCGTCTTCGTCGCCTCTTCTCGCCCTCGTAAAACCGAACACCCTTCGCGTACTGCTAATGAGAGTTCGATAAAGCGAGCGTTATGGAGAGTTTGCCTATGAAAAAGTAGATTCCGCTTTTACGTGTGCTTTTCAATTCACTCGCTCAATATACTTCATTTATTCCACGAGATTTTTGTCCTCTCCCTTTCGCGGTGTTTCGATGCATCGAAAAATCACATTTTCAAGCGGTATGTGTTCAAAACCCAAGTTAAGATAATTTTTGAAACGTTGTTAAAAAAAAAAAAAACGCTCTTGCACGATCTTCGCTGGTGCGATCGATTTCTTTTCTCTCTCCTTTGCGAATCATTCCGGTCGAATTGCCAGCCGTGAGAAACTGCGAGGAAAGATTACCGAGATGTCGAGAACGCCTCCAGAGGGAAGCTCAAACTCGGAAGTACACCGAGAGAAATGGAGTGAATGAAAAAAAAAAAAAAAAAAAAAATCGTGCAGGATAACGCCGAAACGCACAAAAGTGCAGCCTCCTCCGGATGGGTCAGCGACCGGAAGTCCCCGGAAGTTTCCTATCAGCGTCGCGGGATCTTTGCCGGCGTCAGCTCCAGCCGGAGGGCAAGTGTGTTAAGGGTGAGAGGCGCTAATAACAGATAGGAGGAAAGAACGAGAGGACAGAGAGCGCAGAAGATTCGCCGAGCTCTGCCGGAGGGGTTGGTAAGGATTTGCGGTGAATGGATTCGCGAGGCGGAAAATCGAGCGGTATTATTGTCATTGTTATTTATTTTTATTTTTTAATGCATCCGCACAAAGCTATTCGTTTCCCATGCGAATTATTTTTCATTTTCCAAGTCCATGGAATTTCTCATTAAATTTCGCCAAAATTCGGATTAAAGGATCAAATTCCAGAATGGGACATTGGTTTTATTCCGTTATTTTTTGTTTCTCTCGTTCGCTTCGCCGTGAAGAATGGGATCGATGAGATCGATGCAAAAAATCGACCGGTATTCTCATCATTGTTGTTTTTGTTTGTGTGCGTCCATGTAATTCGTTTCCATGCGAATTATTTTTAATTTTCAAATTTCATGGAATTTCTCATTAAATTTCACCGATAATCCCAATTGAACAAAATCTAAATCAAATTACAAGAAATAGAGTCCGATTTGATCCTTTCATGTTTTGTTTTTATCGTAAGCTTCACCGAGAGGAAGGAGATCGATGAAATCGATGCAAAAAATGGACCGATATTATTATCATTGTTATTTAGTAAAATCCATTCACGCAAGTCTCCTCTTTCCATGCGAATTATTTTTCATAATCCAACATCACATATTTCCTCGTCAAGCTTCACAAAAACAAAAAAAAGAAAAAAAAATCCGGTTTAAAAAAGGAAAATTCAAATACCAGAAGGAGGCTTTGGTTTGATCCTTTTATCTCTCGTTTTTCTCGTTAGCTTCCCGGGGAAGAAAGAGATCGATGACGGAAGTGCAAGAGCGTTCGATCACACGAGGACGAACGAGGCCGTCGCACAGAGAGGCCCTTAGCAGTGTAATTACGTGGTGCTCAATGACAAAGGCATGATAATAGGATCTCGGTGATGCGTAGAGAGGTACAGAGTCGCGCCGGGGTCCTGACGATGCTCGGACAACGGCATTGTTGATGCACATCGCTCGTAGTGCAAAGAAACTCCGGCGTGGAGATCGTTTCCCGTCAGCCGGTTCACGGATAGAAGTACACAAGGGGCTCGACGAAGGATATATAGTAGCTTTGGTAAAGAGACGCTGATGGTCCGCTCGCATCGGATGCTGTGCGCGCGTACGTGTGTGTGCGGATCTCCCCGGCTCTTTGGCGAGGTCGAATATCTGAAAGCGGGCAGTAACAACGTACCAAGTGGCCTCTTTCATCGCATGGATTCCTGATACATATTCTCTTATCCGTGGGCTCGAGTAATTCCTCGGTGCGGTGTGCTTTTATGCTGCGCTTCTGGGTAGTCAAGGAAACGAACGATGAACCGTAATACGGTCAAGGGAGCGGATGGACAGAATCGTCGATCAAGGGAGATAGATGAAGAGAATCGTCGTTTCTTTCGTCCGGTGATGATCTCATTCAGGAAATTGATTTATCTATATAGTTTCGCTTCAGAGATTAAGGGAGATTGACGTAATGTGCATCCACCCTGTTACCTCAATGGGAGCTGATACATATTCTCTTATTGGTGGGCTCGAGTAATTCCTCTGTGCGGTGTGCTTTTATCCTCCGGTTCAGGGTAGTCAAGGAAACGAACGATGGAACGTAAAACGGTCAAGGCAGTAAGTGGCGAGAATCGTCGTTTCTTTCGTCCGGTGATGATCTCATTGAGGAAATTAATTTATCTACATAGTTTCTCTTAAGAGATTAAGGGAGATTGATATGATGGGAATCCACCCTGTTACCTCAATGGGAGCAGATACATATCTATTCTCTTATCGGGGGGCTCGAGTAATTCCTCGGTGCGGTGCGCTTTTATGCTGCGCTTCAGGGTAGTCAAGGAAACGAACGATGGAGCTTAAGACGGTCAAGGGAGCGGATGGAAAGAATCGTCGTTTCTTTCGTCCGGTGGAAATTCTTTCAGGAAATTGATTTATCTACATAGTTTCTCCACAGAGATTAAGGGAAATCGAGGCTACGGGGATCACCTAAGGGATACGAATAGGATAAGAGTGGTCAATATGAACCGCACAAAGCTCAGGCCTGTATGTTCTACTCCCGGAGATTGTTTCTTGAAATTTCCGTTTTTTTTTCTCCAATAATTCTGATTTTCACAAATTCAAAATGAAAAACTACTCTTTTAGCATTACATGTCGAATGATTCACGGGAGTTTCAGTAATTATTGATAATCTTTACTTCAAGTGTATCCGAAAACAGAACGTATGAAGAAGTGGCAATGAAATGTTTTAACGATTTTGGTTTTCGTATAGTCGAACTATATGTGCATTTTTATCCGAATTTGTGTCAAAGCGCACTGGACTATCTTCGTCATCTCCGTCCTTATATCGGCCACTTTTACCCTACGTATCTGAAAAAAAAACGTTATCACTGAATCAAAAATCAACGAAAACCTCGAGATGTCTGCTGGTAGACATTCAAAGATCTACGACAAAAACGATAATTAAAAAAATTATCTATTTATATAAAATAGTTAATTTAGATAATAATATATAAAAAATTATCTAAAAATTAATAATTCAAACGACGATGAGCCTCGTTGACCGACGACACCTGACGTGTCGATTTGACGACGAACGACCTCGACAGTCAGTGGATTTTCGGGGAAAAAATTGTGCAACGAGGAAGCGGACGTTGAAACGGTGGAAGTGAATCAATCGGTCGGTAATGACGCGAGGCCCTCGGCAGTTTATGCCGCTAAACGTTCGTTTCCGGTTGGCGTTCTCCCAAGCGTTAACCGAATCGTGACACGGTCAAGGGACGGGAAGAAATTATCGCTCGCATCCAGACTCGCGTCCATTTCCTTCGAAGGGTGCAATAACGACCTGAACTCTGCATCCGTTGCACCTGGCCTCTTCTCGGCTCCGTTCCCGCACACGCTTCACCCTTCGCCGTACTAATTCGTCCTTGTTCACCTCTCCCCACGTGGGCCGGCGGCCTCGTGCCTTCGAAAATTCGTACGGCTACCCGGCAAACCCCGATGCTTAATTTACATTCACGAGGCATTCACGGCCCGGCACAGATCGGCTAATTACCGGTTAACTGGTTCGCCGCACTCGGTATACCATTAAGAAGAGGAGGTGGAGGTTACGACTAGCCACTGCCAGACACACAACGCGACCGGCTCGTTTCACGCTCTTCGACGATCATTTTAAACCCCCCCTCGGGGGAGAACCGTTGGACGCCACTTTTCTGGATTACGTTCGAATATAGCATTTGGAGGTGAAATTAAATTTGAAACAAAAAAGAAAAATGTTCTAAAATTGTATCTATTAAAAGTGTATCGGTCAACGTATTAAACACATAAGCGTCTGTATGAGAACATTTTTTACCCGAATAATCGAACCCGAATATCACAAAACAATTGTTTTCCTCTTCGATCTCGAACGCAGGATCGCCTAAAAAAAAAAAAAAAAAAGAGCTTCCTCTATGAGAAAGCAAAGTCTTGAAACTCGAAGAATGATCGAGAGTTTCGGTGAGCTGTTCTTGGCGGCAGACAAATAAATTTTAAAAAATCAAGATATAAAAAAATTGAGCACTTATTTCATTTGCTCCAAAAAAATGTTTCTCAGACAAAGTCTTCCACAGTTCGATCTAGATCGCAGAATCGCCGCAAAAAAAAAAAAAAAATCCCGAAACTCGAAGAACGATCGAGAGTACCGATGAGCAGCCGTCATAAAAGAACCTCTCCGCCGCTCGGGCATCATCGCGCGTAGTGCATAGGGATGGAATATAGCTTCGAGCGGGCTCTCTCGCGGCATCGGTGTTGGCCGCACGGTGGTCGCCCGGACCGCGGATCCGGGGCGTCGGGAGCGCGCGGGGCGGCCGCGCAGCTAGTGGCGGGTATTAACTAAAAACCGAACGACCGAGCTCGCCGAGAGGGACGGAAGAGATCGGCCGCTCTCGCTCTCCCTCTATCGCCGCCGCCTATGCTTTCGGTCGTATCCGTGGCAGCGGCACACCACGCTCGGTCAAGCCTAGTTGCTGTATGCGGAGGTTGAAGTTGCGTTAGTTGGGGTACCGGGGAGCTCCGAGCGCGGAGGTCGCATCGGGGTGGTAAAACGTACCCCGGACCGGAGGGTTGTCGGAGAAAGCGCGCGGGGGGGTGGTTGGGCACGCTGTACTCGATGAGGGTGAGTGGAGGGCTGGTTGAACACTGTGACAGGTTCTCTGCGTGCAGGCGGACCTCGTTTCGACGTACGAACGATAGGTAACGGTCGGGCCGGCTCTTCGTATGAGTGTATCGTGTAAACGAGGCACGGCGAAAGTGCGCGGGGGTGGGTTTGGGGGGGGGGATGGTTTGAGGTGGGTGGAATTGGTAGTGGAAGAGAGAGGGTCGATTGGGCTGGTTGGGAGTGCGAGCGAGACGGAAAGAAGGGCGGGAGGAGAGGGGGTGGGTTCGCTCCACGGGGGTGGAAAATGCCCACCCTGTCCATCATCCCCTCGTACAGCGCGCGGCGTCGGTGGTAACCGAGCGTCCGGCTCGCCTCATTTTGTCAGGCTAGGCAACCCGACGTTCTGCCAGACTCGCCACCGGTCGAGAGAGAGTGAGAAAGACAATGCGGGTGGTGGCGGAGGTGGGGAGGGGGGGGAGGGGGTGGATTTTCCTCTCCGTCACTCTGTAGAGTCTACAGACCGCGGGTGCATCGCATCCACCAACAGAGCTTGTAGGACAGAGTACATCCAGCTGGGCTGGTATCACAAAGAGAGACAATGCCGACGAACACTCTATTGTGCGTGGTGGCCTGGCGATGGGATCGACCGAGTTCTCCGCCTTCCGATCGGGAGAGATGAAAATTACGGGGGGGGAAAAAAAAATGGAGAAGAAACTGTGCGGCGACTGCAGTGGCGACCGGGCTGGGCTACGCGGATCGTGGAGAACGGTCCGATGATGACTCGGCTCGCTGTGGACGGGCCGACGTCGGCCGGAGTGCGTTACCGATGCTGGCTCTCTGCCGATCGCGGACGCTGGTCCGAGGCTGGGCGGACGTCGGGATGGAGTCGTGGAGGAATGTCGAGATAAGAGAGGATATTTATTATCGTGGCTTAATTGTTAGGTAATTGTTTGGTTAATATTAAATCGAGATTTTCAATGTCTGACTTTACTTTAGTCCCAAAAAAGTCAGTGGATTCGTGTTCAGCGGGAGAAAATACATCGAAATACGTGAGAGTTAATTTTTAGAAAAGAAAAAAAATTTCGTCGAAAAATTGCAAGGTCACCCCTTTCGAGTCCATTTTTCGCATTTTTCAATGTTCTGAAACTGCCCGATAAATCGCTTCTAGAAGTTCGAACAAGACATTATCTTGTGTTTTTTTTCCCGTAGAACACGACGAGCACCTCAGATTTTGCCTAGCTCCATTGGGAGCCGAGATATCGACCTTCGAAAAATCGCGAAAATCGACGTTTTTTCAAAAGTGGCTCGGACATTGAAAAATCGTTGCTCACTCGATTTTTTTTTCTTTCAAGGCTATATTCGACGTATTTTTTCCCGCTGAACACCAATATAACAATTATTCTACTCCCAGTCTAATATTTTCCTTTTAAATCCCAAAAATACGATTTTTCGTGCATAAAATTGAAACCTTTCTCACTTTTAGCCACTGTACTAGATCCATCCGTTCTACATTTAATTGTTATACATCCAGTCGACCTTCACACACTTCCCCAAGCTCCAGTCATCATAGTCCAGCCGATTAGTCTGTTATCAACGATTGGAAACGAAGAGTTTGGATGGTTTGAAAAAAATGTTTGATTTGAAAATGCCCCTCTAAATTTCGTACTCGTGGAACTCCACCACTTTCGATTAAGAAGAAAAAGTACTTTGTACTTTGTATTTTATAAAAGTACTTAGAGTACTTGTGGTACTTAGTACTTCGTACTTTAAGTACTTTTCGGCACTTCACTCAGCTCTGGAATAAAGTTTATTTTATTGATGTCATTACCGGTATTAAGAAGGCTGGAACACTTGTTTGGTCAGTGACGTTTTTCCGGTCAGAAAATTAGTTTTTTTTTTTTTTTTCACAGAACAAAATTGCGCACGGATATTGTGCACAACGCATCGACACGCATAGAATAGATCCAGAATAGTATAATAGGGGAATAGTTGGAGCTCGGGAGAGAGGTCTCTAGGGGGAATTAGAATAATCAAGGCCTGGTAGGGTTCGACGAACCAATGATTCGTTTGTACATTTATGCATTACACTGGCAATCGCTATCAACCTGTCGACGGATTTTGCTTCGATTTTCCAGCTCAAAAATTTCATCCACGCGCTCGAAAAATAACTGTGCAATTTGAGTTCCAACGGGGAAAAAAGCTTGTCACATACCAGGTTGTACTTCCATTCGTGAAATTCCTAATTGAATTTTTTACTAACAACGTAAACTGTACAAATATATATATATATATTTTACCATGTACCATGGAATCTGCAAGTCCTTTATAGATTTTAGCAATAGTCGATCGAGTAGCCCGATCACAAAAAAAAAAATTTGTTCACGTTTAAAGGGTGAAACTGTTTTTTTTTTTTTTTTCTATGTCTTTCGATCCGCCTATTTTGCATACACCGTTCGACAAATAATCTCGGCGTTGCATTTCTCAAAAAGTTTCATTCAATAACCAGAATTCCGCCACCAGAATCGAAAAACAAGGAAATCCACCAAACCCCATATATCTATTAAATTATTGTTTCGTAGTTTCGATATCTCAAAACAACGAAACAACAATTTCACTTTCGCTCTCCAAGTGCAAAGATTAACAAAGCAGCAGAACACATATCCACCGAAATAACAACCGTGGAGTAACAAGCTCTCTCCCATTTTTCCCTCCCTTTTCCCTTTTTTTTTTTTTTTGGTCATTCGCGATCCACTAAATTTGCCTATACCGTGCGACAAATAATTTCGGCCTCGACGAGCCTCCCCGATGGAGGACGTCCATCCGCATGCGGAGCAACACGCGAGGAGCAAAGGGGGGGGGGGGGGGTGTGTTAGCCGCCGCGGCCTCGGCCTGCTCACGAGTATCAGCCGTGTCGGTATATGTGTTGCCGCTCACTGTATATCTGAGCCGTGTAGTGAGCGGAGTCGGAGCCAGCATTTCGCGGTGTTCGGCGTGTCGGGGGTGGTTCACCAGAGTGTACCGCGGGTTCGGGGGTTGCCGGGGAAAGAGGCGATGTAGTAACGCGGCGGGGTTCGGAGGGTGGTGTGGGGGTTGGTTCGGAGGGCGCGGAGGGCGCGGGGGCGAAGCTAGGCAGCCAGCAGGACGACGAGAGCGAGAGAGCGGGTGGCCGCGGGTCGCGACGGTGAGGGTATTTGTTGGCGCGAGTGGCTAGCCAGTCGGATTACCACCGAACCGGGGTTAGCGGGGGGGGGGGCGGGGGGTTCGGAGGAAGGGTTAAAACCCGACGATGCAGGATTGAGGTCCTCTCGCGAGTGAGCGAACGAATAGAGGAAGAACGCTCGGGAAATCAGAAGTGAGGAAGAGGGAGACCGAAAACTAGAAGGCAAGGCCGGAGGCCCTCCGGGTCGGCGGGGTTGGCCGGGCCGGTGGCAGGAAGCGAGACCAACTGACCGGGGCGCGAAAACCCGCGAGAGAGACCGCCAGGCCAGGCGGAGAGAAAGGGTTGGAAAGTAGTGGCGAGTGACGCGCCGCGCAGCGGCAGAGCCAGACCGCGGATCCACCCGACCGATACACTGTGTGTGCCACTCGACGAAAAATGTAGCCCCGGTGAACGGCGACGGGGACGGGGCCGGGCGCAACCGCCGCTGGAAAATTTACACGCATCAGGAGGGGCCGCTCGGTCATTCGCTATGCTGAATGCGGAGAGTTAAAAGAGCATCGCTAATGGCCCTGCTCGGTTATTTTGTGGATTTTTGTAATACGAACAGGACGCTCTTTTACTCTCTATACCCTCTGCTCTCCGCTCTTTCAACCCCCCGACCAACACCCCCGCAACGTGGGGTTTTTTTTTTAGCTCGTACACTTTTTTTTCGGTCTTTCGATCCCTGTTTCACGGACTTTTGCCTTGCCGCACTCATCACTACCACTGTACTGTGCGGTAGCGATTTTTTTTCTCTCTCCTTTTTTTTTTTTTTTTGATGCCGAGCATCGAAGCCGCGGCCCGGTGCATCGGCTCGGGATACGCGATGGGCGTACAACGTTTGATCGGCTAATGTGGATAATCGGATGACGATTTTGTTCCCTATCGATTTTTCATTTTTTTCGCCCGATGCGGTGTGTTTCTTTCTGGGACGTTGCTCGCGTGACGTTGTCGATCACAAAGAGAGTCGGAATCGACGCGTTCGATGGTTCGAGACTTGACAAAAGCGTAGCCGATCAAATTGGATTGTAATGTTTGATCGCGCTTCTCATCGATCAATTATTTGGCCGACTGTCTGCAGCGCACCAATGACGGGTTGTAATTACTGCGATGGGGGAAAAGAATTAACGAAGACCCGGAGAGGAGGAGGTGGACTAAACGGCCATGCGCGACGTCATGCTAACCCACTGAAATAGATAGTTGCGATCGGGGGGGGGGGGGGAGGTCGGAGAAGCGCAGGGGAGGGCGGAAGTGGAGAGTGTGACGGCAGCAGCGGTGATCGTGGTGATGCCGGTGATGTCGGGTTGCGGAGTGGTCCAGAGCAGTATTGGCTGTTCTGGAGAACCGCAAGAACACAGCAATGGTAGGGTTGCAAAAGCGGAGTGGGGAGGGCCGGGGGGGCATGACAAGAGAGCAGTACCAACGGTATGATACGGTATTTTCGTCGATAGATCGGGGGTTATAAAAAAAAAAAAAAAAAAAACGGAGCGAATCGCTCGAAAGTGCTGATGAATAGGTCATGTTTTTTTTTTTTTCAACTTGCCGGTCAGGCGGCGATTCGTCTCTTTTTAATCCCGTCGACTCGCTGTTAGGGTGGAGTGGACGAGTGCTGGCCGGCGGGTAATGAGAGTAAGGTTCGTTTTGGGGAATCGAGGAGCGATAGGAAGATGAGTCCTGAACTTGTAGTGCGATGAACTTTGGTAGAAAACGATCGCGTTCTTCAGCGTTTCGCCCGGTCAGGAAAAGTTTCTTCGGGGTAATCATGGATTTGTCTGTGCCTTGTGCATGAAATGAGAAAAAATGTCAAGATCCATTTGTCCGATGATATCGTAAAACACTTGTATCTGCCATCGGCGTTTCAACATTTACTTCGTAACATGCACTTCGTTCATGCCTGGACTAGCCGAATAAAGCTGCTATAATATCTCATTCTACTCTACTTTTCGATCTTACTGTACTCGATTATTTAGCAGTAGTAAAAGTGCATTTATTGACAATATCGTTTAGTTTATACAAAATCTTATACATCTCTTTATGTAGTAGTAACAACCTTCACATAGGGATTGCCAATGAGATATCGACTGGAATTCTACAGTCTTATTGTTTATTTATAAGCAGAAATAGGCATTGGGGTTGCAGTACCAAGCACTTGAAATACTGAGCACTTGGTACTACTTGAATATTGAACACTGCTCGAGTATTGAGCTGTACTAACGTATTAAGTACTGAGGTATTGAATACCTTAACATTACGAAGTGATACCAACGCATTGAGTACCGAAGCATTGAACACCTCGACATCACTAAATGTTACTGACGCATTGAGTACTGGCCAGTACTCGAGTACTTAAGCACTGAGGTATTGAGTACTCAAATTCCGTCGACATTTTTAATCGATACCTTCATTCGCCGCTTTCCCAACGATTTGTCTTACGAATGAATTGCGAAATAACAAAAAAATAAGAGAAAAAAAGCAGATACGTCGATAGTCGATGAGCGGCAAGCGACTAGTGACTAGCAACTGGCTAGCACTTGTGTACTGAGGTATTGATTACTGGGTAGTACCTAATTACTGAGGTATTTATTACTGACAGTAATTAAGTGCCAAAGTTCTAAGCACTGGGTGCGGATTCGGTACTTCAAGTACTCAGTGTATTTGCCCAGCTCTGCTCTGTACTATTACTTAATTTCGCACACGTTCTTATCTGTGCTCTACCGCTTTCTCTAATCATTGGGGGAGTTATCCCAGGCTCCAATGAAAAGCCTATCATTCTATCTATCCATCTATCCTTTAGGGAAACAGACCAGGCATTAATGAAGGGCGTCGTACCTATCCAAGATCTTGTTGTCGGTACTCCGCGTTACGGCTGAACAGAGATTCAGGTTCTCCCTCAGGTCTTCGTCAGGTCTCTCTCAGGTCTCCCTCATTTACCACTGCCCTTTTCCGACGCCAAAGAAATATGTGCAAACATCGAGAAATTGACCAAAATGGTACACAGGTAAATAAACAGAGAAGAGCTCATGCTAAACTTGGGGGGGGGGAATAGAAAGAGACAAGTTAAAATTCGCAACATTCAACAAGCCTCGCTGAATGACCGCTGTGCCGCCACCAGCGATCGCGGCTCGTTCCCTTGCGCCTCAGCGGGCAGAATGCAAGGGATGAGCGAGCGAACGAACGAGTGAACACGGACGAGTGGACAGACGGATGAAGAATGAGTGGAACAGAGAGCCAGATGAAAAGCACGAGGCTGACAGTAGCTCAGCGCACTTCGCAAAATTTTCAAACCACCCACTCCGAGCTCACCCCTCTTCCACCGCGCCGCACAGGTTCGTTTTTTGCCCTGCGTTCAACGGCACCGTCAGATCAATGGGGGTTGCTGACACGCGTAGGTATGTATGTTCACGAACGAACGAACGGATCGACAGACGGATAGACGGAAACGAGTCCGCCTGCCTCGTTGCATCCATGTTTACCGATGAAGTAGTTGTGAGGGCAGTGTACGATGACGCAGGGCTGGTGGATGCAGAAAGTTCGATGCTTCCGTTATCGGGCTGTGTCGTAACTAAAACTTAGGCCGCTTAGACGCAGCCCGATTCGGTCGCGGAACGACGGAGGCACGCGATAAATAAAATAACGCGCGATCGATCGGTCTTTTGGTACGCTTCATTTTTCACCCTCACAATGTTCGAGTCCAATTGGGTGGGGCTGGGATGCAAAAAAAAAAAAAAATTATAGCGCATCTCTTCGAGTAGACTTCGTAATTAACTTGCGAGTGAGATAATTAAGGTCCGACGAATCGTAGTGGCTAAATCGGGATTCGGCTACGAGGGAGATTTTTTATTTTTTTTTTAATTTTTATTTTGATGAAGACCGTCCATGTGATTCGCTGCTTGTGGTAATCAATCGCTCGTTATCATCGTCTTTTATGTTGTACCCTTCCTTCTGATTCGCATTGGGTTTTTGCCTCATTGGAGTCTACTTAGTTTAATGCTTTCCTAACAGGCTCTTCGCGCAGCGTCTCTCGGTATGATCGCTCATATAGCACGAAATATTCTGAAAAGATTTCAGAAATATTTTTTCATCTTTGAAATATATGGAAATAATATTTAGAAATATTATCCCGAAAGATTGCAAGTAAAAATTTCTGAAACATTTCAGAAATATCTTTAATATTTCAGATCTTACGAAATATTTCTGAAATATACTTAATCCATCACAAGTACATCTGAAGTATTTCTGAAACGGTTGAAAAATATTTTGAAAGCGAATATCAGCAGGATCGAAAAATAATAAATGCCATGGTTCGTGGAAATATATTTTGAAACAGTTCGACTGTTTCATTTGCTATAACTTATGACACTACGTGTTATTGGAACTCTTGAAGGGGCTCCTTGAAATCTCACAGATAAAGTGCTGGTGACAGTGCATATGTTTGAAATAATGAACAATATCTACAGCACTAAAATATTGATAATTTGTTGAATATTTCAGAAATATATCTAAGAAATATTGTACCAACATTTAAAAATATTTGTGAAATATGTCAAAAATATTTCAGAAATATTTCCAAGCTATGTGGGTGTTGCTTTATTTTTATTCCCATCGTAATAGCATTTTCTATTTCGTCATTTTTACCTCATGAGCATATTTCTCATCTACGCTCAATCCTTTATGCGCTTCATAACTGATTACCAAGTCAAATTATTGAGATCCGACTAATCGTACTGGTTGAAGCGTGGTTCAGCTACGAGGGAGATTAAATTTTGTTTAAATAAAAATCCTCCATGTGAGTGGCTGCTTGTACTAATCAATCGCCCATTATCATTACCTTTCTTCTCATTCACGTTGACTGTTTGCCCTATTACCATCTACTGAATTACATGCCGTCGAAACAGGCTTCGTGCCTCGTCTCTTAGCGCGCTTGTTGCTTTCTTTTTATTCCCATCATGATAACAGCATTTTTTATATCGACATTTTTACCTAGTCGAAAAGTCAGTGCTCACTTGAAAAATCCTCTCCGCATCTCGTAACAGTGTAAAAATAAATTGAAAAATTTAACATAAAATTGTACCCGAAATTTAAAAAAAAAAAAAAAAAAATCATAATTAAAAGTAAAAACCTAAAATTGCGACGCACATGTCTTCGAAGTTTCAGAAACACTTGATGCAAAAAATTCTCCAAAGGTCCATTAATTTTCAAACAATTTTCTTAAGCAGTCAAACCTCTGCAAATTCACACATCTCAGCTTTGACAAAACGATTCCCAAAAAAAAAAAAAAAACTGCTCTCCTTCTCTCTCCTCAAAAATCCTCGACCCACTCTTTTCCCTGCACGAAAACACCCTCCTACCTCCAATTTTTTCACAGTCCATAGCTGAGTTGCCTCCAAGTCCGTCCGTTCGACTCCCTCCGGTACCGCTGCCGGTCCCGCGTCCATCAGGGAGTTCCGGCCTCGAATATGACCGGTATCTGCGAGGTGTTGCAGGATTGGCGTCCAATCGTAGTTCCGATTCAGCGACTCGTAAAACAATACACGGCTGATTACTCGATAACTCTAGTGAAGGAGGGGCCGGGAGGGGGTCGGCGGGGGGGGGAGGAGGAGGGGGTTGGTTACCGGGGACAGCGTTAGTGCTGCTATAACTACGGTGCCCGCTCGCAGCTTTCGGTCTCACTCCAGCTTTCTATACGGCCATCGCAGGCTTTGCAATTCATACGCAACGGAATTACCGGTTCACGCTCCGCTGGAGCCGCGTAGTGGCCTGTATACGCGCTTTCCTCCATCCCCGCTGGGCCGTCTGCCTTTACACACACGCGGACGTCCGCGGACCGGACATTGGCTCTGTGTACGTGCGATAGAAAGCTTCCACATTGCCCGGATACAGTGTGAACGGCACAGAGTTGAGCGAAACCCGGGGAGAGAGCGCGGTCCAATGCTAATGGCGTTCGATCCAATATTCTTATCGGGCCTATCGAATTATCCTTCATCATGCTCACCAGCGTAATATCTCGCGAGCGCATACGATATAACTTTCGTATATAGGATCGGTAATGTCGTCAAAGCTCCGGTCTCCGCCGCTCGTCGACTATCGGCGTATCTGCTCTTTTCTCCTCTCTGCGTTTTTTTTTTTTTTAATTTTTTTATTTTGCAATTCATTCGGGAGGCAAATTGTTGGGAAAGCGGCGAATGAAGTTTCGATTAAAAATTTCCTCGGGATTTTTTTATCGAGTCGTTGCGGGAAATTGGGCGGAACGATGCGCGCAGGCTTAGCGGGAAATATGAAACGATGAGTGTTGAGAGTAATGCGGATTTTTAAGAGAAACTTAAAGTTGGGGTGGCTAAACTTGATCGCGATGAGGTTTGTTGATGTTTTTAGAACGCCCGAAGACCGGTAATATGGACCACGCTTTTATCTGCACTGTAAAAAAAAAATTGTGAATTTAAAGAACCGGACTGGAAGTTTTTATGCACAAACTGGTACGTTAAATGTAGTGGACAATTGTGATGAAAAATTAATATACTTTAAAATAAAAATTAAAGTACTTTTATACCAAAAGTCAAGTGAATTATTAAAAACCAAGAATTTCCAATATTTTTAATACAATGAACGTTGATTTTTCGTCACAGTTGAACATGAAATTTAATATACCAGTTTCTGCGTAAAAACTTCCTGTCCGGTATATTACATTTCGTACTCTACAAGGAAAAAAAAATGCGAGAATCAAAATCAATTCTACCGGAATTGGTATAGAACTCTACCGGAATTGAAATAAAACTCTACCGGAATACAAGGCTACCATTTAGCCTTGTATTCAGATCGAGTTTTGTTTCAATTCCGGTAGAGTTTTATTTCAATTGCAGTAGAGTTTTATTCCAATTGCGGTAGAATTTTATTCCAATTGCAGTAGAGTTTTATTCCAATTCCGGTAGAGTTGTATTTCAATTCCGGTAGAGTTTTATTTCAATTCCGGTAGAGTTGTATTTCAATTCCGGTAGAGTTTTATTTTAATTCCGGCAGCGTTTCATTTCAATTCCGATGGAGTTTTCCTTAAATTCAGGTAATATCGAGGCCCAAACTTTTTAGTGGCACATTTTCACCGCTTTTACCCAATCAATGGTAAGCGTTTTTGACGTCAAGACTAACGCACTTGATCTATCTGGATAATAGATATATTTTTTTTCGATCTATTAGAAACAGATTCCATCCACCAGTTGTTCCTTCGGCTCCACGAAAATCCCCGCTCCCTCCATCGCACCTCGATCGGTCGGTGCGTTTCTCAGGAGGTAAGAGCACCCGCCTACAAAGTTATGTAGACATTAGAGAAGATCGGCATTCTTATGAAGGATTTCGTTGGATCTTCTTCAAATCGGATTTGCACGGAGATTGTCGGAAAGCGATACACCGGTAACCCCCGAATCCCTCGACTAATCTGTTTGTTCGGAGTCTTCGACGAAGATCCTTGTCGCCCGCGGCAAATGTTAAAGCCGAACAACTTGAATCCTCTCTGCCAACTTCCCTTCATCAGCGATTATCTTTGATTCCTTCGACCATAATAATAATAACAACCATTGTGATTATTAACATGATTATTACCATGATTATTACCATGAGTATTACCATGATTATTACCATGATTATTACCATGATTATTACCATGATTATTATCATGATTATTAACATGACTATTATCATGATTATGTTTATTACTAATTCGTAACTTTCCGAACTTTATTTTCATTGGACGAAAAACGTTCGGATGAAGACAATTCAGACATTCGATATGGCACAAGCCGTCCTTAGCCGCCGATACCTCGGGGTACTCAAAAGACAAATACAGATACGATAGCACAATGCGAAAAGGGTTCTCAGAGCGGTTTTTATACCGGTGTTCTTGCGCTCCCTAAGAGGATAACGATTTACTCAAAAGTGGAGTGTTAAATTGTATCCTCTTCCACTGTGTATATAATCTCACTTCTGGTATAGCATTAGTCCTCTTAGAGCCCCTCGATCGAAACTTAATAAATATAAAGGTACGAAGTAAGGAACGATAGGGGACGATGTGGCTTGATGACAAACCCTGGATTAGCTGGTTCGTCTCATTTTTTTTTTCTTCTTTCTCGTCCGCAGCAAAACCTATGGATAAACGTTCGTGTGTGCAAACATAAGAGGGGCTTCCCCTCGAGCTCTGCTCTTCTCGCGCGGCGTGCACCTGGTAGAATTTTTGAGAGCCCCAGGGAAAGCGACGACTACTCACTCGACGGCGAAAAAAAATTTCCCATGGCTTGACTCGAGATTTAGAAAAAAAATAAAATAAAATAAAATAAAATAAAATAAACAAATAATTGGTTTTTCACAAAACTTGAAAGTTCCGATCGATACAGAAATAGAATAGAAATATCTCGGCGCGTTCTCGAGTCACCGAAGTTACCATTTTTAGCTCTGGTTTAATTTTGTGACTTTCTACACATTTTTCCCATATAAAAGAAAAAGGATTCAAAGTGAATTTAACAATGTGAAAAAATTCGTACGTATTCACAAGAGTGAACGAATTATTTTCAGAAAAAAGTTACGTGCTAGGGTTTCGTCGATGAATTTAATTTTTAAACAATTTATTAATAACATATCCGAATTCTTATTATGCAAAATTATTCATTTCATCACGTTCGACGTGCTCGATTTTTTTTTTCAGATTTTCATACCGTCCGGAAGTGTTTGGAATTCCCTCTCGTTTCTCTGAAACTTCCGCGAAGCGATCGACGTTCGCGAGGGCAGCCTAAAATTTCTTTAAGCTCGGCGCAACGATGAAAAAGCGGCGGCTCTCATGGCTCTTTTTAAACTTGTCGCCGGCGGAGTTTACGAACATCTGTCAGATATCACTCCCCCAAAAGTGGCAGTGTTTGCGTTAAATCAGGTGAACGACGATGTGCGGGACAATGGTTCGGAGGGAGCGCGAGGGCCGACGCTGACCCGACAGTTCCGAGGGGTTTCCACGTACCGTTCACCCTCGCTCGTCGCTCTCAAACATTTTTATTTCTTATTTTTTTTTTTCAAACTCTCCTCGTACAGCGTTTCCTTCCAGTCCGAGCATTTCTTCTGCGCCGAGAAACAGGGACCGAAAAAAATGAAGAAAAAAAAATGGACTCTCGAGAAGGGCCGAAGAGAATGAGGACGTCCTGCCGCACAGGTTACCCACCGTGCAGCCGCGCGCATCGCGAATGCGCGTTTCCGCAAACGCGAAGAGAAAAAAAAAAAAAAAAAAAAAGCCGAAAAGGAAGAATGGAGTCTCGCGCTCGAGCGGAGAAGCGATGATTCTCACCGAGGGGATGCGCAGGATCGGTTTCGGATGCTGCGACGGCTAATCTTTTCTGGTCTTCGACATCGTAATCTTCGGCCGGGTCTTCTTGCCTCGCCATTCAGCCTGTTTCGTAGTTTCTTCGTCCCGTCCGGATCGGCTTTCGTCGGGGGTCGCGTGCCATTGGACGGTCGTCGAACGTCACTCGTCGGGTCGAGGGAGATGCTTCGAGACGTCGGCAAGAGATGGCCTTGGCTGTCCGGCTTGTGCGAAGGACTTTTGGAGTCTTTGTGCACAGTAGTTGGAGTGCTGGTTTATGGTTGGGGTTGTTTTAGTGGAGTTCATTGTAGACTGCTAATTAATTGCGGGAACTGCATCGGTTTTACGGGAAATTTGTCCCATAACCAACATTTATTATCATTATTTATTATTATTTCTATTTGGAGAAAGTATTTTTATTTTCCTAAATCCTTCGTCCAAGCACTAGACAATTTCATGCAAAAAGTAAATGCGCTTGATTTCTTTTTTATTTTTGATGATCTGTTTTCGAGCAGCAGTCTCGTCACCGCGAAGGACTTTTTTCAAACAACGGTTTGCACAAACTATTTTATCTATCAAATTGAAAAATATTTTTCAATAAAAAAAATTGAAACAGATACTTAAAACTATAGTTTTTTTAAGTTAAAAAAATTTGTAAAATTGCACACTTTTTCCCAGAAAATATCCACGAACCTTCCTGTTTCTTCCGGCCGCGAGTATAAGCCCTTCATAAAAAGAAAGAATTTTTGGATTTCTTAGCTCAGAAACATATCCACAGACGCTGGACCATTAATGAACTATCCATGGGTAAGTTCTCTTATGCAGTTCTGCTCTTCGTGATATTGAAAATGTATAATTTCCGATCTCGAAAATCTAATTTTTCGATCGGAAGTGACATCGTAACATAGATACGTCACTTCCTGTTTCGAAAATCGAATTTTTTGACCGGAAGTGACGTCATATTGGAAATATGTGACTTCCGGCCTCGGAAATGTAATTTTTTGGCCGACAGTGACATCACGGTGAAAATATGTGACTTCCGATCTAGGAATTGTCATTTTTTGACGGAAATTGACATAATGGTGGAAATATGTGACTTTCCGTCTAGGAAATCTCATTTTTCGACCGGACATGACGTCATAGCATAAATATGTCACTTCCGGTTTTGAAAATCGAATTCATCGACCGGAAGTGACGTCATAACGACGGAGATACGTCACTTCCGGTTTCATAAATCTACTTGTTCAATCAGAAGTAACGTCATAACGGAAATACGTCACTTCGGATTTCGAGAATCTTATTTTTCGATCGACGACAGTTTTGAAGAACTTTCGCGCAACGAGTCCATGCGAAACGCGAATGTTTCACCGCCCCCTTCGGCGCCGCGACAGAAATCCCCCCCCCCCCCCCCCGACAACCGAGGAAATCGGGCTCCGACTCGGCAAAGTGCCGAACATAAAGGAGAATAATTGTGCGTCGCGCAATGCTATCCGGGTACATCCCCGAGGTACATAACCTCCGTAATGTTCCAGTGTCATCGGTAATGGCTCATTGCTCCCGGGATTGGATGGCGAGTCGCGCTGGATGGAGGGCTCGTAGGACAGAGCAGCCCCATCGCCTCATTAATGCCTCTCGGCTGGTGCGGAGCAGCGACCGTCTCCGTCCGCGTCCCGGCGCGTCCCTCCGTTCTCGCTCCTCGGACGATATCGTAACCGTATCCTGGTGGCCGTCAATTCAACCCTCGAAGCGGCGGGCGGCGTCGGAAGCGGCCGATGGCGAGCGCCAAAGGGTTTCGACGCTTCGGCACCGGCTACGAAGTAAGGTCACCCAATGGCAATTTCCGGTGGCCACCTTGGACCAATGAAAATCACATCGGGCAACTGAGCGAAGAAGAAAGCGCCTGGGGTGGTTCGCCACCGGGCGATAGGACGGGACACTCCGTCGCTGAGCCTCGACGAAGATCTCACCGAGAAAAGGGCGTTCGAAGTACGAAGGAAATTGACGAGGAGGGCGAAGGCAGATTGTTCTCTCGTTAGAAATCTCAGACAGCGATCTAAGTTTACTAAGTTTCGTAAAAATAATTTTGTTGGACAAGCGACAAATTGGTTTTTACGGAATTTGATGTACGAAACTGTCCTTTTATTTCCTGTGTTATTGACAATTATAGTTTGTACTTTTGTTTGTAAAGCAGCGCCGGATAGTTCGAGTCGGAAAATTAACCAGTAAGATATCTAAAACGTTCCTGAACAATGAGTTATTGTAAAATGTAGAAACTTTTTTTTTTTTTTTTACTGTGCAGACCCTTAATGGCGTTTCACTGCTTCCTTTTAGGCTCAACAAAAAGTATGTCTTTAATTTGTACGGTAATTATAGTGTCGCTAGGAAACACTTTAAAAAATGACTGCAAGATTGCTGGGCGTAAAAAAAATTATGCAAAAATTGCTGTGAGACACTTAAGAACCCAATATTACAAATTGATTTCATAGCACTCTGTATATGAATCAAGCTATACTGAATTGTCGCATGACAGATCATAGAAGTATCTAAAAAAAATTGCTGTTGCGAGATGACGGTGAAATTAAAGCAAATGCAGCATTTCCGCACAGATCCAAAGAATGGCGATTCACCGCTTCCTCGAAAATCAAATCGGACCCATGAAAATCACATCGGACTACTGAGCGAAGAAGAAAGCGCCTGGGGTGGTTCGCCACCGGGCGATAGGACGGGACGCTCCGTCGCGGATCCTGGACGAAGATCTCTCGAAGAAAAGGGCATTCGCAGTACGCAGGAAATTGAAGAACACAGTGGAGGGGGATTGTTCTCTCGTTACAAATCTCACACCGCGATCAGCGCTGAATCGGAAAGGACCCTTCGGATCGAAACTAACCGAACTATAGGGAGCCACCGAAGGTCCCTCCGACGCTCTCTAAGGCGGAGGGATCATCGTCGTCGGCTCTTCGCTAACGGATCCATCGTTACCGGGGTGACGACGACGTTTCGGGATGCTTTCTTACACAACCCTCCCCCTTCCAGCTCGCAATGGTCCTGGCAACGGCGTTAATTCCATTTTAACCTTCGCTCCGAACTACCCTCTAAGACCGTCTGAATATTTGATGTGCCAACCCCTCCCAGCTGGCAGTTCGCTTCCCTCAAGTTCCCGCTGCTTAGGCGAGGCGTCGATACGGACTAACGGAGGAGCTGAGGATAGTTTGCAGATTCGAAGATTTCGCCAGTATCATCCCTTGGCTTGGCATCCGCTTCGCTGTCCAGCAGTTGTAAGGGACAGTTTTAAGGGGCAGTTTTAAGGGATCATACAAGGATGTAAAAAAAAAAATTGTTGCAAGATTTCGGTGGAATTAACAAATCTGGCGTTTCCATACAGATCCAAAGTGGCGTTTTACGGTTTCCTTTTAGGCCCAAAAATATATATATTGTAACGAATATAGAGATGAGGATTGATCGAGACACACGATATTACGTAGATTACCGGAATAGCTCGGTATGACAAATGACAAACGTATAGATTATCGACTGACCAGATGACAACAGTCTTGATCGGACTTTCAGAGAGAACAGAAGTTTGACAGTTCGTGCTCGAGATATTTAGCTGCGATTGCACTAATAATATCCGCCCAAAAAACAAATACGCGTGTTATCTATTTCACGGGAACTTCTTTGATTTGTGAACTGATTTGATGTGTGTTGAACGGGAATATCTTTGATTTGTTTTTGGAATTATAGTATTTTTGCTCTCTGCTTCGCTGTCCAGCGAACGGCCACTTTAGCTGGACTTCACTTGCAAAACTTAGGAGATTAACGAGTTTACGGTGAAATTAGCAAATCTAGCATTTCCGCATAGATCCAAAATCGCGATTCACCGCTCCCTTTTAGGGACAAATAAAAAAGTATATCTTCGGCATATATTGGAATTATAGTATTGCCAGGAAACACTTAAAAAAAATTGCTGCATGCAGAAGTGTATTGTGTCGATAGTATATCATTCGCACTGAGAGTGGAGAAACGGGCCAGAGGTTACGGCCGAGCAGTCGCCGCGAAGCTTACCAATAACCCCCTAACACCCCCCCCCCCACCCCCCTCCCCATCCCCTCCCCACCCCCACCGCCATCCCACGTGTACGGTCCTTAATTCGAGTCAAGATTACAAATTGATTCCGTAGCAGTCTGTATATGAATCAGGCGTCACGTGTGCGGGACGCACCCCTCGGACACGAACCACTACTGTAGCGTAACAGCGCACCATACAGCATGCAGTAGTACTAGACGTACGGCGTGCACACGCGTACTGTTCTGCTCCGATCACAGCGGGGTGGGGGAGGGGGGCAACCCGACTACTACCCCGTTTCACGCCATTCCATCGTCGCACCCCTGCAGCTATACAACACCCCCCCCCTCCCCCCTCCCGCCCCACAAACCCCATATTATGCCGTACAGTTTCCGTGCAAAGTTTTCATCGATTTTTGTTTCAACTGTTCGCAACTCTCGATACACTGTTCCGTATTCCTTTGCTGAAACGTGTTAGGGAAAAAGTTTTTGTTTTTGGTTCCCCCCTAGTCGGTAACGAGGGCCGGGTTCTGGCGAGCTCTTTCGGTTCAAACGGTTTAAATACCGAGATTTTTTTCAAAGATGGACGAACAGATTTTAGCTATTTGATCCCCCCCCCCGACCCCCAAATTATGCTGTATAGTTTCGGAGCAAATTTTTCATCGCAATTCCCGATACACTGTTCCGTATTCTTTTGCTGAACAGTGTTAGGGAAAAAGTTTTGTTTTTTTGGTTCGTTTTTTCCCCTAGCCGATGACGATTCCGTGCCGGATTTTGGCGAGCTCTTCCGGTTCTAAAGATTGAAATACCGAGATTTTTTCACAGCTGGAGGAACAGATCTTTGCTATTTGCTCCCCCCCCCCCCCATATTATTACAGTTTCCGGGCAAAGTTTTCATGGCAACACCTGATACACTGTTCCATATACCTTTCCTTAAACGTGTTAGGGAAAAAGATTTTTTTTTTTTGTTCATTTTCCCCCTGGTTGGATTCTGGTGAGCTCTTCTGGGTCTAAGGGTTGAAATACCGAGATTTCTTCAAAGATGGAGGAACAGATTTTTGCTATCTGCTCGCCCCCTATTATGACGTAGAGTTTCCGTGCACAGTTTTTATCGATTTTTGGTTCAACTGTTCGCAACTCCCGATACACTGCTCCGTATTCCTTTGCTGAACCGCGTTATGGAAAAAGTTTTTTTATTTATTTATTTTGTTCATTTTGCCAGTTAATCGTTGACGAGCGCCGGATTCTGGCGAGCTCTTCCGGTTCTAAGGGTTAAAAAACCGAGATTTTTTCAAAGACGGAGGAACAGATTTTTGTTGTTTGTTCTGAGAATTTTTAACCTCCGACGTTCTACCGTGGTAGAAAACCTATGACGGGGAGGTACGTGAAGAGAGAGTTACGAGGAGGGACCGGAGCTAAATCACGAAGGCACACTCGCGCCGCATGATGGATGCCCCCTGGCTATTATTACGCCGACGCTGGTGCAGCAGCTACACGGGAAACCCCCTTACGTGCGTGCGTAGAACGAGATGTAACACGAGGAATCCGAAACGTCGTCAGCGCAACGAAAATCCAAACGCTCTACGTGCCAAATCTTAATTGAACAATTTTACGTGCGGCACGCGTCGTCGGTGCGCAGGCGATGTAATTTTGTTTGTTTTTTTGTTTTTGTTTTTTTTACTGCAGCGAACAGTTATGAAGGGTGATTTTTGGAGAACGAAGAACAGAATTTTATGAAGGTGATTTTTTTTTAATGTTTTGAAGGTTGATTTTTTTCGAGAACGGAAAACATAGAACCAAGAATATAATTTACTTTGCGTTCGGTTCAAAACCTGATGGAAAACTAGTCTCAACCATTGCGTAACCACTTCTTCACCAGATATTAACTTTTAATACACTTCCACAGCCGAGACGCCGATCACTTAAACGAGTGAACGTTTCTTAACCGGATCTTCAATTTTTAATACACTTTCATAGCTTGGACAGACAGCAGTTACGAAGAATGATTTTTCAGAGAACGGAGAATATAATTTTACTTGTTTTCGGGCTGAAACCAGCCGCAAACAGTTAAAGCTCAGCCGAACCATAGTCTGAACATTTCTCAACCGCATATTAAATTAGTAATACATTTCCATAGCCTAGACAGACAGCAGTTTCGGTTTTTTTTTTTTTTTTTTAACGGAGAATATAATTTTACTTGTGTTTGGCCTGAAACCAGCCGCAAATAGTTAAAACCAGGCCCAACCATGGCCCGAACATTTCTTCACCGGATATTAAATTTTGAACACATATCCATAGCCTAGACATCGAGCGGCACTAAGGCAGGCTCGCAAGTCAGTCTGCGAGCGGGCGCGTTGATACGCAGCTAGACGTCAAAAGCAGTCAAAAGAGCGTTCTCGTTGTTTCTCCGAGGGCACACAAAGCGAACGAGAAAGCAGAAAGCGCCGGATTCGTAAAAGCAAGAAAGACGTGGAATGAAGAGAAAGAAAGTGATCAGCGAGTCGGGGGGGGGGGGGGGGGGCGAGAGAGAGGCGCGGAAGAGAAGAGAAACGGAAACAAAGAAGGCGAGATACGTGCAGAATTTCAGTATGGCGTCGCGTCCGGTTCGCTTACCGCACACAATGCACTCCCCCGTGTTAACTCCTGTGTGCATCGTGTGTGCAACCCTTTTCAGCCATCTTCCTTTTTCCACCCTTTGCCTTGCATTCCTCCTTGCCGGCCTCTACTTTGCAAAGCTTTCGGGCTCTTCTTTTTTTTTTTCCATTCTTTTTTTCACCGTTACACACGCAACCCGCTCTTGTTTACCACTCCTTCCGTCGTTTTCGTTTGTTCCTCTTCCTTCCGCGCATCTTGCCATTATCCGTATTGCAGCGAGGATTCGACGTGCAGCCTTATGCGGCATCGCGCGACAATACCAACAAAATTCTTCGCCGTGTAAGTTACTCGCTTCGCCGCCCTGTCCCTACGGAATTGACATTCCAAAGTCATTTTACCGTCATTTGGAATTATCATTTTTGTGCAACTTTGTATTACACTCTTTGACAGATAAGATTTCATCGTCGACACGACTACGGGACGGCACAAGTTGTCGAGTGTCTTGTAAGTCGCCCGACACTCAAGCCGGTTTCCGGTATCGAGCCGGATCCAAAATCTTGGCTTGACGAAATATTGTGTCGCTCCGCCTGCATGGAAAGTATTAGAAGCTGTGCGGTATCTAGTAGACTCATGGTCCGTCAATATTATTCAGTGATTAATCGAGGACTTTTTAAAATTTCTCTGTTACATCACTTCCGGTTTCGAGGTCTCAGTTTTCAATGAGAGGTAACGTAATATGAGAAAACGTCACTTCCGGTGTGACGTATTTCCGGTGTGACGTCATTTCCGATCGAAAAAAAATTGCATTTTCAAACCGGAAGTGACGTTTTCCAGCGTGACGTCACTTTCGGATTCAAAGTCTCAGTTTTCAGCTGGAAGTAACGTCATGCGGGAAAACGTTACGTTCGGTTTCGACATCTGATTTGTCGACCGAAAGTGATGGATTTCTGGTATGATGTCACTTCCGGTCGAAAAATTTGCTTTTCAAACAGGAGGTGAAGTCACTTCCGTTCCAAAAATGAGATTTTCAAACCGGAAGTGATGTCACAGCGAAATTTTTCTGCGTGCCCGTCGCTTTCGGTTTAAAATTGACATTTTCAAGCCGAAAGTGATGTCACAGAGAAATGGTTTTACTTTTATCTGCCAATAATTGCCCAGTGCTTCTTAATGCTCGGAAGACCGTCGGCTTTGCTGTGGTTACCTTCTCCGGCTGGAGAGAGATAGATATGGCGTTTTTCGTATGAAATTCGGTGTGGAGCCAGCGATGTGACATTTTTCCGAGTTGATTCTGTTATTATTATTTTTATATCGAGCTACCGAATGAATAAATGCAGATCAACACAAATGGTAAGAGAAAGCTGACTTTCCTTGTCACAATCCTCATTTAATTTGTCGATGGCATTAACGATTTTTTTTTTTTTTTTTTCGTATGCGATAGCTCATATTTGTGTCGCGAACGTGTCGGTGAAATGCGCTTACCTATGCTCGCTGACTGTTTTACCTCGACCTGCTTTGATCCCCGTTGTCCTATTCTCCATGTGCACGCGCAGCCATGCGTCGTGCACAATCGCTCGGCGTGCTTGCTCGCTCGTCTATCTCTCTGCATGCTCCATGTTCTTTATCTGTCGACGGTTCTTTAGCTGTCCTCAAACACCGAGCACTATGAGATATTAAAAAACATATCCGGGCCGGTTTTGTTCTCATCCGAAAGATAGGGGTTTGCGAATGCGCAGCTTCCGGTGGTGAGATCCCTTTGGCGGGCAGCGACGAGGAAACGTAATCTGACGGATTGAAGTGTCGCTTCTGCAGAAACTCACCGACGCTGTTGGTCGTTTTTTTTTTTTTTTTTCTTCATTTTTCCGTCTCTCACGTCCCATACTAGGGCTAATTTTTCTTTCCGTGTATCAAGACCGAATGGGAACACTCGATGTGTCGTAATTCCGCTACACTTACATATCTAGCGCGGCAATACTATATCGCATTAAATGTTTAGCGCATGAAATGTTTAGCGCATGAAATGTTTAGCGCATGAAATGTTTAGCGCATGAAATGTTTAGCGCATGAAATGTTTAGCGCATGAAATGTTTAGCGCATGAAATGTTTAGCGCATGAAATGTTTAGCGCATGAAATGTTTAGCGCATGAGATGTTTAGCGCATGAAATGTTTAGCGCATGAAATGTTTAGCGCATGAAATGTTTAGCGCATGAAATGTTTAGCGCATGAAATGTTTAGCGCATGAAATGTTTAGCGCATTAAATGTTTACCGTATTAAATGTTTATCGCGTTAAAACTCTACCGCGTTAAAATTCTACCGCGGAAAAATCCACCGCGTTAGAAATCCACCGCGTTAAAAATCCACCACGTTAAAAATCCACCGCGCTAAAAATCCACCGCGTTAAAAATTTAGCGCGTTCCAAATTTACCGCGTTAACAAAAATCTCACGCGTTAAAAATCTACCGCGTTATAAATCTAATAAGTTAAAAATCTACCGCGTTAAAAATCTAACACGTTAAAACTCTAGCGCTGTAAAACGCTACCGCATTGTTTCAAATCTCTTTGCCAATAGCAGTGGGCGCGAAATTCGTCGACCCTGCGAGTATTGTCGGTAAAAAAAATAAAATAGAAAACATCTCGCAGCGCGATATCGAAAAATTTGATAAATCATTCGCAATTTTCGAGGATCATTTCGAACGGATCACTTCAATCCTTTCCCGGTATTTCAATTACGACCAGACATAACAATCGAACTCCTGGAATTTCGGTTTCGACAAACTACTACAACTTTCGCCACAAATGCGCTAATTGTACGCTGTAAAAACTACGCGGCGTAGCGTGCAGTTAATTTTATGATGTTTTATCGTATTTGCGTTGGGAAAGCGCGTCGGGCAACCTTCGTTTCGACCGAGTTGAATGAAAGTTTCACATGCACCTAGGTACGGACGAGAAAATTGAACCCTTTACTGCCAACACCGAAAAATACCCTTTGCGATGATATAGTACAGTATCGAGCACGGTGAATCGACGAAGCGAAAGATACAATGGGACGGGAGTAACTCTTTTGTTCTCCGGCCAAACGGAAAATGCAATAAACTCCGTTCACCGAGGTAAGGAGCCGCACGCCGATTCAAATAATGGAAAAATTTAACGTTCAACCGTGGAGCGATGTGCACGAGTGACATTTGCTTCCGAAAGAGCGGCGAAGGGGTTCCCAAGGCCGTCGTCGGGCAGTCTCAAATGACCTACAAATTCAAAGGGTTGACCCGATCGTATAATAAAGACGAGCCGAAGAGGGAGCGTACTCCGTAGTTCAAAAAATTTTAATATCTATTTCATAATTTCGTTAAATAATTTTTCCGAAAAACTTCAGACTTATAAAAATTTAACAGTTCGATCCATCGGAGCGAAATTTAGTACGAAATATTGTACAGTGTTAATCCATTCCCGTGTTGAACGTCAGCTCGATACCTCCGTGTTTACTCAAATTTAGATCGTTTCTAGTAATTAAAAAAAAAAGTCAAAATCACATAAAATCTGTGACCCCTTGGATAGATTTCGACCAATTTCAGTATCAAAGGTCTTTCATCGACAATATTATATTCGTGTGCAGTTTTAGGACGCTCAAAATGGACGCGAGTTAGAGTTACAAGCTGTTACACACATACACACACGTATGTGCGTACACCAGTTAAAAATCATATTTCTCGACGTTTCTGACTTTTACGTACTCTGACACTTGAATCTCGATTTTTTTTTTTATAAAAATAGAGCTTTCTCTATGAGGACGCAAAATTAACGATAAATCGTCTATAAATCGGCTATAAATAGTCTACAAATCATCTATACATTGACTATAAATCGACTATGAATCGACTATAAATTGACTGTGAATTGACTATAAATTTATTACGAATTTATTACAAATTACTATAAATTTACGATAACTTTACTATAAGTTTACCATAAATTTACTAAAAATGTCTATAATTATGATTTTTCAACGTCTGTGACCCCTGCAACTTCAAAAGTATCTGCGTGGACGCGTGCATTTCGATGGATTTTTCACAACACAAGCGAACAGGCATCTTTTCTTTCGGGGAGGACAGCAGGCCCGTCGGCACCGTATGCATATGAACTGACACGGGCCGTCAAAGAGTTCACTGTTTTACAGTGCAGTACGAAAGTGTCCAGCCCGAGCGAAGGCTCGATCAGTGTTCCAGCATCGGAGTGACCCAGCGTCATATACGAGCGTGCAGTCTCTTCGGGGGGGCCTCCTGCTCCCTACGAGCAATATCGACTTTTACCGGCACGTCGTCCCTTTGCCGCGTCTCTGCTGGTACCGATGCAATGCCGAAACCCGAGCATCGATACTTTCTGTCTTTCACTTTTGACTACCTCCGCACCGGCGACTGATGGAATTGCCAAACGGAACTCTTTTGCGCGAAAAAAATCCGCTCGAACGAGAAGAGGAACGCGCAATAAATCCTTGTTCGGCTCGCGTAAGTACGCCTGACTGGGCTTTCGAGTTTCCTCAGCGGCGCAGCGATTCGACCCTTCGAGGTACCTTGACGAGACCGCTGCAACGAGCTTATTACCCGATTGGCGAGGACCTCGCCGTTTCGATATGTCCGCTTTGCAGGTTCGTTTGTTGTTTAGAAGAGAGTAACAAAAAATTACTTTCACAGGACTTTGTTCGTGCAGCAATCGTCGTTAAATTTGACTGTCGAATTTAACCCTCTATGTGCCGAATCCCTGTTCAAAGAGGACCGAGAATTTACCAAGATGCGAGCTTCGGACGATTCGAATGAAAAATTAATGTGCTAAAAAAAATATGGAAAAATTCAGAAACCTACCTTGGAGTGTTGTTTCTTTGATAAGGCAGGAAAAAATTTATTGCGAAGATGCGTATCGTTTTTTTTTTTTTGTGCTCAAGGTAGTCCCTTCCTTATATCTGACGCCACTTAAGTTCGAGAGAGGAATGAGAGAGATTACAATATTTCTCGATGGAATAGAAATCTGACGAATATCGGGCACGCGGAAGACGCTGAAGAGATTATTTTTGCATAATCATAATTCCAAAATCTCATTGACAAATTACTGAACAATAAAAATTGTGCAACAGATTGTCCAGTAACCTATTTTTTTTGGTAACGAATGATTTGTCAATTTTTCCGAATAGGTGCGAATTTTTTCAGAATGATAAAATTCTGAAAAAATTCATCCCTATTCCCGTAAGGATCGTTTGAAAATTGTCATTTCAAACAAATTTTAAGATAAAGAAAATGCCGTTTTCCAACATTACATAAAATTCTGAAAAAATTGATACGTAATAAAAAAAGAAGTAACAAATCATTTTCACGAGACAAAAAATTTAGGTCGCCGGATAATTTGTTGTATAATCGTTTGATTTCAGTGATTTGTTAATAACATTTTGGAATTATTATTATTATGCACAAACAATCTTTTCAGCACGTTCCGTATACGTGATTTTTTTTTTCAGTTTTTTATCCCATCGGGAAGTGTTTGTAATTCTCTTTTGTTCCTCTCTCCAACTTAGGCGCCGTCAGATACACTGAAAGGACTACCTTAAAAAAAAGGTATCATCGTTTGCGATCGGCAAAAAGACCCCGGGATTTTAAGGGTTAAGACAAAATATTTTTGTATCTTGATACATTACTTATTCCGCAAAAGATTTTTTTTTTTTAATATATGTACATTATATTTTCACATCGTTAATAGAGTGAAAAATAATTAGCGATACCCACATTTTGCAGCTTCGTACAAAGTTCCATCTCACGTGGAGTCATTGCCCTTGAAAACCGAAACATTCACTGCCGCGATATGAAAAATAATAATTGAATTAAAACACATTGAATCAAACGAAGTCAAATTAATTTTAAATCGAATTAAAATTGATCAACATTTTTTATGCCCACGGTTCAATAACTTTTGTTAATCCGCGAGCCGAAAGCGGTGCGGGGGGGTCGAGGGGGTTCCAGGGATGCACGCGGTAAGTTGCATCGGAAGTCGAGAGTGGAACAAGGTCGGAGCTTGTCGGGAGAGCGTGAACGGCGGCGAGCGAAAATAATGAAGAGGGTCGGGAATATTGAGGGACCCCCCGGTGCACCGGTCAATACTTTCCGATCCTACGCCTGTCCAAATATTGTCCGGATTATCCGAGTACTCGCTTAGTCTTATCCCAAAATCCCCCCCTACGGCAGTGTTCCAACTTCTCCACCCACTGTCCTCGTATTTTGCGCAGGGCTATAAGTATGTTGCATTTTCCACGGCCAACACCTTTCGCGTCGAAACTGCTCTTAACCCCTTATATACTGCCGTATATATATATATATATATATATATATATATATATACGGCAAGTGAGTGCATAATCCGGACGAGCCTAAAGGGTTAATAGATTCTCGAAATCGTTAATTTCACGAGATCAGAGAAAAGCAGCGATAATTGAAAGCAAGCGTGAATGGGGTAAATTTTGACGGGCAGGGGGGGGGGCGTGATTATTTTCCGGCGAGAGGAGAGGGGGGTTATCTGTGAAGATTAGAGTCGATCGCTTAGTCTTATCCCAAAAGTCCTTTTACGACAATGTTCGAACTCCCCCACCGACCGTCTTCATATTTTGGGCAGGGCTAAGTATGTTTCACTTTCCATGGCAAACACCTGCCGCGTCGAAGGTACTCTTAACCCTTTAAATCCGAATTTCATGTATATATATTTTTTGCCAATGCAAGCCAATGCATAATCCGGATGAGCTGCAAGGATTAATAGATCATCGAAATCGTTAATTTCATGAGATTAATGTAAGGCAGAGAGATTGAAAGAAAGCTCGAATGGGGTAAATTTTGGGGGGGCGTGATTATTTTTCGGGCAGGAGGGGCGCGGCGGGCGGCTATCCGGGAGATTACAGTGGATCGCTTGGTCTTTTCCCGAGAGTCCTCTTGCCACAATGCTCCGATTAGTCTTATCCGAAACTTCATATTTACTTCGCTGTCTTCATATTTTGCGCAGATGTCCGTTCTTAATTGCCACATTTCAATTTAAAAAACTCAATCTTCATAATACCTTGCGCTAACTGTGTCTGAAAAACCCGATCTTACCCGACTAATAGCCGCGTAAAAAAAAAACAGTTGAAAACCGACCTGTGTTTCGGACCAAATCCTTATGCCAGTGCCTTATCTCCGAATTTCATATATATATATATATATATATATATATATATATATATATATATATATATATATATATATATATGTACACGGTGAATGAATGCCTAATCCGGTCGAGCCGAAAGGGTTAATAGATTCTCGAAAACGTTAATTTCACCAGATTAGAGAAAGGCAGATAGATTGAAAGAAAGCATAAGTGAGGTAAGTTTGAAGTGGGGGGGGGGGGGGCGTAATTCTTCGCCGGGGGCGTGGAGGGGATTATTGGCAAAGATTACAGCGGATCTATCCTTTGTTCGGTGGGTTTTAACGCCGAAGGCACGATGAACTTAATCCCTTGGGCTCATCATCCGAAATCGTAATCCTCCCCTTGCGTAACTCGATGAGAACGAGTGTTTTGACAGACATGTCAAAATGTTGTCATGCGCCGCAGGGACAAACGATGCCGAACGATGCTCGAGGGGGGGGGGGGGGCGGAAGGGGGGAGAGGGGGGGAGAAGAATTATATCTGAGATTGTGTTTACTTTGGAGCGAACAAATATTTTTCTTACCCACCGGAATCGAGTAACGATATGTGCAAAAGTAAATCAATTTTTTTTTTTATGACCAATACTTATCGGTAATGGAAATGATCTACAAAGATCTATAAGGTGGTTTGAAGGTTGAAACTATTTTAATTTCCCGTCGTCGCTGTCGTGCTTCATCGCAATTAATCGCCATCTCTTTTGCTTGTTCGAATTGAAATCTACAGAACGGAGTGTGAGCAACATTTATGGCGCTGATAAATATTACAAGCTGTGGAAAGTTAAGTTCGCCGCGTTTATCCAACTCCTAAGCGCGAAATAAGAAAAAAAAAAAAAAAAAAAAAAAAAAAAACAATGATTCAGGAAACAGTGTAGAAAAACATAAAAAGTATTCGCCAATGAACGTGACATCTTCAAATTATTTTTTCATCAAACCGTGATATGAAAAATAAAATGAAATAAGTCAAGATCCTCCGAGGTTCTTAAGAAAGCCGAGTGGCTTCGGTAGCAGAGACGACGGACGTGGGGAGGCAGCATCGGAGCCAGAAAAAAAAAAAAAAAATAAAATACAACCCAGGCAACAATGTAGAAAAACATAAAAATAACAACAACAAAAATGTCCGGACGACAAAAACTATACAAACATTCCATATTTTTTCCTCTTTCAAGATAAGTAACTAAACTCCGATAAAAATAAGGTTCGTTAAAAAAAAAAAAAAGTGTTCCACCCTCCAAAAAAAGTCTCCCTCAATGAAAATGAAATCATTAAAAAAATTGATTTTCCATCAAACCGTTGTCTAAAAAAAAAAATAAAGTAAGCCAAGATTCTTCGAGTTTCCAAGAAAGCCACATTTTTTTTTCCAGCTTCAAAATAAATAACCAAAATTCGATGAAAATAAGCTTCGATGAAAAAAAAAAAAAAAAAAAAAAAAAAAAAAAAAAAAAAAAAAAAAAAAAAAAAAAAAAAAAAACTAGTCTCCGTCAACGACCGCGAAATTTTGAAAAACATTTTTTCCATCAAACAGTGACATGAAAAAAAAAAAATAAAAAATAAAAAAAATAAGCCAAGATCCTTCGAGGCTCCAAGAAAGCCGAGTGGCTTCGATAGCAGAGACGTCGACGTGGGGAGGCAGCATCGGTGGCAGCGACGGGGCTCCGGATGCCACCGAGCGCCGATGGGGGACGACGCCAAGGCGGCAAGAGCGAGGCCGAGGAAGGAAGCCAGCGGGCAGGCAGGCAAGTCAAGCAACCCCTCGGGCTCGTTCGGTCGCGCGCGAGCAACCCTTAAGCTCGGTTAGGGGTCGAAGGCGGCGAGCCGCTGAGGCCACAAACACGACCGCTGTCCTCATTGGTCGACGCACATCCGCTGGGTGGGGCTCAACGAAAAAGTGTGGTGGGGATAAAAATCCCCCCTAAATAGCTCCGACCGCGTATGCGAAAAACTAGACTCCGCTGAGCCGGCAACGAGTGCGCGTCGCAACATATAGTTTTCGGACCGTGTCTGCCTGTCCGTCTGTCCGTCCGTCCGGCTCCGTGTGCGCGATACGAAACACTGGATTACGAGAAACACTCTCAACACGCACGAAACCCCGTTCAACACACAGACACAGAGAGAGAGGAGGCTTGCGAGTGTCGAAAGAGAGAGAGAGAGAGACTGCGAGAAGTTCCGACCACGATTTTTGGATAAAGTGCGTGAAACTCGATAGAAAAAAAAAATCATAAAAAGTGCTTTTTTTTTGAAAAAAAAATTACGAGTGAGGTGTTGTTATAAAAAAGTCTTCGGAATTTTTCGAAGTTTTTTTTTTTGGATTCTGTTTATTGGTTTTTTTTTTTTTTTCCTCCGAGCATAATTTCGGATATTTTTTTTTTCGTTGCGAAAAAAAAAATATTATATATATATTTTTTTTTTGAAATCTTGGTGCGGCACTTGAGGAATTATTGGGAGAGTAAGATGCATCTGCCGGAGGGACCACTGAGCATGGAGAGCTTCAGCGTCATACACGACACCCTCAGCGCATGCCACGGCGATCTCGTGCAGACCGGAAGTCCGGCGATACTGTGCACCGCGCTGCCGACGCACTGGAGATCGAACAAGTCTCTGCCGATCGCGTTTAAGGTCGTCGCACTCGACGACGTCTCCGACGGTACCCTCGTAACGATCAGGGCGGGCAACGACGAGAATTGCTGCGGCGAACTCAGAAATTGCACCGCTGTCATGAAGAATCAAGTGGCAAAGTTCAACGACCTCCGATTCGTCGGGCGCAGCGGAAGAGGTAAGAAATAAAATCGGTATTAAAATCTTCCTGCGAGATATCAAAGTCTTCCTGCAAAAATCATAATAAACGTCTTCGTGAACTAAAGGAAAATAAAAACTTTATTGTCAAAAATCGAAATCAAAATCTTCTCGCAAGCAAATCAAAAAGAAACATTTTATTGCGTAAACTCGAGATAAAAAAAACTTCGTGCGGTAAGTCAAGAGCAAAATTTTCTTTAAGAAAAATTGCAGAAAATCAAAATCAAAATATTTGAGCATAAATCAAAATCGAAATACGCATTCGCCGTAGGGACGAATTACCTTGAATTCGAAAAATGTTCTGTACACTTTTTTTAGACTTTAAAACTATTTTTCAAATATATCTCTTGTGACTTACTGACGATTTTTGTCTTCTTTTTATCTAATTGCAGGAAAATCATTCTCACTGACGATACAGATAAGCACAGTGCCCTTCCAGGTCGCGACCTACACGAAGGCGATAAAAGTGACCGTGGACGGTCCTCGCGAACCACGATCCAAGTCGAGTAAGTTTCACTGTCGATTCGATAAAAAGAAATATTTTTTTGTTTTCTTTTTTTTTTCAAAAAATAAATATAAACAACAATTTTTCGCGAGACGCTATTTAAATCAGACGTCGGAAGAACACTCGGAGTCGTAATTTGGGTGACTTTGAGTCGAATGGAGAAAGAGGGGGAAAATATATATTTTTCTTAAAATGATTTCTTGTTTATCTTTTTTTTGGTTTTGTTTGTTTGTAAATATCAAAAATTGTTTTCTCGCGAGACGATATTTAAATCGGGCGTTGGGAGAAATCCCGGGGTCGTTATTCGGGTGACTTCGAGTCGGCGGGGGGCGAGAGAATTTCGGTGGCGCGAGGTTATAATTATCAGGCGGAGGATATCTGGCCAGCTTCTGGCGGACCTCAAACCGCGACGGTGGTCGCACACGGAGCATACGCGCGGCTTGTTCCGGCCACGCTTATGACCCCCGGTTCGTCCGAGTCGCATTGTCCAGAAAAGCGTCGAATCGCGACGCTGACGGACGACTATTCTTCGGAAGTTTTTCGCGTCTTGGCAAAGTCTTCGACGCTCCGAAAAAAAAAAAATAATACAAATAAAACAAAATGTCTCGGATTAGTATTAAATTTTCCCGAAATCTCAAAAACTTTTCACAAAAGCTCATTCAATGTCCATTGCATCGTAATATCACCAAAGAATATTAAGTTAACACAAGATTACTCCAAAAAAAAATATTTCTCCACGAATCCGATTAATTTCATTTGTTTTTTTTTTTTTCAATTATATCACATCAAAGTAAAATGAACAGTTCAATTAATTTTCGGTTTCGATATTCAACAACAGATTTCCAATTAAAAAAACGGTACTCTCCAAAATTGCAACACGTTTTCTTCAACGAAGCGAGCGAAATCTCTCGGACAAGCATTAAAAAAAACTAAGTTTACTAAATTCGAAAAAATTACTTTGCACAAGAGCCTTTTTGTTATTGAATATCCATCGCATCGTAAAAACCACAGAAACATTAGTTAAAAAAATAAGATTTTAAACAAAATTGCTCCAAAAACATGTTTTCCACCTCTTCAAACGACTACCGAAAAAAAAAATAATAATAATAATCATATTGCATTAAAGTAAAATGCGCTCTAATTAAATTTCGCCTCCGACGTTGAATTTCGCACCGACCGATCGTGGAGCTGCGCACGTGCCGATTTCCGAGATAAACCCGAATCGATACGCCGGCGTCCTTTGTAAAATTACAACTGGGTTTGTTTAACGAAGCCTCGTCGTTCCGCTATCGGTCCGAGCAGCCGCTGAACGCCCGCCGACCGTTGTGCGTGTGTTTATTGGCCCAGCTCGATCGTTCCGTGCGGCAAAGGGAAGCCGCGGCTGCGTCGCTCCCGTGCCTCGTATAACGCGCGTTTGTTTATATCTTGCCGCATATGGCGGTAGCATGTGCGCCACAAAACGCAACTAAATGATCAGCGGGGGCGACTGAAGACCGACACGGATTTTCCACGGTGCACGAAGAAATCTGTAGCAGCGCGAAACGTTTAACGGAGCGGGCGCGAGGATGGACTCGGTAGATCGTTATTCCACTTTTATCACCTCGTTTAGACGCTTTTTGTTTTTTTTTTTTTTTGCGCCTCGAACTTCCATCCCGTTTGTCGGTGTACCGCCGTCTCGTTCTCACGGCTTTTATATCCCACTGTCGCGGGGACTTTGAATCTCGGAAAAGCTATCTTTAGCCGAAGGATGAAATCGCCCGACTCGTCGACTGAAATATTCGCGAAAATAACCGGGAATATTTGGACGAGAACAAACAAAAAAATTCTCATCCATCGAACAGCGTTTTGTAATGGATTTTTTCGCTTGTTTTTTTTTTGCAGATTATCAGTACGGACCTGGTTTCCCTGGTTTGGGACTCTTGAACCCCTGGCTCGACGCCGCGTACCTGGGACACGCCTGGCACTTGCCTCATCCTGCTCTAGTTAAAGGTAAGCATCGATAATTCATTTTCGTTTTTTTTTTCCCATACCATTTTTACGCGAGTTCGTAATTGCTTTTTCTTTTTTCTTCAAATAAAAATAAAATAAAAATTAACATAATAAAAAGGACCGAATTTTGGAGACCAAGAGATTCCGAAAATTTGGTTCTTTTTTATATAAATTTTATTGCAAAAAGAAAGAAAAAAAAAACTTATTACGATCGGAACAAAAACAATTAGGAACGGTGGAAAAAAAAGAAAAAAATAATTACGAGCTGGCGAAAAAAATAATAATTGCGTGCGGTCGAAGGAAAAATGAATTATTACGAAAGGTCGAAGGAAAATGCGAATGGAATATATCGTATTTAAGGGAAGACAGTGAGTTCACTTTCGTGCGGGCATGAGTATCGATTCGTCAGTGTTAGCTCGGTGCGCGATGATTCATACAAGGCTGGACCGAGGGTGAGCCCTTCAGGCTCCCTTTCTCACAGCGCGAGGAGCGAGATAGATATAAATTCATCCCCCCCCCCCAACCCCCGAAGCGAGCCCCTGCTGCATCCCCTCGTGTGCTCGCAGTAACAACAATGCGTGCTCCCTTGGACCTTCGTAACGAGCCCGTTCTCTCGGCTTCCCGTTCGATTCGACAATCCTTCCAAAACGAAAAAAAAAGCTCCGAACAAAAATCAATTTTTTAACCATCGTTCCATCGGCACTCAAAGATTTTACGCAAGCCCGGAGTTATTTGCCGATCACGAGCGAGAATCCAAGTAGCAGGCGCTTATTTTCGCACACCCCGTCTTCGGCGCGTCATCGCTCAGCCGGGAATCGATATTTTTTGGCTTCTTTGTAGTGAAATCGATACGCCAGAAGCTCATCAACATTTTGCCTCACGTCTCTTTGATTTTCATCGAGCAATGTAACAATCGCAGGCTCCTGAAGCAAAACCCTCAGTCACACGCGTCCTCAATTTTTCCTTCCATTCGGTCTCGTCGAAAAGAATGATCTAAAAATCAGTAACAAAAAGATAACGAACTCTCTTAATTTCTCAACATTCTTGATGAAGAAAGCTCTAACTCTAACGTCGCCTATCAATTTTGACATGATGAGTTGATGACTTTCATTAACCCAGAATATATATTTTGGCTTCTTTTTAGTGAAATCGATACGTCAGAGTCGCATCAACATTTCGGACTAAATCTCTTTAATTCTTACCGCACAATGTAACAATCGCAGGCTTCTAAAGCAAAACCTTCAGAGTCACACGAGTCATCCATATTTCCTTCCATTCCCTCCGATCGAAAAAATTATTTCAAAATCAGAATCAGAAGTCTCTTCATTTTTCAAGATTTTCGACGAAGAACCAACTCCAACTCTAACGTCACCTATAAATTTTCACATGACGAGTCGATGACTTTCATGAGGCCATAACAGATACTTTTTGGTTTATTTGTAGCGAAATCGATACGCCAGAATCTCATCAACATTTCGCACCACGTCTCCTTTAGTTTCCCCCGCTCAACATAACAATCGCACACGATCACATCCAAAAACCCTCAGACTCGCACGTGTCCTCAATTTTCCCTTCCATTCCCACCGATCGAAAAAATCGTTTAAAAATCCGTAACAGAAAGACAACGAACTCTCTTAATTTCTGAAAAAAAAAATTGTCGCCGAAAAAAGTTGCACCTCTAACGTCTCCCATCAATTCTTTTTGTCATCAGGAACAATGCCAATGCCACCAGCTGACCTCTTCACGCCGCAGTTCGCGCCGACGGTCATTCCGTCGGCCTATCCTTTCGGCGAGCAGCACATGAAGTACCCGACGACGGAATATCCGGCTATGCCGGGCTCGAAGAGCGCAGGAACGAACGGCAGCGGTGCCCCGGCGATGCCGAACAGCCCTTCGAGGACGCCGCCGAGGAGCCCGAGCGACAGCGGCAGCGACTCGGCACCGGAAGAGGTGCGCAGCGCCTTCGTACCGATAAGACTGAACGCACTTCCGCCGAGCGGTGCCGTCGTGACGCCCTCCTCCTCGTCGCCCGGACGACCGATATCGAGGAAACCCACCGAGGGAGTAAAGTGCGAGCTCAAAGCGCCGACCTCGCTCATATCGCAGAGGATCGCGAGCAACGTGACGACCGCGCCGAAGAGGAGTCCGTCGCCGACGAAAATCTCATCGTCGCCGGCCGCTAAACCGGTATGGAGGCCATACTAAAAAAAAAAACAAACAAAAATCCTAAAGAAAAATTTATCCAGCCCATTCCCAACTTCCCGTTGACTTTAGTTTAATCGAAAGGATATCCCGCTGGAAGGCTAGTGATTATATTAATATATATTTTTCCCACCGTTCTCAATCCCTCCGGAGCCCCAAAGAAAATTTAAATTTAATCACTTAAATTTAAATTTTAAGAAGAAAAGAAAAATAATTAATTTTTACATCGAAGAGGATATTATTGGGAAGTGAAAAAAAAAAGGAGGGACAAACAATAATCGGCAAAGTCGTGGAAGAAAATAAAACTATTAAAGCGCCCCCCCCCCGCGGCGCGAAGGGTTCTCCGAGGGGGCCCGAGGTGGTCCTGAGGGTTCGCGGCGAAAAATGTTATACTGGACGCTCTGGTCGCGTCCTCGCCACGACCGACCCTCAGCCTATCCAATTAACCGTAAGCCGAAAGCCCCGTTAACTGTAATTGTAAATAGAAAAAAAAAAAGAAAAAAGAAGACGAGGAAAAAAAATCGCCAAAATATTTGTACACCGTGAAGAGGATAAATTAAGTGGATTTGGGACGGAGATTTTTTGTGTAAATAATCGGTAGATCAATGTTAGTTGGTGGGACAATAATTCGCAGCAGAAATACGATCGATATTATTATTATTATTATTGATAATGGTAATATTACAATTAGGTAGTGGGGGAGGATGAGAAGTTGAGGCTCGAGACGAAAAACTTTGAGGGCGGACGAGGCGGAGAGTAAGAGACTGCGAGTTTGATTGAAAGAGTGTAAATACGCTCGTGTGTGCGTGCGTTAAACGTGTAAATAGTGTGAAATATAGAAGGGAAGGATGTCGCAATTATTTATAAGCCAGAGATATAATTTAATGTATAAAGAGATCATTATATATGTAATATAGAGAGACTATCGAGTGAAGAGATAATAAAAATAAAAGAAAATTCTACCATAACACAGTCGTCTTGATTACGTCGAAATACGCTTAGCCGACCCTCAAAAAAATTACACATGTTGGCTATGTCAATTTCAGCATTAAAAAAAATTCAATAGTAAAAAAATTAGATTTCTTTTTTGGTTTTGTTCGTTGTTAGGCGGTACTAAAAGCAAACTGATAACCCGAAGCAAAATAACCGCTTGTAGGAAGTAAACGTGTTTGGCTCGTGGCAACGATCGGTCTATCGGTTTCCATACGATTTCCCTCTGGGTTTATATATATTTTCAATGAAAATTGGAATATAAAATAAAAAAAAAATGCGCGCCATCGACATCAAGTTCTGCCAAAAGTGTATGCCGCATTTTCAACCCTTTAAAACAATCGTTGCAGTTGCGGGGAATGACCCAGTTGCAGTCACAGATGTTGACCTAACACCCAAGTAATACCTTAACGCAAAATAGACGCTTGCAGGAGAGAAACGTCTTTAGCTCGTGCCAACAAACGATCCATCGGTTACGATAAAATTGCTTCCCGTGTTTATGTTTTTTCAATACAAATTTTAATATAAAAAAATAAATAAAAAATCTTACGTTTCTTGTCATCCACATTAGATTCTGCGAAAGATATGTGCCCGATTTTCAACACTTCGAAACAGTCGTTGCAGTTACAGAGAATGAGAGATTGCCCTAACACCAAACTGATACCCCAAAGCAAAATAGCCGCTTGTAGGAGAGAAACGTCTTTAGCTCGTGCCAACGAACGATCTATCAGTTATACGATATGATTTCCCGTTTATGTTAAGTTTTGTTCCATTCACAATTTCAATATTTAAAAAAATCAATTTTTCTTGACATCGACATTAAGTTCTGCGAAAGATGTGTGCCGGATCTTCAACTCTTCAAAACAATCGCGGCAATTGTACTTGCCCTAACACCAAACTGATGCTCCAAAGCAAAATAGCCGCTTGTAGCAGAGAAACATCTTTAGCTCTTGCCAACGTTCAATCTATCGGTTGCGATACGATTTTTCATTTATCTTTAGGTTTTTTGCATTGAAAATTTAAATACAAAAAAAAAACAAAATGGTTGTCATCGACATGAGCTTCTGCGAAGGATGTGAGCCGGATTTTCAACCCTTCGAAACAGTCGTTGCAGTTACAGAGAATGAGAGGTTGCCCTTACACCAAACTGATACCCCAAAAGCAAAATAGCCTCTTGTAGGAGAGAAATGTCTTTAGCTCGTGCCAACGAACGAGCTATCGGTTGCGATACGATTTGTCATTGACGTTTAGATTTTTTGCATTAAAAATTTCAATACAAAAAAAAAAAATTGTTGTCATCGACATTAAGTTCTGCGAAAGATGTTAGCCGGATTTTCAACCCTTCGAAACGGTCGTTGCAGTTACAGTGAATGAGAGGTTGCCCTTACACCAAACTGATACCCCAAAAGCAAAATAGCCGCTCGTAGGAGAGAAACGTGTTTAGCTCGTGCCAACGAACGATCTATCGGTTTCGATACGATTTCCCTCGGTGTTTATGTGTACGCGTCGGGCCTCGGTGAGCGGAGAGAAAGAGATTGGAAACAGCCAGGGTTTCGTGCCGCTGCAAAGGGAATTCATATTCCTCTCTAGCTTCTTCCCTCTCTGGCGTGCGCTTACTTTTCCTTCTTTTTGTTCGCGAGCGATTTAAATCTGAATGGCAGCACGCCACGCTCGTTTCGAGCACGAAGAGGAGGAGAGCGAGCGGGACGGAGCACCAAGGGATTGGACAGGGAATGGTTTATATCGAGGGGAGTGCGTGAGATCTGTATTAGTACCTCTGCAGGCCTCGAGATACAGCGATTCTCAACCGCCACTCCGTAACATTCGAAAACCGCTGAGAAGTTCGTTGAAATTTAATTTACGTAATCTTTTATGTTATTATTTTTTTTTTTTTTTCGCCAAATTTCAATCCCTTGATTTGTCACACTCGTTCGAATTTCATGATAGCAGAATTACAAGAAAAAAAAAAATGAAAATTGAACGAAAATATTCACGGTTGTGAAAAAGCGAATTTTTACATTTTCCATGTATTTTTTACCCTTATCTTTACCTTTAACTGTAAACTTTGAAATTCTTTGGAATTTAATTCGCGTAATCTTTTATGTTAATATTTTTTTTTTTTTTTTGCGAAATTTTAAACCCTTCATTTGTTACACTCATTCGAATTCCATGGAGCCAGAAATACAACAAAAATATGGGGCGGAAATATTCACGGACGTGAAATCGATTTTTTTTTAATCGATTTTTTGTTTTTCTCTATTTTTATCATTTACCATTTTCAGCGGTGTTACGATTGTGGAACGATTTCCGTTTACAATTATGACGCTGAGCTGGTTCGAATTAGTAAATTTATATTACGTTATTTTCACATTTTTGTGTTTTTTTTTTTTTTTTGTCAACGAGTCGTATGTTTAACTTCTAAAATATTCTTGGATTATCGGGAAGAAAATTGTGGAGTGAAATGACTTGCCAGAAGTGATTTTGGGCGAGACGTGATTCGTGCGTTGGGCGTACCGGAAGCGAAATTGCATACGACGAAGAGTCGAGGACACACGTGGATGAGAACCGCGAGTTTGGTCCTCGTTGTCGACACCCGGATAGACGACGGGCCCCCTCCCGTTCGCGTTGACGAGTAGACAACAGAGCCGAGGAACCGTGAAGGGTCACCGCATACGAGAGAACCTCGATTCTCATCCTGTCGCATTCGCATCGCGCTAACTAATGTTTGCTCACGAAAGAAGTATTGGTCGGGCGAATAATCGAGTCACGGAAATTTCACCCCCCGCTGAAATGTGAGGACTAAAAAAAAAAGACACTGTTGCGAAAAGCGGAGTTATATGGAACACCAAAAAAGACTAACGGTCGACGCGTCGAGACAGCGTACTCGTTTTTGGCGACTAAAAGCGAAAGGTTTTACGGTAAAATGTTGAAAATATTAGAAGGCCAACCATTAGGATACGAAACTCAGGATACTGTAAACAAGACAAAAGTCCTCGGTTTCTGGGATCAAAAGCGTACAAGTCGGTAGAAATTTTGCAGCGTTACATTGTATCCTGATCAAGCCCTAACTAGGCCCTGACTAGGCCCTGGCTAGGTCCTGGCTAGGCCCTAACTAGATCCTGGTTCGGCTCTGACTAGACCCGGACTAAGACCTAACTAGACCCTGGCTAGGCCCTGACTAGACCCTGGCTAGGTCCTGACTAGACCCTGGCCAGGTCCTGACTAGATCCTGGCCAGGTCCTGACTAGACCCTGGTCAGGTCCTAACCAGAACCTGAGTGGGTACCGCCGAAGCTCTGAGTGAGCCCTAACTAAGCACTGACCAGGCCCTGACCAGGTCCTGAGTGGGCATCAACCAGGCCCTGACCAGGTCCTGAGTGGGCACCAACCAGGCGCTGGCTAAACAACCAACCAGGCACTGGCTGGGCACCAACGAGGTCGTGACTGGGCACGGACCAGGTCTGACGCGGACCTTATCCAGTCCTCCAACATTTCTACTTAGGGTTCATTATCGAAGAGAGCGGGCCAAGATGGGACCGTTTCCTACATTCCAGATGAGCCCTTCCTTTTTATATCCCCCAACAAATTTTCTAAAAGCAGTCCGTTATGCCCCGCTCTGCCCCAACACACAACATTACCCATATTGATGCACACACAGACGCCGTTTTGTATAAAGCGACAGAGGGTCAACGGAAGCGAACACAACAAACTGCGGATCGGTCCTCTCGTACAGGATCAGCGGCTCCGCGCTGCCTGGGTCCACAGAGATGAAGAGGAGCGGCGGTCGAGGCTGCGAGCGAGCGGTTTGGGGGATTCGGGAGTTTGAGGGTCCTAGAATTAGGCAATCAGCGTTGATGAGGGGTCGCGGGAGGAGCCTCGGAGAGCGGGAGGTCGTGGAGGGCTCGGACAATTAGTAACCACCCTCGCACGCATCCACCCCCCTCTCATCCCCCTTCCACACCCCCACCCGCTCTCGCAGCGATTGAGGGACTCTCCTCTCGCCGTCTCCGTCCAACCCTTTTCATTCATATTCGGTCGTCGCGTTTGCGCCTCGACTCTCCCTCGCTCTCCCTCGCGCTCCCGTCGATCCTCTCTTCCACCCCCGCAACGCGGAACTCTCCGCTCGCTATAGCTTCCTCTGTCCCTCAGTCGAGCAACGCACCGACCGCAATGCTACGCATGCGAAAGAGACTCTCGCTTCACACACTACTGATTTTGGTACGCTAAACCCTCGTCGTGTGTGTGTGTGTGTGTGTGTGTGGGGGGGGGGGGGGGTGGTTTCGCGTCGAAACGCAACTGCGTCGACGAGATTACGAGAACGCGAGCCGAATCGGCATGTGCTATATACAGGGCTGTACATATATATATATATATATATATATATATATAACCGAGCGAAACGATCAGCAAACACAATGTCTGGGTTCGATGAACATCGACAATTAAACCCTTTGCTAATTTATCTAACTCTTGCGCTTTGAATCAGCGCGGAACGGAGCGGTGGAGGGGTGATCGAGGGACGAAGGAAACGAGCCCTTGACAAAAATTGCGACCGCCGAGGACGGGATTGCGAATGGTTGTTATTAATCGGCATCGATCGCTCGGCCGATCTTCCGAGATCGGCTTCTCGCCGACGATCGACTAAACGGTTAGGGCTAAATTGGCGATTATGGTCTACATATCGATTTACATTTTAGTTAGGGTGGACCGTATTTACCAATTTTACCCTACATATCATTATTCGTCTCATCGTTAAATTAATAAATGAATGAAATTCCAAAAACGTATCCCGAAGCAATATTTCTCTGTAAAAAAAAAAAAAATTAAACAACAGAAATCGATCTCTCATTATAATTTTCTCGGAGGATTTCGAATAGCAATAAAATAATAATAGCGAGAGATGGAGATTTGTCGAAGCTCGCCTCATCAAGTGGCCCGTAAGATCTTCGATGGGTTTTTACCTTTATTTCCTTTTCTCGGTTAAATTATGGAAACTCGACGGTCGACCGAGGAGGGCTCGTGAGAAGGAGAGCAGATAAGCAAGGTCAAAGGGAAATCGGAAGAATACGGCGAAGGGATGAAGGGTAAATTAAAGAGAAAAAAAAAAAAAGAAAAAACATAAGACCGGAGATCCACTCGAATAAAAAACTTTGGAAATAATAAGCTACTTCCGAAGGGGCTTGAGCTCGCCGTCTTCCCGCTCGCTATGATACACTCGCGGTTCCCGAAAGGGAATGGGAATTGGTGGGTGTGCGGAGGAAAAGCGTCGTTTTGTACGTAGGAAAAACGGCCGGGGCGGGGGAGTGAATAACATCGGCTTTGGTTGCTCCGCGAAAGGAAGAATCTTCACAGAGACGACGGGGAGCTCGAAACGGGGTCTAAGAAGGACAAGAAGAATGATAAACACCGAAGGGTGAGCGCAACCACGCGACTCGACTCTTTCTTATCTCTTGTTTAACGAGCGCCCGACTTTGCATCACAATGCGAAGCAAGAAGGAGTCTCTCGGCAAGACTGTGGAAGGTAAAGAAAAAAATAAACAAAAAGACCCGAAGCAAAGGTTAAGAAAGAGCCGACGCGGAAGGGAGGCATTGAGGAGCGGTGTTCGACCTCGTTATCGGTTATCGATTGAAAACCATAACGGCGGTTGGGAAATCTACTCTGTAACGGTTGATTAAAATCCACCGAGTCACGATACGTTTTGTGAATAATAGGAGGAATGACACGAGGAACCAAGCGACGATGTGGAAAAAATAGGTGCGCAGAGTAAAAGTGACGAGTATTCACCATAAGAAGTTATATGAAAAGGACCACTGAAACGTTATTAAAAAATTTAGCGTGCAGGTTAAAGGTGATGAATATAGACCACCAAAAAGTTATTAAAAAATTGGATGCGTACGGTAGAAATGGTGAATATGGATCACTGAAAAGTTATTTAAAAATTTGGTGCGTAGGGTGAAAGTGGTGAATATAGAGCACCAAAAAGTTATACAAAAGTTGGATGTGTAGGGTAAAAGTGCTGAATGTGGAGCACTACAAAGTTATAAAAAAAAGCTTAGGTCCGCAGAGTAAAAGTGGTGAACATTGACCACTAAAAAGTTATTTAAAAAATTGAGTGCGTGTGGGAAAAGTGGTGAATACGGACCACCAAAAAGTTGTAAAAAATAATTAGGTGTCTAGTGTTAAAGTGATGAATATGGACCACTAAAAAGTGGTAAATAAAAATAAGGTATGTAGCATAAAAGTGGTGAATATGGACCATTAAAAAGTTGCAATCAAAATTAGGTGTGTAGTGCAAATGTGGTGAATATGGAGCACTAAAAAGTTAGGGCCTTCTACTCCCAGGGAAAAAATCTCGCTTCAGTGGGGGGGAACGGGTATCCAAAAACACCCTTCGCAAAGGCCTGTCAATGAGACCCATCGAAAACGAAAACTATCGAAAACCAATGGAGGCAGGAAAGAATGAATTAGGGGGTGCCGATGGAAAGAATTGAAGGAAAAAAAAAGCCCGGACCATCGATCGCTGATGCGGAGGTAAACGAGCCGAGGAGAGGGTTTAGCCGGGACGCGTGGTTGCACCGAGCTATTTTCTAGAAACCGATGATTTTACGTTTTTTCCGATAACTTGGCCCGGGAGCGGCAAAGCTCCCAGCCCCCTCACCCCCCAGTTCGACTGGTGCTGTTCGACCACGGTAGTTGCCGCAAACCCAGCGTACACCAGCGATATCGAGTCCGGTGGAGGAGAGATAGAGAGAGAGCGTTTGCCCCGTTGCTACAGTGTATTAGGGCCGCTGTCGGGTTAACGACTTTTCCCGGAACTGCATGCGAGCGAAAAATAAAAAATAAAAATCACGAACGTTCGCGCTGCATCCCCCACGGTGAAGCTCGCTACACTAATGCTTTGAACTATTTTATATCTTTATTTTCTCCGTTAATAACGCAAACCTGAGTTTTCTCTTCGATGCGAGATGCCCATTTTCTTTTTTTTTTTTTTGGTTTATATCGTTTAAAAAAAAAAATTAGATTTGAGTAGCGACGAATAAATAATTAATCTATTGTAAACGTCAGTCTTGCCGATATAGAAAAAGAAGGTATGTAACAGGTAACATTTAATGAATACAATAAAATAATTAAAATCAAATAAATACAATAAAATGATTAAAATTCAATAAATCATGGGAAAAATGAGAGAGGAATGCATTTTTTAAGGTAGGGAGCATAGATTACTGTTTCCGTGAGAGGGCGGACTAAGAGCATCACAATGGATTAAGGTAATACTTAAAAACCTCGTGGGACGCCATAATATTTTATACTGGTCGAACTGGACGCGTCCTTGCGCAATAACTCGACAAATTCGAACGCATTTCAACCGCGAAAAGGACTCGAACATATTTTACCTATCTCACTTTTTCCTCTTGCCGACCGACGAACCGAAATCAATAATAGATAATTTAATAATAAGTAAGTAAGAATAAGTAACATGTAACGTAAGTAATTTTCGATGAATGATGGTGACCCGAAAGTGCACTAAACGAAAGAATTTGCACAAACACTGTTTTGTTTTATATTGTTTAAAGATAGAGGATATTTGACTGGCAATGAAAGAAGAATTAATCGATTGTAAACATCAGTTGTGTCGATATAAAAATAAGAGGTTATGTAATAGGTAATATTTATAAGAAATTGTTATTAAAATTATTAATTTCATTTGAATGATTTTTATTAGATAAAAATAAATTTTCGGTCGGCGAGGGTGATGGAAATAATTTTGTTTTGTTAAAAAAAAAGAAGATATCTGACTGTAAATAATTAACCGATTGTAAGCGTCAGTTTTGTCTATATAAAAAAAAAGAAGTTACGTAGCAGGTATTATTACCTGCTGCGTAACTTCTTTTTTTTATAATTATGAAATAATTATGAAATAATTTTTTATAATTATGAAATAATTAAATTAAGTAACTTATGGGACGGTGGGGGAGAAATGAACGAAGAATGTCTATTTTAAGGTAAGAAACACAGATTGCAGTGTCCGTGGAGCGGCGGAGTACAACGTGACAAAGGCTGAAGTTAAAATTGGAAAACCTCGCGGTACACAATAATATTTTACGCTGGTCGAACTGGATTGCGGTATTCCTTTGCCCTTGCATAATAACTGGAAGAATTCGAGCGCAATTCAACCGCGAAGAGCACTCGAGCGTATTTCGCCTTTCGTACTTTTTCCTCCCTCCGAGGGACGGGCGGCGACTAAAATAAGTAACTTTCGGTCGGCGAGGGTGACGCGAAAGTGCACTAAACGAGGGGCTCCGCGCAAACACGATTTTGGGTATGAAAAGGCAACGACGACTGCATTCAACAAAGTTCGTCGTGGTAAAAGGTAATAAACCGCAAAAATTTTCGTGGCGCGTTAATAAAACCGCACTGACGTTTAGGCAGTCGGGTGTAGGTCGGATTGTTCGAAAGGTCCGACTGTTTCCTGCGGCCCAACGCTAACCGGACGAAGAGCCGCGCGGAGGAAATTACGCCAAGACGGCTTTTACGCACCCTGGAATGTGGAATTTGACTTTGTTTTCTAAATGATTATCTAAAATTCCGTCGAATCACGAAGCCCAGTTTTATTTACGTGGAATTCCGTCGGATTGAAGAAGTTGGTTCTGTCTCCTTACAGTGATTTGCAATACAAGTGCGGTAAAGCGAACTTTATACGCACGCTGAGAAGTGAGTGCGACTTACTTGACAGTCCGCGTGTGATGTTCGCTGCACCGCACTAGTAACGCATAATATTTTCTTTGATGAATGCAGGAGAAGTGCTGCCACGTGCGCGCTGGTTGTGGCGCTGTAAAGCCAGCGTGCGTAAAGTACGAGAAGCGTGTGGTAAAGTATGAGAAGCGTGCGGTAAAGTACGAGAAGCGTGTGGTAAAGTATGAGAAGCGTGCGGTAAAGTACGAGAAGCGTGCGGTACATTACGAAAAGCGTGCGGTCAAGTACGAGAAGCGTGCGGTAAAGTAAAATCGGCGCAATGTGCGCATGCGCCGGATATGTATAGTACACTTGGCTGCAAAGCGCCACTTACGCCATTGTCGGCAGGCACAAAAAGTAGCACTTTTCATGCATGATAAGTTACATAATAGTAATTTACGATACTAGTGCGATAAAACTTTTTCTGACTAATGCGAGTGTTATGCGAGTGTCAGACGAGTTCAGAAAAAAAAATTTCGAACGAGTATCGTCCCAAATTTTCATGGTGTTCTCATAGCTGGTTGGTCTTGCCGTTTCGACTTTGCCGATCCTATCGGTTAGAGAGAGAGAGAGAGACCGGAAGGCTGTAGTGGCGAGCCTGTGGAATACCCGAAGGGAGCACAGCAACGCTATGGCTCATCGGAGGACTTCGGGGCACCCTCTTTATTGGGGGACAATTTGATATTGTTCTTTCTAACTCGAGCTCGGTATGGACTTTTAATTTTACAATAGGCTTTTGCGCTGCAAAGAGATTTTCTTAAATATATGCATACATATAAAATATAATCGGACTTCTGGTATATCTATATAATATCTATAATATATACCGAGAAAATACGCGACGGTACACGTGAAAAGACGGAGGAAAGAAGGAAAAAGGCAAACTCAAAAACTTTCGCTGCTTACGAATTTATCTTTTATTTTTGGGGGGCTGACATGGGGGGAAAGACAGTTAGAAATGACCACGAAGCTTTGAGGTAAAAGCTGCGGTCGTTGCTTGGCCGAACGCGAAGTAAACGTTTACGATCTTGTTGTTGTTGTTGTTTTTTTTTTTTTTTTTATAGGCGACTGCATAGGTAAGAAGTGACAAAAAGGGACGGTTGAGGGATCGAAATCGGGTACGGCGAATGGAATATTAGCTACCAATTGGGCTCCCTCGATGGCACGCCGTCGGGCCTACCACCGTCATTTATTTTCGTCTTTTTCCTTCCCTCGATGTGTTAGCGATTTTATTGCACCAAAAATGAAAGCGGTAATTCTCAGGTATCGGTATGCGGCCGCCACGAACCGTTCGCCATGGTCTTGTGTTTTTATGACGCCCCGTGCTCCATCCCGGGGTCGTTCGCGTTACTCATGCAAATTCAATTAAGAGTTAAAGATAAAGGATGATTCCCTTCGACTCGTCGGCGATTCGATTGTTTGGGTTTGTCGCACTGAACAAAGCGTCAATAAAACGCACGAACAATACGAGAGACTTTACGACTGCATGATCAATCCCATTTGGTCCCTAATATTTTTAATCGTTAATTTCGGGGAAATCACCTCAAAGGGTTTTGATTTTTTCTTCTTTTTAAATACCGTTCAAGAGCTTGTTAGAAAATCTTAACGTGTCAAGTCGTAATAAATAATACTTCCAAATATTAAAGTAAACCGCTCACAGCACATTTGAAATATTATGCATGATATATTACATAATACATTGTCTTAATATAATAAGACTCTTCAATTAAGACTCTTCAGTTAAGACTCTTCAATTAAGACTCTTGAACTAAGAATCTTGAATTAAAACTTAAAAATTAAGACACCAGCATTTAGACTCAATACTTAAGACTCTTGAATTAAAACTCGAGTTAAGACTTTTTAGCTCCAAAAAAAATGTCGCTAGTGCACTTAACTTTGTATTGTTCCCTTTCAGAACTATTTACTGAGAGTATGTTTTACTTTGTGTTAAGACTTGTATTAAGACTTTTTTGGGGCTCAGAAAAAAAAATGTACCTGTACCGCTCTCAGTGTTCATTCTCGCGGTATATTGACTCAGAATTGTCAGTAAATCTTCGTCAATCAAGACTCCTGACTTTCACCTAACGTTATTATAGACCGTAATTATAGAGCCTCGACAAAGTCTTTTCGGTGTCGTCGTGCGATCGTGATCGGGCATTGTTTGCGAAGATTTTCGTTGTGTGTTAAAACTGTTTCGCCAGTGGCCGAGCGACAGAGCGAGACGAGAAAATCATTCGCGAGGCATCTTCCCGGCTCGGAGCTTAACCCCGGACGAAAACGGAACTCATCAAGCCCGGGAGGAAGTGGACACGTCGGAACAATTTCCTTACACGGTCGACTCTTGCCCACTAACGCTGCATCCCCTTTCTCCGATGATGGTCCTATTCCTGGTTCTCCTGCTGCTTCCACTATGTACCGACCGTCGGAGTCCTCGGAATGCCCGGCCACCCCCGAACCTCCCCCCAACCCCTCCCTCAACACGATTGACCAATTTGTCGAATCGATTTCGTTCGACGAAATGAACTTACGTAATTTTCTCCACTACCTCACTCCGCTGCCAGAAATCTCGTACACATATTCATCTCTTTTTTACGTGGAGTGAGTATGTAGTCGGCTTCTTCCTCTTTCAACCCTTTCACTTCCGTCCTCTTTCACTTGACGCTCCACTTTGACTCCGCCCTCTTTCATTTTTCAACCATATTTCGAACCTGCCGACGGGCGAGGTTTTCTTCGTGTGAAACGGTAATGTGGTCCATCATACCCCATTCTCTGGGCAGATCATTCTTGCTGATCGCATTGGACATCCCAAGGGAACTTTAAATGTTGCTGGTGCACATTTCGAAAATGACGATCGTGCACTGGAAGTGAGTTCTTTACTTATGTAGACATTTAACGGGGTCCGGCCTATGCCACTGTTCCTACAGAGATTATTCTTATTCCTCTTGGACATCCTGAGGGGACTTGGAATGATCTTGAAGCATATTTCAAACATGCCGTTTGCGCGCCTGAATTGAGTTTTTAAGTTATACAAAAATTGAACGGGAATCCGGCATTCCCCACTCTTCCTACAGATATTATTGTTCTGAGATTCTTATTCCCTTGAACATCCTGAGAGAAATTGGAACGTCCTCGACCTACACTTCGAAGTATCCATCGCTTCTCGCACCAAACCTTTCTCACCCACTTAACCATTTCTTCGCCCTCGTGTTAGCTTTTTCCTCTTCCCGAATCCTACATATCTTACAAAAAAAAAAAAAAAAAGGATTGAAACGCAAGGTTAACGTGTCGGCGAATTGGGACCCCAACCGAAGCGGCTGCTAAAAAGTTCACGTTAATAAAATTCCCGAAGAAGCACTCACGAGGGGCTACCATCCGTAGATACAAAGCATGCCGAGGGCGCGGGGCAAGGGGGGAGGGGGGGGGCATGTTACAGGGGGTGAGTACTTAGTGTGCAGACCACCTCCACCGTGGCCGTTGGCTCGGTACAGACCTCGTCTGCATTTCCCAAAGTACCCACGTAGCATGAACGTAACACCCCCCCTCCCTTCCTCCTCCCTGACCCCCCTAGATATTACTCTTCGGGAATAGCTGCGAAACTGATGGACGCCCGATAGGGACCCTGTTCCTGCTTCTGCCGCTTCTGGGGTGCGTCTCATCCATTTAGGTCCATCACACATGACTGGATGGGGTGAGACTCGACCCCCGGAGGTTCTCACGTGGAGCCGCGCGGCCAAGCTACATCAGTGCTACACTAACCCCCCTCCCCTAACCCCTCACCCAGACTCACGCTTTATACTCGCCTTTCTCGTCTACTGCGACCACTTTCGCAAAAAAAATCCTTCCACGCGCATCAAATCAAATTATGACGACACAGAGACTGGAGGTTGGAAGGCAACGGAAAATGCGAGGAAAAAAGAATCATATCGAAGGGCTACCAGCTGCCGCCTTTACGAGACGGCGGAACGAAGACTTCGTCGAAGGTTGCGCAAAAAATTTGATCGCTTTTTCGGGACATTCGAGGCTTACCAGCTTTTTGAATTTTTTTTTTAGGGGTGTTATTTTTCTACTGACACTTTTTTTTTTTTTTGCTGCGTAAATTGAAGAGCATGGCGGGGAAAAATATTGCGGGAGAGAATCTTTTCGGGTAAACTGTAGCGAGATGTAGATTTTATCCCATCTTTTTTTTTTAAGAGTTTAATCGCTTGAATCGTCGGTCTTCGGATTTTGGGGGCCGTAAGTGTGTCTCGTTCGTCGGAACACGATTTATTGATTGTTATGAAAACAGTGCGATTTTTATTTAGTTATTTTCGTACCCTTCAAAGTTTACCAGATTTTTAATTTATATCTTCAATATTGTGTTATTTTTCGACTGATATATATATATATATATATATATATATATATATATATATATATATATATATATATATATATATATATATATATATATATATATTTGCCGCCGAAAAATATTGCATGAGAGAATCTTTTCGGGTAAACTGGATCGAGATCTAGATTTTATCGGGATACCTTTTTTTGGAGGAGGAGTGGGGTTTAACTGCTTGAATCGGCGGTCCTCGGGTTTTAGGGGCCGTAAGTGTGTCTCGTTCGTCGGAACGGGATTTATCGATTGTTCTGTCGGTCCAGTGTTCCCCTTCGGGCTTTCCTGCGTAACCAGCGCGCGTATTCCGCGGACCCCTCGCGCCACTCCTCTTTCCGCCCGGCCACTGTGGCGACATGTGTGCCTCCGCAGTTTGTATCTGTATTCCGGGTCTGTTTATCGGATCGAGTGCTTCGGCTTCCGCGGCTCGTACGTCGCCGCAGCCTGCAAGGAGCTGCGCGCGAGGACACATGAATACACGCGGATATGACGAAAGACGCCCGTTCCAAGATATTTTTTTTGTTTTTTTTTTTGGGATTCGAATCCCTCCCGCGCTCGATTGTGTCACATGATATCTCTGACCGAAACGCCCGAGAGACGAAAATAATCGTCAATAGACCGAGAAAAAAAATATAAAAATAAGAGTAAGATTTCAAGAATTATTATATTATATTTAGTTATATTTTATTTTTATTTATAGCATATTTAAAACGTTGTTACTTAGACATTTTTATTTAGGTTTTCGTTGCGTTTTTACTTGTATTGTAGACCAAGAAAAGTATTATTTATTTATTGCCTTGAAAATAAATATCTATTGGCGAGAGACCCGTAAAATAGATTAACTGCGAACAAAAAATTCGTACGAAATTTAATGTACTGGTGTTGAAAGTTTTTGTGCAACTCGTTTATTATGTTTCGTGTACAATTCAGATGAAAGAGTAACGCAGAGAATATTAAAATCTTCAGAACCATATTACTTTTAATTATTCACTTTAACTTTACTATAAAAGTATTTTTAATCCAATTAAATGTAAAAAAAAAAAAAAATTTTTAACAGTTTTCGTTAAATTCTGAGTGTAGTCTTTTCGAATAGTAAAAATCGTTGTATCCCTATATTTTTTCAAAACGCGAATTAGTACCATACGAATAGTTTATAAGCTGTTAAAAAGCTTTAATATTTATAATACAAAGATTCCCAACATCTTTACAAAATAAAAACAAAAAAAATTATACGCATAAAATAACATTGAAAACTAAATAAATAAATGGGAAAGATTTTTGCAAAATTACGCAAGTGTGCATTTTAGCGTTTTAGGTCGAACAATTTGTCAGGAATTTTTGTAAATTATTTATTTCAGATGTCTTCGCAAAAGGCAAAGAAAAATTCTCTCCGCATTGTTCGAATTCCGAATACGGATTTGTGTTTGCCGGGGTGTTGTCGAAAATAATCAAAAAAAATATTGTTCCCTTTGTCGTATAGATTTGTATCGAAGATAATCGTGACGAGATGATTGGGGGTGGGGGAGGGGCCTAAAGGGGGGGGGTCTCGGAGGGGGGTAAACCACCCCAGGACTCGAGTCTCGGTTAGAAGCGCGGGAGCCCGCAGGGGTACGCCGCGACAACCCCCTAGCAACCCCTCAAAATCAACCCCTAACCCTCAGCCGCCCTTCTTTTCATCCGACAGCGTTACAAGCACTCACACACCGGCGGACCCCCCATACGTCATCCACACGTCGTCGAGCATGCTTCATTTTGTCGACGTTAATACTGCACGGTTTACTCTTTCTGCTGCCATTCCACCCCTCCCCCCCCACTCTTCATCCTCCCGTTTACCCTTCGCGTCTACAAACATTTGACAGATTCGTGCACGAACACCAAAGCTACTTAACGATCCCACACATTTCGTTCCGTAATTTCAGTGACTCGAAGAAAATGATCGATGGTAAGAAATAAAAAAAAAAAAAAAAAAAAAAAAATAGAAAATTCATGAAAATATTAACATTTCGTCGTGGATGAATTAACCTCGTCACGAAAATAATTCATGTCGAGAACGGTATCTGTAAAAAAAAAAAAAATTACATTTTCCTTGGTTATTTCAAGAGGGTGTATAAAAAATGTCCACGAAAAAATTCAATTTTATTTTTAGGACCCGAATGACCAAAGGATATAAAACAAAAATTTGAAGTAATAATGCACGAACACCAAAGCTACTTAACGATTCTACACATTTCAGTTCCGCGATTTGAGTGACTCGAATAAAATGATCGACGGTAAGAAAATAAAAAAATTACACGAAACACTAATATTTCCTTCACTTAATTATATTAATTAACGAAATATTAAACGAAATATTAATATTTCGTCGTGGATAAATTACCCCTTTCTAAAAAAAATAATTCGCCTCGAGGGCAAAGTGTCTAAAAAAAAAATTAAGCAAGTAACTAAAAACGAAATATGTCTGAACATTTTCTTTCCTTCCGAAGGCCTAAATAAACAAAAAGCTCCTGAGAGCATTTTCTCTTCCTTCCTGACTCCCGAAAGTGCAAAAAATAAAGAATCGTTACAAGGATCTTTTCGCACGCTTGGCAGGTGGTGATTCGCGCGAAGGGACCGAAATATTTCCATCGGAGTGCCGGAGTAAACGACGGTAAGAATATCGGCGGAGATTAGCCGAAGGAATTAATTCAGCACGCCGCACTGTAGGCACGGCGCGTCTCATCCCTTCGTCCCTTCGGCGCGCGAGCCGTGAGGCATCGGGAGCGCCCCTCATGGTTTTCACAGCGGTACGTGTACCGCGTCCCACTTTAACTTCGGATCGTCGAGACCCGGGAGGGATTCCATGGCAAAGTTACACAAGTAAAAGCTAACATCGGGGCAGGCCTCGGGAGCCGGCAGTGGGGTACGACAGGGCGGCGGTAATAATGCACGTTGCGTGCTGACACATACACACACGGAGCGCCAGACATTGTGCTGGATGCAGCGAGGCTGCGTACACACGAGGGAAGGACGAGGCCTTCTTTGTCCTGGATCGCCGGAAGGGCTGTCGCGAGGCCGATGCTATGACGATGAAATCGAGTAACCCGGAGGCTCTGACAATCTAGTCTAGAAACAGTAGGGGCGTTTCGGGGGGGGGGGGGGGGGGCGAACGGGGCAAAACGGACGACTTTTGCCAATTTGTCTTGCGGGACGTGGTAAAAAGCCTCGTCTCGAGTAAGTCGTGAAGAAAATGTTTGGACACTTTGAAAACATTTTTTGGTCCCAAAAGACTATGATTATTTTATTCTTTTATCCACTATTTTTTTTTTTTTTTTTTTAAATTATTAATACTCCTTCTGTATGGGGCAAAACGGACAATTATTGCTACTTTCGTGAGGTTGTAAAACATGTAAAGAAAAGGTTCCGACATTTTTGAAAAATTGTTTGGTCCCAAAAGACCATTATTATTATATTCTTGTTAATTTTACAATTTTTTGTTGTTGATTTCGCTTTTTATTGTGTATATTTAAATACGTTTTTTCCTGTTAATCGTACTATTCTTGTCCAGTTAAAAATACTGTCACCGTAGGAGGCAAAACGGACCATTTTTTTTTTTTTTTTTACATTTTGCAAACATTTTTTGCTCTCAAAACAGTATTACAAGTTTATTCTTGTTACCTTTACTGTTTTTTTTGTTCTTGATTTCTCAATTATTATTATTTTTTCTGTTGATTTAACGATTTCTTTCTACTGTTAATTTTCTTATTTTTTTCAAGACAAAAATAGTCTTCCTTGACAAAAGAAAGATTGTCAAATCAAAAGGAATAAAAAAAATTTCGGTCTTTCGTGGACGAGAGATGTTCGTTAAATGTAGAAGCACTTTTCACCGTGCGGTGAAGGCGAATCCGTTTTGCCCCGCTCCGTCGTGGAGAGAAGGATGGAGAAGGTGAATCGTCGAGATGAAAGAAGGGGAAGGGAGGGAGGGGGGGGGGGGGGGGAGAAACGACATAGAAACTGCTGGGGAGGCCTAACGCCATGTATTATCTAATACGACGGGGGTGCCCATATGTGGTGCCCCGTCTATGAGCCACTGCGCCCATTCTCGAAAAACCTCTGTACGGTCAGCTCGGTATTACGAGGAAGAAAGAAGCCGGCGGAGGGGCGACGCCTAAACCTAATACCCCAGGCCGCATCCCGTCCTCTCGCCTCGTGGCACCCCATCGGAGTGCGCCGCTGTTCTCTCGCTCTCTCTCTCTCTCTCTCTCTCTCTCTCTCTCTCTCTCTCTCGTCCCGATCCATTATTCTCGCCACCCCATTATTTATATTTCGAAACCCAACTATCCCCGTGGATATTGCACACATGGGCTTCTCCGGTGCATATATCGTACGTAAACTCCATATAGGGTAATTCGAGGATAGTTGGAGCAGTTTCGTATTTTTCTTTTTATTTTTTATTTTTTTATTTTTTATCAAAACTAGACTTTTGAGCTTTTGATATTTTCGTACGGTTGTCGCAGAGTTTCATAGTGCATATTCATATGTTTCCTTTGACTCGTAGGGCGCGAAGCCTTCCAATCCCGATATCGCTCGCTCGACGCTATTGGGAGACAAAAGCCATAGAGAGAACAGTTGGGACACTGTTTAAGATGCACAAATGATATTTTTGCTAATTTTTTATTTTACTAATTTTTATTACATTTTATTTATTAATTTTTATTAAATTTTACTTATTAATTTTTATTAAATTGTATCTATTATTTATTAGTACTTTTAATTCATTAATCCTTATTGCATTTTATATATTATTTTTTTTTATTAAATTCTATTTGGTACAGTATAGTATTTTTTTTCTATGGCTTCAGTTGCCTTTTCCATTATCTTACATACAAAACATTATTTCCTCTGCTCTCCATCCATACATCACTACTATCCCAATAGTCGGCTTGAATATACGAGGGACATGTGTTCTGTACAGTTAACCTAAAGAACACGGATAGTATAATAATACTCTTCGTTCCTTTCGAAGACTTATATATTGTACAATCCAACTTTACCTCTCCACATGTCCCTCACTTATCTATATCTCACTACTACGTCCACTATTACGTGTTTTTACGCTCTTCGATCATCGATCTTTCCCTTGCAAGCTTCCCAAACTCTCTCCCGCGTCTGCACATTTCCTCTACCGCTCTTTCTTTTAAAAGCCGAATCAGTCCCTCGACTAAATCTCCGCCCGCCGATTAAATTCTATTTATTGATTTTCATTAAATTTTACTTGTTAATTTTTATTACATTTTTTTTTTTAGTTTAAGAACGCTCCAAGAAAAAGAATGGAATTTCCTACTATAACGAACAGTTCTCACAGGGAGCGTCTATATAGATAGTTTCCGATTGTTTATATTTAATTGTCCGAACTATAAATATGGTTGCGTCTTTTTATGGTAAAAAGTCAGTACTGTCGCTTTTACAATGTAATTTTTTTCTAAGTGCGAGCTTGACTGGCGAAGCAAAGATGTCTCGATGAAAATGTTCAAGTACACCAGTACGAGATCGAAGGCAGCGAATCGAGAGCGAGAGGGCCATTTACCCATTACCCGGCTGGGGTAACATAAATATTCGTACTTTCTAATCCCTCGAAAGATCCCCTTAGCCCAGTGACCCAAAACTCCGTAGCACACTGCAGTTACGGCGAGTATCGTAAAGCGTGCCCAAAAGGGGGGACGGGGGGGGGGGGGGGGGGGCTTGGAGGGGTGAGTAAAACCGATTGCGCTTCTTTTCCGAATTTTCGAAATCTTCTTCCCTTCTCTTTCCAGCTCGCATAAATTGTTCTCGCTCGCTGGCACTCGTGCAGCCGTCGCGGTACTCGGCTGCAGACTCGAGTGCAGACTGGCAGCAATCCACTCGCCGAGGGACACCGATTGCGGTGATCCTCGACTCCCGGATACCTGCGTCTGACTTCCTTGGCCGTGGCTAACCCTCAGCGGCAGCGGCAACGGCAGCAGCCACCGGCGGTAAATGAATTTTGGGACACGCGCTGCGCGACGCGATGGAAGATCGAGAGAAAAGACTCCGAACGCTAGTTTCAGAGAGCTTAAAAAAAAAAAAAAAATTGCATTGCAGTTTTTATTATCGATCGCGGTATTTCGCATGCCCTTAAGGTAGTTCATGTCGCATGAGATATAGTTGCAGATACTTCTCGATGGTATAAAAATCTGAGAAAATTCATGATTACGATACTGGATACAATAAAATCATTACGATACTAGTGCGATAAAACTTGCTCTGATGAGTGCTGCGATCACACGAGTCAGAAAAAGTTTTATCGGACGGGCGTCGAACAAAATTTTACTTCACAAGGTGTTGAAGTGGGGGTTTTTACGCATGCAAATGCGTAATACTGCAATTTTCGTACCGAGCGAACTAAATTACTGTCTTGTAACTCATGCATGAAAAGTACTACTTTTCGTGCGTACGGAGAGTGGCAAAAGTGGCACCTTACAGTCAAACGTACTGTCAATACTCGGAGCATGCGCACATCGGTCCGATTTTACTTTTCCCAGCACAGTTATTACTTTTCGCACGCATGAGCGTGCGAAAAATACTGCGCATGCGCAGTACGTCTTACTGTGCACAACAATCATATAAAATATTTCTTGACACTCAGTGGGGAAAATGGTCGTTCTATGCACGCTCTTCGTGCACAAAACTTCAATTTTCACACACCGTGAAGTAAAATTTCAAAGTGCGAAAAAACGTGCGATAAAACTTCTTCTAACTCGTGTGATTGCAGCACTTGCCTTTGGCTCGTGTTGCAAAGTCACACTCGTCAGAAGAAGTTTAATCGCACTTGTATCGTAAACTACTAATGCGACACTAGTGCAATGTAGCGAACTTTATACGAAGCCTGTGAAGTGGATTGCACTTGCCGCACTCGTACGACCACTTCGCAGCCTGCGTACAAAGTTCGCTTTACCGCACTAGTATCGCAAAGTCCGATAGTGCGTTTTCGAACAATTGCCCGATTGGCATCAACGCCCGACGAAAAGGGAGCGCGTCGGAGAGAAAGATGACAGTTAACAGTCGAGTTCGGGGAAATACGGTGACGCGATCGCAAATATTTGGTCTCTCCGTAACCGGATTAATATCAGGCGGGTCGTTAGCGATGCAAGGGACACCGTACTGCGCTGTGCATGTAGGACAGCTTAATGGCTTATACATACAGTATTAACCCCTTCCGGACACAGCGGCCTCCATCCGGAAACCCAATAATCATCAGCGTGCTTTCTTTCGACAATCGCTGTTGGCGAATTATAAAAAATTTCAATCCCTGCGCATAACAGACGGCTCGTTTGTTATTGCGCATCGATAGAAACGTACGAAAATAAATAGGGCTGGTAATTACAATAATATAACTATATTATAAATAACAACAACTCATTAAATGTATACAAATAATATAAATAATAATAATCGAATAAATAGATAAAATAAATTTATTATTATTTTTCACGAATATTCGATTTAGTATTTAAAAGACATTAACGTTGAAAAACAAATAAGCGACAAAAGTTGAAGTATCAAGAGCTGCGCAAAGTACCGAAAGTACTCAAGGTACTAAGTACCAACTATCGCACGCACTTTAAGTGCAAAGTAATTTTCGTACTTGAAGTAATTTTATAGAATACAAAGTGCAAAGTACTTTTTCTTCTTGATCGAAAGATGCCGAAGTTACACGAGTACGAGATTTAGAGAGGAATTTTCAAATCGAACGGCCCTGTTCGGGACCAAAATTTTTGTTCAAAATGTCCAAACTCTTCGTTTCCATTACTCGGTAACGGACTAATCGACTGGACAACGACGAGTGGACTTTGGGGAAGTGAGCGGAGGTCGACTGGATGTATAACAACTAAATCTAGGACGTATGGATCTATTACAGTGGCCGAAAGTGAGAATGGTCTCGATTTTATGCATAAAAAATCGTATTTTTGGAATTTAAATCGAAAATATTAGGCTGGGAATAAGATAATTATCATATTCGTGTTCGGCGGGAAAAAATACGTCGAACATAATCTTGAAACGTCGAATGTAGCCTTGAACCAAAAAAAAAAATCGAGTGAACAACGATTTTTCCATTTTTTTAGCCATTTTTGAAAAAACGTCAATTTTCGTGATTTTCAACCGTCGATATCTCGGCTCTCAGTGGAGCTAGGGAAAATTCGCGGTGCCCGTCGTGTTCTACGGGGAAAAAATACACAAGACAGGGTCTTGTCCGAAGTATTGAAAGCGTTTTATCGTGCCGTTTGAGGACGTTCAAAAATCCGAAAAATGAACTCGAAAGGGGTCGCCTTACAATTTTTTGACGAAATTTTTTTTTTTTTCATTTTAAAAAATGAACTGCCACCTATGCCGACGTATTTTTTTCCCGCTGAGCACGAATCCGCCGGCCTCTTTGGGGCTAAAGTACACTGATGTATTGAAAGTCTCGATTTTAGTACGTACATTAAGTATCAAACAAGTACTCGCGTACTTGAAATACTGCCCAGCTCTGGAAGTATCAAGAGAGAGATTCTTTCTCGAGTGAAAATTCCCGACAGAACGATTTTCGTATTGCCCCGTTCGGAGATATACAAACGCTTTACGATTATAGCAGCGCAGCAGAGGCTGCAGGAGGGTTGACCAAAGGTGCCATTCTCGTACGGCGACGGGGTTTTAGGTCAGTGGGCTACGGGGAACAAGGGACGAAGGGCTGTTCGCTGCAGCGAACGCGCGGGTTCGCCTGGGGAAATGTGAAAGTTTACACGAATATTTATAAGCACTCTCTCCTCTCTCGTTTCCGCCGCTTCGTCTCGGTAACCATCGTCGCGGCATTATTTAACCGGCACGTGATTTTACCACTTTATATTGACGCAGTCGTAGAATCTCTGTGTTCTCCCCCATCGTGCCACTCCGAAAACCAACGGTGGCTCGACTCGGGTCGTATAACTTGCTTACCGTTCGGGCCACAAGCTCTACGACGTTGTATACTATACGACAACCCCCCCTAAAATATTTTCCCTCCACTTTCCTTCCGACTCAACTCTCGACTTTACACAACCCACTGTCCGGATTACCGTAAAATAGAAACTCTCCGACACCCCTAAGATACTTTAACCGATTAGACTTTTCGACGGATTTGTTGTTTCATAAATACTTGTTAAAAAATCAGTACTTATTAGACGAGATTGAGAATAGAAATCAAAAGTAACATTGAAATTGACATTGAAATTGACATTGAAATTGACATTGAAATTGACATTGAAATTGACATTGAAATTGACATTGAAATTGACATTGAAATTGACATTGAAATTGACATTGAAATTGACATTGAAATTGACATTGAAATTGACATTGAAATTGACATTGAAATTGACATTGAAATTGACATTGAAATTGACATTGAAATTGACATTGAAATTGACATTGAAATTGACATTGAAATTGACATTGAAATTGACATTGAAATTGACATTGAAATTGACATTGAAATTGACATTGAAATTGACATTGAAATTGACATTGAAATTGACATTGAAATTGACATTGATATTGACATTGAAATTGACATTGAAATTGACATTGAAATTGACATTGAAATTGACATTGAAATTGACATTGAAATTGACATTGAAATTGACATTGAAATTGACATTGAAATTGACATTGAAATTGACATTGAAATTGACATTGAAATTGACATTGAAATTGACATTGAAATTGACATTGAAATTGACATTGAAATTGACATTGAAATTGACATTGAAATTGACTTTGAAATTGACTTTGAAATTGACTTTGAAATTGACATTGAAATTGACATTGAAATTGACATTGAAATTGACATTGAAATTGACATTGAAATTGACATTGAAATTGACATTGAAATTGACATTGAAATTGACATTGAAATTGACATTGAAATTAACATTGAAATTAACATTGAAATTAACATTGAAATTAACATTGAAATTGACATTGAAATTGACATTGAAATTAACATTGAAATTGACATTGAAATTGACATTTAAATTGACATTGAAATTAACATTGAAATTAACATTGAAATCGACATTAAAATTGACTTTGAAATTAACACTAAAACTTTACATTAACATTAATTTTTTTTTTGTGCTACGAAAAATAGGTAGCCACGGATGACCCGGTAACTTCGATATTTCCCCGAATGCTACAGAAAAATGTCGTGCCTCTAACAAACAATTTTCGTAAACTTTACGACACGCGTCTTCCCTTCCATTCCGCTGGTCGGGGTGTGCCGCGGTGTGTCTTGATTTACGACGAGTCGTACGCCACAGCGAAAGCCATTCTTCCGTCCCCCTCCCTTCAGCCCTTCGCCGTCATCGACGCTCGCGCGCAGCCTCTCGCCGAGCCGGGCCCCACGGCTGCTTTTCCCTCCGTTACGCACTTTCGCTCGACGTTTCGAGTGCATCTTTCCAGTTTTTCATCCCTCGTTCGGTTTACACGAGCCGAACGACGAGACCCGGACCGTTCAGTAAACCTTAAGGGACTCCGACGCTTTGTTTTGCCTCTCGAGAATTATATGGCGCGTGGCTCGGCGAGGCTACAGCCGGAACTGCCGGAAGAAAACGAGGGGGCAATCGGTGAGCTAAGACGCAACGAGCAGGCTCGCGCGCGCGTCTCAAGATAATTTACGAAAATATCGTCCCGATTTACAATGACGCACGATGCCGGTCCTTCGGGCCCTCGACATCGGCTCCCCCCCCCCCCCCTCCCTCCTTATTTTGACCATTTTGCCCATTTTCCCATCACTTTAGCCGCCCCTCGGATTTCACTCTCTCTCCGTATTGCGCTACCTCACTTAGGCGTTGCGAGTTCGTACGTACGTGAAAGTTCGGAAACTGCACGCGCCGCGAGCAATGGATCGTGCCTGCCCCGAAGGAACGATCGGGCAAACTTGGACCCTCGTGCTTTATTGCCATAGCAGGCGCGTCTGCCGTACGAACGTGAGGAAGGACTCAGAATTGAGTCTCGAAGATCGTCGATGCTTTTGTCGGGATTTATTTTTAAATATTAAGTTATTTAAAATATCATATAATACAATATAATATAATACAGAGCTGGGCAAAGTACTTAAAGTACTAAGTACTAAGTATCGCAAGTAGCTACTTTTATAAAATAAAAAGTACTTATTCCTCTTAATCGGAATTTGGAGAGGAATTTTTTAATTAAAAAGCCCTGTTCAGGGACAACATTGTTTTTTTTTCAAAACGTCCAAACTCGTCGATGCTTTTGTTGGGATTTATTTTTAAATATTAAGTTATTTGAAATATAATATAATACAATATAATATAATACAGAGCTGGGCAAAGTACTTAAAGTACTAAGTACTAAGTATCGCAAGTAGCTACTTTTATAAAATACAAAGTACTTATTCCTCTTAATCGGAATTTGGAGAGGAATTTTTTCATTAAAAAGCCCTGTTCAGGGCCAACATTGTTTTTTTTTTTTTTTTTTTCAAAACGTCCAAACTCTTCGTTTCAAATCCTTGGTAATAGACTAATCAACTGGACAACGACGAGTGAACGTTGGGAAACAGAGCGGAGGTCGATGGAATGTATAACAACTAGAGAGGTCGCAATTTTATGCATAAAAAATCGTATTTTTGTGATTTAAGTTAATAATATTGGGTTGGGAGTAAAATAATTATTATATTCGTGATCAGCGGTAAAAAAAATGCGTCGAACATAGCCTGAAAAACAATCAAGATCGATTGAACGATTTTTCGATTTTTGAGCCAATTCGGGAAAATCGTCGATTTTCGTGATTTTCGAACGTCGATATCTCGGCTCCCAATGGAGCTACGGAAAATCCCAGGTGTCCATCGTGTTCTACGGAAAAAAAAAAATACACAAAATAGGATCCTGCCCGAAGTATTGGAAGCGTTTTATCGTGCAGTTTGAGGACGTTGAAAAACGCGAAAAATGGCCTCGAAAGGGGTAGTTTTGCAATTTTTTTGAGGAATTTTTGTTTTTTTCTTTTTAAAAAATGAACTGCCACGTATTTCGAAGTATTTTTTACCGCTGAACACAAATCGGCTGGCTTTTTTGGGCCTAAAGTACAGTGAGACATAGAAAGTCTCGATTTTATTGCACGAAAATCGAATGAACGAACAAAATTTTTCGATTTTTCAGCCACTTTTCAGCATACACGAATCGCGAACGAAACCCACTCACTTGTAATCGAAAAATAATATTCAGACGTATAACGACTAAAACGTAACAGATGTATTTGATATGTTTGACATTTTGAGCTAAATGGAAATTCTAAAAATGTTCATTCAACCGTGAAAAAAAAAGCGAAGAAAAATAAAATAACGTGCAATTTCGTTAATGATTTATTTTGCACAAATAAATCGCAAACGAAAGTTCACTGAGTTCTACTTCGTACGTTTGTGAACGAAAAATAATACATACTTCGGATTTTAGTCGGGCGATATCGTAAAATCCACGCGTTTCGGTGCCGGAACATCGAGGAACGAGAAAATCATGAGATTTGGAAGGTCGGGAAGGAAAAAGTGTGGAGGAAAGGCACGCGCTGTTAATCTTAAGTGAAAGTCTTCGTCACTGGGTCGCGCGCTTGCCGAAGAGAGCGCGTGCCTCGGGTAGCTTCGTCGAGGGGTCCGTCCGAGTTGCGGCGGGTAGTTTCGTCGGGGGCGCGCGCGACTTACCGAAATATATCGAGTGTTTGGCCTTGAATCGCCTAGTCTCGGAAGATGAAGAGGATAGAGGAGGCAGTTGACGAAACGACTGTTAAGTCGTACACGATTATGCCCGGGCGGACCCGGGGAAAAGGTGTCACGTGCCGGCTTCGTAATTGTTGACCTCTCTTTTGGCATGTTATGATTTACGATTTCTTTCACTACCGGGACATACTTTTCCCTGTTGACTCATTTGCTTCTCCCTCATTTGCTTCTGCGTCTCGCCTATACCCGACATTTTTGCATCAGAAGACTCGACGACCATATTTTTTTTTTTTTTGTAAAACTTTCCTCGGGACCTACCGCCTCTGTAAACAGAGGCGGTAGGTCCTGAGGAAAGTTTTCAGCGAACTGAAAACATGCGCTTCAATGACATTAGGTTTTTTTTTTCTGTCTCGTAACTATTTTGACAACAGTGTCCAAGGATTTTTCGTTTGGATTTAAACACTGAAACTGAAGCTGAAGCTGGAGCTGGAGCTGGAGCTGGAGCGTGAATGCGGAACTGGAGAGTGAATATGAAGCTGGAGGGTGAAGCTGGAGCTGGAGGATGAATATGGAACTGAGGAGTGAATATGGAGCTGGAGGGTGAAGCTGGAGTTGGAGGCTGAATATGGAGCCGGAGGGTGAATATGGAGCGGGAGAGTGAATATGGAGCGGGAGAGTGAATATGGAGCTGAAGGGTGAAGATGGAGCTGGAGGGTGAATATCGAGCTGAAGGGTCAATATGGAGCTGGAGGGTGAATATGGAGCTAGAGGGTGAATATGGAGCGGGAGAGTGAATATGGAGCTGAAGGGTGAAACTGGAGCTGAAGAGAGAATATGGAGCTGAAGGGTGAACATGGAGCTGGAGGGTGAATATGGAGCTGGAGGGTGAATATGGAGCTGGAGGGTGAATATGGAGCTGGAGGGTGAATATGGAGCTGGAGGGTGAATATGGAGCTGGAGGGTGAAGCTGGAGTTGGAGGCTGAATATGGAACTGAGGAGTGAATATGGAGCTGGAGGGTGAAGCTGGAGTTGGAGGCTGAATATGGAGCCGGAGGGTGAATATGGAGCGGGAGAGTGAATACGGAGCGGGAGAGTGAATATGGAGCTGAAGGGTGAAGATGGAGCTGAAAGGTGAACATGGAGCTGGAGGGTGAATATGGAGCTGGAGGGTGAATATGGAGCTAGAGGGTGAATATGGAGCGGGAGAGTGAATATGGAGCTGAAGGGTAAAACTGGAGCTGAAGAGGGAATATGGAGCTGAAGGGTGAATATGGAGCTGGAGGGTGAATATGGAGCGGAAGGTGAAGCTGGAGCGGAAGGTGAAGCTGGAGCGGAAGCTACTTAACGAACCATATTAAATAAAAAAAAACGAGAAAAGAAAACAAAAATCTCTCACTTCTTTTCTTCATCCGATTTGCGAGGTCAAAAAGAGAACATCTCCCTCGACTGCGTGAAAGAAATGAAATTCGTTGTATTCCATGTTCGATCGTGGTGCGAACCGGAGATGTTTTCGGACGAAGGAGAACTGTGAATTCTCCCACGCCTCGTGGTGACGCACAGGTGGGCGCGGAAAACGGTAGCCCAGGATCGCATCGGGTAATTGAGACGTCTGGGTCACTCGAACAAGAAAAGAGGATCTTCGACGTTTCTTACTCCTGCCTGCCTCGAGGGCGACGGCAAGACGAATGTGAGAGAAAATGGAAGAAGAATTTCGTAACTCGACACTGCTACGCGGGGGCTGAAGAAGGAGGGTGCAACAACAACCGTGAGGACATATTGTCGTCACGTATAATGCTATAATGGCCCGTGGCTCGCCCACGGATTGTACGAGAGATGCGCTTCTGTAACGCTACCGTACCTTTCACGCGAAATCTCTCGTTCGTCCTCATCCGGGCTATTCAACCGATTTTTCCTTAAAGAATAGAGGGGGAAAAAATTACGTCCGAACTTCTTCCCACAGAAAAGACATCGATGTGTGTTAACGTTAACTTGCGAAAAAAGATCATTTAATTATTTACCGTATTTACCCTAATATTAGATTGCTGATATTCGTTTAGCATGTTTATTAATAATAAATTGTATGTAATACACAGTAAAAACAGTTTGTGCTTTTCACCTGCAAATGTCACCTCGACAATTCTTTACAACGTCAAACATTCTGCCTGCCTTTTATGACACTGGTAATGATAGGATAATCCTCATTTGCCTTGGAATCTTTGTTTTAGATATAAAATATTTAAGATATATTTTGGAATAACCTGCAACGACGACACTTTTGGAATTTAACCTCTTCCGGCTGACATCCGTTGGTAGTCTAGGTTTTCCGTAGATGCCCCGATGTACATCATTTACGTCACTTTCGGTTTGGAAAATGTCACTTTCGATTTCGAAATTCTGTTTTCCGAACAGAACTGACTTCATCAAGGGAAAACGTCATTTCCGATTTGAACATCTCACTTTTTCGACCGGAAGTGACGTGCATCAGGAGGAAACGTCACTTCTGGTCTGAGAATCTAGTTTTACGACAGGAATAGACGCTTTGCAGAGGAAACGTCATTTCCGGTTTGGGAACTTCATTTCGAGAAATATGTTGTTTCTGATTGAGTACTGAAATTTTAAAACCGGAAGTGACGTTTTACCGTACGACGTAACTTCCTGTTAAAGACTGAGATTTTCAAACCGGATGTGCCGTTTTACCGTATGACGTCACTTCCTGTTAGAGACTGCGAGGTTCAAATCGGAATTGACGTTTTCCGGTATGACATCACTTCCAGTTGAAAACTGACATTTTCAAACCGTAAGTGTCATTACAGAAATTAAAAAAAAAAAAATGCTCTAGAATATATATTCAATGGCGTCAGTAACGGAAACCTGTGAATTAAGATGCACCGAAAAGTGGGAAAAAAGAATGTGCGATACGTCTCAAATCTATCGGTAATTCATCTCGAATCTCGCCAGTGACAGAACGAACTTATAATATAAAGATAAAAAAATAATCCGACGCGTAGTAGAGTTGGAGGGTACGAGAAATTCAGCCCCGAAATCCGGAGGTTCATTCATGAGTCGTCGTATCGAGTGACGGGGCCGAAGAGGGAGGGGACAAACCACCCCCGCCGCATTCATGAATGGACCGAGAAACTTGGACGGAATAAGCTACGACACAAATCTGTGTTGGACCGCGCGCCAGCGCTGTTGCCTTGAACGCTGACTCCAAATAAATCAGGACGCAGGCCATGATGAATGCAAGAGAGCTCTCGGGATCATCGAACCAAAGAGCGGAAAGAAGAGCGTGGAAGCGCTTTATGCAAACGGGCAAACAGTGGCGGAACCGCCTTCCCGCATCGACCAAAGTGTCACAATGCCGACGGTCGTCCTTTTTCTTCTCTATTTTTTTCCTTATAAATATATATATTTATTTATTTTTTTCATGTTATTCTGAGCGTGCCAAGGATCGTGCAGCAAGGGAGGATGCGAGCTGGAAGGCATTGACCAAAAAAAAAAAGGAGAGAAAAAATTGATGAGTCCAGGAGTGAAAAAAAAAAATCGGAAGATTTAAGGAGACTCAAAGGACGGGAATATGCGAAGGTTTTGACTCGATCGATTTTCCGGGTATAAAGCATTGGCAGTAGGAAGTTCAATGGCGTGAAAAGACGAGACTGACTACTCGGGGTAAACACGACGGGACGATTGTCGTTGCGGAAGGAAAATCTCTCTAAAGAGCCTCGATAATGAATAAATTTAGACATTTTTTTTGTTATGAGATTAAAAATTTTGTGAAATAATTTTTAAAAAATTGTTAATCATAAAATATCAATTTTATTAATAAAAATGTATTAGACAAATATAAGCGAGATTGTTGCTGGCAATACTCGATAGATTCGATTGATAAGAATTATATGAACGAATCTCTTCTAGGTTTTCCGATTCAGCTCAACCCCTCGAATTATTGCATAAATCTTAAAATTCTCATTTTTTTTTTTTTTTTTTTTTTTTTTAATGAAATAAATTAAAAAATGTACAATGTGGAATACAATTGTGATTAATGTTATGGTCCTCTCGACAAAATATTGCATTACGGAAACGGTCCTTACATTTCTGTTCTGTGCCTGGTAAAAAAAAAAAAAATCAATTTTGCCTCAACTTCTCCAATTATTCAAAAAAAAAAAAAAATGTCACCGTTCAATTTTTAAAAAATCCACAATGGGGACAACGATCTTGATTAACGTTACCATCCTATCAGAATCGAATTGCCTCACGTCAAAAAAAAATCAAGTTCGCATCGTAACTTGTCCAACTATTGCAAAAAAATGCACTGTTCATTAAAAAAAAAATTAAAAAATAAAAAATCTACAACGCGGACAACAATATCGATTAATGTTATCGTCCTATTAGCATCGAATTGCCTAACAAAAAAAAATCAAGTTCGCCTGGTAACTTGTTCAACTGTCGCAAAAAAATGTAACTTTTCATAATAAACAAATCTACAATGCGAATAACAATCTTGATTAATGTTACGAGCCTGTCAGCATCGAATTGCATCGCGGAGACGACTCTGTTTCGTGCTCGGTAGAAAAAAAAAAATCCAACCTCGCCTCATACACCTTTGTCCGTAACACCTGTGGTCTCCGAGAGTAAACTTCGGTTCCTCAAGAAAGCAACGGGAGACACCCGCTTTGTATTTTGTCTGACTGCAGCTCGCCGTGCAAAGGCGACGGGCTTTGCGTCTCTATTTTCCTGACTCTTGGTCTGACTTACTGACAACTCTCTCAGTTGTTGCGACGACAATTTCGTTCCGGGACGCCTCTTTGCGTTTGTGTCTTTTTGTACCGTGGAAAAACAGCCTCTTCCCATGGGAAAGGAAGTGACGACGGAGCGGTGCGCCGTGAATAAGAGATTGACGGCGAGAATAGACGAAAATCCGAATGGTCAAGCCGTGGACGTATTCTCGTGTGAACATTTTATTGTACATTGGAGATGCGTGCGAAAAGCGCTCTGAAATATTGTTCTCGTCTCGTAAAAACATGATCGGAGCTCGTGGGTTTTTTTTTTTTTTTTTCTAAGCGGATTGTATCGAAGGAAGAAACGTTACAAATTACAGCAACATTTTTTGGTCAATGAAGATTTTTCCAAGTCACCTCCGAGACCTGACCCGACACACAAACGTACGCCGAATTGTTACGTGGACGCGGACATGCACCAGAAACTCTACCTGTGGAAAGAAATACATTTTTTTTTCGATTCGACACCATGTGTGTTCGATATATTATTTTTAATATTACTGGGAGATCAGCAAATTTATCTGGTGATGTTTTGTCTGAAGAGTTAAACAATTTGATACGTAAATAGATGGGGTTATGAACATTTTGTATAATATATTTTTTATAGATATTCCCTAAGGCATTTCTTATATTGAATATAAAAAATGGTATAACATAAAAATGTGATGTGCGAAAGGACCCAACATGAATGCATTTTTAGAGGTTGCTACTGGCTATTCAAAAAAATTAAAAACATCGGAACACTAAATTTAAAGTCACAATGAAAAATCGACAAACGCCTGTAATGGTCAAAAAGCATAAAATCTCTCAATCGACAAACGAACGAAACATTTTATTTACCTAATTCTCTTCCACAGCTGAAAAAAGAGTACTCTCGTTTCAGCTGTTGAAGAGAATAATTAGGCAAATCCAATAATTAGGTGAGACCAATAAAAAAAAAAGAAAAGAAATCATCCCGGTATAATGAGATCCAGAAGTCATTTTTGGTCTCCGTTGGTCCAGATCGACCGAAAAACTCGCACAGTCAAAGATGCGTTTTTTTACCGTCTAAACAGGATCGAAAAATAAATTTGCATTACTAAATTTCGTGTCTACGGTGAAGGTAAATTTTGAAAGTCCCAAAAAAAGAATTAACCCTGCAGAAAGAGATCCAGAAGTCATTTTTGGTATCCGTTGGTCCAGATCGACCGAAAAACTCGCACAGTCAAAGATGCGTTTTTTTACCGTCTAAACTGGATCGAAAAATAAATTTGCGTCACTAAATTCCACGGTGGAGATAAATTTTCAAAGTCCCAAAAAAAAAAAAGAATTAACCCTGAAGAACGAGATCCAGAAGTCATGTTGGGCCTCCGTTGGTCCACGTCGACCGAGAAGCTCGCGCAGTCGAAGACCCCAAGAGGATCCACCGCAAGAACCGACCGGTTGCCAAAACGCTCGGTCGTCGTTTAAAAACACAAATTCGAGGAACAATGCTCCGTGCAGAGCTATCGCTGACGACGGGAGATGGTCAGGGGTCCTCGGTGTCACAGCGAGGCGTCACCGACGCTCCGCCGACGGTTTCTGCCGTCTCCGACCGTTCATCTTCACTCACTCCGGAGCACTTTTTGCTACCGTTCTTTCTCTCTTCGCTCGCCCTCCGCCGAATGTTCTGGTCTCTCGCGTAGGAATTTCTGTCGACGAAAGAGACACGAGAAACGTCGGGCTCATTATGGGTGCCAGCTGGCCCCCCGCGGGTTAACCTCGAGATCGCAGGGGGGCTTCTTGGACCCAGCGCTTCACTCGATGTTCTGCTATAGAGGCGCATAGGAAGGCGTCTTGTTGGCGCGGCAATCGCTTCCTCCTTCCGGATAGGGAAGAACTGAAGAAAAAGAAGGAAAAAAAGTTGTCATCTGCCGAAGACACGTCGAATTCGGTCTGGTCATCGTCAAGAGTCGATGATGCTGCGGAGCTTGCCGATCGTTCTTGCCCGACGTCCTCGAAGAGGAAAACACGGAGAAGAAAAATGCTTGAAATCTGCCCTTCAAATAAATGTTAACGTGAATTCAACAAGTGTTTATTTGCTGGGCACTCGTGAAACCAATAATTGTTCTGTTTGTCTTGTTTATGCGATTCTGCTATTGCTTATGTGACGATATAAAACTAAAATCAGATTTAAAAAAATCTTGACGTGAATCTTAATCTTAAATGTGATTTCTTCATCTTGATTTCAGGATAAACATTTTTTGAGGAATCGTTTTCAATAAATTTCTTTTGAGAACTTTGTCCTCCAAAGCCGAGGCGTTTCTTTGAAAAATTGGCGTTCGTTGTTCCGGATAATGAAATTGTGTTTGATCGGCTCTTCATCGATGAACTTTCCTGCGGAGCGGTGGAATCGTCGGGATGATTCCAGGCTGACTGCGGACCCGTTCGAATCACCTGTCTGAAAGGCCATAATAAGTTACCTCTAAGCTACCCCGAGGTCTCGCCGGGGGTCCTCGAACCCCCAAGAGGAGCCCCATCCAGCGTCCATATATTTAGTCATCTCTTCGCGTCCGTTTCTCTCCCGCGGAGACCTCGTTCCGCCCTCCGTTCGTCCATCTCGCTCGTTTCTCCCTTACCTCTCGACGGTCGTCGTTCGCCAATTTTCGTATTTATCCGCAGTGCAACAATGTGCCGCACGGCGAGAGCGTGGGACGCGCTTGGTGCGACGTGTTCCGTTTACGCATCTCCGGTCTCTTGCGAGAAAATTCGGCGGTAAGACGAGGACAACCGATGGCAAAAGGTCGAAGTGAGAATCTCTAGTGCGAGAGAAGGAATATCACAAAGGTCGCGCGCGTCTGTGACCCTGCCTCCGAGAGTTTTCCCCAATTTCGTTCCGACAGTTACCGGATTCGTTCCGGTTTTAATGGGTTTATGGTCGGGTCTCTCGAAGCGGCAGCAGCGGCAGTGGGAACGAGCTGTGAGCGAACGAGAAGAAGGCGAAAGGTTAGATGAAAAGGAGACATTCGTGAGCGTCACGCTTTTCGCCTTCGGACGCGCGCTCCTGCCTCCCGTCCTCGTGCCCCGTCGGACTGCCGATGTGCTCAGGACACCTAAATACCCTGTTTTGTCGAGATGGACCCGATTCTTCGACGGCGATCCTTAACTCTCTTGCCACCTTCGAGGAATCCCGACGAAAACCGACGGTTTTCCAACATTTTTTTTTTTTTAGGGGACTGTGGAATAAATATACGGCGTGGTCTGACGTGGTCCGACGTGGTCCGACGTGGTCCGACGTGGTCCGACGTGGTCCGACGTGGTCCGACGTGGTCCGACGTGGTCCGACGTGGTCCGACGTGGTCCGACGTGGTCCGACGTGGTCCGACGTGGTCCGACGTGGTCTGACGTGGTCTGATGTGATCTGATGTAGATTTACCGAAAAAATAGAACGAATCCGAATTGTTTTGATGGTTTGTCTTCCACCTTAGGTCGCAAAGAAAAGGCAATGAACAACAAAGATTCCGAACTCGTGCCCGAAGCAATCCTTCGTGCCTTTTTGGAAGAATAAAAACCTCTCGTCTTTTTGTCGGTCAATGATGTTTCCGTGTATTCTTACAAGTCCGCGTCGTTTACGAGAGATAAATTTACTCGATAACGGTTTTTCGGTATACCGGATTTGGAATATTCGATCATGACTCCCCCCGGTGATCATCCAACGGGGGAATCATTCGGTAGGAATCGGGCACTAAAAAACCGTAAGGGCAGAAGGATGGAGGGGAGAAATCCCGAGGAATAGGTTCGAGAGGATTTGCGTTGGATCTCGGTCGGAGCCGAGGACGCCGGTTGAAAAGACTGTGGGTTTTCCTGAAGCCCTCATACGCCACGCTCGTGTCCCCCGATGGAAGCGGGGTTATAGGCGAAGAAGTATCAGGTCGAACGTTGGGCTGGCTCCGAGCGCGTATAACCACGGATTGGCCTGGTTCTTTATGGGCAATCTATGGTGATGGAGATGATAGGCAACGAGATATACGTAAACTGGATTCTGCCGGAGCTTCCACCGATGGGATGTGCCGGAGAGGAGAGCGCGAGCGAGGCGGCGGAGGGTCGGAGCTTCGAACGGGAAGCAGATAAAAGAAGCGACAAAAAAACACGAAGAAGACGGAAGATGGGAGGGAGAGGAGAAGATCGAGCCTCGCCGAAGATTTTCTACCAATAGTCTAACTTACGGCCAGATTTACTGGCGGAGATAGGCGAAAGAGCGGGAAAGGCAGAAAAAAAAAGGAAAAGCGTCGAAGATTCCGGTAGAGAAGGGAAAAACAACCCGAGCGCATCGGCTGATAGACTTCTCGTGACACCTAGGACGGCTGATCAGGGATCCTCAAATCTCAGCAACCGTATTGGAAATAGAAAAAGTGTATCGCGAGGACGAATCGGCTGACGGAAGTCGAATCGCAGAGAATTTATTCCAGAATGATGATCTTGGGTGTTAGTTTGGAAACTTGTTTGTTCGTTGTACTTGCACACATGTAGTTTAAAACAAAAGATGAATGTAATGTGGAGGACTGAAAGTTTTTAATGCAAAAACTTCTGCATTTAATTTAATGTAGACTTGTGATGAAAGATTAATAGACTTTTTCAGTGAAATCAAAATAAATTATTAAAAATGAAGTATTCCCAATATTTATAATACACCGAACATTCATTTTTTTTTTTTTTTATCACAATTGTACATGAAATGTAATATACCAGTTTTAGGACAAAAACGTCCAAACCAGTGCGTTAAATTTCATGATTTTTTTTTTTTACCCTGCGGACATTTCACTCAGGTGACACGTCGCGTTTATTTTGCCAGGCAATTCGAAAACCTTTGACGATGAGTCGCCCGTATTGACAGAAACTTTAGAGCGTTACATCGTGTTTTCATCGGTACCTGACAAGGCCTCGCCCCGATCAAACGCTCCGAATACTCCGAGCGATTCACTTCCACAAATCCAAATCCTCACCACCCACTCCGCAAATAGAAGTTACACACAGTGGTATGAAACCGCCGCAGTCAAAAGAGTCCCAAACGAGACCCTCCGCAAAGATGACCGATATTGCGATCGCGAAAGCACCGCTGGCCAGCCTCGCCGTGGGTCGTCGAGACGAAGAGGTAAAACGCCCCATAAGGTATATATAAGAGTGTCGGGTGGAGGAGTGAGCGACGCAGATCGGCCCCGCAGCGGGGTGAAAAGCGCGAGGGGGTAGGAAAGAGAAGATAGGTGGAAAACGCCATGGGTGAAGGACAAGAGCGGCGCGAAAGTCCATAGGAGGGAAATGGGCCACCCCGATAGTAAAAAAGGCAGTGGATAAAGGGGGGGGAGAGGTTTTGGTGGCACGTTCTCATCTTGCCGGGGCGCGCACAGCGGCGGCTTCAGCGCCAGGCGCCGCATCAGATAGCATTTGTTTTAAATATATGGATCGAGGGTCGGGCCTCCGGGCGGCTCCGAGCCGGGGGTGGTTTCCATACCCGACCTCGCCGGCCGTCGCGGGGGTTGGAAGGAGAGCTATACAGTTATCTTGGTTGTCGGCGGTGACGCCGCTTACTGCTGGAAGAGCATAGGTAGATGTGGCGGAAAGAGGATGAGGGTTAAATCCAGGATGGCTAGGGGTGGGTGGGTTGAAAAAGCGTGAAGGGGTCGGGGTTTGCGGAGGTGGAGAAGGAGGAGGATTGTAGCGATGCTCTCCTGCCTCTGGAGAAGCACAGCAAAGCGGAAAGGACGAGAAGCGGGCTGATACAATACCCCATATCCCGTGCGAAAACCCAACCAAACCTCCCCTCGGCGGTCTCTCAACCCCCGCCGCCGGCTGGAGCCCACGCCTGACACCGCCGTTTATACGGCACAACTCGTTTTCTACGTACTCGGGCGAAGCCGGGCGCGAGGTTCGGCCTTCCAGAAGCCAATAGCGGCCACCACCACGACCTTCGCGCTGATGCCGGCTACGGTGAGAGAGTCGGCGGGCTTCGCGCGAGCAAGTGGAACGAACGCTGGAACGAATGGATAAAGAGCCGACCGAGCTCCAGCCACCGGTTCCTCTGTAGCGCGTTTTGCTGTAGTATTCGTGGATGTTCTTTTTTTTGTTTTGTTTTTTTTTTCTTTCTTTCTTTTTTTTGTTTATACCTACAGTATACGTATAATACTTTTGCTATCGCTGTGTCTCGGCTTTCTCTGAGCTTCCTGCCTCCAACCCCGCCACTTCTCGCTTCCTCTGCACTTGATATCCCGTCTCGTTCACCCCTTTCGCTTTCCGTTTGTCGAGCCGCGGGGGGAGAGAGAGCCGGATCACGGGAGGGAGCTCGACGGCGAGGGAGATACGGCGGGTTGGATTCACTCTGCGTGGCTCTGTGCGCCTCGAGAAGTTTCTCCGCGTTTTCATCCCACCGAGCCAGTTCAACCCCGATTCCCCGGACCCTCCAACTTCCTGCGGCCAGATATCGGCTTCCCAATAACCTGACCGAATGAATACAGAAAGGATCCGCGCGCTCTCGAGAGTTTTCCGTCGCACTATGCATGTATGTATTCTCCCGCTTGGGGTATTGTGTTTGCACAGCCAGTTTCTGGACTGGAGTTCGACTTTGTTTCGTAAAGTGTCAGGTTTTACGTGGTGAATTATATAGTTTGGATGAATTTCTTTTATTTTTTGTTCCTTTAGCTTTGGTGCATTTAATGAATCTCTTTCGACTATGACGCTACCGCTTTACCACTCGACCGCGATCACTGCTTTAACGCGTTACGGCTCTAGCACGTTACAACTTTACCGCGTTAATACTCCACGGCGTTGAAACTCCATGGCGTTGAAACTCCATGGCGTTGAAAATCCATGGCGTTGAAACTCCACCGCCTGAAAACTCCACCGCCTGAAAACTCCACCGCCTGAAAACTCCACCGCCTGAAAACTCCACCGTCTGAAAACTCTACCGCCTTATAACTCCGGCGCCTTATAACTCCACCGCCTTAAAACTCCAGTGCTTGAAAACTCCAGCGCCAGAAAACTCCAGCGCCTAAAAACTCCAGCGCCTGAAAACTCCAGCGCCTGAAAAATCCACCGCCTGGAAGCTCCACCGTCTGAAAACTCCACCGCCTTAAAACTCCACCATCTTAAAACTCCACCGCCTGAAAACTCTGCAGATCCCTCGCAAAGAGTGTCAATGAGGTGATAACTTTTCCTCGTATCTATAGTCGTTGAGAGTACCGATTTGTAACGTCAAGTATTTCAGTAGAAGCTCTACGGAATTACGAGGACAAGAGGAAGGGAAAGGAAGACCTCGAAGCAGAATGAGAAGACGAAGCATCGGTGAAACTCCGAGGGGGCGCGTACCTATTTAGAGGCAACAATGATGCCTACAATGGGACCCCGTTTCACGGGAAGATCCGGACCCCCGGGGGGCTTCCGGACCCAACCAGAAACGCATCATTGCCAGCACGCGGTGGGCCTAGCTTCTTCTTCTTCTTCTACATCGCTCTTTATTTTTTTTTTCCTCTCGCCCGCAATTTTTCCAGCGTGGAAAGCCCGCAGAACTCAGCAATTCCTCTCGGGAGATGGATGGACAGGCACTGAGGAGACTCGTCATGGAAGGAACCAAGACGGACACCGAAAATCGACGGGAGATGCTGCTGAGAGTATTCTGCAGAGGCTCCGTAGGGCTCCCGTCTGTGCCACACAGCGTTGTCGCGGTTTCATGTGGTGAGAAAGATTTGGATGACCACTTTGTCACCAAGCTTCTCCTACCGATGGATTTACAGATCTTCGTTTTGTCTTCTTCAGCATCGCAGTCTATTTTTTCTCTTCGTCCGCAATTTCTTCGAACGTGGAAAGCCCGCTGAACTTGGGAATTCCTCTATCGCGAGAAGGGACCAAGATGGACACCAAAAAATCAACGAGTGGCTATTGAGAGTGTTCTGCAGAACTTCCGCAGGACTCCCGTCTCTGCTACGCAGCGTTGTCGCGGTTTCATGTGGTAAGAAAGATTTGGATGACCACTTCGCCGCCGAGCTTCTCCTACAAATTGCTGCAATGGTGTTGGTTTCCAACATTTTTTCAGTGACTCTTTCACAACCTGTCGAAGCGATGTTCTTTCCCGACTTCGATAAAATAATCACATTTCTTGCGTGCAATATGGCCGAAAAATCGGCCATTATTGACCTGTGACCATAATTAAGCTCCGCAATTAATAGTAAAAAATCAACCTGTCTTTCGTTGCTCTGACGTTACACCCAGAAAAATCGTTTATTTCAAAGGTGAACCGCAAATAAATATCCATTTAATTCGAATAAATATTTTTTCAATTCAAACCAATATTTTACCCTCAATTCCCCAAAATAACGTTTCTTGCGCGGAATACGGGCGGAACATAGCCTATTATCGACCAATGATCATTAGTAACTTGTGCGCATGCGCAGTACTGGTTCATTACTTTCTAGGGGGAAATGGGGGTAATTTACTTACTCCCTCTGGAAGCCCTCTTAAGAATATTAAGAAGTACCATTTCAGCTGTTCCAGTTATGCTCCAATGGACTACCATTAATAACGAATGGGAGAAAGTACCACTTGAATCTTCCCAGTCATTTGGAATTGAGCTCCCATTAATAACGAATGAGAAAAACTACCAGTTGAATTTTCACAGCGAATTGCCATTGGCCGCATATTGGTAACGAGTGGAAAAATGTACCACTTAACATTTTCCACTGACTTGCCAGTACAGTCCTATTAAGAATGAATGGTACAAAGTGCCGTGTGAATTTTCTCCACTAATTTCCATTAGGACCCCATTGATTACCTTTTCATACCATTCTACCATTAAACGCTCAATGAAAAACTTTGCCAAAGAACGCTTTACCCTTCATCCTGACGGGCGGACATCATCGGCTGTCAGGTCGACGCTGGACGATACCAAAATACACTTCCGGATTCTACGAGAGCGGATTTTTTTCCCCCTTTTTTTTGTACCAAAATTAAAAAGAGAGATTTTTCAAACACGACATTATTCACACGTATTGTCATCACAAAACGTATGAGAAGATTCGCGTTTGAAAAATCTCTCTTTTCAAATTTTGGCACCAAAAAAAAAAGAAAAAAAATCCATTCTCGTAGAACCCGGACGTGTATTTTGGTATCGTCCAGCATCGACCTGACAGCCGGCGATGTTCGCCCATCAGGACCAGCGTACATTTTCATTATACGACACGTATCGCGCGCAAAGGATGGCCGGCGCTCGTGAACGCGGCTACGTCCGACCAGTGAATTTTTTCGACACGCCCGCGGAAGCGAAAACTGATGCGTTAGCCTAACTGCGACGAACAATATTTAATTTAATACCGTGCCGGTGTACGGGATGAGAGTGTTCGCGGTGATGCTGCTGAACGGTGGGTAACAGACCGACGATAGACCGGGTATCCGACAGAGGGGCGCGTCGACGGAAAGCACACAAGCGTACCTGGCGGACCGGCAACGCGCTTTCGTCCACAGGGCGAACAACCACCGAATGAACGAAATCGTGTTTTTCTCCGTGTAGCCGAGTAAATATTTTTGGATATTCGATTAATTAGATATCGATCTTCAAAAAATGAGTACCAAAAAAGCGTAGCTTTCGAGACAATCCTAGCCTTTTTCTGGACAATGCGATATACTTATTGATCAATAATATGATTGTATTGATGTAAACGCTGTCGATAATATTGATGCAAAACAATTCAATTTTTTAGACGAATATACTTTTCGGGATTAAAAAAAAAAAATTGATATCTAATCACTGCTTTATGTAACATTTTGTACTCGGATATATGTGCAAAGTAGTTCAACGATTAAATTTTTTTTTTTACTTAGACTTCATGATCGATTAACGTGCTGTTTCATCAGTTTATCTTAAAGTTTTCGAAAGTCGTTTGACTGTTCACTCATCGATTGATTCAACCTCCTGGGTTGTGCTTGAATGCTTGAAACAGGACATGACAAATACGTACAACACGTATAATTTTTTTTTTTTTTTTTGCTGAAAAATCGATGAAAAATATTTCGAACATATTTCGTTCGAAAATTATTTTCATGTGCGATAACGCGAAGCCGGTAGCAGAATAACCATTCGTCTGCTGGTTCGCCACACCGCATACCCGCCATCCGCTTTATTTTTCACAGCGCTTTAGTTTTTGTCTCACTCGATATTTTTTTTTTTTTACCCCATCGACGATCCCGGCTCAACTAGATTGATAAACACTCGTGCGCTTCGTTTATCTCTCTACCGATGCAACATAGTGGAGTACGTGTTTTTATTTTTATTCTTTTTTTTTTCGCAACGGTGTATTGGCTGAACAACCGCAAAAAGTATCTAGTCGAACGAATGAATGCCGAAGTGGTCGGTGATCATACGGATTTTATTTTTCGACAAATAAATTGTGCAGTGATTTTGGCGATGGTTGGGCAGTTACATTGGCGGAGATTTCTTTACCGTGCATCGAATTGTGTCGATCAAAAGCGTCTCAAAATTCTTAATCCACGAATTTCAATATCAATGTAAGGTCGGAACATCATAACTCTGTCTGATAACTTTGAGTTTTCAATTTCTTGCAAACGCTCATTCAGGTATTACACTTTATCGTGCGAAAAAGGCGTAAAAGACATTGAAACAGTTCAATTTTTCGTGGCGTTCACTTTCCACCGCTGTTGCGAATAAAAATTACAGATCGAGGGTAAAAATTGTCCTATCGGAGCGGTGTCGTAAAGCCGGCCTCGGAGTGCGCACTCTCTAAACGGCGGCACTGCCGCGATATACCGAAGGTTCGGGCTCGGAGCGGTGCGAAAGGGTTTTCTCGTCGGATCGCGAAGGCGTGCGGGCTGCGGCTAATAATAGGCCAATAAAGAGTTATTTCGCTAATTGGAGGGCTCTGGGCGGGTTGGCGCATCGACTTTCGACGACGCTCCGCTCCACACTGCAGGGACCACTTTGAAGTTACTGTCCGCCTTCTGTCCTAGCCACTCAATGTCCACTCACCTCACGACGCGAATGGCCTCCGCACGGAGTTGCATTGTCATTGCTGTATATAAAGCACGTCCGACACGGGGTTGGTTCGGGGTTGGACGGATGTGCGCCGCGCGTGTTTCTGTGCGCCCGACGCAGGAAAGTGGCTCGCGCGCCGGCTCGTCGAACCGGACGAATCCCAACGCTGCGGAGCGTTAGGATCTCGTCCTTCAATCGTAAATTATCCCGTTCGCCGTTGAACCAGTTATACCACCGTTCCTCAACGGGGTTAATTGAAGGGGCCGAGACCGTTGGAATTCGCCCTGTCGCGCGACACCAACTACTTCTGGTCCCACATTGTTCGGTGCGTCTTTGCGCTTCTGGCACGATGGCGCGATAGACACTCGTTGGGGTGGAACGGCTCGGGAGATTATTTACGATGGAAATCGGAGAAAGCGGAGGTTTTTCGGCGAATGTGGCTCGGATCAGACGCGCGAAGTCTCTTGAGGGGAGGTTTTGGATTTTTTTTTTTTTGGAATCGGTCGATTTCGGAGAATTTTCGTGCTTTGCTTCATCGTAGAGGAAGACTCGATTTATATGTATATTAAATGTGGCTCGGATCAGGCGGGAAGTTTCTTGAGCGGAGAGTCGATTGCTTAGAGAGGGTTTTGGACTTTTTTGGGAATCGGTCGATTTACTGAGAATTTTGGTTTTCTGATTCATTATAGATGAAGATTTGTTTTGGTGAAAAAAAATGATTTGCATGTGTGTGTGTGTGTGTGTGTGAAGAAGATCTGACAAATTCAAACCGCTGTAACTCGAGAATGCTTCGACCGATCAAGCTGAAATTTCAGAAACAGTTCTGCATGGTTATGTCAAGTGGTATTTTAGCGTTGACATATCAACTTTTTAGTGAGAACGAAATGGCACTCGAAGTTTTTGTGCCTAAACTCGTATATTAAATTTCATGAAGAATCGTGATGAAAAATTAATTGACGCTATATTAAAGACTTAAAAAATACTTTACCTTAAAAAAGAAATACTTTACCTTAAAAATACTTTACCTTAAAAAATACTGTACTTTGTAAAAATACTTTACTTTGAATATTAAAAGTACTTCAATTTTTCATTACAAACGTACATTAAATTCGATGTACCAGTTTCCGCGCAGAAACTTCCGGTCGGGTGCGTTCAATTTCTTTCTTTTTTTTTTCAACAGATTAGGTCAATTTCCGTGGACGTGCAGCTGAGCACGATGAACAACGACCGAGAACTAAAGTGACACGTTTCAAATGTCAAAGAAGAAAATCAGTTTAATAACTATAGTGCAAATGCAGCAGTTTCATATTAGTTTTTTTAGGCCAGTTTTACATATCGTGCATAAAAACATATCACGGTGCTTTTCCCATTTCGTATTGGTGTCAATAAATGACAAAATAAGAGTTGGTCCAAGACGTTCCGTCGTGCCAGGTAAAAATGATCGGATGTCGGACGATCGTACCATGAGTCTCACCGACTCATTGATTGATGCATCTCCGGGCATAAAAGTTGCACGTCAATCCCGAGCAGCATTCTTCGGGTTGGGTGCACTGAAAAAAAAATATATATATACATATATATATATTAAGCACAGTTAAGAAGATACTGAACGTATGACACGCGTTTTCAAAAGTTAATAACCTTGGCTCCGCGTTTACCGCACTCGGCGGCATCAGCCGCGGCAAAGGATCCCATTACCAGCAAAACCATCATTAGAAACGTCCACAGCTTCGACATCATGATATAGTAATTTCTCTCCGCTAAACAAGATTAAAAAAATAAAATAAGTTTTTTTTTTTTTTTGTATTGGAGAACGAACTGTTGATCATCCATGGTGTCCAGTAAAAAGTCCGTATGAAATTCGAGGAGATTCAAATACAAATTTCAAGACATTTACAGGTTCCGTTGGGACGTTTATTTAAAAAAAAAAAAAATGAAAATATGCGCGTCGCGTGCGACGCACGAAATGACATTTTCTTCGATAACCATTTTCGTTTGCGTTGAAATCGGTTCAGAAAAAAAAAAAAACTACTCACTATGCACGAGAATGTATATATGTCTCAGCAAAAGTGAGAGACACATTTTTTTTTAGGATGATCTGTAGTAATATATATTTTGAGACAAGCTCAAATTTGCGGGAAATAAAAAATTCGAGGACATCAGGTGGAATTCAAGGAGATTCCAGGACTTTTTCTAGGACAGGCAAAATTCAAGGACAGTTTCAGGACTTCGAGGACTTCGAGGACCGCTGGACACCATGTTAACTGCGAGCAGTCTGACCGCGCGAGAAAAAAAATCGCTTGAGGGCTGCCAATGAAAATTTTTTTGTTTAAATTAAAATCTACTTTCAATGCTTACAATTCCTTCTGATTGTTTAAAATAATTGTTTAAAATAAAATAAAATAAAATAAAATTCCATATGATACCGAAACAATGACGAGAAGACTCTCACGATGACATGTTATCGTTTCAATCCCGTGTGGAATTCTAAGAATTAAAGTAACAATTTTCTCATTTGCAGCCCGCAAGCGAATTTCACTTGAGTCATTGATGTTTTTTTTTTTTTTTTTTTGTACAGTGGGGAAAAAAGATTGATTTCACGAGAATAAAGTGCAAAGCTGCTTTCTGGTGCCAATTTCGACGCTCGACGTCGTGAATTTCCATGATACTCACGTGAATACCGCAATGCCGTTCGATAAACTGGATAGTTGGAGAGAAAACTGAGGAGCGAACACTGCACTCGGGTATTTATACAACCAGCGATGGCTCGTCGGACGCATATTCTTTTTAGTATTCAAATGTGCGTTTTAAATTGCGGAAGATTAATGATTACTCAACCTCGGAAGCGATACGGTCAGTCATGCGTGGCCATGAATAGTTTGGCAGTGCGATTATTCGCAGCAGTTATTGCTGCGCAATAGTGGAAAAGTTTAAAACGTCGAAAGGTCGCAACGACTGTGTTTCACCTTTCGTGTCCCGCGCGAGGCCATTTCTGAAAAGACTTCCGAAAAGATAAGGAGGCTGTCGATTAAAAAAATAAAAATTCACACGAAAATCGTATGTTTCGATCGGAATATCCGTAAGGCAATTAAAGGCGGTGTCAAGTGTTATTTGTCCAAGACCGTTTCCGCTGTCGATGAAATCTGCGGAAAACCATTATTTTCTCGAAAAATTGATGCGCACCTGCGAAATTACTGTCCGACATTGTTTCTAGCTGATGTAACGTTGCATGTCGCAATTTTGAAGACTGTAATTTTATTTCAATTCCGGCAGAGATTTTTTTATTTTATTTTATTACGAATAACGGACTACCGCCCAATTACAGATGTTTATTTATTATATTATAGTTTTATTTAAATTTGAGAAGAGTTTTATTTCAATTCCGGTAGAGATTTATTTCGATTCCGGTAGAGTTTTTTTTTTTTTTTCGTCCGTGGCAGAGATTTTGTTAGAGTTCTAATACGGTTGAATTGTAATATAGTGGAAATGTTTTTTGGCACAGTGATTTTACTGGTAGAGCTGTTATCTGACAGAGTTGCGAGTGGTAGAGATGTAAATGTGCCAAGATACGATAAAACGCTTTCTCATAGAACAATTATGCGAAAGCGATATGAAAATTTCAATTCGCAACTTTTCAAAAATTCTGATCATTCAATTCCGATGAATTCAATTATTTTTTTTCTTAATAAACAAAAAATGCCGCTAACGTGGAAAAAAAAGTTGCACGCTCAAAGCTTCTTCAGAATACATCAGTTCCACGCTGAAAACCGTTCTGTGCTTTTTTTTTTGGGTCTTCGTTTCTCGAAATTTACTTTTCCCCGAATTTTTCTCGAATCCTCGTTTTGTTTTTCTTTTTGTAATTTTTTTTTTTTTATCGAGATCTCAAAGTCTCTTTGATTTACGATCTTGCGTTCAGAAGTCTCTCTAAAAAAAAAAAAAAAAAACAACAAAAACGATCTTTTCCTTCGTTGGGAAGGGCAAAAACCGTTTCTTCAGCCTCTTTTTGCTTTATAGGCCACGTTTTTACCCAGTTTTTCTTTGGGTTATCTTCCCACTCCTTGCCGCGTCTTGTTTTTCTTGCCGGACACTTTTTCGTCCCACATTTTTTTACCGGTTCTCGAAAGAATCCTTTTCCGCCGTCTTGGGCGAGGGACGAGCGTCGAGTGAAAAATCACGTTTTAGGGCGAACCCTTCGACTAGCGGTTCTTTATGAATTTATGTACTTTCCGTACGGTCGGCGCAACCCGTTTTTCGTCTTCTACCGTTTGCACTCTTAACTCCACAGTTATATTACCATTCACTATTGACTTTTGGCGTTTTTCCACGTTTTATTGCACCGCAGCCTTTCCCTTCTCCTTCTTTACTTTTTCCCTTTACTTTCCGCTTTCCCGACGGGAGAACCGGCGAATTAACTTTACAGCCGAGGAAAGGCTTAGCGGCGTAAAGTCAACTCTTACTTCCTTCCTCCACTACTGTACGTATAAAAAAAAATATTTTTACATCGCCATAATTGTACAAAAAAAATTCCAACCTTTCGACGTGCATTTCTGTTTTCGAATATTTTACCATTTGAATTTTTCACTCTTTCGTCACGACGAGGAAAGCGTCGGGCAATGCCGAGAGACGAACTTCGGTGAGTAGCGAAAAAAAAAAAAAAAACGAACGGTCGAAGCTTTACCGTTTTTATTCTCGATGTGGGTCAGAGTCAACTGACGAAGTACGTTAGAGTCTCAGATTTATGGGCTTTCGTGGATTTTTACCGTTCTTTACTCTCGCCCCCCCCCCCCTTTTTTCGTGGAGTTATTTATTGTTAGGCGTGCACAAGAATGCAGACATCGGGTAGGGCCATTTTTTCACCCCTTTTTGCGATTTTTTTTTATTTTTTATTATGAATTAGAGACTATAAACTTTGGTAAAAAAAAATTAATATTCCTAAGAATGTGACGAATATTGCGAGATCAGAGATTTTAGATTTTCGGAAAGTTTTTCCGACAGGTTTTCAGACATTGGTTTTTTTTTTTTTTTTTTTTTTTTTTTTAATTTAACGATCGAAAGAATCAATTAAATTCCACGACGGAACGTAAAACTATGGCAAAACGTTTTACAGCCATCGGCTACGGAGATTCCGAAAAGTACAAAGTTCAATTCAGCCGAGCGAGGGTTATTTCCAACGCTCTGGGAATAAATATTTCTGCCGACTTCTTCATTGGAGTCATTATTTTGAAACAAGTACACATTTTTTTTATTGTATTTTTTTATACAAATTAAACACTAGAAACTTTATTAAATAAAATTAGCATTCCTAACAATGTCATCGAATATTCAAAATATTAATTTTTCAAAAATGAATTTATTAAAAAATTTTAAACTCCCTCATAATTTTCTCGCTGAAGAAAACCGCTTATTGCGGCTCTCAATTCCGCAGCCAAGTGTAAATCTCTCCCAAAATGTTTCACAGCCATTGGCTACGAAGTTTCCGAAAAGCACCGAAAACTTGGATTCAGCGAAGCAAAAGTGATTTCCAACGCTCCAAGAAAAAAAAAAAAAAAATCTGCCCTCTTCTTTATTGGACTGCTCATAATTTCGAAACAAGTTCAAAAATTTTTATATTTCCCACCTTGTCCTAAATCAATGAGTTTTCCTCTCAGTCTCTCCGTCGCTCTCACCGTTGAGGAAACGTCTTCGCTTCGAACTTCGCAAAAACTCGACACGCAAGTTTTTATTTCTTTACAGTCGCAAAAGATCTGCACTTATTTTACCCTCGTTTTACGGGGGCGAGGGGGGCGCTCGGGGGGGGGGGGGTGAAAACAACGTTCCAGTTTCTACGAGCCTGCTGGTCGAGAGCGATAAAATAAAAAAAAAAAAAAGAAAACGGCCTGTTTTGGTTAGGAATTAGTTCGAGGATGCAAAAGCCCGAGGCAAAAGTGGACCGCGGGCCCACCGGTGTTTCGGAGCAATAACACGACCGGGACACCGGCGGCCTCCCGGAAAAACGAGGCTAGACCGGCGAGGAAGAGGAAAAAAAAAAATCTATAAAAATATACAACACCGTTATTTAAAATAGTCCGACCACCGTTAGGTTTTAGTGGACTGCTCTGTGGGGCCCCCCGAGTGATTGTGTGACGAAAAACGGGATCCCGCTTTTTGAGATCCCGTTTGACGTATTTTCGACCGAACTTTACGGTTCCGTACCGTGAACCAACCCTCCGTTTCGTGCCCTCTTTTTTTTCCCCCCCACACCTCTCCACCGTTCGTAAAAACATAAAAATGCTTCGAAAATTCAGCGATGTCTCGTCCGGCACGGCGGATGAGCCTCGGGCACCCAAAAACTGGGTCATTCTGAGGCTTCGGCAACGGAGATATTGCACCTAGAGCGTTACACCCGCGACGAATGCGGCTTGGGTACTCGTAAAACATTTTCTACGAGAAAAAAAAAAAAAATGCTTGGGCGAATTGCGAAGACGTGGCGTTTCTTGGTGCGACGTTTTAAGGATCACGGATTCTCGAGATTTTTGGTTATCATTGTTATTATTGTATATAGGTGAGAGCGGGACAGAATGGAACGGTGGGGCAAAACGGGATAATGGGACCAAAAGGCAATGGTCCGATAACTTTTGGATGGTGCTAAGTGGAGCAAAACGGTATTGAAAAACCAGATGTATCGTTGAGACAAAATGTGGCATCCAAATATTATGGAAAAATTGAGTTCTGCAGCCGATGTATATGTTATTTGTATATTTTTTCCCAATTTTTTTAGGAATCCGAGAAAAAGCCTTTGTTATTCTAAGTCCTCTTAAGTGACTAAAGTCCTAATTATGCTACGCGTTATGTGTAGCAGGTCATGTGTAGTCCATGTGTAGCAGTTCGTCTTACCGGGTCGGCCGACTTGCGCCACTTTTACCTCAAATCGATTAGCCGATTAATTGGGCAGAACGCATTTTTTAATTATTTTTAAAATAATCATTTGTCTAAACCAACTATCAGTTCTCCGGGCTTCAGATTTGATAAATTTCACATATGTCAAAGACGATTGGTCAGTTCTTCGATATCTGCCCTTTCATCACCAAGATAACTCGCTTAATTATTTGCAAAAAAAAAAAAAAACACAATAAAAATAAACAAGCCAAAAGGTGTCTAAAAATCAATTGCCAGAGAGATCGGTCTTAATTATTAACAGGTATCGACAGTAGCCAGAACGCGGAACACTTGGAAAGAAAACGTGTTTATCCACAAAAAAAAAAATAGAACAAAATTTGCTTCGACGAATAACGAAGACATGAAGTTTTTTGATGCGATGTTTGAAGGATCACCGATATTCCCGACTTTTAGCTACTTTATAGATATTTTAGAAAACTGTAAATTTGTATGTTTCTCACAATTTTTTCGAAGCATTCAGAAAACTTAAGCGTTTCATATTCTAAGTCCCCTTAAGGTACTAAAGTCCTTATTACTCTACGCGTTTCGTCCAAATGCACAGGTTCATCTCACTGCGTCCGCCCATGTTTGCCACTTTAGCCCCAAATCAATTAGCCAATTAGTTTACTGGAAAACATTCAAACATTTTTTTTTCTTTTTGAAAATGACTTCCCTGAAACAATTATCGGTCCTCTAAGCTTCCAAATTTACAAATTTAAACTGTTACAAATTACGAATCTTACAAATTTAAAATATTACATGTTTTTAATTTTACAAATTTTAAATATTTCATATTTTTTTATTCTCCAAATATTAACTATGACAAATTTTTTTATTTTCCAAACACCATCGCTCAATTCCTCGATATCTGCCCTTTCATCGTCCATCAGCCTCGCCCAATTACCCAAAAAAAAAAAAACAATAAAAAATATAAAAAATCCCAAAAGTCTCGAAAAATCAATTGCCGTACACATCGGCCTTAATTAGTAACAGGTACCGAGAGTAGCCGGGACGGTGGAATACTTGGAAGCGGCGTCAAACAGCGCGTTCATACGCGTGAACGAGGAAGGACGGAAGCGGCGAGGATGAGTGACCGTCGGTTGGTGTGCGATGAGAGTGCGAGGGTGCGAGTCGGATGGATCCGGTGTGGACGGAGAGAGAGAGAGAGAGAGAGAGAGAGAGAGAGAGAGAGAGAGAGAGAGAGAGAGAGAGAGAGAGAGAGAGAGTGGTGGTTGACGCGGAAGCGGTAGCCTGCTCCGACTCCGGGCCAGCGGTGGCGGGAGAGGGACAGCGGGTGTCGGGCAAGGGTGAATATTTGCGCGTGAAAGGGCCGCTCGCCGGGCTTGACAAAGAATGTGACAACGCACGTGGGACCGTGTGAGTGACTTAATTCGATGTGAATATATGCAAGCACCATCCGATGATGAAGCGTGTGGGTGGGACGAGGAGGTCGGCGGGGCAGCGCGAGCGGCGGGCAGGAGCGGCCAGCTGAGTCAGAAGCAGTCTTTTTCAAATGACCCGAGGGTTGAGAACACCCCTCGAAACAGTACCGACGCGGCGGTGGACGGCGGTGGCTGCAACCCCCGCGACCCACCCAATGGCCGACCCACAAGCGGCGGCAGCATGGCGAGCCGTGCATCCTAGCCTCTCGGCTAATTTCAATACCCTCCTATCCGCGTCCTCTTCGTTCTCTTCCTCTTTCAGCTCGCACACACTCGACGGCCACCTCCTCTGGCTCTCCTCACCGAGACGCCATATTCCATCGCGTGTGGAGCGCGGCATTCAGCCGGAGTCGTGCGGGTGCTCGAATCGAAATTCAAGTGTGACGGTAAAACGTATATAAGGCACGCTAAATGTGAAACGCAGGATCAAGAGGTGATCGTGGATCTCGAGGATCTCGAGGACAGATGGCGAAGAGAACGCTACCGGATGGGGGTTTCTTAGTGGGTTACTCCGGGGTCGATACGTGGAGGTGAACATCTCAGTTTTAGACTGGAAGTGACGTCATAACGGAAATACGTCACTTCCGATTTGAGGATCTGCTCTTGCTCGGGTACTTGCGGGATGACATCACATCCGGTTGAAAGATGTGATTTTCAAGCGGGAGATGACGTCATACCGTAAATACGTCACTTCCGGTTTTCAAATCTACTCTTTCGGGTACTTGCAGGATTTCATCACGTCTGGTTGGAAAATGTAATTTTCAAGCAGGAGGTGACGTCATACCGTAAATACGTCACTTCCGGTTCGAGGATCTACTTTTTTCGGGTGTCTCCGGTATGACGCCGCTTCCGGTCGAAAAATGAGATTTTCAACCCAGTAATGGCGTATTTCCGATGTCAGATCACTCACAGTCGAAAAATTAGATTTCCGAACAGAAGGTTACTTACTTTCTCTATGACGTCACTGCCGATTGAAAAATGAATTTTCTAGAACGGAAGTGACGTATTTGTAGTCAATAAATAAGATTTCTTGCACACGTCGGGGATGCACGATGCTGTTGTGCACAGCATTATTGTGCACAACTCGCCGAGACGCACAGGATAGAACCAGAATGGTATAATAAGAGCATATTTTTCAGAGCCTACGATGCAGGCCCCTAGATGGAACTCTGAAAGAAGTGCTCTTGATTCTTGAAAACTGGGACGAAAAAAAGAACTTAAAAACAAAACAAAACGCTTATACATATTCTCATACCACTATGACTTATCCAAGATTGCAATCAAGACAGCCTCGTAATAACAAAAACACATACACAACGGACTATCTTTAGACATGATTGTACAATTTCCTAATGAATTTTTTCTTGAATTAAAGTTATGAAAGTAACGTAAGACAATTGCAAGTTCCACTACATTAAATTTACAATTTATTTTTACAGTGCAGTCGTCGCCGATTAGCACATGAATCAATGACACACTTACCGATCCACATTCACAACCTCTACCCGACTAAATTGACAATTTCATTGCACCTATAAAGTTTAATAATATATAACTATACTTTATATAATATATAAAAAAAAATTTAACCAGCTCATAACACAAAAATGCCAATCCCACTGCCAATTACTTCCCGTCCATTCAGCGCCATTCAGTGAAATCGTTTAGCAAATAAAGCTCCGACAGTCCCAACGAGCCTCGTTAAGTTCGTTGCGCCGCGCAAGGCTCTTCGGCCCAATTTTAACCTCGTCCGCATGACAAACAGAACGACCCACTCCGCATCATTCGAGACACAAAACCACCGCCGATACGCCCTTACCATTCCGAGCAGTCGACATAAAGAATTTCTCGGGACCGTGACTGCAGAATGAAATAAGTCAGAAAAGGTCCCGCTGAATGAAACTGCCATCGCTATGCCGTACGGCAAATCGGTTCCGCTACTTCTGTGGGGGCAAGCAAGAGTGAGCTAACAACCTCGGGATCGGCACAATGCCACGCTCGGGGATCCGCGTGACATCGTTTATGCCAGCGCCCCGTGGTTCGCCACGGTGCGAATGGGGCCCCATTGGGCCTGCGGCATATGGGACACCCGTGACGAGACATCTTCATTACGTACTAAACCGAGGTCGGTGAGGGAGGGGGAGAGACTCTCGTGGGCCTTTGAGGCCCCTCGGATACCCCGCGGCGTCGGCCCGGCTCACCGCGCTGGTGTTGAAATCGATTGGACCTCTTTTTTATGCAAAGTGGGCCCCGCCAGGACCAAACTTTCGAAATGCATCCGTCCGCCGGTCTCCGCAGCGCGGCTTCCGCACTAAAGACGAATCGATTTCATAGGCGAGGTGGTGACATTGGCCGGCGCGCTTTTTTCCTCTGGCCAATCTGGGTTGCTTCTAGTGTGGTGCTAGTGGCCCGGATAAATTGAGTTGAAGAAGAAGAAGATTTCATAGGCGCAAAAAGTACCCTCGGCCGGTGGGGAGACTTATAAGAGCGAAACGCATTTTCGCACTACACTGAGATAAGGATCTAGTAAAAATTGCCAATCATCTAAGAAAAGTTACCATTGCGCATAGTTGTAGGGCGTCCGCGAGCCACCTGTTGTAGAAAGTCTGAGATATCCAAGAATTTTTACCATAATATCTAAGGAAAATTCTTATAGATTCGGTACTTCCTACCATAGGCACGATCGACTATATATATATATATATATTTCTTCTCCGTATTTGAAACCTCCTTGGTCTCCTTAAAATTTCACCACGATAACACGCAAGTTTTCACTTTCCACGGTTTTTCTTCTTCCAATTATCATGATGGACCCATAAAGCAATTTTCTTTTCAACTTACACCCCAGATTTTTGGATGCTTGGTCCCCGTAAATTTTTATCCGAATTTTTCCTCCGCATTTCAAGACGGAGCCGTACAGCGCTTCAAAAAAATGTTCAACTCTAGACTATTACACACTACATACACTATATACACTAAACATATATATTATATATGTATAGTATGTACTGTACATATGTACTGTATACACTTATATGCAAACAATTTCTCTGTCGATTTGTTTTTTTCAATATTTCAAACCCGCTTCAACCCCTTAAATTTCTCCCCAAGGCTAACGTAACGTAAGATTTCAATTTCCACGATGTTGTTTCGTCCAAATCAAAAAACGTACCCGCACCGTAGTTTACTTTTCAAATTTTCCGCTCGAGATTTTTTTTCCCCCCAATCTGATCAGATTTTCATGGTAAGGGCGAGCCATTGACCAGGCTGGATAAGCGAGGTCCGCGAGACAACTGCCCGGTCGATGTCGGTGGGGTTAAGGGGCGTTTTAGAGTCAACCGAGACGATCGCTGCGCTCTCGACGAGGGGTCACCGGACAGAGGAGACGGCGAGCGAGGTGGAGGGTTTCCCGTGAAAAGAGGGTTCGTTGCGCGTGGTCCGAGGTCCCACCACGGTGTGTGGTGCCTTGGTGGCCACGGTCGCGGTCCTGGCGTTCCGTAACGAGGACCGGCCTTTATGGCCCGTAAAGATACGTGCCGTTTCAGTTTACGCGCCCGCTGCCCGCTCCTGATTCCGCTGCTCACCGCTCTCCATACACGGCGTCGCCGCTCTTCATGGGGGGGGGGGGGTTTGCGATCCCGCTCGCTCTCGTTCGCTCGCTTCACTCGGTTTATTTCCTCACCCTTTCGAGATTCGCCCCTCCCCATTCCTCCTCTTCACCCCCCCCCCCCCCCCAACCCGCCACCCCTCAACCCCATCGAGCGGCCGAATCTATGCTTTCCAGATCACCATGCGCGATCCCTCGAGCGGGACTATCGTTCTCGAGAGGAATCGAGGGTCTGAGTTCAAACCGTTGGACAAGCACCTTTGGCCGCACTTATATAGCGATAGTCGAGACCCTATATATCGGGTATACGAGCCCGATGGGGCTACTTTTGCAAGACCGAGGCACGGCTGCACTGATTCAATGTGATTAGGCACAGACGTTCTGACACCCAATCCTAAATCTCGAGCTGGCGACGGTCGGACTGGAGCGCTGTTATGGTAAATTTTGCTTTATACATCAGAAAATAAAATCATTTCCGCTATATCGAGGATAACAGTGGCAGTGGTAAACGCTAATGTATTTAGGTTTATTATCCTATACTAATTAGTTTCACGGAGAGAATCGCACTGAGCCCATGCGAGAGTCCATGCAAGTGTCCATCAGGGCTGAGCAAAGCGCCGAAAAGTACTTACAGTACTAAGTACTAAGTACTAAATACCGCAAGTACTTTAAGTACAAA